>CM053577.1:69278002-69420276 GCA_028646485.1 Cryptoprocta ferox
TAAAAAAAAATAATAAATAAATAAATAACACTTAGGTCAAAGAAGAAATCACCAGGGAAATTAAGAAATACTTTGTAACTAAATGATAATAAAACATAACATCAAAATATGTGAGATGTAGCTAGTGCAGAGCTTAGAAAGAAATTTATGGCTTTAAATGCTTGTATTAGAAAATAAGAAAGACCAAAATGAATGAAATACATTTCTACCTAAACTAGAATAAAAAGAAAGTTATACCCAGAGTAAATAGAAGAAAGGAAATAATAATGATAAGAGAAAGTATCAGTGAAATAAAAAACTCAAAAGTAATATAGAAAAGCAATAAAACCAAATGATAGGTTTTTGAAAAAATAAATAAGATTGCTAATCTTTATAGAGGATGCCCATTGCAAAGATGTGACTGCCAGGTGACCCGAGACCTGGACCTGGGGGATGAGACTCCTACTCACCCTCTCTGCTGTCCTTGGAATGTGGGTTCTGCCTGCCTTTCCTGCTCCCAGACACTGCTCCTTGAGATGTGATGTGGTGCATGGTACAGGTGACTGAATCTAGTTATAAACTTTTAAGATCTGGTGGGTGGGGGCGGGGATCCACTCGTCTTGCTGCCACCCAAGACAAGCCTTCTATGTAAGTTCCTTTTGCATATTAAAACTGCTACCTGCCAACCTGGAGTGACCTGTCTCTTTCTCTCTTTCTTTGGTCTCTCGCTGCCCCCTGAATACAGAGGCTAATTTCAGATTTCACCTGGGAAGCTCCAAAGAGAGCAGCAAACCAACAACTTTCTAGTATTATTATTAGTATTAGCAGAGCGAGAGAGGGAGATGAATTGCCTATTTCAGGAATAAAAAGAGACCATCACTAAAGATTATAGATGTTAATAGAATAATAAAGAAATGTTATAAAAAATCTTATGTTTGGGGAGTGGTGGGGGAGAGGGGAAAATGAGTGATGGGCATTGAGGAGGGCACCTGTTGGGATGAGCACTGGGTGTTGTATGTAAGTGATGAATCATGGGAATCTACCCCAAAACCAAGAGCACACTGTATACACTGTATGTCAGCCAACTTGATAATAAATTATATTTAAAAAAATCTTATGTTCATAAATTCCAAATCTTAGATGAAACGAGCAAATGCCTTGAAAGATACAAACTACCAAAGGTCATTTAAGAAAAACTATAAAAATTGAGCAGCTCCATATCTATTAAATAACTTGAATGCATAGTTAAAAACCTTCCTACAGAAAAACTTCTGGCTCAAGTGATTTCACAGGTCAGTTCTGTGGAAAGTAGACCAGTAGTCTAGGAGCCTGGGGAGACTGTAGGGGACTAACTACAAAGGAGCATGAACAAATTTCTGGGGATTATAAAAATCTCCCGTATCTTGAGTTCCGTGATGGGTACAAAACTGCATTTGTTTGTCAAAACTCATCAAATAGTATACTTGAACTCAGTAACTTCTAATTATATGTAAACTATGTATCAATACAGCTAGCTAAAAAAAATCCCAATGCTACACCAACAAGAAAGAATGAAAGCTCATTTGTCATGCATGTTATAGAAGGAATTCGAGTACAGGGAAAGATGCTGAGCTAAAGCAATTATTCTCTATCCTGGCTGTATGTTCGAGGCATGTGCAGCTCTTTACTAATACCAAAGGTCAGGCCCTACTTCCAGAGGCTCAGACAGTTCATCTGATGCTACTGGACTAAACTAGAATTCAAAAGTGTCTTCTAAGACTAAACACTGAGATTTCACTGCCTTTGGTTATTTTTTTAAGTTTAAATGAAGTTAATTTGGCAGCATTATTGTTCCCAACCTCACTCAGCCACCTGGTTGCCTTGCCAAGTGTATTTTCAAAACCATTAGGAAATATGCTGAATAGTTTAGCAATTATAACTTTAAAATGTAAGTTATAGAGAAACAGAAATACTTTAGACTCCAGCTGAGATACAGTATCCCAAGAACATATGTGAGTTTCCCAGATGGCCTAATCCCAAAGGAACATATGTAGATATGTAGATACATACTTATTATGAACCATTAGAACCCTGAAAATTGTTTTTTTACAGAGAGAGACAAAGATAGAGAGAATAATGAGTTTTTATTATTCAATATATTCCCTTTCAATCTTATTTTCTATGCCTTAATGATTGATTGGAGACTGAAATTAATTTTATAAGATGTTTTATTAGATTCAACCATGTGACTTTGAGGAACTAAGTCTTTATCCTGATATAAATAGGAGATTAAGGGGAATTTTTTCCTACAAATTTATGTCAAAAAGTTTCTAAACTTCAAAGTCAAGGAATATATAAACAGATAAATTAAAGATACTTCAGTGGATTGGTTTTGCTTGATTTATCTTTCAAATATAAATACCTTCTCTTATCTCTTGTTTCTCCATTCAGTCCCAAATTCTTTTCATCCTCTTCATTAATCACAGTTTCAATGATATAATCTATGTGACAATTTTTTTTGGTATAACAGCTAGATGAAGCTTTGCTTTCCAAATTGATTCATTATTTATGTCCTATCTGCTCAAATAGATATTATGGTTCTTACATTCCCGTATTATTTAGCACAGTGCCAGACATTGAACTGATAATATAATTTTGGATTCTAAAAACCCATTTGCTCACATGTTAACATTTCTGAAATAAAGACTTTCCTTAATCCATGTATTCATTTAATGTAATATTCTTCACATTTTTTTCTAAGAAAATGAATTGACAAACTTCTTAGAATTAAAGAAAGGTAGATTATTTTTTTACTGGTTATTTTTATTCTCTGCAGAATATGTAGACTCCTTCCTTCTATCAAGCCAATGCTTTTATATGATTTGCACATTCTTCACTAACAAGACATTAGTAGGAGTAATGTATAGAACTCGTAACATGAACATGAACATGAACATGAACATGAACATGAACATCCCCACTATAGTAAGCAAGTTTTCTTCTCCCATCCAATCCCCTGCTCTCATTCCATACCCAATGTCAAATATGCACATGACCAGACTTTGCCTGATTTTTCCATGGGATTCAACAACCCCAGATGATTGCCAGTCCAGTTACCAACCCCAGATGATTATGAAAAAGAAAACAAGTGAGAAGTTATTTCTTTAACAAATTAAAGTATTTCAAACCTACCTTAAATAATAAGCAGAAACAGATCTATAGTCCATATTTTCCAAACTCCTGATATCCATTCTATCTGCCACACTGTAGCATGAATGCATCCTGCCAATGACACAAATATTATCAGTGCTTTAGAACTAGAAGGATCTTAATCAAAACTGAATATGCAGCAAGTGACTCTAAAGTTTCTGAAACCAGAGTGTTTGCGAAAATGACTTGTAATGATTAGTGCAACAGTTTGAAGACAGCAGATTTTGAGTCCATCCAAATGTTGTTCTGTGTATTTAGTGTTTTATTTTTTAAAAGTTTGTTTGTTTGTTTGTTTGTTTGTTTTGAGAGAGGGGGAAAAGCAGGGGAGGGACAGAGAGAGAGAATCCCAAGCAGGCTCCATGCTGTCAGCGCAAACCTGGTTCAGGGCTCAATCCCACAAACCGTTAGATCATGACCTGAGCCGAAATCAAGCGTCAGACGCTTAACCTATTGAGCCACCCAGACACCCCTAATTATAGTTTTATATGCTGTAACTGTGGACAACTTTATATGAGAATGAATGAAAATATACTAGTGGTTGGGGGGAAACATTTTTCAATATTAGAAAAGAAATCAAGCTTTTCTAATCATCCATTATATTGTCAGAGACACACTGCAAATATATACTTAAGGATTAGATGTTTATTTCTTTCCTTCTACTGCGGTCTTTTTACACTTCAGTTTTATTTAATATCTAAAGTGAACTCCATTGATGTCAATATGTTAAGCCAGAGTAGCTTATCATCACTGAAATCTATTATAATACTTTCTAGATATTCTCAGGAAAAAACAAATAGACTAACAGAAGACCCTGAGACTCATCCAAAAGCCTCCACTGAAATGCACCATAATTCAAAGAATAAATATACATTACATTTTGGTTTTCTTCCCTTTGGTATATGCATTTTCCTTTTCAGATCCAACCACAGTGACATTTTTGAGCATTACTGTGTAGATGCCTCATTGCTACTATTTGCATTGATATTGGGCAAAAGTGTCAAAATACAGTCCAAAAAAAAAAAAAAAAAAAACCACACCAGAGTAGAGAACAAAGAGTTGGCAATAAATATCCAATTTGAAGGTGACCTCCAATTTGTCTTTTTTATTAGGACTTGTTACTTCTCTTACAAAGCCTCTCATCATAACCTCCTTGCTTTGGCTGAGTTCAACACAGAAAAGGATAAAGGGCTGCTTTCTGGGTGCCTAATTAAGTAGATGTTACATTTTCAAGGTATTGTTTTCTTTCATCCAAAGTAAACATGAAAGCTAATTTACGGAAATAAACACTTACGTAAATTGTTAATTTGGAAGCATTTCTAATTTCATATGTTGCAAGAAACTTTTTTTAAAAAAACAAGCTGTGCTGAGGTTAATGATAAAAGCTGACCCATAAACTATGCATCACTGTTGAGATAATAAATGCTTAATAGGGTGTTCATACCTGGGATGATTTTGGAAATAATTAACTTAAATATTAATGGTTATTGAGGAGAGGAAAGGTTGGGGTGGCTCAGTCAGTTAAGCATCTGACTTCGGCTCAGGTCATGATCTCACAGCTCATGGGTTCAAGCCCCCTGTCAGGCTTTGTGCTGACAGCTCAGAGCCTGGAGCCTGCTTCGGATTCTGAGTCTCCTCCTCTCTCTGCCACTCCCCTACTCGTGCTCTGTCTCTCTCAAAAATAAATAAACATTAAAAAAAATAACAGAAGAGATTTCCAGGTACCCTCTGTGGCAGATGAAGATGGCTTGCTTGTCCTTTCATGAGAAATCCAGCAGCTATCAGAGGAAGGGTCGCTTCCAGAGACACAGAGAGGACACAGCTGGTGATAGAGATAGACTGGCACACAGGCAGAGGAATGGTAGACAAGTCAAAAATGGAATCCTTCAGGGACCCATCATCACCAATTCATCAGAAGCTGAGGTTGAAACAATTACCTTCTCTGTCAGGATCTCCAGTGGGAGCTCCCCTCTAGCATTAGAAATGGGCAGAAAAGGTGAGTGTTAGAGTCCCCTTTGGAGATAAGAAGTTGAAACAGAAATTGAGTGGTGAAGAAGCTGGCAGCTCCTTTCATTGGTGGTGGCAGGGGAACGTAAGTTCCTCATAGAGAAAGTGACATTCCTGGCTGGGGAGTCGTCTGCCTAAGGCTGCTTATTTTGACATTGTCTTGGCCAGAAAAGTTATTATGAAAAACAAATTCGTTTTGCCTACTTTTCTGAGAAGTATTTGGCATCCTTAGAAGATTATTGTCATTTGAAGAGTTCACGGCTAATCTTAAAGTATTAATAGGAATGACACTTGTGCCTCCTTTCCTTGCCTCCTATTTTCCCATCTGTGTTTGATAATGCAGGCCTGAGAGATAAAAGTCCCCTACCTATCTGTTCTCCCCTCCCCAGTTTCTCCTGACAGGGGATGTGGAGGTGGCTGGTAAGGATGACGTGGTAGTGTCCAGAATGGGGTGGTGTTAGGGCTGTGGCCTATCTACCTGAGACTTTATGAGGATAGTAGGAAATACTTGGTTACTGGCATCCACCTGCTCTTAGTTTCCTTTGGACTCAGAGTTAGTTCCTGCTAAAACATGGTGATGCAGGAACAGACCAAGTGTGACTAGATTGGAGGGTAAGTAGGTACCCGTCACTAGGAAACCTGGCAAGGAAAATGCCAGCATGGAGTCTACATGTCCAACCCCAATCTTGCTTCTCTTGCTATTATTTTTCCCCACTCTCCAGAATGGAACTCACTGAGCTCTCCCTCTCCCCTCTATCTCTGCAATTCTCCCTTGAGTTTGCACATACCACTGAATTTAAAGCAAGAAGAATTTCACAGCTTAAGTCTCTCTCCCACAGAGTCAAGGTTCATCCAGGAATGCTTTAGTGTTGAAGCACTCCATCACCTCACCTGGCTCAGGGATAGTTTCCCAAATTAGCTCTCTTCTCCTTCTCTTTGGCCCAAAGTCATAGATCCACATTCTCTTCCACTCAACTTGCTTAAGTTCCCAACACCTGCACTTAAATCATCTGATGTTTCTAAAATATTGATCCAAACATTTATTTTTGGACCCAAAAATTGATTAAGACATGGACTTTGTAAGGAAAATAGTTTAAGAGAGTCTCTTCCCTAGGCACTCAAAGACTGCTAGATGGACTAAGTTCGATACTAGGGAGGCTGTCCACTACACCCAATTCCTGTAGTCATTCACATAAATATCTTCTCTAAGAATCACTGTAATGTATCACTTTGATCTTATCTTTGTTTATACCATATCTATGTATAAAAATAACTTGAGTGTGTTCACAAAATGATAAATACAAAAAAACTAGCCAGATAGCAATAAAAATAGAGAATGAATAGATTATCAGGAGTTAAGCAGATATTTAAGCCCTTACCATTACTGAGAAGGATTAGAAAACCTAGCTTTTTAAAAAAGTTTTGTTTTAATTCTAGTATAGTTAACATATAGTGTTATGTTAGTTTCAGCTGTACAATAGCTAAATATAGTGTTTCAACAATTCTACACATTACTCAAAGCTCATGATGTAAGTGAACTCTTAATCCCCATCACTGACTTCATCCATTCCTCTCCCACCTCCCTTCTGGTAGCCATCAGTTTGTTTTCTATAGTCAAGAGTCTGTTTCTTGGTTGGTCTCTCTCTTTCTCTCTCTCTCTGTCTCTCTCTCTCTCTCTCTCTCTCTCTCTCAAATCTATTTTTAAGTTTCCTGGTAGTAAAGGCAAAGAGGAAAATACAGTACTTGGAAGGAGAAAGCATACCAATCTTTATAAGAGATATAGCTTATCCCTCTTTCTAACTCAGAGAAATTATTTGCACAGGCATTGTCTAGGAGGCAGGGAGTGGTTCAATGGATAATGTTCTCAGGCAAAGCTTTACAGATAATAAAGGGTTTTCATAAAAACATCTGTGTCGTAACCTTTGGCAAAAGTACTGAAGGGGATACAGGGGAAAGAGCAGCAGAGTTTGCCAGAGGGGTGGAGCAGAGGAGCCTTCACCAAGGAAAATGCAATGTTAGCTCTGAGTATAATTTTAGCAGATAGAAACAAGAGAACAGGGATTTTCTAGAAGGAAACACATAGAGTTCATAAAGCTCTAGAAGTTAGCTGCATGTTCAGTGAAGCATCAAAGGGCCAGTCTTGTTGGATCAACACATAAGAAACATAAGAAGATTGGCAGTATAGGACCAAGAGGCATATCCTGGGTCCCTTGCCTTTGGTGGATATTCTACAAGTTTGCATGAACAATGAGTCAGTGGTATTTGTGGCTCTCCTCGCTCAACAGAGAAGTCCTTTACTATTCCTGAGCCTTTGCTCAAACTGAAAGTCAGACCTATAGTCCTTTTCATGTAAAGCAGATTTGGATGTCTTTCTACACACAGTCTCAGTCTAGCTATTGGGATGGAAGCGCTCACTGTTTGTATACTATAGTCTTTCAGACAATCCTCAGGTTTTCTTAGGTTTATATATCAAAAAGCTGATGAGGAAGGGGGTAGAGGGCATCTATTAATAAAATTAGGTTACCTATGGGTGGCCACAGGTGGTCAAAGGGAGTCACTGATCAGCATAACACAGATATCCCCAGAGACAGCCTGACATTAGGTATTAAAGAGAAAATAAATTTTCAATATAATGTGCCTCTTAAGAGTTTTTGGACTAGAGCTAGGAATTGGGGAGCACTTAGTTTGAAAGTCAGACAAATGTGTTCCATATGGAGCCTAGTCAGGAGACTACCTTCATTGATGACCTCTTGAGACTTTCTAACAAGAAGATGGCTCTGTGTCAAATCATCTTAGGTGGGAGAGGGCCTATATTTAACAGATCTCTTGTGTGGTTTTGTGATTAGAGTTGGTTCTGGATATGCCAAGAAATTAAATATTTGAAAAATCACATCTAGTAAAAGAGAGTGGAAAATATGGCAGCAGATAGGGGCATTAAGCCCCCAAACTAGAGCCTCCTCTCCCCGTGCACCTAGTTTCACAAAAGTAGAGAATGATGCAAGCCTATGAGCTCAGTCATAAAGAAGGCCAATTCAGCACTCCATGAAAACATTCTTGGGCTATCCTGAGCTTTAATTCTACACTCCTTTTGTGAGTTTTCATTTTTAATAGAAAAATCTGGGGCTAAGATTGAAAGTTCTATAACAGCATAGGATCATCATCATAAAATGGCTTGGTATTACAACTTGTGAGTGACAGCTCTAACTACTTCTACAGGGTAAAATTCCCACAAATTACTTATTGATGAATCAATTGCCCTGAATGCCAGTTACCATTACAAGATGTTACCAAGAGATATGCTAATTCCTCTCCAGAAGACTATTGCTTTATGTCCATTGCTAATTGTGGGAGGAAAAGCTGTGCGAGTTTTTAAGATAAAAATAATCCAAAAGCTAGACATATAATAATCCTTGCCCTGTAAATTCCATTCTAACAGTCACTTATGTTCATGATAATAGAGTTTGAAGATATATTCTAACCTGTCAATGAGAGTTCCAAATCATATGCATAAATATGAACTAGGTATTCTGAGTTATTTCCTGAATATAAAAGGGACCTTTTGAAGCAGAATTAACATTCTTGGGTCCCTGGTGTTTGAATACAACATTGCAGCCTTAATTTAATGACCAGCTCTTGCATAGCCTGAAGAAATAAATGTAACCTCCAGATTTATCTAAGGGTTGAGAAAAGTTTTGCAATAGGAAAACTCAGTTTATTTCAAAATATCTGTCATTGTAAATAGTAACTCAAACTCACTGTTATTTCCATTTGCTAAAAGTAAATGCAAATGTCTTTGTCTGGTCTTCAGTATACCTGGACAGAGGAAGTGGCTCTCTGCATCATATGACTTAAGGATTGTTTTCTTCAAAATTCTTCACGGGGCACCTGGGTGGCTCAGTCAGTTGAGCGTCCAACTTCAGTGCAGGTCATGATCTCACAGTTTGTGGGTTTGAGCCCTACATCAGGTTCTGTGCTGACCGCTAGCTCAGAGCCTTGAGCCTGCTTCAGATTCTGTGTCTCTTTCTCTCTCTGCCCCTCCCTGTTCACACTCTGTCTCTCTCTGTCTCTCAAAAATAAATAAATGTAAAAAAAAAAGATTTAAAAAATTCTTCTTCACTGCCCACCATTGCTAGGAACTAAAACATGTATCCAAGAAGTTTTTCTCAAAAAAAAGATATTCTTAGTAGAATAAACACAGTAAAGCATTAACACATTAACATACATTAGTTGGCAGTACATTAGTTACCCCATTTTCACCTTTGGATTCTTATTTATTTATTTATTTATTTAAAGTCAGGTTGGTTAAGATATGGTATAGTCTTGGTTTCAGGAGTAGAACCCAGTGATTCATATCTTACATATGACACCCAGTGCTTATCCTGAAAAGTGCCCTCTTTAATGCCTCTTACCCATTTAACTCATCCCACCACCAACCCTTGCCCCCAGCAGCCCTCAGTTTGTTCTCTGTATTTAATAGTCTCTTATGGTTTGCCTCCCTTTCTGTTTTTATCTTACCTTTCCTTCTCTTCCCCTATGTTCATCGCCTTTGGGTTATTAACCATGTTATTGGTCTTACTCCTTGTAAAGTGTTGTTTCTTTGTGTCTCTGTCTTCAGAGATTGGGAACTCCTCAAAGACTGAGAATCTCCTTTGTCATTCCTATGTTCTCTTGCCCCTACTTCCACTTGATGCCCTAGTGTCTGGCAACATGACAAGCAAATAGTTCTCAATAGATGGCTACTGAACAAAAGAATTAATAATTAAATATAAAAATATAGCTAGTTGATTCAAAAATTCATGACTGGAAGTATGACAGTGTTTTTCTCTTTGTCATAAAAAAGTCAACTTTATTTTAAATTAAGTTATTCTATTTAAAAAAAAATTATCCCTAGTAATGGTTTACTGTAATGGAAAGAAGTAGATTGGTATAAAGACCCTGCTCTATCCATATGTGGCCCATTCTACCACCTTGAATCATTCTATAGTCCCCAAATATCTATGTTGGACATCACTTCCATTGAACATTTCCAGAAAGAGAGCAAGAAGTATATTGAGGTTGCATTGTACTTCAGTATGATGACCTTGGCTCTGGAAGTATTACTTTTTCTAGGCAACAAATCACAGCTATTACTAAAAATCACAGAGTTAGAGCCAGTGAGATCTCTGATCTATGATTACTTGTAATTTTTACAATGAAAAGAAATAGAAAAATTTCACTGAGACATTTCAGGGCACATATCATGGTCAAGACATCCAAGGTAAGCTTGCATTTGTTGTCAGTGTAGTTACTTAAACTGTTTTGGCATATTTCTAGATGAACTTCGTACTGAGGTGAAACTCCAGTCACACAATGTATGCCAAGGTGAGGTAAAACAAGAACCATATTGATGTATTTTTTGGTTAGGTTGGCGGCTTTTTTTTTTTTTTTGAGAGAGAGAGAGAGAGAGAGAGAGAGAGAGAGAGAGAGAGAGAGAGAGATTTCCCAAGTTGGGAAGAGGGGCAGAGGGAGAGAGAGAATCTTAAGCAGGTGCCACACTCAGCATGGTGCCTGACATGGGGCTGGATTCCACCACCCTGGGATCATGACCTGAGCTGAAATCAAGAGACAGGTGCTCAACCAACTGAGCCACCCAGGCACCTCAGGATGGTTTTAATATGGAAGTACCAGCAAACTTAACATGTTTAACAATTAGGAAATATGTTGGCATTGGCCAGAATACAAAAGTCCAAAGGTCGGATGGCTTGAGGGTTAGCTAATTTAGTGTATCCATTTTTTTCTTTTGCTCTTTGGTGTTTATGTCTCTGAATAGATTATGTTAGATTCATCTTTAAGATGAAATCAATGTGGCTGTATCTCTTCTGGGCCTCACAACCATGCAGGATAATAACTGGGAAACAAAAACACTGCCCTTTGCTGTGTTCTCACTTAAGATGGAAAAAATATTTCCTAAAAGTTTTGCAAACTTCATCTCACATCTCATTGTTACACCCAATCAAGAACATGCCACACCCTGAAACTTGAAGTCATGCCCCCAATCACAGGACTTCTGTACAGAGTGAGGGCATGAGATGGGCATCAAGGAGAAAATGATCATTTCCAATCACACCATTATTGCACCAGGACTATAGAACAGCTATTAAAAACAACTCTGATACTTTTAGCTAAAAATGAAATTTCTCTCTTTTGAAACTAACCCAAAATAACAAAAAATGATACAACAAGGAGGAGGGACAACGTCAAATCACACAGTATAAAATATCTGCCAAATATTATAACATTGGGGTAAAAATAAATAAGGATATTGAGAGACAACATGTACTTCCTCAGACGTCTGGCAAAATACTGAGAAGCTAAAAGAAGTGTCACTGTCCAAAAAGACCATGAAAGGATGTTGTGATTAGAAGAGCAAGATTTGGCTATATATCCAGCAATGGGGAGTGGCTACAGTAAGAGCAGGTAATATGATTTGACAGAGGAGGTAAACATAATAACCAAACTGTCAAACTCAATAGATCCAACATGCACATGAATGGAATTTCTGAAGAGTCAAACAGAACATATAAAATAGAGAAAAGTATCCAACAATACCATAGAAGAAAACTCTTCAGGAATAATTAATTGATAGAAATGAATCTATAGGTTGAAGGAAAATTTTGACACAGAAAAAATGATACATAATAATCAATACCAAGCTATATAGTGATAAGGTTACCAATCTTCAAGATCAAAAGAATGAATTTTGAGTTTACCCACACATAGAAAAATAAGTTTCTAAGGGGGCACAAATAACCAAGTTGATCCCAGAGACTTCAATAACAGTTAATGCTGTAAATCACAGATCAGCATCTACAAACCTCCAAAAGAAATAAAGTACATACAAGAATTGGAGACGGTTTCAAGGAAGTGGGGCTTTTCTTTAGATTAAATGCTGTCAGGAAGCAGCAGTATTTTTGTGATTGAGTACCCAAATAATTCTTATTTAAAAGGTAAGAAGAATTTAGCAAGGCCGAAGTTGTGATTGGTAAAAAATCAGCAATCACTCAAATTAGACATAGTAGGGGTATATGTGATTATTCTTGTGATTTGGACACTGTTCATGTTTTTGTCTGAAGATGGTTTTCTTTTTTTCTTTTTTTTTTTAAATTTTTTATTTATTTTTGAGAGAGAGAGAGAGAGAGAGAGAGAGAGCAGGGGAGGGTCAGGGAGAGAGGGAGACACAGAATCCGAACCAGGCTCCGGGCTGTCAGCACAGAGCCCGACGCGGGGCTCGAACCCACCAACTGTGAGACCCTGACCTGAGCCAAAGTCGGATGCTTAGCCGACTGAGCCACCCAGGTGCCCCTGAAGATGGTTTTCTATGAAACTGTTTGTGCTCAGCAGAACACTGGGGCCTTGTCATGAGTGCCAGGCTGGCTCCTGGCAGTCAGGGTCTGCTGTCCTCTTCTTCATCTGTCTGTAGTAGAAAGTTATATTGTGAATACAAATGTCTGTGGATTGTGTTTTGGGACTTCAGGTATTCCTTAGGAGCTTGAATTATGCAAATAGAATTGATACTTATTAAGTAGCTGTAATGAGCAAATGCAGTTCCAAGATTTCCTTATGTTATGCATCTATCTTGCTGTAATAATTTTTTGAATGTGGGCTTTGCACTGCAGTAGTTACAAAAACTATAGTAGTAATAGTAATAACAGCTGCCATTTATTGTGTCTAAGATGTACAACACACCAGGTAGGTGCTCTGTCCTTGCATCTCTTTTACCTCTCTCGAAACCCAGGGAGGTAGATATAATTACAGATAATGAAAGATAAACTCAGAGAGTATACATAACTTCCCCGAGGTCACACACAAAATATAAGGCAGAGACACAATACATTTCCATGTCTCTCTAACCTCAAATCCCATATCATTTGAGGGATAAATGTTAATAAGATTTCAGAAACCTATTATTTTCTATTATCAAAACAGAACAGGAAATGCTAAAAACAGCAGTAGCAGCAGCAACAATAGCATAGAAAGTACTTTTTGTTAAAAAACAAAAAGAAAACTCTTAAGACTGCCTCCTTTGCCCATGTAAGATTTTGCTTTTTATCTGAAATCTATTAGATTACCTAATATTGGCATAATGACTTTCTTATCATCATTTTGTTCTTTCAGCTGATCTCAACTAATTGGTGTAGACTGGCTTTCTTTTTCCCCAGATTTCTAGTCCCTCTGGTGTGTTAAATTTAGGTAGTAAGTTTATCCAAAGCACAAAGAGGAACCCATTTGTGGTGGCATAAATCACATGATCACAGAGAACAAAACCCCTGACCTAGGTAGTATCTCCTGCTAGTAATGAGGGGATGAGCTGAGAGCCAAGACTAAACATTGTGACATTTTTGGCTAACAATTCCTTTAGAAGATTTCCCTTTTGGGAGCTGCCCTTGAACTAGAACATTGCATGAAAGATGTCATCTGGCCAATAAATTTTCCCACGAATTAGCTCACCCAAGACGCTTTATCTTTTATAAAGTTTACCCCAGGTTCCCAAAAGAGACCAGGACTACTAAATGAGGGTTGAGTCCTTGAAGTTACAACACTCTCCCACACTACCTTTTCTGGGTTCTAAGTCTCGGATTGCCCTCTGAAGTGTTGAAAAAATGGCAGAGGAGAGATGAGGAGTTATATTGGTTTAGGGATCATGGTGAAGGGGGAACCTGGCATTAGAGAGCTCAGCCTTACAGGTATCCAGTTTGACCTAAGGGAAACCTACCTGTTCCAGAGGAAGACTCTCCAGCCTGCAGAGGAAGAGACGATAGTCCAACTCGAGGAGATACCTGGATGAGCCCTTTGGTTCAGACAGAACAGAAAAATTGATGGGAGAAGAGTCATTTCAAGATATTGTATGAACCAATCAACAGGAACAAAGACCCATTAATGTATTGGAACTGATATTTATATGTAAAATTTTTACACAGAGAGGAACCGTTTTTGGCATTTTTGTGTCAAAGTTTGAATCCAGTGGTCTCTTATCCTTCTGCATTTCAACGATGGCAGTTCTTTCTAAGTCCTGGATAGCGACAGCTCAAGCTTCCAATCCACTTGACCACAGAAGTCGAGCCCTTTACAAGGCTTCCCTCACTGATTCCACCAGGAATGCTGTGAATTGCACACAGCTGTCTGGCTGTACCCTATCACCCACCCCTTACTAACCTCCGTGTCCCCTCACACTGCTGCCCCCCCTTCCTTTCACTATTTCTCCCAAATGTAGGCATTGATCTATTCCTCATTTCTCCAAAGTTCAGCTAAGACCATCACATTTAGTTAAATCTTACTGCTGGTTTAGGAATCACAAAAGGTATTTAAAGAAATTATAAACAGTTTAAAAATTGGTATAAACTAGAATATGCCCAAGGTCCCTAGATTGTGCACCTACAGGGTCAATTATTGGTGTCTCTCTCCTGGTGTCTCATGACCTTCTTCCAAGTTGCCAGTGCCAACCTGACCATCCTTTCTCACTCAGTCTAAGTCCTCCACCCCTCAGAGGCTTCCTCTCACTCCCAGACTCAGAGAAGCTTCTGAGATATTACTCCTTTCACAAAGGGAACAAACTTGTGACTGCAAGATGAAACTCACCCCTCCTACTTTTACCACTTAAAACAAACAAAAATGTTTTTTTGTTCATCTTTGCTTAACCATGAAGCTAAAATAGATGTTTTCCCAATACAAAAAAAATTTTCTTTTAAAGTTGAACTCATATCCCCACCTCTAATATAAGTTTCAGACTTATCCCCAACCTTGTCAAAGAATATGGAGGGTTCAGTCTCAGGTACAGCACCCTGTAAAATGAGGCATAGGCAATATATTATTGGTATTACCATAAATATTATCATTTCCATTGTTACAACAAAACAAAAGGCAGTTGATCCTACCAGATTCTCTAAAAAAAAGAAAAATATATATATTCATGCAAGTATTTCTCTCAATATCCTTCTTTCTATAAAGCAAATGTCCAAAGAGAATCCCTTGGGCCAGAATAATGTCAGAAATCTGACATTATTATGAAATTGTATTTATTGGCCAATAATTTAATAATATAAAGGCACTTATTTTTTTTCCTAGTAAAAGCATACTTTGAACCATTTTTTTTGAGTTTATGTATTTATTTTGGGAGACAGATTGGGGGGGGAGAGAGAGAGCACAAGGGGGTAGAGGCAGAGAGAAAGAATCCTAAGCAGGCTCCGTGCTGTCAGCACAGAGCCCAGTGCGGTGCTCAATCTCACAAACCAAGAGATCATGACCTGAGCTGAAATCAAGAGTTGGATCCTTAATGAACTGAGCCATCCAGGTGCCCCTACTTTGAACCATTCTTAATCATGCAATGGAAAAGTATGTTGGTTCCTACCAACACAGCAAAGGACCTGGGATCCAGTTGGGTCTCCTTAGTGAAATTAGCACCACTCAAAACCATGGTCTCTTGTTTAAAATTGCCACCTCAAAAACTTTTGTCACTCAGCCTCATCTGTGCCCTCCATTTTGCTAGAAGCCTTTAAATTATTAATTGATTATTGCAGTACCTCACATTTCTTCTAGTTCTTTATGAAATGAGCTTGGTACTAGGTTTTGCCAATTTTGTTCAACGTGGCCATCTTTATTAATGATGTAAATGGCTTTTTGCCCATCTCTAGTAAGTTATTTTCTCATGTTCTTAAATTCTAATTCCCTTGTTGAGATGATCATTTCCTTGTATTTATATGACTCCTTTCACACACTCCCTGGCCTTTCTCTATAGGGTTTTGCACCCTGACCTAATCCCTAACCAACAAAACAACAGCCCCCTGTCTATTCACATGTAATCCCTTCTTTCCTTTTTTCTGAAATCCTTTCATTCTCATTCTACTCTCATGGCCATCTTGCACTGCCCATTTTACCTTTTCAGATAGCTGGCAGAGTCAATGTATTGGTCTGAAATTTGCCTATAGCAATTTAGTATCTATAACCATGACCTTTAGCTTTCTGAAGCAATGGGCGGGGGGGGGGGCAGTTTTACTCCATTTGGATCAAAATGCTGCAAAATGGCTTCTATTAGGTCTCACCCAAGTTCTAACCCAAGAGTACAGTTGACTACATGATCTCATAGGATTCCATGGCTTAGCCTATTAAATTCTGCTTTCCTTTTTAAAAACATCAATCCTATTTATGTTTAGAATTTCTGTTTATCTTATTGCCACCTTAAATGTAGCATACTCATAAATTAGTGGTGTGTGGGAAGGAAGCTAAACTTGAGGTCAGAAAACAAGAGTTAAAATCTACTGCTTAACACTCACATAATATGGGGTAACTTCTTCAACCTCTTCTAAGCCTTAGTTTCCTCATCTTTAAAAGCAGGCTAACACTTACCTCAAACAGATGTTATATGGATTCAATGAGATCACAAGCCTGAACACAAACTCCTAGGTCTGTTGATTATCCTTATGCTCAAGGACATCTCACACAGCATCAGGAAGATTAGTCCAATGGTGTTGAAGCACTTTTAGGTAAAAACTTTAATATATGTACAAAGTATATGTCATAAAATCAGATCATTTTCTTCTCCTGTTATCTTCTCATCCATTGCATCTGGAAAGGCACTAATAGCTTGCTTATCTGGGCATAATAGCACTAGAGTTTTTGTAAAACCAGGAATTAGGGACAGCATTCTAGTATAGTAGAAGGAAAAGGAGAGCTACATTTGCATAGCACTGGGGAATCTTCTATTTTCTGCATCAAAAAAATTGATGAAGCTGGTGAAATTATGAGGGCCTAAAAATCCCCTACCCTCTCCCCCAACCCACAGTTTTCCCATTGGTGTTGCCACTGGTTGGATACAAAGGGGAGAAGGAACTACCTCTATTTTATACATCAGCCCTTAAACATACCACCCAACACAACCCTTGGATTGGACATGGCAGCCAGAAGCATGCATTATGTTTGCACTTTCTAAGTGTGTAGGAAAACCTTCCTAATGAGCACAAGGAAATTGAGAAACATATAGAAAATACAAGTCCCACCATTTTCCACTTGAAGCCTCATTATATGAGAGTATCCACCTCTAGAGAGCAGCAACACACTCAATCTTTAGCCCTCTCAGAATTTGCAACACTCTGTCCACCAAAAAGTCTTAATGTACTGCTCAGAACAGATTATTCTCTCTCAGCTTGTGCCATAAATTCCAATCATTTTCATATCCAAAAGGCATAATTATCACCATAATTTTTTGAGAACGACCATTTTTAGACACCCACTATGTACCAAGTACCATGCTAGATACATAAGATACAAAGACTATATCATGCTGTTAGAGTCCTCAAAGAGCTAATAATTTAGGTGGAGAGGTTAAGAAAAATGTAAAAAAATAAAGGAGCATAAATTCAATATAAGCAGATCAGTACAGAAGATTAGAGGCAGTAGAGATCCTTGTGGGATTTGTGGGAAGTGTGAGATGCTAATTCCCCCTCCTCTACACCCAACACTCTCTGTACCTCCCACCCCCCAGCATTTCTCCCTCTCTCTTTTAGTAGTAAGGCACTGAATTTACCTGGGATCAGACTCCAGATGGAGACCACATCTCTCTCTCAGCCTCCCTTGCAACTAAGTATTGTTAGTTAGTTAGTTAGTTAGTTAGTACAGTAGCTTAACCTGTAGAGTGGTAAAAAGGAAGTGTAGAGATGGAATGCCTTGAAAGGTGGCTAAGATGTAGATGAAAAAGGAAGTGAAAATGAGGGGATGGAGGAAGAAAGAATATAAGAGCTCAGAAATTAAAAATAAGAGCGAAGATGTGGATGTAGCACACGACATGCCTGAGGGAGAGTTCATGAATCAATTTTGTTGAAGGTAAAGATATACACACAGGAGGGGTTAAAGACAAAGTTCAAGTTGGGTTTGGGCCAAACTATAGAAGCACTTAAATACAAGCTACATAATATAAGAAATGGGACCAATGTTTTAATAGAAGGGTGCTGAGTGACCAGAGGCAGCTATCAGAGATGCCCCAGTAGGGCTAAGGAAAGGGGAGTCTGAATGAATAGAAAGAAAGAACAGATTTTGGGGAGACATCTATGGGACTTGGTGACTATTTGGGTATGTAGAGGTGAGATTTTGAGCCTGCTGACTGGATCATGGTAATATCAAAGAGGAGGTACTTTGGTTTTTATATATTTGGTATATTATATATATTTGGTATATTTGGTATATTATATATACCAAATTTGGTATATTATATATTTGGTATATTATATATATATATATATATACCAAATTTGGTATATTATATATTTGGTATATTATATATATATATATATATATATATAAAGGAAACTTTGGTTTTATATGATAGCAATGTATCCATGAGGAAATATCCAACAGCAGAAATGCAAAATTAAAGCTCTGGGGATCTGTTCAAGTTGCAGATACATAATTAGAGGTAACCAAAAGAGAGATTAAAGCCATAGGAAAAGAAAATGACAGAGCGATAGGTGAAAAACAACAAAAAGAACACTGTTATTGAAGGCCAAGGGAGGATTTTTGATAAAATAGGGGCAACTTGACATGAGAGTGAGTGAGAGAGAAGGTAACTACAGAAATAGATTGAACTTGGCTTCTGGGTTCATGTTCTCTTCATCTGTATATCCTCACATCTAGCTTTACTTAAAATTTTTTTCTCTAAAATCTGTTCACTTTTATTTCTCTCTGCTGCCAAGACACTCATCACATCCTGCCTTGATTTACACAAACTCCTTCTCATTGGCCTCTTTCTCATCAGTTCCCTACTCCAATCTTTGCCAAATGTTACTGCCAAGTCCATTTTCCTTTCCTGCTGTTCAGACTATGTTTCTCCCACTTTGCTTTGGCTTCTCTTCACCTTCCAGCCTTTCCCCCGACTCCACCTGCTTACAATTCTTCCTCATCCTTCCTACAAGCCTCCAGTCCACACACACCCCCACTCCTTCCTTTGGCCCTGTCATCAACTCCGGCATCTTCAACCGTCAGACTCAGGCGCTCCTAACTTCAGGCCAACACCCGACGTCATCCTCCCCCACAGATCTCCCAACTCGTGTGCACAACACAGCTCCTAGTCCTGCTGCAAAGAAACCCAGCATATCCACTTCCTTTGTGAAGCTTGCTAGCTCTAATAACTGTATTCTGTGTGCTGCTTTCCTCCAGAGTATACAAAAGAGTATTGCTTGTACTGTACTCTTTCCTGTCCCTATTACCTCTAGGGCCTTATATTGTTTGTTCTGGAAGAACATGATTTCATTACTGTCAGATGATTTCTGTTCCTTGTAAAGCACTTATTGGTGTTACCTTGGGGTACCACATAAATAATACAAATCTCACAATGCCTCTTTGATGAGAGGGCTTAAACCCAACCAGTAGGTCCAAAAGCACCTTGAGTTTTGTCTCAGTAATGCCTGGAAGAAGACCATATCTGTTAAGAAAAGGAAGAAGATTAATGTACAAAAAGGAAGCTGTGATTTTTCTATTGTCCTCAACAAATAATGCACACCAAAAAACATTTATCTGAGTGAAAAAGAAATTCAGTGGGCCTTGCAGGTAGCTCAGCATAAAATCCTCCACAGCTGTGGAAGCATTTCTCAAGGACATATCCTGTCATCATATAAAGCAACTATTTAATTGCTCCCATTGCAGTCAAATGCTCTACCACTGAGCTATACCCCCTTTAATTGTCACCTTTGAACCCTTGCTCATGCAAGTTTCACTTAGCAGAGATACTAATGTACTTTATTTTTTATGAAAATACTCACTATAGAGCCTAGAGAATTAATTTCAAATAAGATCTATATTTTTAAATACATAAGTAAAAATCATAAACTAGTATACCTGTCTCTAAGAGCATGATTTAAATGATTGTTGCTTAATCCTCAATTTCTTCTTTTCAGGAAAAAAGACTTGAATACCTATCATTAATTTAAATGCACTTGATATTTCCACAAAATGTAGAAATTGAATATCAAAGAAAGATGTGTCCTTTTTTTGCATTTTATTTCCTTTATATGGTGAACAAACACTTGATAAGCAACATCCAAGTTTTATTATCAACAAGAATCAGAAAATTGTCAAAGACAAACTGTTTTCCATCATATAAATGACTTGATCACAGATAATAAAACTGCGGTAACCTCAAAGCCTAAATAACCATATAAATGGGTTCTCTGTTCCTTGAGACAGATGGTGGATCACAACAGATATAGGTTATGTATTCCAAAAAGATTGTCCTCCAGGATATAACAAAAAATAACTGGAGAAGTAGATTTTAAAGATAGTTAAAGTGTAACCAAACTAGAAAAAAATCACATAAATTTTTAAGAGATCAAGAAGACAGAAACAGAGAACATACAGATTGTATTAGAACTACTCTGGGAAGAAAATCATTTTGAATTGAGATATTATGCATATGTTAACAGAAGGAAATTGGAATGTATTTCAACAGGATGAATAACGTTATCTGATTCATTATATGTCATGTCCAAAATTGTAGGAAACTGTAGCCTACTATGCCTATTAACCACTTTCTCACTTGCTGCTGGCCCAGAGGTGTGCCCGCCCCAAGCCTAGTCATTGTTGGAAGCTCTCAAATTCCTGTTTCTAGATCTTAGCTGACTTAACATGAGAGTGAATTAGGAACTATTATGGAAGAGAATTAGGTCTAATTAAGGAGATCTTGCATTTCAATAGGACTCAAAGGAACCAGATTAAAATATGGACTACCTTATCTAGGTAAGGATCAACAGTCATCATTATCAAAAGGCCAATAATGAATGTCCAGGAAGGCATGTGCTAATGTGCTTTGGCAAAAAAATTCAAGAGTACCAATTTCAACACTGATTCCTTCCTATATGTATTCTCAGGCCATTTGGCTATATTATTTTACATATAAATATACACATACATATATCACTTGCTCCTGCATACATTCCCAGCTTCATCTCCCACCACTTTTTTCCCTGGTGGGGAAGTGCAGTGAAAGTGCAGTGAAGCTGCACTTCAGCTCAGCTAGCCTTCTCTCAGAATGTGTCTTGCTCTTTCCTGACTAAGAGCCTTCACACCTGCTTTTCCCTCTGCCTAGTCTCTCCTCCCTGTTAACCAGGGTAACACCTATTCAGGGTTTAAGTCTCCTTTAATGTTACTTCCCCTACTACAGCTTCACAGAAGCTTGCAGCTTTTCTTCAATATATTAATTCCGGTTATGGTTAATTATAATGTCCGTTTCCTGGGTAAATGATAAACTCCAAAAGAAGAGGGATCTTATCTTTTTCCCCCCTCAAACAGTATTCCTAATGCCTAGTACAGTATCTAGCTCATAGGAATGGCTCAATGAATATTAGTTGAATGAAAGGACAAATGTAGGATTTTTTTGTTGAGTAGGGTGTTACCTGAACACTTCAAAAAGTTCTGCTGCTGCATATGCAGAGACCAATGCCTTGAGGTACAAAAAAGAAAGGCTTCTTTTGGATACATAACTGCTCACTTCATTTACCTCCTGAATGCAGTTGCAAACTTCAAGGATTTCCCTGTGGATATTTTGGTGACCAGGAAAAGTAACAAATGCCTGGAATTTAGAAGTAGATAGGAATAGAAGGTACCTCTGGATAAGTCAGTCTGGAGAGGGAAGAGTCTGGCCCCATAAATCTTTAGTGGTGTACGTGGAGTCCTCATGTACCAGAGCAGACATAGAGCCCCCAACAACTGGACTATGACTGAAGAGGGTCTTTGTGAGACCTGGAGTGATTTCATGGAGACCTCGAACATATAATCTACTTCAATATAAGGTTTGTTGATTATTATAACCTAGTGCAGTGTGGTCACAGTACTCAAGAGAGAAGCCCTTCGTCTCAGGAATAGGATGACTTTAAGAAGGGCCATCAAGGTAAGTAACACCCAGGTTTCTACTATGGTCAAGGTGCATTGCTGATATGTAGTATGTTATACATTATGAAAGACTAGTTCACTGAGCCCTGCCGGACTCTTTGTAAACAGATCTATCAGACAGTCTTGCTCAAAACTGTATTTTTGAGTTGGCATAGTATTAATATTCATGCATGCTTTCACTTTTGTTCAACAGACCAATAATTGGAGAAATATTATACCTAGGGTGCCTGGGTAGCTCAGTCAGTTGAGCGTCTGACTGTGGCTCAGGTTGTCATCTCATGGTTTGTGTGTTCGAGACCCATGTTGGGCTCACTGCTGTAAGTGCAGAGCCTGCTTCCAATCCTCTGTCCCCCACTCTCTCTGCCCCTCCCCCACTCACTCTCAAAAATAAATATTAAAAAAAATTACACCTATATATTAGGAGAGTACAGTCACAATGTGCATAGCATATTGAGGGGAAGTTCTGTACTAAAGAAGTCTTCAACTCATATGACCATGAAAACCTGTTTTTCAGAAAACATTTATGTGTCAATAAGGATAGTTTTAGTAAAGCTGCCATGTCAAACAGCCTCTAACCTTCAGTGGCTTAAAATAACCAGGTCTATTTCTATCTCATGCTGCATATCCATAGTTGGTTGACTGGAGATCCTGTGTCATGTGAGCCTCACTCTGGGATCCAAGGTGTCGGTGCAGTCAGCATCTCAGCATTTTTGGTCACTCTAGCAGAGAGATAAGCTCTGGATGTTTTCACAGTGAAATGTTCTAGTCTGAAAGTGAAACTTGGAATTTTGCCTCATAACTCATTGGCCAGAACTAGTCACATGGTCCCCACCTGAACACATCCCTGGAAACTAGACAGCCGGAAATACAACTACACCCGTTAACCTGACTGAACACTAATGGTCACCTAACTACAGTTAGAAACCACTGCTGTTCACAGTTCTAAAAATAACGATGATAATTACCATTGAAGAATGTTTAACACCTATGCCATACTTAATCAGGGATAAGAACTGGAAGGTTGACTTTTTTTCCCCCACACTTATCTACAGAAGAGGGGTGTCACCAAAAAAAAAACAAAAACAAAAACAAAAACAACCCCCCCACAATTATTTTGGGAGATTTTATTAAAACAATTTCTTTTCACCAGGAGTTTCAGGTGAAATTCCCACAACAAATAACATTTTCCAGTCAATTCTTCATGGCTTCCCTCAAATACAAATATGAAATGGAAAGCATGGATAATTCAACAACATAGCCTATGTCTAGGCTACTAGAGGGAGGTATACCATAAATGCCCATTTACAGGGTCTTTTTCACAGATGCACAGAGTTAATTCTATCATCAGGAAAATCTTGTAATAAGAGCAATGAAGTTGGCATAGAATTCATCTATAAAAAATTAAGTATATTTTGTGCTACTATCATAACCTCTGAAAAGTAATCTGTTAAGTCTACCAAATCAAACTGTCTAGTACCTCAGTAACTTCCATGATAGTTGGCCATAACTGTATCACATAATGACACATACAAAAAGACAGTGATGATGTTCAGAAATAAGTACCTTGGTTTTGAGATGTTATCACCTGTATACCAAGCACAATGAAGGTTCTTATCAGTGGACATTCAAAAGTTCTTAATGCACTTTTTTTCTGTGAGAAATACAGGGCATGTTAAATTTATATCATTTACTCAGCCATCTCCAAGTTCCACCCCAGTTTCTCCTTACATATTTCCTATTTACAATCATATTTACATTACCTAATATACATAAAATGCTTTGAGCAATGCTTGGCACATAATAGTTACTAAGTGTTGGTGGTGGTTGTTGCTGTTATTATTATTATTATTATTTTATGTTTTGCAAGTGATGCTTTATATTCACATGCCCTGCAGAAATTCCGAAGTATGATTTGCTTTAGTAAGTTCAATCCAGTGCTCCCGGAAGAGAGAAAGTTTAATATGCAAGGCATCTCCTATGTGACATTTTTCTTGTTTGGGACAAAACAGGTAAATCACCTTAGAAGTGATCAAATTGATCAAAAATTTGTTTAGAATACTGTGTGTGTGTGTGTGTGTGTGTGTGTGTGTGTGTACCTCTAGGTAAATGTTACTGAGTGATTACCTGAAATGGCAAATGTTGAGAACAATTTAAAATAATTTTTGATAACTCTACCATGAAGACACTGATTACAACAGCCCCTTCTCATATTGCATCACCCTCAGACTGTGGGAAATCACTTGCAAAATTATTAAAGTATTTAACCATATATTTTATTTTTATAGTAATGAATCCGATATGCTCTAATCTCTTTTTGTTTTTTTTATATCATCCATATATCATTCATTCCATTCACTTAAAGCATCATCTTCAGTTCCAGGTATTTCTGTTGGTGATTGGTCAAGAGAAGTTGAATCTTTGTATCTCACTGAACTCAGCTCAGACTGTATCTCAGTTGACGAGGATTTCTCCCCCCAGAACGACTTGACTGCCCCCCTAGAGAAAAAACAAAACAAAAATCCCTTCTGAAATGAAAACAAAAACTAAATAGATCTATATAATTTGCTCTATATAGAAGTGCCTCCTTAGTCATGATTTATTTTTAGTTTGTGGTGTATCAGCTACATGGTGACAGATGAGTCCTGAGACTGTACCAGAGTATAAACTCCTATATATATTAGAAATATTCTTTTAAAAAATGAATTAGTAGCTTATACTAACCAAGTTTTAGAGTTGTAAGAATTACAACTGGACAACACACATATTCATTCAAAACACTTTTTTTTAGCAATTACTTTGTAAAATTATAAAAATTGCATTTAAAGCTCCCTTGTGGCTGGGAAGCAAGTCGTGAGATTAGCCTGAACTAGAATAGTTGCAGGAGGTACGAAGACTGTTTCAAGATACATGTGGGAGGCATTATGGACAGAGCTTTGGACTCATTAAACAAGAAGTGGGGACAGACAAGGAAGACATCAAGCAAGGGTGATGACTCAGGTGAGCCCTTTACGTACCAGTTTATAATTATGAAGATCAATACAAAGATTACAAATATACAGATAATAACTCCTATGGTCAGCACAAAAACTAGGACTGCATCAGTGTCTGGTCGGCTTGATCTTCTCATTTGCAATTCTAGAGAAAAAACACGCACCTGATGATTATTTTGACTGGAAAAAAAGGAGATATATATCTAAATGGAAACTTTATATCTAAGAAATGACTTTAGAAAAATGCAGGAAGAATTAGTGGAAAGAAAATTATTAGTAAACTTGTTCATCACCTTTGAAACGTCATTTTCTTTTTTTAAGATATAATTTATTGTCAAATTGGCTAACATACAGTGTGTACAGTGTGCTCTTGTGGGAGTAAATTCTCATGATTTGTTAGTTACATACAACTCCCAGTGCTCATCCCAACAAGTGCCCTCCTCAATGCCCATCACCCATTTTCCTCTCTCCCCTGTGCCCCCCATCAACCCTCAGTTTGTTCTCTGTATTTAAGAGTCTCTTATGGTTTGCCTCCCTCCCTCTCTGCTTTTAACTATATTTTTCCCTTCCCTTCCCCCGTGGTCTTCTGTTAAGTTTCTCAGGTTCCACATATGAATGAAAACATGATATCTGTCTTTCTCTGACTTATTTCCATTTAGCATAATACCCTCCAGTTCCATCCACGTTGCTGCAAATGACAGAATTTCATTCTTTCTCATTGCCAAGTAGTATTCCATTGTATATATAAACCACATCTTCTTGATCCATTCATCAGTTGATGGACATGAAATGTCCTTTTTAAACATGTAGAAAAGTTTAAAGAATTTAACACTGAACATCCTGTATTTCCACCACCTAGATACTACCAACATTAGTAGTATCCATCTGTCCATTCTTCTATAAATCCATTGATCCATCTTTATTTTTCAATGCATTTCAACATAATTTGCTAATGTTTGCACACTTCCCACAAAAATCTTCAACAGGCATATTATTAACTAGACTTCAGTACTTGTTTATACTTTTTCCTTTGAGGTGAAATTTACCATGAATTGCACAAAGATTTTAAATGTACATTTATTTTGGCAAATGCAAACACAAATATATAATTCAAACTGTATGAAGACTCGACTATCGCTGTACCTCCAGAAACTCCCTTGAGCCCCTCCCAGTTAATCACTGCCAGGCAACTACTGTCCTGATTTTCTTTTCCACCACAGATTAGTTCTGCCTATTCTAGAACTTTATAGGAATGGAAATATACACTATATATTCCTTTGTGTAAGGCTTTTTTACTCAGCCTGTTTTAGAGATTTACCTACACTGCTGCATGTATCAACAGTTTTTATTTTTTTTATTGATGAGTAGTATTCCAAATTTCTATTCATTTTCCTACTGATGGACATCTAGGCTGTTACAGCTTCAAGCTATTATACATAAACTATTATGAACATTTTTATTCAAGTCATCTGCAAATGTACATTTCTCTTGGATAAATACCTACAAGTGGAACTGCTGGGTCATAAGGTAGAGGTACACTTTATTTTTCCAAGAAACTGTAAAATCTTTGCCCAAACTGATTGTACTGGTTGTACATGTTTTGTGAAGTTTTTCTGCCAGGTTTTGGCTTGCCTATTCATTTTTCTAATGACTTCTTTTAATGAGCTAAAGTTTTTATTTTGATGAAGCCTAATTTATCAATGTTCCCTTTTATGGTGATTGTTTTCTGAGTCATATCTAAGAAACCCTTGCCTACCCCTGAATCATGCAGATATTCTCATACGTTTCCTTTTTAAAGCTTTATGGTTTTTGTGTTTACATTTAGGACTATGATATGTTTCTAATTTTTAGATATGTTGTAAGATAGAGCTTGAAGTTTATTTTTTTATAAAATATCCACAGACCACTTTTAAATTAGACATTCTCTCCCATATCTTTCTGCTTTTCTTGCAAATAAGGCTATTAAAGAGACAAAGCCAATCTACTATATATACTATAACATTGTTACATTGTAAATTGGTGAAAAGCCAATTTACATCAAATTTTACTTACCTTACCAATTATATAGCTTTCTTGTGGTTCTTCCCAGTTCATAATCATAAGACCATAAAGAATTCATGTGGAGAAGGACCAGAGAGATCACCAAATGCAACTACTGAACTACATAGATAAGTAAACCAATGTTCATCAATGATTTGTGCAAGCTATGTTTTATATCTTGTAATATTTTAATTTTGGTAAGTACCACTCTATCAGTAATAGTTTCCTGTATGGGCAATTTCAGCTGCTTATTTGTCTGGATTTTCTCCCTACTCTTTTTTTTTTAATGTCTATTTTTGAGACAGAGAGAGTGTGAGTGGGGGAGGGGCAGAGAGAGAGGGAGACACAGAATCCAAAGCAGGCTCCAGCTCTGAGCTGTCAGCACAGACCTTGACATGGGGCTCAAACTCACAGACCGCAAGATCATGACCTGAGCTGAAGTCGGACGCTTAACCGACTGAGCCACCCAGGAGCCCCTCTTCCTACTCTTTAAACACCAAGGAGTATAATTTTTCACTTTTCTTAGTAATTCCAGTGCTATAATCTCAATTAGTGATCTCACTAAATAGTTTCAAGTATGACAGAGAAATCACATCATATTTATATTCCAACATTTTTAGATTTTTAAAAATCTTTTTGTTTTAGATAATTTTGGATTTACAGAAGCAGTGAGACTTTTTTAAGCTCAAATGAAAGACACCTTTACGGATTAAAACCTGAGAAGAATAAATGGCAAAATTCCTTGCCATTTATTCATTACCCTGCAATACTAGCCAAGAGAGGATGGAGAGTGAAATTTCTGTGGGAAGTGTGCAGACATTAGCAAATTATGTTAAAATGCATTGAAAAAATAAGATGGATCAATGGATTTATAGAAGGATGGATAGATCAACAGTAAAATGCTGATGGTAGTATCTAGATACTTCATTTCAACAATAGTCTTTTTGCATGGATTATTTTTATATCTAGATTACTTTTATACCTAAAAAAAAAGGGGCTGTGTTTCCTATTGAAAATTTTTAATGAAAAATAGGTGAATTTTGATGTTCTAACTTCTTAGAAAAACTAAGCTTATGCTTGCATTAGTTTTCTAGGGTACCACAAACTGGGCGACTTAAAAACGACAGCAATTTATTGTCTCATGGTTCTAGAGGCTAAAAGTCTGAATGCAAGGTGTTGGTAAGTCCATGCTGCCTCCAAAGGCTCTGGGGCCAGACCCTTCCTTTCTTCTTCCTGCTTCTGGTGGCCCCAGATGTTCCTTGACTTGTGGCAATGTAACTCTAATCTCTGCCTCTTACTTGGCTGTCTTCTGCCTGACATTCACATTCTTCTTCACATGACATTCTCTTCTCTCTCATTCTGTGTTTGTTTCCAAATTTCCCTCTTCTTATAAGAATACCAGTCATAGTGAATTAAAGGCCCACTCCATTCTAGTATGTATGACCTTATGCTAACTGAACAAATTACATCTGCAATGATCCTATTTCCAAATACAGTCACATTCTGAGGTTCTGGGAGTTAGGACTTAAATAAGGAGACACAATTCAATCCATAACAATGCCTAATTATAAAGACTACTGCTGTGGAAGTGAAAAATCTGATGTAAAGGGAATGCATGGGAAATTTTCATTAACTAAACCATATTTACCCTAACAATATTGCGACTGTGTACTTGCTTCAACCCAGTGCCATATTGGGTTGACACATATACATTTATAGACAAAATATTTGTTCAATGTCCAAATAGCCAAAAGTGTCTGTTGCAAAGTGTTCCCAATTGTCATTTTTAAAATAAACTGATACCAAAGTGTTCTGAAAACATTTTGTCATTTAACGGGTGCATGTCCAGAGATAGCAGAGTTAACCCATCAGCCTTGGACTACTTGCTACAAGAAAGAAAACAACTTTGTCTCATTTAAGGGGTCTGTGTTCTAGCCCTTAGCTTACACAATATCAAATACATATTGACTTCTAATCACAGGAAGAGCTATGGTCCTAACAAGGATTAGGCTGTAGGGACAAAAATGGAGAATGGCCCCCAAAACCTTTAATACCCTGAACTAGTACTCACTGAGATATGTTTTAGTTTGATGAGGTTTGGCCCTTTCCTGCCTTTTTTAGTACCTTACTGAAATTATCTTTTCAACCTAAGAGTAAGATTATTAGCTTTCACCATAAATGTTTTTTTAAAGAGACTAAACACATCAAAGAAAGTTATAGTTTATTTTTAAGTCATCCCCAAAACATTTTAGCTTATTTCCATTTTGATAAACAGTGTTATGTTGTACTGTATCTCTAAACTACAGCATAAATTCTTTACATGGGATTGAGAAATAGCTTCAAGAAATCCGTGAACTCTCTTAAAATAACAGGTAGCTCTTGGCATGTTTGTTTATGCGGGCATTTTTCTGGGAAAGCCTCCTGAACCTTGATTGGATTCTCAAAAGACCTTGTGACCAAGCCCCCTTACACCCTCAATAACAATGACAACCATGGTAAAACTAGTTAAGAATTAAACAAAAGGAAATAATTAGACATATTAGACATCATAGTCTAAACTGAAAGGATAGGCACATGGATCCATTTTGCAAGGGAAGCAGAGTTTCTAACATGTAAAGTTGCGTTCAGGACAAGATTTGCCTTTTGTGACAAAAATTGAGGATTTTTGCATTATTGTTTCATCAAAAAATATTTTCTCCAAATAAATAATTTTTAAAAAGCCGTGTTTTGGCATAATGTTTCTTAGTTTTATTTATTTTACTGTACCAAAAATTTTGTAAGCATCCATAAGAATTCCATGTATCCACGTTCACTCTTGCGTTAGAAGTAAGAGAGTATAATTCAAGTTAGAGGACTGTTCTTTGGAAATGCTTCAGGTTTCCCCAAAGTGAAACCCATCTGATTCTACTTTGTGAAAAAGAAATTAAACATCACTGTGGTCCTGGTTGGCTCAGTTGGTTAAGCGCCCACTCGGCTCAGGTCATGATCCTGCAGTTCTTGGGTTCAAGCATCAAGTCAGGCTCTGTGCTGACAACTCAGAGCCTGGAGACTGCTTTGGATTCTGTGTCTCCCTCTCTCTTTGCCCCTCCCCTGCTCGTGCTCTGCCTCTCTCTCTCTCTCTCAAATATAAATAAACATTAAAAAAATTTTTTAAAGAAATTCAGCATCACCTTGTAGAAAGTCTAAATGATATAAACCAGTGGTTTTACAAAATGTTGTCTCAGACCAGCAGCACCTGAGAACTTGTTAGAAATGCAAACTATTCTGCCAGCCCCACCCAGGATCTACTGAATCAGAAACTCTGGGGGTGGGGCTATCAATCTGTGTTGCAAGGAGTTTTCCAGATGATTTTGATGCTTTTAAAGTTTGAGATAAGCAAACAAAAACATTACTGGGCACTTACCACTTGTTGTATAGACTGTGAATTTAACAGATGCTACCATTTCATTATTATCCAAGGTGATACACTCGAAAACCAAGGGGTGAATTTCCCTGCGTACTTCCAGGATTGCTGAATCATTTGGAAGGATAACGGGTTGCTATTTAAAAAGGAAAAAAAAAAGTACCAATATTCTTCATGTGGACTTAAGATCAGGAAACAATTTATTCCCCATAACAAAAGAGTAATCATTGTCTTTCAGTCTAGGACAGTAATTAATTATACACATGGATTTTAGAGTCAGACAATCCAGACAATAAAGTACCAACCTTACCACTTCCTGCCTGTGTGACCTAGGACAAGTTACCGGCTGCTTCTCAGTTATTTATCTGTAAAACGGGCATAATGAAAGGAGTACCTCATAGAAAGTTATGTGGGTTAAAATAAACTGTAGCACTTGGTGTATGTCTGACACGTAATCTCCCATTATCTTGATACAACTTCTATACATACAAATGAAAATTTTGCTTCCAAAATAGGAAACTGTATATAAAATGGATGTTTTTAAGTTCTGATAATAGCTGACCCCAAGACATATGTAAAGATTTAGCCCCACTTAATATTTAAAAATTTAAAATCTCAGTAATAACAAAATTGTAAGATTTTTAACTTCATTTTTGCAAACTATTTCTAAAGAGAGAGTTTTCTGATAGCCATCAAGCACTGGGACACAAATTTCATCACTCACTAGAAAGCACTAAATTACATACATTCATGACTTACTTGCTCTGGCCTTAGAAGTTTCCAAACATATTTGAAACGATTTACAGGAGATATATGAATACATGCCATTCTAACACTGCCAAGACTTTCTGAAACTGGTCTACCCCCTAAAAACAAGAAAAATTAAATACATATATACCATTGGGCATTGTACATTGCTTTATACAAAGCCTACTTTTAAAAGCCATTTTCAGTTTTAAAATCAATTATATACTAGAAATTATTAAAATCATTATTGAGAGTTTGAGTGTAGAAGAGCAGAGAGGAATAAGTAAAGTCAAGTCATTAAAAGAAGCAGGTAGGAGACACCATAGCTGTCTGATCCTTCTGCAGAATAAAATAGCAAGGGAAACCAGTTTAGTGATCTATTAGACTAAGCTTTGAGATCTGCTAGTGGCTTTCCATTTATTGGTTAGAGGCCCCCACTAGAGACAATGAACTCTCAAAGTGGTGTAATTTGATATAGAACAAACCTCAAAGTTCTCAGTTTAAAGTTTGCCAATCTACTGATAATCATGCCAATCACTTGTCATGACCAAAGTGTCAAAAGTGCTTCACTATAGGACAGCCTTGACCACAGACCCTGAGTATAATAAGTTTCCAGTGTATTACAGAGAATATACGTTACACTTTAGACATCCCTGAAAAAATGTAAAGCAAAGGCAGAAAGGTACTCAGAGCTATTACTGTCTAGAGAAATGGAATTTTAAGTTTTATTAAGTTTCCTTTCAGTATATCAATTGATCAACTCCTTCCACTCATGGCAACCAGAGGTTAAGGCTATTTCCCCAGAGTAAACTCTTCCCTTCTGTCTCCCCCCAATACAGAGTTCAACTCACAGCCACAATCTACTGGTCCACGGCATTCTTCCACCCTTACGATACACTTGGATTCACCTCCAGGGCATCCATTTGTTAGGATAACTTCTCTAATACCAACACCTTTGGTAAAAGAAATCAGCAAGTATTAAGAAAAACTCACTCCAGTTTCTTTTCTTTTCCACCTAGGCCTTTTTTGAGACTTTTCTCTTAATTTCAGAAGTTAAATTCCTAAATTCAGGGAGATAATGCTTAGAATTATTTTATGCCCCTCATTTTCAATTATTTCATAAAACAGCATTTCCCAAAGTGAGTTACATGAAACACTAGTTCCTCTGGTTGTTAGCGTAAGAAAAAGGATTCCACAAATATACACATTTGAAAATGATACATTAAATAAAATTAAAGGGTCCTCTTTATTTAAAGAACTTGGGGGAAACTTTGAATAAGCTAATAAATTAATGTGCTATTGTGTATAAACTTTCATTGATTGAAGATGTAAAATTTTTACATTTTAAAATTTTTGAAATCAGAATTCATCTTAGAATTGACAACATGTGACAAATTGACAGCATTTTTCCATGTTAGAGGTGCATAAAATATACTTCTTATAGCTGGTAAAGTCTTAGATTTGATGAAATACAGTAGTACACAGGATCTCCCAAATTCATCTGCCCATGGAACTTTTAGAAGAGGTTCTCTAGAGGACATTCTCAAAGACACATTTTCTTTTTTATTTTTTAAATGTTTATTTATTTATTTTGAGAGTGGGGAAGGGGCAGAGAGAGGAAGAGGGAGGGAGAGAGAGAATTCCAAGCAGACTTCACACTGTCAGTGCAGAGCCAGATGGAGAGCTCAAACTCACGAACCATGAGATCATGACCTAAGCTGAAATCAAGAGTCAGACACTTAACCAACTAAACCACCCAGGCACCCTGCCAGAATCACATTCTAAAACATAAATGATGCTTTAATATTTAGATTAGTAAAATATCTGCATTAAATATAGGAGGACAAACTATTAATGACTAAATCTCAATTTCTAACAAGATCCTCTCTTTAGAATTACCACATGCTTTCACTACAAGAAATCAAGTCTTTACTAACAGATCTCAGATCTCCACTGGGTTTGCCTTTCATTGCCATAATTGAGGAACATGATAAAATGCTTAATCTGCAACATGCTAAACATGTCCTATGGATAAGTGACCTGTGATAAGACGGTGTGATCACAGGCTAAAGAACAGTACATCTTGATTTCCTTGCCTACCAGATTCCCTCTTTCATCCTTTAAAGATGTTAATCATAACACCCATTCTCAAGGGCAAGTTTGAGTTGAAGTCTACAGATGACTTTACAACAGTGCTTCTCAAACTTTAGAGTGCATGCAATCACCTGGAAATCTTATTAACATGAAAATTCTGACTCAGTAGGTCTAAAGTAGGTTCTGAGATTCTGCATTTTTAACAAGCTCCCAGGTGAAGCTGATCTGTGGACCAAACTTTGAGTAGCAAGGGAGAGGACTCTACATGAGATAAGGAGATGAAAGATTGGAGGAGGAAAGATCTCTCTTTTTTCAAATTATGTTTTTATTTTAATTCCAGTGTAGTTAACATACAGTGTTACATTAGTTTTGGGTGTACAATATAGTGATTCAACAATTCTATGCATTACTCAGTGCTCATCATGGTAAGTGTACTCTTTGAGGAAAGATTCTTTTGATTAAAAGAGATGCCTAAGAATGGTTGCAGTATAGCTCTGCTTGAATTTATGAAAGGTACCTCACTAGATGCACAGCCTTATTCTGAACTGCATAAATATTTTCCAAGCAAATTTATTTATGAATTTATTTAGCCAAATACAGTTCATTGCGATGATGTGTGTAGGTGTGAGATTTTCTGTAAGTCCAAGTAAACCTAAAAATCTGCCTGGGTATTCCAGAAAAAGAAAATTTTTTGACTGCTAAAATATTGTGCTGGGAGTTCAATAGAATTCTCACCAAAGCACTTTTTTTTTTCATCTAAATAGTTCTGTTATAAACTGAAAAAACTTGAAAATATTTTAAAATATTTTAGATGTGAAATATTACCTTTTATGGTTTATCTTTCTCCTTAGAATTTATCATCATCTGACATGTTACAAGGTTAATATTATTTTTCTCTTTGCCCCTACTAAAATACACACTCCTTGAAGGCAAGGAGTTTCCTCTACTTTGTTGCAGTTCCTGTAACAATGCCTGGCACATAGTAGGCAAAATTCAAAAAATTATTTGATGAATGAGCAAATATATAATTTTTGAAACACATCTCTAAATAATAGAGTAAATACTATAAATTACTAGAATTGTCTTAAAAATAATCTCTACCTGTGAAAATTTCTCAAGCAAGCAGCAAAAGAAAGATGTAAAGGACAAATGAATATTCACAGGTTTATTACATGTATTCCTTTCATTTCTGACTCTGACCCAGTAAGAAGTTAAGGTAAAAAAATAGTTTTAAAATTATCTTAAGAGGTAGAAAGGAGAACCGTGGTTGTCAGCAGGGGAGGGGAGAGCATGGAGTGAATGTTTAAATGGGTAGGGAGGTTCCATTTGGGGATGATGAAAAAGTTCTGGAGATGGATGGTGGTAATCATTGTACACCAATGTGAACATGTTTAAGGTCACCGAGTTGTACATTTAAAAATGATAAAAATAGTAAATTCTATGTTAGGTTTATTTTGCCACAATAAAAATATGTTAAATATAAACAATTCAGGTGTAGTTTTAAAAAACAAATCTGCTCTATGTCTGCCTGGATTTGCTGTCTTACCCTTTGGTTTTTGTCTTTCCCTCCCATCACTATCCTTTTTGCAAGGCAGGTTCTATTTAGAATAAACTGAACTTCATTGTGAATTATCTATTGTCTTCTCAGCATGCTAGTCTATCTATCGTGGTTCTCAAAGTGGTTGTCAAAAGATGGTCTTTTAACCAGCAGCATCAGGTTTATTTGTGAACTTGTTTAGAAATACAAATTCTTAGGCTCCTCCAAAGGCCTAGTGAGTTAGTCACTCGGGGTAGACCCAGCAGCCTGGGTTTTAACAAGTGCCCTGCAGGCACTTAGGGTGAACACTTAAGTTTGAGAAATGCTGGTCTATTATAACCCAAGTAGCCTTAATCCCACCCCCTTGTGAGAGATATTATGTTCAATTTCTATTCATGGAATGATAGAAAAAAGTCATAGTTTATGAATATTATCTTCCCCCCAAAGCTAATACCTCTTTTCCCCAAGACATATGAATTGGAGAAATGTAGAATTTATAATAGGCTATTACAAATACACAAATTTCTTGATAGATTTGCCACGCAGTGTGTGGGAAGACATCTGTGAGATGCATCGGAAGATCTTCATCTTCTGAACATCTGTGAGATTAAGTTTTACTTAGTGAAGGCAGTTTAAGTGCCAAAAAAATATAGGGAGCTGACTTAAAATAAGACTTAGGGGTTATGAACTGAAAATATCTTACCTTTTGAGTTTTGTGTGTAAATTATAGTTTGAGAGATAAATGAGAGTACACAAATTACAAATAAAATTTGCCACAGCTTCTACCTTCCCTTCCCGCCAAATTACAATATTGTTGAATTATCTGCTCTGTGCTACTTACCACATGTAACGGTGCACATCCCAAATTCTACTTCTTTGACTGTTGTCTTATTTGAAACTAAATATAAAGTGCAGAGATACATTATTTAATCATATGAAAACTTTTCTACGTGAAAAACTAGCTGAGGATGAAGGACACACGCACTCATCATATGGGAAGCAGATAGTTTCTAACTTTAATCAGAAAAAATAGTTATTTTACTTTTTAAATCAGAAAAGCAATGTCATTCCTAGTACATCTTCTATTATTGCTTAAATCAAAAGAAGCCTAAACCTTAAAAATAATGAATTATATTAGGAAATACCTTGCAAAAAAGGTCTATATTTATCAACTCTTATATAAATTAAAAATATTTTTTTTCATCAGCTTAATTCATGGTGAGTTAAAGTTCTATAGGTCAGAAAAAAACAAAACAAAACAAAAGCCTAACAACTGTAAGGCCTGATTTCTTCTATTCTCTATTTTCCAAAATAATTTTTGAGTGCATCATTTCCATCCAAAAAGAAGTCTTTATCCCAAATGTTCATTAAAATCGCTGTTATAGATTCATTCTATACATTCTTAAATTAAGATGATAAATTATTCCCAAGAATTTATTCCAACACTTTATTTAGCAGGATAATTTAGGAATATACATGTGTTTGAGTAGTTAAATATTATTGCTGTTAAATCACGTTTCTCTAATTCTAATCTGGCATGATTTTCACCAGCCAATTTTTCACAGCAGATTAGGACTAATATCTCAATATAAAAAAAATTACATGAGGTGTTAGCATTTTTTTTAAAGCATTGTATCCTAAATTAACAATGTTACATGGTAAAGTGCATTGGAATTGGAGTCCACATTGCTGCTTCTACCACTAATCAGCTGAGTTTCATCAAATTACTTAAAACTCTGTCAGGCCTACTTAACTCTTCTGCAAAAAGGAGAGTCTATCTTATTTGATTATTGGAAGATTTAAATGAGATAATGTATGTGAAAACATTCTGTAGCTTATTTAGTGCTATAAACATGCTTAAGGCATCATAACTTCATTCACAGTCAGTGCACATCACATTTTTTCCTATTTTGATTACTGTAAGACAATATGTTCATAAACAGTGTTATTCTATACTTACAAGCACCAAATACACTTAATAACAGTATGCTATTGATGTATATATGTTAGGTAAATCAATATTGACTTTGTTAAATTATTTGGCCTATCATGATCAATTTTAAAATGACATTTTTGCTTGGAATGCTTGGATACTTTCTGCTGGCACATTATGAAATATAAATTAAAAGCCAAATCTTGCACATAGAAAACACAGGAGGATGAGTATTAGCTTTTAAATACAACCTCTTTTCAAAAACCATTAAAAACTATTAATTAATCAATCAGCCCTACTATACTACCTATGCAACTTTGGGAAAGTTACGTTAAGCTCTCCTAACTCCAGAAAAAGACTGGATTTAATCTGATGATCTCTAAAGTCCCTTTTGGCTTTGATTGCCCATTAGGTCATTCAGTGACTTTCTTTTCATCTTTTTAGAGAAAGAATGAGTGTGGGTGGGGCAGAGGGGGCAGAGGAAGAGAGAGAAAATCTTAATCAGACTCCACCCTCAGCATGGAGCCCAACCCCATGACCCTAGGATCATGACCTGAGCTGAAATCAAGAGTCAGAAGCTCAACTGACTGAGCCACCCAAGTGCCCCTCAATGACTTTCATTTTTGATGGGAATCCTATAATGGTAGGTCAGATAAATTACATGTACCTGGACTTCAGTGTGATATTTGTTAAAATTTCCTGTTATATACCTATGAGTAAAAAGGAAAAATATGGTCTGAATGTCAGTAAACTTTTTATGTGTAACTTGTTAAACAGCAATATCCACTTATGCTAACTAATTGCTTGGTGCCAATGTGTAAGGAATGATGTGTCACAGGACTCTATCTTGTTTAATATTTTTATTAATGACTTGGAAAATATTGGTATCATGCTGACTGAATACAGAGATTCTGAAAAACTAGAAAGGATAGCAAATATGTTTGAAAATAAATCTGGGTCTAAAAATGACAGGATGGAATACCAGGCAAGCCTAACAAAATGAAAGCTTAGAGTAATAAAAGTAATGAAAACTGTGCCCAAAATACTGATAGGCTATTAATTTGATAGAAGAACAGGTGAAAATGAGTAGAAATAATAGTAACTTCAATAGGAGTCAAGAGTGTGATGAGGCTTCCTTAAAAACCTACTGACTTTTAGACTTTACTAATAAAAGCCTGGCATCCACAATGATGTAGATAATGATCCTGCTCTTTTTTGTTCTGGCAAATCCTGGAATGTTCTCTTCAATTCTCAGCACACCTTAACTGTTGGTATATACCATCAGAATCCAATTTTAATTTTTGAGTTTCTTTTTTAAGAGTTGATATGTAAGGCTGATATTTCATTAACTTCTATTCTTACTTAGTATTCAGAAGAAAAAGAGAAAAAAACAGTTATATTTATATAGGATAAACTTATTTTATAGAATGAAACTCATTCTATTTTGCAATTTTTTTTTTTGCAATTTATGTCTATTCTTGGTCCTTTTATAAATGTAAGCTTATAGGTATAGGATAACTATGAATCTAAGGGTTTAGGTATAGGTATGCCATTATATTTATAAATTGTATAAAAGTATATAAAAGTATATAAAAAGTATATAAAAGTATATATAAATTGTATAAAAGTATATAAAAGGTATAAAAGGTATAAAAGGTATGTATAGGATATACAAGTATAAGTTATCTACTTATATATATGTAAGATATATACTCGTATATCTTATATGTTATTATACTCATATATCTTATATGATTAATGAGTACAAATTATTTTAGTAGTTTTTCCTATGTTTTTAAACATTATGTTATTTCATCGTCCATAATGATGGATTTCTTTATTACTTATTGATTATTCCCAACTGTGTTTTTAAAAAGACTAAGATAATAAAATGGAAGAATGGTTAGAATTGCCTAGAAAGATTATGTGATTGTAAAGTAAATCATAGCCATTATATCATCCTTTGTTTTCTTATTTCTTTGCCCAAAGCATAGCATCTTCTTTCAGGAAGTTATAAAAGAACTTTAGATGCACTTTTCTTGTAGTCTATTTCCATCTTTCATTGAACACAGTGGAGGTTTTTGAATTTTGTTTTGTTTTGTTTTTGTTTTTTGGTCCATAAAAGGAGAAGAATTGACAGAAACATTTCACAATTGTTGGATGAATCTGAAGATGAACATAGAGATAGATAGCAGCACCTTAGATGCTAAGGATGATGGTGAAATTGATTGCATAAGCAAAATGAGAGATATTGATAACTTAAATATCCTAGATGAATTTTCTGTAACTCAAGAATCAATGGATTAATGAGTATTACATTTCTAAGGATGAAAAGGATATATGGTATTCTTATCCAGTTAGTCTTTCAATAGGAAGGACTTGATCCTGAAATGTTTTGTGAAAATAAGCTGGACCATATTATTTTGCTAAAAGGATATGGACAATATTCTTTCCTTTTTAAAGCTGTTTATACCCCCAAAATTTACTTGATAAGTTTTGTAAATGGATGGATCATGATGACAGGTATGTATACAAAGGTAATTAAAAGAAAATAGATGATGTAGAAATGAATAAAATTCATTGGCTCAATCATTCTAATTGGTGTTTATAAATCTAAAATGAAAACACTTTGCAATTACGGAGCAAAGAACATGGCAGCCTTCTCATCAATAAAATATATGGCGTCATAGTTTTCAAAAATATTGTGTTTTGACAATGCAAGTGCAAAAAGAACCAAAGAAATAAACTAGAATCTATTAGAGATGTATTTAAATCTGGAATCAGTATTTATAAGATGGATACATTCCATATTCATGTATAACAATTAATGAGCATTTAGTTGCATTAGAAGTGCCTTGTCAATCTAGGGTATATACATCTTCAAAACCAGGAAATATGGAATAAAAGTTTGTAGTTTTCCATATTTACATTCTTAATAAAATTTCATATAAATTGTTTCATTAACCCTCTAGTCTTACTTTGGTAAATTACTTGTAAAATGCCTTAAAATTAAAAAAAAGAGGCCATTGGATAGCAAACAGCGATGACTGTTTTTACTGGTCCATTGAGGGTTGAAGGCTTTGTCAAATTTTAATAATGGCTCTATAAAATTTCTAATCTTAGATGCTTCCAATTGTTTATGGTTCTAGATTCTCACTCTTCCCAGGAAAAAGTAACTATGCATGAAATTGTACATATAAAATTCTAAAAGGTAGACTCCCTTAAGTTCACAGATGACAAAACTGACACAGTGAGAGAATAAATACCTTGCCTATGTTTGAATTTGTATCTAAGACATTATAACTTCATTGCCTGGGTTTAGCCTAAACTCTGTTTAGCATATTACAGGTAGAACTATCCCTTGAACAGTTTAATATTAAAATTGTTAATTACTTTTAAAACCAGAGTGAAGCAACAACTATTCTGCTTTAGAACATGTTTTCTTGCCTAGTCTCTTCCACATTTCCAAAGTCAAGGACCTCTCCAAATTCCCTGTAATGTTATCAAGGCAATACAAACCTACATCCCACAATTAACCTCAGATAGTCAATTTTGTTCTGTTGTTGAGAGTCACTGTCATCAGGAAATAAAAGGCTGATAAATACAGCACCTAGTCTATAAGTCTAGGAGATGTGAGACTGCCAAGGAAATTAAAAGAAGCTCAGCCAGGTCATTTATGGGGTAAGGGAACCAGTCTCCTTGAGCCGTCTGCAAACCTGCAACTGGCTTTCTACCTATCAGCAAGTGAGTTACTAACCAATAAAACATGGTTAATAGCTTGTCAAGTTTTATTGCTTAATGAACCAGCAGAATAATGCAAATTTATGAAACAAGCACAGACGCATTCCCCCTTGGCTAACAGGTATTATCCAACAAAACCACGAGTTGGGTCCCTTGATAAGTGTTTTCTGTTGCTACCGTTCCACTCCGTGGATGGAAGTTCCACGTACAAATATCCTATCACCATGCTACAGAGGTGCTCAAGGGTGGAGCTGCATGAAGCTGGCATGAGGCTTCTGGGCAGTTTTGTCAGCATTTTGGTCTAAGATGTGTCACAGTGAGGGGGATTATTAATTCCAATGAGTTCCAACCTAAAGAGCAAATGTGGAAAGTAGTAAAACCTCAAAGTAATTTGGAACTTAAAAAAAAAGATGTCAAATGGGAAAGAAACATAATTACGAGGAGTCAAAATAACTCTTATTGGTGAATGGCTACTTCCCGACTCCTATTCTTTAAGAAAAAAAAAAAAAAAGTATCTTTTTATCGTCCAGAGCAATATTTAGCAGTAATTCTATATCAATTTTTATATATATGCTTATTTGTTTTTCTTAGCACATTCTTTTCAAGGCCATTAGGCATATGAAAAAAGTATAAATTCAGGCTGTTTGCAAGAGAGAGCTCTACAGGTGTTAACAGATATAATAATTCTCATTGTCCTCAGAGGGCAGGGCTTTGCCTCCCGCCCTCACCATCCTCCTCTGGCATAGGTTGGACATCGCTCTCAGTCTCGGCCTCGTTCTCGGCCTCCTCCTCGCCCTCATTCCCGCCCTCGCCCTCGGCGTCGTGGGCCATGCTGGGATCCTGGAGGGCGGTGACGTTCATCCCACACGCGGACTGGAGGCCCGCCAGGAGCAGCCAGCCGACCGTCAGCAGCAGCCCGTAGGAGCGGCCCGCGCCCCCGGGGCTCATGGTTCTCGGCCCCGACGGCCGACCAAAGCGCAGTGGCAGCCGCCCGCTCCCAACAAGAGGTGCGTCGAAGAGAGGAGCCGCCAGACTCCGAAGCCCGCGCCACTCCAGGTAACCATTGAGGCGTCACGGCTCGTCACCGGCGAGCAGAACGCTTGCTCTGGCTCTTAGCGCCATTGGAACGCGCGCGGGGCCGCCTGTCGCGCCTCGTCAAGGCACTTCCCGCTGTGCTTGGGCCGCACGGCTCTCTTTCCGGCGTCGCAGGTGCGCATGCGGCGGCAGGGCTGCGCTCATTTCCTCGGTTACTAAGCAACGCGGTAGCTTATGCCTCTTGTCTGGGTAGCTCATCCTTCCCTTTTCTGAAAGACGTTCGTCCTTGCTACCTCTTTACTCCTCTCCAAACCATATCCCTAGACCCTGAAGCACTCTTCATGTGACTTGGTTTCAAATTCCTTATACAGGATATCCAACTCGGCATGTATCAAGAAGGATTTGTCATAACCTCATTAAGTAGGTGCCCCAAACTAGAGCCATTATCTGCAGGTTAGACTTGATTTGCAGAGGACATAGGAACCCACTTTCTTTCTTGGCTCTGAAATCTTTTGTTAATAATACACCCGAGTGTTTAGTTTTTAAGATTTTGTCCTGTGCCATCAATTCCCCAATTCCCCATAGAGCTTCTTTATGCTAGATTGGGGATAGGGAGGGAGAAAGGAAAAGGGGAGGGTGCATCTGTTGTCAAGTTTCTTCTACTACGTTCTATATTTGGATAGATGATGTTTTTGGAACCAAACCTAGAACCGTAACCTTTGTTCCTGTTAATTTCTGTCTTCTTGCTTTGGGCCTGTATTTTAAGCCTCAATGAGATTTTTTTTTTTTTTTGAACTCTGAATCCTTTGTCTTAACATATTAGATAGTTCTCCCAAGTTTGATTTGGAAAATATGTCTTGGGTCACTAACAGACATGTTAAAAAGGGCAACAAGCTAAGAATAAAGCACTAAGAGGCTATTCTCTGACAATAATCCATTAATCCCCACATTGACCCAAGAATCAATTCTCTTACCAAGAAGACTAGAAGCAAGAATACCATGGCATTGCCTCTTGAGTCAAAAAGCCTTAGATGTAAATGTAACTCCCCACTGCCCTCTTAATGGTATTCAGTGTCAATATGCCCAATATATCATAGAAATAAATGAAATCCCATTAAGTTCCTTCCATTGATGGTGTTAATTTCAACAAGTCCGCTTTAATTAATTCAGGCTTCTTTAAGAACAGAAACATAGAGTTTTGAGTCAAAAGTTTAGAAATCATGTAATACTCCAATCTCTTCATTTTTAAGTGAGGAGATTAAGAACTGGCTTTCTAGTAAATGACTCACATAAGATCATCCAGCAAATTATTTGTAAAGCAGGGTCTCACAACCACATCTCCTGAATGCTCATTGGGTGCTTAGTGATTCATATAATTTAAAGTTAACAATGAAGAAGCATTCAGTGGGGTAATAGGGAGTCAAGAGTTCAAGCAATGCAAACAAAGTAGGTTTGAAATTTTTTGATCTTGTTATTCCAAGTGTGATTAGACCTAATAGCTACAATGTGGTAGTAAGAGAATATTGATGAATAAATGATTCAATGGATTTATATGTGAAATTTGAAACAGAGATTAACTGTTTCTACAAGATCTCATCCCATACTTTGGGGTTTAACATCAATTCCTATGGCACATGGGCTGAAGAATAACCTACTACAAAGTGAACTTAAGGCATAAACTCTGGCTTTTGGAACATATGTATATCCAGCCAATGGAGACCAACAGATAAGCACATTACTGAGAAAAGTGGTAGGACGGTCTTCAGAGCCACGTATTTTTTAACAAAAGTAGATTAGTTGAAACAAAAGCAGAAATTTTTATTTGACTTTTTCTCACAAAATCTTCTAGGTTTGAAATAAGGAAAAGACAAGGACTTCTAAAATGATCAGCATTAAAGTTTGAATTGGTATATGTAGGGAGTACTTGGTAGGGAGTCTCTGCCAATATTTTATATTAACTAAAATACATAAAATATTATAGTGCCTGACAAGATTATGAGGGAAATTAAAATGGGAAATTTAGGAATGGCCTTGAGATACAAAAACCTTTGTTTCATGGTCAAATTAATAAGCCAAAATTTTGCCTTTTTAAATGCTAAGAAAAATAATGTTTTCAAATATAAACTTCAAAAAGAAGATCTATGGTATTTCACAGGCAACATTGTTAAATGCTTCAAAAGTCAATTTAGGATACATATTTTCCTAAAAACAGTACTCTTTTTGGGCAAAGCAAGTCCCATAAACTCTTAAGGTATATAATGTAACTCAAGGAAATATTAATGACCAAATAAACAGCTTCAAAGAGAATCTAAATGGAACTTAAAGGTCTCAAAGTGGAGCTGAAAGACTTGACTCTGAAATAAAGAATGTTAAAATAATATCTATAATAGCAACAATACGAATCACTTATAAAACATTGTGTTATTCATCTAAGTTATAAGAAAAAGTGTAGTATCTATCCTCAACAGACTTACACTATCTCCAGTTGACCACAAATAAGTTAAAGGTAAATATTGAGGACACACTAACAAGAGGGGTTGACCCTACTCTAACCTTCACATACCAAGGACCAGGAATTACTTTCTCAATCTTCTGACCCACTTCACTTCAATTCACTAAGCTCTCCTCATCCTGTCTGCCTTTAAGCATCTCTACCCCTAGCTTCAGTTTCCAAGAAGCAGGGGTTATGCCAGTCTTCTGTGACTCCTCTTCCCTATTCCACCCAAACTTATCTCACCTCTCAGGGTTTGAATTTACCTTTCTTGAATTTCCTTTGTGTGAGAATACTTGGCATGCCTACAGGCAGTAAAATTCCTTTATCTAATCTGCACTCTTATCTACCATAGAGGACCTCATACACTGGAAAGGAACACCAATTTGAGGATTTGTGATAAAAACACAAGATAACAAGGGCTTAAATAAAGGATCACCATAAAAATGAAAAAAGAAATGAATGAAAGAAATTACAAAGGGAAGATTAACAAAATGGAGTGACTGACTGCCTAAGAGGAGAGAAGCCAAATAAAGGAAATTAGGGGGGCGCCTGGGTGGCTCAGTTGGTTAAGCACCCGACTCTTGATTTCAGCTCAGGTCATGTTCTCACGCTTTTCCTGAGTTCAAGCCACGCATCAAGCTCTGTGCTGACAGCAGGGAACCTGCTTCAGATTCTCTCTCTCTGCCCCTCCTCTACTAGCACTCTCTCGCAAAATAAATACACTTAAAAAAAATAAAGGGAATTAGGAAAGTTAGTAGATGTTTTGTTTAGGCAGGTTAATTTGGAAATCAAAAGGTTAAGGTTAAAGTTAAGTTGGAGGTATCAAAAGAAGTCAAGTGGAAATGTGCATTGGCAGCTTGAGATGACCAAACACACACACACACACACACACACACAGCCAGAAGGTAAAAAACACTGACAGTGAAGACTGGCATGAAAAATACATATGTACATCCAGTTAATATGATATTCTAAGTATTGCTGTAACATTACATTACAAAGTTACCAAAACTACTGTAGTATTTATGAAAATAGATCTCTGGGAGATAAATTGATTTTGGCCTTAATGTGCTTGAATTAGTAAAAAGCATTCCCCATTTCCCAGAGAGAAGGCCCTCAAACCACTTTTATCCTATTTACAATCTGTAAGAGAAAAGAATTTTTTCTTCTTGAGACAAGTTTTTAAGAGCAGAACTTCTTTTTGTTCAGCACTCTTACCCCTCATCTTCTGCTGAGTTAAAACTTTATTTCTACACATGGGGGAGATTTTTGTGGTAGAAACTATAGGAAACTCTGTGAATTTTTGTATGTAGGAATAGTGTTTTAAAACAGTCACATCCTCTCAAACTATCACATGTTCATTGGGAACTTCATGCTTTTATTCCAGCCCCAGGCTCTCCCACCCCTTTATTTTCTCATCTAATGCAAGTTGCCCACAAAGGCTTTTCTTTTTAAAGGCCTTCTAAGGCAATAAGAATTTACAAGGTGTCAGGGAAAGAGTAGAGCCGGAAAGATGTTCTTTCTCTATTTTAAAAACAAGGGTTGAAAAGGCCATTGAAAGTTAAATCATATTCTAGGGAAATGTGGTCACATTTTGTGAAAGGAGTAAGTGTCCCATTCTGAATAAGTCTTGGTAGAAGCTATATAGTACTCTCAAATTCTTTTTGCAGGGCTTTCTAAGCCACATTTTCTATGATTGAATAAGGTGCCCTCTCTGTGGTTATTCAGGTTATAGGTGAACAGAACCACTCAGCTATACGTGCCCCAAATTAATACATAAAACCATTTTAGAGTTTTCCCTGATTTGGGTTTCCCCTGCAATTTTTGTGATCTATAATGTGCTTCTTTCTTTTACTTTTGAGTCCATAGTAGGAACCAGTACTCTCATTTCCCTTGGTTACTGAGGAACAAAGTCTATCCCACAATCCCAATTCAGTACTGTTCTACCCACACTCCAGACCCAACTCAACTTCTTTCCTGTTTTGTTCATCTAATTCCTTCAAAACAGATGTGCTTTCACCCTGCATTTTTAACACAGACTTCTAGGTGACAAGCCTAAACTGTCCTAATTTCTGAACTCAAAGTTTCCCCCCTTCCCTGTCTCATTTCTTAATAGTTCTACCTCTAACTTCTACTCCCTACCACAACAGGACCAACCCCACAGGGTGTTATAACTCCCATAGCTTCAGTATATATGTTAACAATACATATACTGTTTTTTATATACTCAGACCCAGTCATACCAGACCTATTAAGCATGCAGAGCTTTTCTGCATGTAGGTTGAGAAGAAGCATAGAACTGGATATCTTTACTGTCTTTAGTAGGAAATTTTGCATGAGACCGCTAAACACCTTAAGCACCTAAAATATTATCTTAGGATTTCCATTTTACGTTCAAATGGGTAATGGCAGAGGATGGTTATTCTGGAGAAGAGAACTTCAGAGGTGGGTAAAAATAAGTTTTACACTTACCAAAGGTAAGATGTGCACTTCACATATATTCACCTTAAAAATGCACTGAGGACTTTGAGATGCTAGAAAAGAATCTGTCCCCAAATGAGACTTTTTGAAAAATAACATTGTATTATGTCATATAATAAACTGCACAGATCTAACATGAACACGTTGAGAAATTTTGAGATATATATATACTTGTGATATATATACCTGTGAACTCTCACCACAATCAAGACAGTGAACATATTCATTACTCCAAAAAGTTCCTCATCCCCACTGGAATCACCTCCTCTTCCCTATATCCACATCCTTGTCCCAAGGTAGCCACTGATCTGCTTTCTGTCACTACAGTTTGTATTATTTTAGAATTTTATTAAAGTATATATATATATATATATATATATATATATATATATATATAGAGAGAGAGAGAGAGAGAGAGAGAGAGAGAGAAGGAGAGAGTACAAGTAGGGGCCAGGCAGAGAGAGGGAGGGAGAATCCCTAGCAGGCTCTGCACTAACAGTGCAGAGCCTAACACAGGGCCCTATCTCAGGAACTGTGAGATCATGACCTGTGCCAAATTCAAGAGTTGGATGCTCATCCGACTGAGCTACCCAGGCACCCCTAGAGTTATATATAAATGGAATCTTAGAGTATGTATTCTTTTACAGCTGGCTTCCTTTACTCAGCAAAATTATTTTGAGATTCATCTGTGTTGTCATATATGTTAATAAGTTTATTCCTTAATTTTGCTGGGTAGTGTTCCATTGTATGGCTATAACACAGTTTATCTATTCACCTGTTGGTGGACATTGAGGAGATGTTTCTAATTTGGAGCTATTATAAAGAAAGTTACTATGAACATTCTGGTATATATATCTGTGTGGACATATGCTTTGTTCTCTTGGGTAAATAACTTAGAGCAGAATGGCTGAATCATATGGTAAATGTATGTTTAACTTGGTAAGCAACTGCCAAAGTGGTTTTCAAAGTAGTTGTGCAATTTTACATTACCCTTGGCAGTGTAGGAGAGTTCTAATACTTCTGCATCCATGCCAAAATTTGGGATGGTCAGGCTTTTCCATTCCAATAGGTATAAAGAAATATCTTAATGTGGTTTTAATTTACATATATCGCTCTAATGTTGGACATCTTTTCATGTGCTTTTTGTAGATCTATTGTGAAGTGTTTGTTCAAGTCTCTCACCCATTTTTTAAAAATTTGTACATATTTGGGATAAAAGTCTTTTTTCAGATATGTGTTTTGCCAAATTTTTTTCTGGTCTATAGTTTGCGTTTATATTCTTTTAACTGTGTCTTTTCAGGAGCAGAAATTTAGTCCATTGTATCTATTTGTTCTTTTATGGATATTGTTGGGCATCCTATCTAAGGAATATTTGCATGGGAATCATGAGTTAATTTTTGTTTATGACCAGAGGTATGAATTGCATTTAATGTTTTAACAAAAGGATATTCAATTGTCCCAGCATCATTTGTTGAAAAACAAAACTTCACTGAATTGCCTTTGCACTATTGTCACAAATCAGTTATCCATATATATGTGAATCTATTTCAGCACTCTTCTGTTGCATTGATAATGTCTATTTTTACTCCTATATCACACTGTTGTGATTACTGTAGCTTTATCATAAATCTTGAAATCAGGTAGTTTTAGTCCTCCAACTTTGTTCTACTGTTCTAATTTTTTTGTTTGTTTTACTATTGTAGGTCTTTGCATTTTCACATGAAACTTAAAGTCAACATGTCAGTTCCAACAAAAATACTAAAATTTTGATTGGGCTTGCATTGAACTCATTAATTTAGGGATAATATACCTCTTACCATTAGTGAGTCTTCAAACTCAAGAACAATTTTTTTAATGTTTATTTTGAGAGAGAGAGAGAGAGAGAGAGAGAGAGAGAGCAAGCAAGCATGCATGAGCTGAGGGGAGGGGCAGAGAGAGAATCCCAAGCAGGCTCTGCACTGTCAGCATGGAACTCGTTTTCAGGAACCATGAGATCATGACCCAACCCAAAATCAAGAGTCGGAGGCTTAACTGAATGAGCCACCCAGGCACCCCAAAGTAAATCTTAGATCTTTTTTTATACTTCTCAGCAGTGATTTGTAGTTTTAGCATACAGACCTTTTATATCTTTTCTCAGAATTATCGCTAAGTATTTCATATATAATGGTTTTGTTAGTAGTATTATTTTTATTTCAATTTCTGATTGTTCATGGCTAGTATATAAAAATAAAATAAAATTTTGTATATTGATCTTGTATCCTGAAATCTTCCTAAACTCACTTGCTGGTTTAAATAGATTTTTTGTACATGCCTTTGGATTTTCTGCAGAGACAGTCATTCCATCTGTGAATAGACAAGTTTACTTTTCCATTCCAATCCAGATACATTATATTTATTTTTCTTGCTTAATTGAAATGGCCACAATCACCAGTCTAAAGTTAAGTAAAAGTGTGAAAGTAGACCTCCCTGTCTTCTTTCTGATCTTAGAGGGAAAGAATTCAATCTTTTACCATAAAGTATGATGTTAGCTGTAGGTATTTTACAGTTGCTCTTTATCAGATTCTATTCTTAGTTTGTTTAAAATTTTTTTTTAATCAGGAATGTTTGTTGGATTTTGTCAAATGTTTTTTCTGTGTCTATTGAGATGATTTTTTTCGTTTGTTATTATGATGAGTTATATTGGTTGATATTCTAATGTTAACCCAACCCTGCCTCCCTGGGGTGCAATCTACTTGTTCATAATGTAATATCTTTTTTATGTATTGTTGCATTCAATTGGCTAATATTTTGTTTATAATATTTATGTATATGTTCATAAAGGATATTAGTTTGTAGTTTTCTTTTGTTGTAATATCTTTGTCTAGTTTTGGTATTATTGCATTGCTGGGGTCATAGAATGAGTTGGGGAATATTCTTTCCTCTTCAGTGTCCTGGAAAAGTTTGATAAAATTTTCATTATTGCCTTTTAAAATGTTTGGTTCAATTCACCTGTGAATTATTGTCTTGGATATTTCTTCATGGGAAGATTTTTAACTACAAATTCCATCTCTTCAATAGGTAGATGTCTCTCCAGGTTATCTGTTTCTTCTTGAGTGAGTTTTGGCAGTTTGCATATTCCAAGGAATCCATTTCATCTTAGTTGTCAAGTTCACAGACATAATGGTGTTCATAATATTTTGTTATTATCCATTTAATATCTGTAGAATAGTGATGTCACCTCTCTCATTTCAGATATTAGTAATTTATTCCTTTTCTCTCAGTCAGGATGAAAGTTTATCAATTTTATTCATATACTCTCAAAAAAATTGGCTTTTGATTACAACTTTATTACTTTTATACTTTCTATTTCATTGGTTTCTGCTCTGATCTTTATTTCCTTTCTTATGCATAATTTGGATTTAATGCCCTCTTTTATTTTTAGTTCCTTAAGATGAAAGACGAGGTCTCCAAGTTGAGAAGTGTTTTCTTATTTTTTAAGATAGGCATTCAGTGCTATAAATTCTTCCTAAGTACTGCTTTAGCATTAGCTCACTGTTTTTGATATGCTGTTGTTTCATTTTCATTCAGTTCAAAATATTTTCTAGTTTTCATTTTGATTTCTTCTTTGACCCATTCGTTCTTTTGAAGTGTGGCATTTAGTTTTCAAATATGTGAGAATTTTCCAGATATTTTTTCTATTATTGGTTTCTAATTTAATTATATAATGGTCAGAGAACATATTTTGTATTACTTGAATCCTGTTAAATTTATTGAGATTAGTTTTATGGTTTTAGATATGGTCTATGTTGGTAAATGTTCATGTGCACTTGAAAAGAATGTGTATTCTACTCTTGATGGGTAGTGTGTTCTATAAATGTTAGTTAGGTCAAATTGGTTGATAGTGTTTGTCAAATCAATGATATATTTGTTGATTTTATATTTACTTGTTTTATCAATTATCGAGCGAGGAGCATTGACCTCTCTAACTATGATTATGGATTTGCCCGTTGTTCCTTGTAGCTCTATCAATTTTTATATTTTGAAGCTCCATTTTTAGGGGCATACCTATTTCAGATTTTTATGTTTTCATAATTAATGACCCATTTATTTATTTTCTGAAATAACCTTCTTAATTCCTGGATATATTTTTTTCTCTGAAGTCTATTTTTCTTATGCTAAAATAGTTAAGCCAACTTCCTTTTGTTAACATTAGCATGGGATATCTTTTTCTGTCCTTTTATTTTTAACCTAATTGTGGCTTTATATTTAAGTTGTGTTTTTGGTAGGCAACATGTAGTTTCCATTTGCTAAATTAAACTTTTTATTTTGAGATAATTGTAGATTCACATGTAGTTGTAAGAAGTAACGTAGAGAAGGGGCGCCTAGGTGGCTCAGTCGGTTAAGCATCTGACTCTTGGTTTCAGCTCAGGTCATGATCTCACAATTTCGTGGGTTTGAGCCCCATATCAGGCTCTGTGCTGGCAGTAGCACAGAGCCTGCTTGGGATTCTCTCTCTCTCCCCCACTCTCTCTGCCCCTCCTCCACTCATGCTGTCTCTGTCTCTCTCAAAATAAATAAATAAAGTTTAAAAAAAGAAGTAATATAGAGAAGTCTCATGTGCTCTTTACCCAGTTTTCCCTAGTGATAACATTTTGTGAAACTATAGTAAAAGATCAATCAGAATTTAATATTTATACAGTCAAGATACAGAACATTTTCTTCACCTCAGAGACCCTTCATGTTGTCCTTTTATAGCACACCCACTTCTCTGCTATTCAACCCCCTCCTTAATCCTTGGCAGTTTCTAATCTGTTCATTTCTATAATTTTGTAAATTCAAGAATGCTCTATAAATGGAATCATACAGCACATAACCTTTAGGGTGTACAGTGTGTAACTTTTTTTTACTTCACATACTGTGAATATGAAGAGTATGTTTCTTTTTATTGTTGAGTAGTATTTTATGGTATGAATGTAACAGTTTAACGTTCAGCTATTGAAGGACATCTGGATTATTTCTATTTTTTTTGGCTATTAAAAAGCAAGTTGCTCTAAACATTTGTGTATAGATATTTGTGTGAACATAAGTTTTCACTTTTCTGGAATAAACTCTAGGAGCACAATTACTGATGTATGCTAAGTACATACTTAGTTTTAAAAGAAACTGCCAAACCATTTTCCAGAGTGGCTGTGCATTTTTATCTCTTCACCAGCAATGTATGAGTGTTCTAGTTTCTCTGCATCTGCACCGACTCTGGTATTGTTACTTAAAAAAATATGTTGTAGACATTTTGGTGTATTATAGACCAGATACTAGTCCTTTATCAGATATATGGCTTGCAAATATTTTCTCCCAGTCCGTAGCTTGTCTTTTCAACCTCTTAATAGGGTCTTTCACAGGGCAAAAGTTTTTATTTTTAATGAAGTTCAATTTATTAGTTTTCCTTTGATGAATCATGCTGTTGGTGTCAAGTCTAAGAACTCTTTGTCCAGTTCTAGATCCTGTACGTGTTCTTGTATGTTTTTTTCTCAAAGTTTTACAGCTCTATGTCTTATACTTAAGTCTGTGATCTATTTTGAATTAATTTTTGTATAAGGTGTGAGACTTAGAATTTGTTGTTGTTGTTTTGCCTGTGGATATCCAATTCCTCCAGTACAGTCTGTTGAAAAGGCTGTTCTTCCTCCATTGAACTGTGTTTGTACCTTTGTCAAAGATCAGTTGGCTATATTTATGTGAGTCTATTTCTGGGTTCTCTGTTTTGTTCCAGTGATCCATGTGTCTATCCTTCTGCCAACACTACAGTCTTGATTACTGTAACTACATAATAAATCTTGAAATAGGATAGATTGTTTTCTCCCACTTTGTTTTTCTTTGTCAGAATTTATTTTTAGCTATTCTAGTTTCTTGCCCTTTTCTATGAATTCTAGAATAATCTGTCAATGTCTACAAAAAAATTTGACAAGAATCATGTTAAATCTATATATGAATTTGAGGAGGCTTGACACCTTTACTATGTGAATCTTCCTATCATTAACATGGTATTTATCTGCAATTATTATTTATTTATTTTGTAGTTTTTACCATGTTTGTTATACACATTTTGTTAGCTTTATGTCTATTTTTAAATGATTTAAAATGGTATTGTATTTTAAATTTAAGTTTCTCTGTATCCATTGCTCATGTATAGAAATGCAATGGATTTTTGTATGTTTATCTTGCATCCTATGAACTTGCTAAACTCAATTATACTAGTAGTTTTGTGCAGATTTCTTGGTATTTTCTATACAATCACATGCAAGTAGGGACAATTTTATTTCTTACTTTTTAATTTGTATCATTTTTATTTTATTTTCTTGCCTTTCTACACTGATTAGAACTTTCAGTACTAGGTTAAATAAAAGTGATGAGAATAGACATCTTTACTTTGTTCCCGACCTTGGGAGGAGAGCTTTCAGTCTTTTACCATTAAATACACTGTTAGCTGTAGGTTTTTGTATATGTTCTTTAACAAGTTGAGGAAGCTCTCCTTAATCCTGTTTCTCTGGGAATTTTTATCATGAATGAGTATTGAATTTTGTCAGATGCTTTTTTTACTGCATCAATTAATATTATGGTGTGATTTTTCTTCTTTTTAGACTATTAATATGATGGATTACATGGATCAATTTTTGATAACTGAATTAGCTTTGTATTCTTGGAATAAACCTCACTTCATCATAATATATAATTCCTTTTTATATATTGCTGAATTCTATTTGCTAATATTTTAAGGATTTAAAAAACCTAAATCCTTGAGGGATATTAGTCTGTTGTTTTCTTTTGCTGCACTGTCATTGTCTTTTGTGGGTATCTGGGTAAAGCTGACCTCATAGAATGAATTGAGAAGTATTTGTTTTCTGGAAGAGATTGTATAGAACTGGTATTAATTCTTTAAATGCTTGGTAGAATTCTTCAGTGAAACCATTTGGGCCTTGATATTTCTTTGGGGGGAATTTTTAAATTTCAAAATCAATTTTCTTAATAGTTGTAGGGCTATTCAAATTACCTACTCTATGTTGGGTGAGGTTTTGTAGTTTTGTGCTTTTTGAGGAATTGGTCCATTTTCTCTAAGCTGCAAATTTATGGGCATAGAGTTTTTTGTAGTATTCCCCTATTATCTTTTTGATAAGTCTGCAGGGTCTGTAATGATATCCCTTGTTTTATTCCTGATATTGATAATTTGTGTGTTCTCTTTTTCTTTTTGTCAGACTTGCTAGAGGTTTGTCAAGTTTATTGATCTTTCCCAAGAGTGAGCTTTTTGTTTCATTAATTTCATTTTCTGTTTTTAATTTCATTCAGTTTTACTCACATGTTTATTTCTTTTCTTCTTCCTTTAGGTTTATTTTATCTTTTTCTAAGTTCTTAAGGTGAAATCTTAGATTATTGATTTGAACTTTCCCTCTTTTCTAATGTCAGCATTTAGTGCTCTAAATATCCATTTCAGCACTGCTTTAAATATGTCCCAGAAATGTTAATATATTGTATTTTCATTTAGTTCAAAGTATTTTTTATTTCCTTTGAGAATTCCTCTTTGTCCCATGGATTATTTATCAGTATATTCTTTAGTGTCCTTGTGTTTCCTTGTGTTTGGAGATTTTCCCATTACCTCTCTGTTATTGAGTCCCTTTTATTCCATTGTACTCAGAAAACTCATTCTGTATGGTTTCAGTTCTTTAAAATTTGTTGAGGTTTGTTTTATGGCCCAGGATATGGTCTGCTTTGGTATATGTTCCACTGGCAATCGGAAAGTATCTGTATTCAGTTGTAGGGTGGAATGTTCTATAAATGTCAATTATATTTTGTTGGCTGATGGTGCTGCTGAGTTCTTCTGTATCCTTTCTGGTTGTTCTGTCTAGTTGTTATATATATTGCTAAGAAAGTGGTGTTGGAGTCTCTGACTATAATTGTGGATCATCTCTTTCTCCTTTCAGTTCTGTCAGCTTTTGCTTTACACATTTTGCAAGTATTGTTTGGTGCATACACATTTAGAATTGCAGTGTCTTTGTGGTAGATTGACCTGTTGATGATTGTATAATGTTAACTCCATCTTCTCGATTCAGGGAGTCCACCAGGCTCTGATTGGCTTCACCCTCCCAGTGCTACAGACTGGAAACTTTCTCAAGATAATATACTGAGGCAACTGTAGATTCACCTCATTTATTTCCCATTTTTCAGGGACGAATTTACTTCATTGACTGATGGCCAGTGTCTTGAAAACTGTTTTCTCATATATTTTTTCCTGATTTTGAAGGAGGATTGGGGTGTGGAGAGTTTCTAGGGGTGGCATAGTAATACTAATTCCTCTTATTCCATCTTTAGCATAAGCCAAAGTCAGCAGGAGTTTCAATAATATTGTATGTAGTGGATTTTTTTCTGTGCTCCTATTCCTTAAATGACAGTCTAGGAAATGCTGACGTTTAGAAAGCTCCAAATGAATATTATGAATAAAGAGTTCAATTTTGCATTATAGTGCAATGATGAGATTAGGTCTCACAGACAAGGCTCTGGGATTTTCTCTTGAGGGACAAGTTTTGTAACTCCCCCAAGTCCATACTTTCTACATCTCAAGCACCATTTTTGATTGTGACTAGAGATTCTTTGAATTTTTATCATTAATAGACTAGTCAGTAGAGTAGTTTCCTTATAGGAGCCGAGTATTTAGGGGAACTGGCCAAGAGACATCATTGCTAGACATCATGATTAGACATCATTTTTAGACATCAGTTAACTTGAGATGGCTTTTTTCCCCTATAGATCTGAGTTGAATCAGCTTTTATGCAAGTACTATGTGTTAATCAATTCTAAAAACCTTTAAAATAGATTAATCGAAGGCATCTGAGTGGCTCAATTGGTTAAGCATCTGACTCTAGATTTCGACTCAGGTCGTGATCTCACAGTTGGGAGATTGAAGCCCACATAGGTGTCCTCACTGGGTGTGGAGCCTGCTTAAGATTCTCTCTCTCTCTCTCTCTCTCTCTCTCTCTCTCTCTCTTTCTCTCTCTCTCTCTCCCTTTCTTCCCCTTTCCCACTTGCTGTCTCTCTCTCTCTCTCTCTCTGAAAAAAATAGATTAATTATGTACACTTAATAATTTGAGTTTTAAATTAATTCTTGATTTAATAAAAGTGGCTTTATTTGATTTATAAGATTAGTTGAGCACATAGTTGTGGGTCCATTTATGGGTTTCCTATTCTGTTCCATTGATCTATGTGTCTGTTTTTGTGCCAGTACCATACTGTCTTGACTACTACAGTTTTGTAATATAACTTGAAGTACAGAATTGTGATACCTCCAATTTTGCTTTTCTTTTTCAAGATTACTTTGGCTTTTCAGAGTCTTTTGTGGTTCCATACAAATTTTTGGATTGTTTTTTCTAGCTCTGTGAAAAATGTTGGTGGTGTTTTGTTAGAGATTGCATTAAATGTGTAGACTGATTTTAACAACATTTGTTCTTCCAACCCATGAGCATGGAATGTTTTTCCATTTCTTTATGTCATCTTCAGTTTCTTTCATCAGTGTTTTATAGTACAGATCTTTTACGTCTTTGGTTAGGTTTATGGGATCGATTCCTTGATTTCTCTTTCTGATGTTTCATTATTAGCATATAGAAATGCAACAGATTTCTGTATGGTGATTTTGTATCCTGTGACTTTTCTGAGTTCATGTATCAGTTCTAGCAATTTTTTAGTGGACTCTTTCAGATTTTTTACATAGAGTATCATGTCATCTGCAAATGTGAAAGTTTGACTTCATCCTTGTGATTTAGATGCCTTTTTCCCTTATTGTGGTCTTATTGCTGTGGCTAGGACTTCCAGTACTATGTTGAATAAAAGGTAAGAGTAGATACCCCATCTTGTTTCTGACTGAAGAGGAAAAGCTCTCAGTTTTTTCCCATTTAGGATGGTTATAGCCATAGGTTTTTCATATATGGCCTTTATTATGTTGAGGCATGTTCCCTCTAAACCTACACTGTTGAAAATTTTTATCATGAATGGATGTTGCATTTTTCAAATGCTTTTTCTGCATCTATTGAAATGATCAAATGTTTCTTATCCTTTCATTAATGTGATGTATCACGTTGATTGATTTGTGAATATAGAACCACCCTTGCAACCCAGGAATAAATCCCACTTGCTCATGATGAATGATTTTTTAATGTATTGTGGGATTTGGTTTGCTAGTGTTTTATTGAGAATTTTTGCATCCATGTTCATCAGGGATATTGGCCTATAGGTCTCTTTTTTAGTGGAGTCGTTGTCTAGTTTTAGAATCGGGGTAATGCTGGCCTTGTAGAATGAGTTTGGAAGTTTTCCTTCCATTCCTATTTGTTTGGAATACTTTGAGAAGAATAGTTATTAACTCTTCTTTATATGTTTGGTAGAATTCACCTGTGAAGCCGTTTGGTCCTGGACTTTTGTTTGTTGGGAGTTTTTTGGTTACTGATTCAATTCATTTAATGGTTATTGGTCTGTTCAAGTTTTCTATTTCTTCCTGCTTCAGCTTTGGTAACTTATATGTTTCCAAGAATTTAACCAATTCTTACATGTTGTCCAATTTGTTGGTATATAGTTTTTGATAGTATTCTCATAATTTTTTGTATTTCTGCAGTGTTGGTTGTTATTTCTCCTCTTTCATTTGTGATTTTATTTATTTGGGTCCTTTCTCTTTTCTTTTTGATAAGTCTAGCTAGAGGTTTATCAATTTCATTATCTTTTTGAAAGAACCAGCTTTTTCTTGATCTATTCTATTGTTCTTTTAGTTTCTATACCATTTATTTCTGCTCTAATCTTTATTGTTTCCTTCCTTCTGCTGACTTTAGATTTCATTTGTTGTTCTTTTTCTAGCTCCTTTATGTATAAGGTTAGGTAGCTTATTTGAGATTTTTTCTTGCCTCTTGAAGTAGACCTGTATTTCTATACACTTCCATCTTAGGACTGTTTTTACTGTATACCAAAGATTTTGGACTATTTTCATTTTCATTTGTTTCCATGTATTTTTTTATTTTGCCTTTGATTTCCTGGTTGACCCATTCATTGTTTTGTAGCATATTGCTTAACTTCCATGTATTTGTGGTCTTTCCAGATTTTTTCTTGTGGTTGATTTCTAGCTTCATAGCATTGTAGTCAGAAAAGGTACATGGTATAACTTCATGTTTTTGTATTTTTTGAGGCCTGTTTTGTGACCAAATATTTAATCTATTCTGGAGAATGTTCCATGTGCACTTGAAAAGAATGTGTATTCTACTCTTTTAGGATAGAATGTTCTGAAATATATCTGTTAAGTCCATCTGGTCCAGTGTGTCATTCAAAGCCACTGTTTCCTTGTTTATGTTCTGTTTAGATGATCTGTCCATTGATGTAAGTGGAGTGTTAAAATTTCCTACTATTATTGTGTTACTATCAATTAGTTCCTCTATTTTTGTTACTGTTTTATAAATTTGGGTGCCTTCATATTGGGGACATAAATATTTATAATTGTTATATATTCTTATTGGATTGTCCTCTTTATTATTATATAGTGCCCTTCTTTGTCTCTTGTTACAGTCTTTGTTTTAAAGTCTAGTTTTTCAGATTTAAGTATTGCTACTCCAGCTTTCTTTTGACATCCATTTGCATGAAAATGTTCCTCCATCCCCTCACTTCCAATCTGCAGGTGTCTTTAGATCTAAAATGAATCATTTTAGATGCATCTTTTAGGCATATAGATCAGTCTTATTTTTTTATCCATTCTGACACCCTATGTCTTTTGATTAGAGCATTTAGTACCTTTACATTCAAAGTGATTATTGATAGATATGTATTTACTGCCACTTTATTACCTGTTTTGTGGTTGTTTCTGGAGATTTTCTCTGATCCTTTCTTGTCTTTCTCTCTTTCATGTTTTGCTGATTTCCTTTAGTGATATATTTGGATTTCTTTTTCTTTATTCTTTGCATGTTTTAATGGCTTTTGATATATGTCATTAGGTTTGTATATAACCTCTTGTGCAAATAGCGGTCTATATTAAATTGATGGTCATTCAAGTTTGAACATATTCATTTCTCCTCTCCTCCCCATATTTTAGGTATGTGTTATTATATTTCATATCCTTGTGCGTGTGCGTGTGTGTGTGTGTGTGTGTGTGTGAGTTCCTTGATTGATTTTTACAGAAACAATCATTTTTATTGTTTTGTGTTTCCTATCTTTCTACTATCACTTTTGGTCTCTCCTTTCCACTCAAAGAGTCCCCTTTAAAATTTTGTGCTGAGCTGGTTTAGTGGTCACGAAATCCTTTAGTTTATTTTCCCAAGATTTTCTTTATCTCTCCTTCTATTCTGAATGATAGACTTGCTGGATAGAGTATTCTTGGCTGCAGATTTTTCCCATTCAGAACTTTGAATATATCATGCCACTCCCTTCTTGCTTGCCAAGTTTCTGTTGAAAATATCTCCAGCTAGCCTTATGGGTTTTCCCTTGGAAGTTAATGACTTCTTTTATCTTGCTGCTTTTAAGATTTTTTCTTTATCACTTAAGTTTGCAAATTTAATTACAATATGTCTTGGTGTTGGCCTGCTTTTGTTGATTTTGATGAGAGTTCTCTGTATCTCCTGGATTTGGATGTCAGTGTCCTTCCCCAGATTAGGAAAATTTTCAGCTATAATTTCTTCAAATACTTTTTCTTCTCCCTTTTCTCTCTCTCCTCCTGGGACTCCTATAATACAAATGTTATTATATTAGATGTAGTCACTGAGTTTTCTCAGTCTATTCTCATTCTGCTTAATTCTTCTTTCTCTCTTTTGTTCAGCTTCATTGCTTTCCATTAGTTTGTCTTTTAGGTCAGTAATTCATTCCTCTGCTTCTTCTAGGCTGCTGTTCATTGCATGAAGCATGTTTCTAATCTCATTTATTGCACTCTTCATCTCTGATTCTTCTTTAACTCTTTCATCTCTGGTAAGAAACTCACTAAGTCTTCTATTCTTTTTCTCAAGCCCTGTGAGTATCCTTATAATTGTTACTTTAAATTCTTCATCAGGTATGTTACTTACATCTGTTTCACTTAGATCTCTGGCCATGGCCTTGTCTTGTTTTTTCATTTGGGATAAAGTCCTCTGTCTTTGCATTTTGTCTGTCTATGCCTCTTCTCTGTGTTAGAAAAGCCAGTTATGTCTTCTGCTCCTGAAAGTAGTAGCCTTATAAAAAAAAAAAAAGCGGTCACATAGTGCCCAAGTCGTGGTGGTTCAGGAAGTGTTTCTGGTATGTGCTGCATGTGCTGCATTGTTGTGTTCTACCTGCTCTATCCTTCAGGCCAGTTGTCTGCAGAAGCTCTCCTTGCCTGCTGTGGGCAGTGTTTCATCCCTGGCCTGAATGTGGTGAGTTTTAACTGAGTATGCTTTGGTCTGCTTGTGAAATGAGACCTGTCACCACCTCTACTGGAACTGAGGCCCTGCAAAACTCTGGTCAGGTGACATGGTGTGGGCAGGAGTTTGTACTGGTCTTCTGGGACAAGAGCCTGCCATGCTGGGACTGAGGCAAGCACAACTGAGAACAGTAGTTCCACTGGAGTGCGGGGGGGCGGGGGAGGCTTGGTGTTAGCAAGTTAGGCAGCCAGTGTGGGTGCTGTGCTGCTTCCTCTAGGTGGCTCTGTGTTTATGCTAAGGGGTGGGGGGGGGAAGGAAATGGTGCTGGCTAGCTCCATTGTTCCCAGAGAGGTGTCTCAGTGAATGCTGCCCATCAGGGATAAGAGTAAATAATCTTCCCACTATGTGCCCCAGGAACTCGTCAGATCACTGTTTCCATGCTGTCTACCCCTCAGTTGTTTGGCCGCCTTCTCTCCAGGAGTAGCACAGTGCCTTCCAGGCTCTATCCTAGCCAAGCTCACTGATCTGTAAACTCCAGGCTTTTTTTTCTTAATGTTTATTTATTTGAGAGAGAGAGAGAGAGAGAGAGAGAGAACAAGGGAGGGGCAGAGAGAGGGAGACAGAGGATCTGAAGCAAGTTCTGTGCTGACAACAGAGAGCCTGATGTGGGGTTTGAACTCATGAACTGTGAGATCATGACCTGAGCTACAGTCAGACACTTAACCAAATGAGTCACTCAGCTTTAAGTCCTGCTGGTTATAAGAACTCAAAAAATTCAACTTTGGGGAAACATTCTCCATTTGCATTCCCCTGTGTGCTGCCCTCTCTCACCCTTCTTTGCATCCATGCCTCTGTGTCTTCCACAGCAGCTGTGATCTGTTTCTCCCCTAAACCATGCCTCCACACTTCCTACCTTTTTTGATGTGGTTTCTTCTCTGCCCTTAGTTATGGATTTTGTTCTGTCAGTCTTCAGGTTGACTTCTGAGTTGTTTAGGATGATTTCATAGTTATCTAGCTGTGTTTGTGGGACAAGGCAGACCCAGGGTCCTCCTACTCTGCTGTCATTTTCCTGCTCCCTGTCCTCTTTTTCCTTTTTAAATCTACAGAATACAGTTGATGGAATTGCGAATACTGTTCAGAAGTTCCAGCTGAAAGATCTTATATTTGATTTTTTTAAATCTTGGATTAATCTTACACAATTACTCTCGACTTGCTAGGTAGAATATATTTATGTCCAACAAGTCATAAACATTCTAAATGTGTGTATACCTAACAACAGTGTATCAAAATATGTGAAGAAAAATCATTGGAACTAAAAGGACAAATAGACAAATCCACTATTATGTTTGGAGACTTTAACACCCCTTTTTTATGTAATTGAGACATCAAGCAACCAGAAGATAAGTAAAGATATAGTTGACCTGAACAGCATGATCAATCAACTGTATCTAATTGACATTTATAAAATATTGCATCTAACAACAACAGAATACACATTCTTCTCAAGCTTACCTGAAACATTCACCAAGATAGATAATTCTGAACCACAAGACATGCCTTAACAGATATTTTAAAATGAAATTATACAAAGGATGTTCTTAGACCACAATGAAATTAAACTAAAATCAATAAAACATAGCTAGAAAGTCATCCAAATATTTGGTTATTAAACAACACACTTCCAAATAACACATGAGTCAATAAATCTCAAGGCTTTGAAAAAGAAGCATATTGAACTAAATGAAAATGAAAGTACAACTTATCAAGATTTGTGGGATACAGGGGCGCCTGGGTGGCTCAGTCGGCTAAGCGTCCGACTTCAGGTCATGATCTCGCGGTCCGTGGGTTCGGGCCCCACGTCGGGCTCTGTGCTGACAGCTCAGAGCCTGGAGCCTGTTTCAGATTCTCTGTCTCCCTCTCTTTCTCCCCCTCCCCCACTCATGCTCTGTCCGTCTCTCTCTCGAAAATAAATAAAAACTTTAAAAAAAAAAAAAAAAAAGATTTGTGGGATACAGCAAAAACAGTGCTTAGCAGGAGTTTTATAGCATTGAATGCATATATTAGAAGAGAAAAAAATCCAAAACTCAATAGTCTAAGCTTCTATCTTAAGGCACTAGAAAAAGAAAAAAATTAAACCCAAAGTAAGCATAAAAGAATAAATAGTAAAAACTAGAACAGAAATCAATGAAATTGAAAATAGAAAGTCAGTAAAGAAAATCAACAAAACCAAAAGCTGGTGCTTTGTGAAGACTGGTAAAATTAATAAACCTCTAGCTTGGCTAAGGAAGAAAGAGAGGAGACACAAATTACTAATATCAGAAAAGAAAGAGGAACCATCATATTGATCCCATGGATATTAAAAGGGTAATAAAGGAATATTCTGAACAACGTTATGCCCACAAATTTGACAAACTAGGTGAAATGGACCAATTCTTTGAGATACACAATCTATCAAAACTAACACATAAGGAGAAATAGACAATCTAAGCCTATATCTATTAAGGAGATTCAATTAATAATAACCTACCAAAACAGAAAGCACCAGGTCTAGATCAATTGATTGGTGAATTTTGCCAAGCATTTCAGGAAGAAATTCTATCAATTCTTTATAAGCTCTTCCAGAAAATAGAAACAGAATGAATACTTTCTAACTCATTCTATGAGACCAATATTACCCTAATACTGAAACCAGACAAGGACAATACTAGAAATGAGAAACTACAGGCCAATATATCTTATAAACATAGATGCAAACATTTTCAGCAAAATATTAGTAAGTTAAATAGAACAATGTATAAAAACAATTATACACCATGACCAAGTGGGATTTATTCCATGTATACAAGGCTATTTCGACATTTAAGAATCAACTAATGTAATCCATCATATCAACAGGCTAAAAAAGAAAAATCAAATGATTGTATCAATAGCTGTAGAAAAAGCATTTGACAAAATCCAGCACCCATTCATGATAAAAACTGAGAAAACTAGGAATAGAGGGGAACTTCACCAGCTTGAAATATAACATCTACAAAAACACTATAGCTAACATCATACTTACTGGTGAGAAACTAGATGAGTTCTCCCTAAGAACAGGAGGAAGGCAAGGATGTCTATTATTATCACTTCTATTTAAGATTGTATTGAAGTCCTACCTAATGCAGAAGACAAGCAAAGGAAATAAAAGGTATACAGGATGGGCAAGAAAAAATAAAAGTCTTTGTATATGACATAATTGTATATATAATAAAACATCTTCTGGAACTAAGAAGCAATTGTGGCATGGTTGCAGGATACAAGATTAATATATAAAATTCAATTGCTTTCTTCCATACCAGCAATTGAAAATTGGAATTTGAAATAAAAACACAATATCATTTACATTAGCACCAAAAAAATACTTAGGTACAAACCTAACATGATATGTATAGAATCTCTATGAGATAAACTGCAAAACTGTGATGAAAGAAATCAAGGGAGATCTAAATATATGGAATGATATTCTATAGATACAGAAGGGAAGTCTCGACATTCTCAAGTTGTTAGTTCTTTCCAAGTTGATCTGTAAATTCAGTGCAATCCCAATCAAAATCTTAGGTTGTGGATATCAACAAATTAAGTCTAAAGTTTACATGGAAATGTAAAAGAACCAGAATAACCAACACAATATTTAAAAGAGAACAAAGTCAGAGGATGGACACTACCTGTCTTTAAGAGTTAATATAAAGGTACAGTTATCAAGACAATGTGATATTGGGGGGGAAATGGATAAATAGTTCTGCAGAACACCAGAGAGTCCAGAAATAGACCCAAACAAATTGACAAAGGACCAAAGGCAATCCAATAGAGAAATGATCACCTTTTTAACAAATGGTGCTAGAACAACTGGTTATCCACATGCAAAAAAAATTAAGGCAAAATGGATCTTAGCCTTAAATGTATAATGCAAAATATAAAACCACTAGAAAATAACATAAGAGAAAAATCTAGGGGAACTTGGATTTGAAAATAATTTCTTGGATACAACACAAAAAGATAAAATTGATTAGTTGATCATTAAAAATTTTAAAACTGCTCTGTTAAAGACACTGTTGAGAGAATGGAAAGATAAGCCACAGACTGAGAGAAAATATTTCCAGAGCACAAGCTGGTAAAGGACTCATAACCCACACTATACAAAGAACTCTTAACAACTCAACAGTAAAACAAGCCACTTGATTTAAAAATGGGAAAAATATCTGAATAGACATCTCATCATAGAAGACATACAGATGGTAAATAAACATGAAAAGATGCTCAACACTATATGTTGTTAGGGAATTGTGAATTAAAACAACAATGATATATCACTACATACTAAAATCCAAAACACTGAAACACCAAATGCTGGCAAGGATGTGGAACAGTAGAAATTCTCATTCATTGCTAGTGGACATGCAAAATGGTATGGTCACTTTGGAAGACAGTTTGGTAATATTTACAAAACTAAACATACTCTTACCATATTATACAATAAGTGAGCTCCTTGGTATTTACTCAGAATGAGTTGAAAACCTACATCCACACAAAAACCTTCACACAAAAATTTATGGCAGCTTTATTCATAATTGCTAAAGCTTAGAAGCAACCAAAAGGTGAATGGATTAACAAATTGTGGTACATCCATACAATGGAATGTTATTCAGCAATTAAAAGAAATGAGCTATCGAGCCACCGAAAAGCATGGAGGAACCATAAATGCATAAGGCTAAATGAAAATCAATTTGAAAATGCTATGTACTGTATAATTTCAACTATATAACATTCTGGAAAGTAAAACTATGGAGACAATAAAAAGATTAATAATGCCAGAGGCTCAGGGGAAGGGAGAGATAAAAAGGAGGAGCATAGGTGATTTTTAGGACAGGGAAACTTTTCCGCATGCTACTGTAATGGTGGATATATGACATTATTTCTCAAAACTCACAGAACGTACAATACAGTAAACCCTAATATAAACCAGGGACTTTTAATCAATAACAATGTATCAATATTGGCTCATCAGTGTAACAAATGTACCACACTAATGCAGGCAGTTACTAATAAGGGAAGGGGGAGGTAGGGAGTAGGGCTAAGTGTGGCGTTTCCCTTATACCATATGGGAATGCTCTATACGTTTTACTCAATTTTTCTGTAAACCTAAAACTGCTCAAAAAATAAGTACATTAATTTTTTATTTAAAAAAAAAAAGAGTGAGAAAGGGAGCCAAAGTAGGGAAAAGAGTGAGCATAAGGCTATACTTCCCAAACTTCTCTCAACCTGTTTGTGGTAGGGGGATTATTATCCAGAAGGCTTTAGCTACCTCCAGCCTTACTCGGAAGATTACTGAACACAGTATGTCAACACACCTGCAGTGCATTTACGGCTTAGGCTGCAGAACACCTGTAGGGAAATTTTGCTCTAAGAAAACAAGAGAGAAAAAGTGAATTTTAGTGGTAATTTTAATTATCATCGTGAAAAGTTATGAGATGTATGCTAATTGATTGGCAAATTTGGAATTAATAATTTCTCTTGCTGGCAAGATGTGGTGAAGCTGGAATGCTCTGACAATTCAGGTTTTAAAATAGACTGTTACAGACCTTTTTCTAAAATCCACAAGTTTTTAAAACCCTATAATATTATGTGTACTTGAATCCACTAATTCTATTATTGGTAATTTATGCCATTAAAATGAATTTAATGAATTAAAATATTGTACAAAGATGTTTGTTACTACATTATTTATAATAACAAAACATGGTAACTATCTGAATATCCATATAATAGGAGAGTGATTAAATAATCTTTGTGCATCAACTCAGTGGAATGTGACAGAGCCATTACAAATCATGATTAGGAAGTTTGATTATAGTTGGAATTGTTAATAATCATGATTACAATTAGCTCAACATAGCAGTCTATGAAAAAGTATGAATACAAAAACTTTAAATATTACATTCTTTTCATTGAACCTCCACAAGTTTGTCCACACTCACCCCTTAGCTTAGAATAAACAAATCAGTGTACAACTATGTAAACACCATATGCAAACATAGAAATACCAACAAGGCTTTAAAATTGAAAAGCCACATACGATTTAGGTTTTATTTTTAATTTTCAAATTTTTATCATTGCTTGTATAATAATTTTTCTTTACATGATGAGCAGTGCTATGTAGCATAGCACTCTCTCAACCCATTAGAGATTAAAGATACTCAAATGATCACCTTTGAACAGTTATCAAGGCAGTACCTAAAATGGCCAAAAATATCTAAAAATTGTGGTACTAATCTAGATAATTTGACATCCTGGCCATCCCCTCATCTACCCTCACCCCACTAAAATCACTTTTTAAAAATTATAGATAATTGAAACAGACTTTTTTCCTCTTACATAACTGTCTAACTCAATTCTTAACTCACTTTTTTCCTTAAAATATGTTAAACCAGGGGTGCCTGGGTGGCTCAGTCGGTTAAGCGTCCAACTTTGGCTCAGGTCATGATCTCACAGCTTGTGGGTTTGAGCCCCGCATCAGGTTCTGTGCTGACAGCTCAGAGCCTGGAGCCTGCTTCAGAGTCTGTGTCTCCCTCTCTCTCTGCCCCTCCCCTGTTCATGCTCTGTCTCTCTCAAAAATAGATAAAAAATTAAGAAAAAAAGAAAACTCTTAAAAAAATAAAATAAAATATGTTAAAGCAATGCTTCTTAAAGTTTAATTTCATATGAATCACCTGGGGATCTTATTAAATGGTACTTTGATTTGGTAGATTTAGGGAGGGGACTGAGAGTCTTCCTTCCTCACAAGTTCCCAAGTGATACTGCTGGTCCAAGGACCATTTTTTTTTATTAATTTGCTTAAAAATTTTTAATGTTTATTTATTTTTGAGAGAGAGAAAGAGAGACAGAGCATGAGCAGGGGAGGAGGAGAGAAGGAGGGAGACAGAATCCGAAGCGGGCTCCAGGCTCTGAGCTGTCAGCACAGAGCCCGACGCAGGGCTCGAAATCACTAACCCAAGTCCAAGTCGCTTAACCGACTGAGCCACCCAGGTGCGCCAGGACCATTCTTGAATAATAAATCATAAAGCATTTTAGTAATTTACGTATCTAGTTAATCAAGATAATTCATGTGCATACCTATGTATACACATACATTTTATGTGTTCTGTAAGGTTTGGCCATCAGCATCAAGCAAATTTTGGAAATTGCCCAATTTACACTGCAATTTATGCTATCTAAACAACCTAGTTTCTTAGTTTTCTTATTTTTGAAACAAAAGTAATAAACAGTGGGTTACCTACTATTCCCAAATTCTGTGGAAGAAAAAGAAATGAAATGTTCTTCAGTTAGGTCATTCTTGGCAGGAGTTTGACTTGTTCGATGATAAAAGTAAAATTTGGTTGTAAATGTTCAAAAAGCATCAGTAGACTCTTATAACTCTTGCTGATGGAGTTGACACCTAGCATTCTTCTTTCTCATAGACTATGCTCAATAAATATTTGTTCAGTGAATGCCACATGAACACCTACATCTCTATCTTTGTAATGCATCCTATGCAGCAATTTTCAGCTACTGGCTGAAAACATTATCTTTTTTTTCATGTGTTCTCAAATGATAACCTGATAGACTTCAAGTATAATGAAAGTATTCGTTTTGTGGAACATCTTAAATCCGTGAGATGCTATTTTCTATGACATAGTGCTTGAATTGCCAATATCTTCCAGAGTCAGTGAGTAACTCTCATGGATTTCTTTTTTCCAGACACTGTCCTCAGCAAAAATAATGCTGAGAGGTCAGGGCACATCTGCAGGGTGTAAAAAGGCAGCATCTGAAATACTCATCTCACTTTTCTTTGCATAGATAATGCATTGCTTTCCCCCACTGAATAGGGATTGTTGTCATAGTAATTTTTAAAAACACTCCTAGATCAATATTAGAACTGCAGAAAAGTATCTTAGATATGCTAAGCAATTTGTGCATCTCAAACTATACCCTCATGCTTGTTTATTTGCTCAACTATAAAGATTTGAGCAACTCCTCATGGCTGGTCCGTTTTATGATGTTAAGAATTAGTCAGCTAACAAGTGTCCTGTGAATGCTTCCCAAACAAAGGACAATGTGAGCAGCTAAACAACAACAACGCCAAATGCGAAGGCTGTGGATCTGCCCCCCTGGAAAAAAGAACATTGCTGTATGCACCAGGGGGCCAGGATCTCAGCTGTTCCTTAAAACACACACTGTGATTTTTGCCATTTTATCAGAATTCACCTAAGCAAATTAAATCTTTCTTTTTTCATTGTCTATTCATTGTTAGCTTCCCATCACAATTCCCAACTTGTCCACATAAATACCACATAGTACCAAACACACCCTGCACCAAATATGAGAAACAAGTTTCAATTCCTTATATTACAGAATGTTTAGAAACATTCAGATGGTTTAGAATCAAGAGCTAGAAGAAAAAAATCTATACCAATTATGTGTCTACAAAGCTGCACATACACAGGCAGTGCTTATTATGCCAAGATGTAGACGTTTATTCCAAAAGAGCCCATTCTCTTCAAGGACTGTTACACAAAGCTCCTCAAATTATCCTAAAAATGAATGTGCCTCTGAGGAGCTGAGTAGGAAGAAGCCTGGGTCCCAGCTGCAGCCCTGCTTCTAGCCATGTGACCCTGAGCAAGTCATTTTACCTTTCCCGAACCTGGTTTCGCATTTGTAAAAAAGATGAAGATGTGCTTCACAATCTGAGTACCCTTCTGACCATAAAAACCTATGGCTCCATGAAACAGGAAAATATGGGATCCCTTCATCATTCTTTGATTTTTTTGCTCCACTTTCATATTCCTTGCTGACATGGTGTAGAACTAAGTGTCACAACCTGTCTGTCAAAAAAAATTATCAGGGTTTTCCAAGCCATGCATAGTATAGAAACAAATTCAAGGATTCACTCTGGGAGCTATAACTCCAGAGAGGATACTTGTTATTTCAAACTTAAAAAATATATGTATATATTTATACATATATATGTATATATATATATGTGTATATATATGTGTGTGTGTGTGTATATATATATATATATATATAAACTAAAAGGTGAACATTATCAAGTAATTGATCAAGTTGCCTTAACTTTCTGTGAATCCAAAATTAGAAATAAAATAATGCCCTGCTTGGCTTCCAACCATTAGTCCCACGTTATTCCCTATTGTGGACTTGATTGAAACTATGTGAAGTTAGTCCGTTGGTTTATAAAATAATATTCAGCCTTTAAAATGCAAGCTATCTTCAATATAAATTATCCTTTGATTGGTTGTAACAGTCACTTTAGTTATGTGAAAAAGGCTCAAAGTGTAGGGCTCAGAAGGCTAAATTATAATTTAAACATTATTTGGCATAAGGTTGTGCCACTAAGTGAGTTCCTGGTTATCTGCATTGTGGCAAAGTGCCATCTGCCCAGTTAATTGAAAATTGACTGTATTTTCCATTAGTCCAAAATTTTCCTTAGTCTGCTCCTTTCCTTCCAATCACCTCTGGCCACTAAATCTTTCCTTACAAGGATCTATTTCTTTAGCTGAAAAAAATTCAGAAACAATATTCTATGGGACCCCTAGATATCTAGATGTTAGAGAAATAGTGATATAAATAAGAAGCATATTCAGGATCTCTCTCAAATTAAATGGAATGAATAATTGTGACTTTCACAATTAAACAGAGCTTTATACTGTTCAGTCGACATCAAGCAACGAATGGGCTGCTATGAGCAGGCTCCCTCACTGCATCATCATTCCTATGCATAGCTCTCAAACCATAGACATGCTGAATAAAGCAGGACAACATCACAATTCAAGCCTAGCACAAAAGAAAGGTAAAAATGTAGGAAGCAGACACCAAGAAGCCAAAGCCTGAGCAGTGTGCAGGAGCAGGAGCCTAAAGGGATTGGAAGGCATATAAGCCCTAAGGACGGCTAACTCAAGGACAAGCAGTTCAACCATGAGGCTGGGAGCTTCACTGGACCCTGGAAACGAAGGTCAGAGCTGTGAAGCATGGCCTGCTCTAGGGAAAAGAGGGATAAAAACTCCCCACTAGTTTGGACAAAAATTGAGGAAGGTTGCTATTCTTCTGGGGCCTTGGGTTGGAAAACAGTCACTAGAAATCAAAACCCAAATTCTGCAACACTTGAGTGGACAGCCTGAATGTATACAACCTGCATGGTGGAGAAGCCCTAGGCCAAGAAAGAAGCCTTAAAATTGTCCCAGGGCTACTGATACCCTAGGACCCAGAGGAAGGAATTCCAACTGAGGGGATCTGGGAAGGTCTCTAGTGCTATTTAAGTCAGAGCTTGGAGGATAAACAGAATTTCAACAGACATAATTAGGGGAGGGGTATTCTGGGTGGAGGCCTACCTGGGCAAGGGCACAGACAGGCATCAGGTAAGAGGTTTGTGAAATGGGGAGAGTGAGAAAACAGGCTGAATGGGGACAGATTAGAGAGACAAGATGGTCAAAGTTTTTCATCATAAAAACAGTATTGTGTTCAAGTTGTTTGCAAATGTCATAATGTATAAGGCAAGTAACCATGGCTTGTTTCTTTCTGCTGTATAATGAACAGTAGGAATAATGAATGATATGAATGGGTGAATATTATTTAATCCTGGCTAATCTCCCCTTGAGTTTTCTTGGACAAATTATTGCTCATCATCAGATATATAAATCCTTAGTGCTGCTCCTCCTCATGCTGCTTTCTATAGAGAAGCAGCTGAGACTTCATATAATTTGGAGAATCAGTCCTTATTATTTTCAATTTAGGGCTCATATTTGCAATCGTTGTTTGTCTGGTACGTCTCACTCAATCATAAACAACCTCTCACTGAATCTCAGCTTTAGCTGCCTTGGGAGATCACTACCTACCTCCTGGTACCTTCCCTGGGATCTCTATAAAGTATATTTTATATAATCTACATAGCTTTTACTTAAGATACACCAAAAAGATCCTTGGCTTGCTGTTTTACATGATGGGGTGGGTGTCACATAGGCAGAAAATTAATTTTATTAATAAGCTTTTTCAATAAAGAGGCAAATAGTAAATATTTAGGCTCCGTGGGACTGCATACAGTATCACATGCTCTTCTTTGTTTTTTGTTTGCATTTCTAATACTTAAAAAAATGTAAAAACCAGTCTAAGCTCACAAGCCATACAAAAACAAGCTAAGACTAGATTTGGCCCACCAGCTGTAGTTTGCCAAGCCCTGCTATAGATTAATCCAAGGAATTCAACATTTTTGGCATTTAATTACAAAGAAGTCCGCAGCTAGCATGAGTGAATGCCTGAGACCCTGAGGGATGAGTGTCTGAGTGCCGAGACCAGCTAAGAGCAAATGTTAGGAACGCAAGACCACGCTCGCCTGAGCAACCAGAGCATCCATCAAAAGGAAATCATTTTCAAAGTGAAATCATGCTTGCATGACGAACAGCAGAATATCAATCCAAACAGATGTGTAGGAGGCAATGGAAAGTCAGAACCATGGAACAGTAGATTATTAAAAGCAAATGAAGTTAAGTGCCAGCGAAGATGTATAAAATAGCCTGAATGGAAGTTTAAGGAACACCCTACATCAAAATGAAACTGTACCGTGCTGCATCCCCTCCCCCTGCCCCCAGCTTCAAGTCATTTAAGACCAGCTGACTACCTATTATAATTCTAAACTTATGCATAAAATATCAAACTCTACTTCTGGAGAAAAAGGGGAAAAGAGATGAGAAAGAGTAAGAGATAAAAGGGGAAAAGAGAGGAAAGGTAGGAGGGGAGAGAAAGGTGAAAGGGAAGAGGAAGAACAATAACATCACATTTAATCTTTAAAGATGACCACTGACATTTATCTTAAGCCTAAAGATAATGACTACCAAAAAAAAAGTATCTTTTTCTTTCTCTTCATTTCTTTCCTACAAGGAGATATAATACATTCTCCAGGATTAGTCACATGACCACATTTAGCTGCAGGGAGGCTGGGAAATGCATAAAGCGGCTAAGCACATTGTCTCCCCTGATAAAATCAGGAGGAAAGGAGCAATGGTGTTGGGGTAGGCTATGACAGTCCTTGCCACATACAGCAAATGTGACTTTCACATCATGTGTGATCAAATATATTTTTCACCCAAGCCAGAGATCTGAAACCACAGGATATTTAAGAAGCATTCAGAGGGGCGCCTGGGTGGCTCAGTTGGTTGAGCATCCAGCTTTGGCTCAGGTCATGATCTCATGGTTCGTGGGTTCGAGCCCTGCGTCAGGCTCTGTGCCGACAGCTCAGAGCCTGGAGTCTGTCTTCAGATTCTGTGTCTCCCTCTCTCTCTCACCCTCCCCTGCTCACGCTGTCTCTTTCTCCCTCTCAAAAATAAATAAAACATTAAAAAAAAATTTAAGAAGCATTCAGAGCCACAGGTATGTGATTGACCAAAGTATTTTGGTGGATGGATTTTAGTAAACACTGGTGCTTAAATAGAAATGAATGTGCATAAAATGTACCGCTCTTTTGATCTATTCAACAAAACATGACAATAACCTTGAAAGAACAATAGTAATATTAAAGGTAAGCTCTTTGAAATGAGAACAATTTAAAAAGTTCTCTTGGACAGGGAAAAACTATTCACAATACACATACCTGACAAAAGATTTGTATCCAGGTTATCTAAAGAACTCAACAATAAAAAGGCAAACAACCCAATTAAAAAATGGAAAAAAGATTTGAACAGACACTGAAAAGGAGATACGTAAATGACCAATAAGTACATAAAAAGATGCTCAATGTCATTAGTCACCAGGGAAATACAAATTAAAACCACAATGAAATTCCTGTATACATGCATTAGAATGGCTACAACAAAAGCCAAGTGTTGGCAAGTAGAGAAATATGGAACTCTTTTCATTGCTGATGGGAATGTAAAAGTATGACCACTTTGGAGGACAATTTGGCAGTTTATAATGAAGATAACAAGTTTATTCCTAAGTATTTACCCAAGAGAAATGAAAACATGTGTCCCCAAAAGGATATGAACAGCCACACCAGTTGTATTCATAATCTCAAAACATCTAGAAACTATCCAAGTGTCCATCAACAGGTGAATGAAAAATCAAAGTGTAGTTTATTTCTACAATGGATTTCTACTCATCGATAAAAAGGACAAACTACTGCATTGAACACCCTAGATGAAACTCAAAAATTTCTACTCTATGAAAAAGACACATAAAAATATATAATGATGATCCCATTTATACAATTGTAGAACAGATAAAGCTAATCTAGAGTGACAAAAAGCAGGTTAAGTGTGAAATCATGGATTTATTCATTCATTAAACATGTATTCACCAAACACCTATTATGTGGCAAATATCATTCTAGGTGTTGAGAATTAAAGGATACATGATATCATTCCAACTCTTAGCAAGTTCAGTCTTATGGGGTACTTGGGCTTACAGACCAGTAATGTCCATGCAGGGTAGCAGGTGCTATAATAGAGGGGAGTTTACAGTACAGTGGGTATTCAAAGGAAGGAGCCACGACATCTGCTTGAAGTCATTAGGAAAATCTTCACCAAGAAGGTGCTTGAGTAGGGCCTTGAAGGATGAGCGTGAGCTTCCCAAAAAGTCCAGGGGAGGCAGTATGCCCATACACAGAAAGAAGCATATTGAAATGAGACATAGCTTCATGCAATAAGGTGTTAGGGTGGATCATATGTTTCATGCAAGTGTTAGGGGCATGCCCTCATCAGGAAGGGCCTTTTGTAACATGTTAGGTACTTTGAACTTTGTTCTACATGCATTGGGCAACCATTGAAGGGTTTTAAGCAGAACAGTGCTTTTGCATTTTCAGATTTGCATTTCTAGCAAAAGCAAAATGAATGGATTGGAGGTCTGAAATGAGGTTCAATGTGGTTGATTTATTAAAGAACTGGACTCAGTTGTTAGTAAAGACCTTAGCAAGAACAACTTATTTTATTATAGCCCATAATACTCCACATGGCCTGGCCACTACCCTCCTCTCCAGTCTCATTTCCTCTCATATTCCCTCTTACTCACTGTTCTCTAGTCACTGATCTTTCTACTTTTCCTTGGACATTACAGGCTCATTCCTGCCTTGGTACTTTACATTAATTTTTGCCTCTGTCTGCTCTCTGTCTACTTCTCATTATTTTAGCCAGCATTCAAATGTCACTTCTCACAGGAAACCTTTCCCTGACCTCCTTGTCAAATGATTCCCTCTTCTTCATTAACTCATTATTTTCCTGTTGACTCTCCTTCCTAGTATCAAGAACCATGAAGGATCTAAGATTTTACACTCCTTGCAAGCTAAGTTAGCCTACTGTAGTCTCACAGATGCTGGCAGATGTCTACGAGATGTCTAGGTCAGAGACAGAGGACCTTATTACTCACAGTAAGTACAACAAGCACCATAAACTTCATGTTTGTATCAACACTTCTTTCTATCGAAGTCCCAGAGGTGAACACTGTGGCCCACGTAGATCCTGCAAACACAGTGGGTAAATAATGTGTGTGTTTCTTCTGTATTATAAGAAGACTTGTCATTAAATTTAGAACCTACTTGGGTAATTGGGAGGGTCTCATCTCAAGAGATCTTAATTACATCTGTAAGGACCCTTTTTCCAAATAAGGTAACATTCACAGGGTCTGAGTATTAGGACATGCACCTATTTTGGGGGGCCACCATTCAACCTGCCACAGAGGAATAGTCAGAAAATTTTTTGAGTCATTTTTTTTAGAATGTTTCAAAGCTCAATGATGCTAGATGCCTGTGAATGGTACGGAGTGCAAAAGTAGTACTGAATCACTTGACTTAGCCCATTGTTGAGTGGTTTTTGCAACTGCAGATGGTCCAGCAAGCCAAACACGTCATGCGGATTCATTTTAAGAGCAGCAACAGTAGCTAGAACAGCAACACTGTAACCTGAAAAAGTGTCTATGGTGGTGAAGCACCACTAATAGGCCTGAGAGGGGTCAACGATCTCATGTGGTCCATCAATCAGGAGTGCATAGAAGCTAAGCTCATGCAATGTGGCCTTCCTTACTGCCAGACAATCAGGGCAATGATGGCAGGAATCACAAGTCCAGCATGCAGTCGCAGCCTGGAAACACTGAATCCTTTGTGCTCAAGCTGTGGTGGTGGGTGTGCTACCATATCTCATATGATGATGGATTCCTGCAGCAACAGTGGCAATTCCCATTGTGCAGGCTTGGTCAGCTGATCTCATCAAAGAACTGATCCTTATCATGGACATCTACATGAGTGAGCCACACTGTTTCCTTAACACAGGTTCATGGCCTTAAAGAGGAGTGTCTTTAATCTGCCGTCTGTAGTTTTCCAGGTGGCAAACCAAATAGCTCAGCCACTGACAACACTCCCAAGAGTCAGCAGAAATACAGCAAAGGTCATCAAGGGGAATCTTAGCCAGAGCTATGAAAAGGCCTTGAGTTCCTCCCACTGAGAACTCAAGGACTGATCACATCCATTTTGCCTTTGCATCACTGAACAGCCGCAGCAGCCCAGTGTGTACCACTGGGTTTCAGCCAAAACATCAGTGAACCAGTCCAGGCAAATTTTTCCTTAAAGGACCATATAGTAAATATGTTAGGCCTATGGACTATATGGTCTCTGTTCAAACTACTCATCTCCCCCGTAGCGCAAAAGTAGACAACACATAAATGAATGGGTATGATTGTATTCCAGTAGAACTTTATTTACAAAACTAGATAGGTAGTCTGCAGGCTATTGTCTGTAAACTTCTGATCTAAGGAAACCTGAGTAAATTAAGGGCCCCATTAGCCAGTGCCTTTTATTCAGGTGCTAGAGTGGGCGATAAAAATTCCTCCAGAGGAATAACTACCACTTTCTCATGCAAAGCCAAGATACTGCTAGGCCAGGATGGCTGCATTATTATTTTTCTTAAGTTTATTATTTATTTTTAGAAAGAGAGAGAGAGAGAGAGAGAGAATGAGAGAGAGAGAGAGAGAGAGAGAGAGAACCCTAAGCAGGTTCCACACTGTCAGGGCACAGTCCAACACGAGGCCCCATATCAGATCTCACAAACCTTAGATCATGACCTGAGCTGAAATCAAGAGTCGGACGCTCAACCAACTGAGCCACCCAGTCACCCCAGAATGGCTGCATTCTTGAATATACCATTTCCATTGGCAAGCAAGGCTTGTTGGCCCCTTCCTACCTTGTTAGTGGTTGAGTCTAAGTTGACCCACTCCACAATGGGAATGTCAGAGTCGAAAGATTCCCATGAACCAGGCATACAGTGTTGACAAGAGCTAGATATCAATTCCTGCTTTTCAAAAGGAGTGTACCTGGTAGCCATGTCAGGTAAGTGACTAAGGTGAAATCTACCTGAAGTCTGCCTCCCTTTACCAGGGGTTCTAAGCAGCACAATCAGTCACAAAGACTTGTAGCTCAAAGGCATCATAGATGGTTTTTGTTGTTGTTTTTCAATTCCATTTTAAAGGATGCTTATTTGCATACTAGCCCATATAAAGGACCAATTAAAATACCCACAAGGCACATACTGTCTGTAATACCCAAAAGGTACAATAAGGTGCTAGGTCTACATTATTGTGGTAGGTAGGTAGAGAAAATTGATGTGTAGCAATTTTTCCTTGACTGATGAAAGGATTGAACATTGTAACTCCATTCCCATGGCTCCTCCCAAATTTATTGCCTGAGCAGGCCCCTGAATTTTGTCAGGGTTTATTTAGCCACCCCCTACTGGCAGACAGTATCACAGTTAGTACCACTGAGACTCAGGCTTCTGATTTGACAACCAACAGGATATCATCTGTATAGTGACACCTTGAGGCCTCAGAGGGTAGAGACATTCATGCTAAATCTTGACTCACCAAATGTCAGGGTAGTTTGTCCAACTAGCACTTCTATACATGAAGCTCTTCCTGATCAGGAGAATCCCCTCTGATACTTATTGGACAGGGATGTATAAGAATATAACATCAACTTATAAGATAGATTCATATGTAGAAGCAACAAAAACAGTCCATTAGATTGGCCCAAAGGGCCCCATCCACAAGGTCATGATAGCTTCCCTTCCCCACTGTGTACCCTGCCCAAACCCCATCAATTAGAACTTTGTAGGATGATGTTGTGTTGACTCTATCCAATAGAGTTTAAAAGTTTGAGGTCCTTCTCTCCCCAAAGTTTCCCAATATACTCAGATGGGTATGTATGGCCTCCAGTCTCCTTTGGAGATATGGAGGACTTGGTCCAGTCCCCATCATCTTTCTTGTTAAAACAGCTGAGGTCAGGGTCAAGGAACAGAGAGACGTTAGGGGGATACAGAAAGAAAGGGTGATTCTGCACTGGTACTCAAGGCTTTGTATTTACTTTTGGTTTCAAGTAACCACCTATGTGGCCCAACAAAATTAATTACTAACAGTTTTAATCCATCTAAAACTCTTATATTCTCATTGCTGAGCCATTTATTTCCACTTCAGGGATTTACTAACTCAATAGCTATAGCTATATTCTCTTTCGGCTCTGGCCACAGGACTTGCAGCCCGACTGTTGCTACAGTAGTTCTTTCCACCCAGAGCCAAGTGAGGAACCATAATTCCACAAGTGGCTTGTTTTAGTCCTGCCTATCTTCACACAACCTCTAAACATAGATTAACAGGTATGACAGTGGGGATCCTTACTAATCCCCTTCACACACAATATTTGAATAAGAGCATTTGCTGCCAGATTCCAGAGAGTCTTTTCATATTCCTGAACCTGACCTCATTCTTTCTTTTCCAGAAAGCCATGTCTCTGTCAATCTTATATTCTCACCAAAAACTGCCAAAAACTATGAAGGGTCTGAAATTTTTGCCCAACCAATAAGGTAGCCTGCCATTGTTTCATGGATGGTGGCAGAAGACACAAGACTCCTAGTCTTATAGACTAAGTATTCATGTCTCCTAAACTTTATATGGTGAAGCCTAATCCCCAATGTGATGATATGTGGAGGTGAGGCATTTGGGAGGTGATTAGTTTATGAAAGCAGAGCCTCATGAATGGGATTAGTACCCTTATAAAATTTGCCCCAGAGAGCTCTCTTTCCCCTTGTATGATGTGAGGACAAAGTGGCCATCTGCAAAAGAAGGACGAGAGCTCTCATCAGAATCTGAATCTGCCTTGACTCTGGACTTTCCAGAACTGGGAGAAATAAATTTCTGTTGTATATAAGCCACTCAGTCTATGATATTTTTTTTATAGCAGCCTGAATGGATTAAGACACTGGGGTCAGAGACAAAATACCTTAATACAGCACAGCAAATGGCATGAGCTTCATGTTTGTGTTGCTTCTCCTCGCTCCTCAAATCCAGTGGGGAAAATGTAGAGGAAACCAGATGAATGCTGCACACACACTGGGTTGTGTTACAACTGAGGAGCCCAGACTTTAGGGAACCCAAACCTTTTGTACCGGACAATAAGCAAATTGACCTGCCTTCTACTCCAGAGGGAGACATTCTAACTTTCAAGGCTGTTTGCTGTGTAAACATCCTTGAAAAGATAGTTCAGAACAAAAGGGCAATTAATGCCTCTGCTCACAAGAAATGCAGAAATGCAAGACACTCATGGAGAATCATCAAGTACTTCTGTCTTCTTAATATTCTTATTAGTTTACTTTTTAATTGTCTCTTGCTCAAACCAGAACTTAAGCTCCTTGAGAGCAGGGAGCTTCTCTGTCTTGGTCTCACCCCTCCCCCTACCACCTAAAAACAGCACTTAACCCATAGTAGAAATTCAATCAATACATGTTGAACAAATAAATCTCTCAAAATCTTACTTGTCCTTCAAGACTCAGCTTAGATGACCCGTTCTGAGAGGAGCCATACCAGCCCCCTGGAATTGAGATTTAGTATTCAGGCATCTGGGCTTTCATAATACTTCTTGTATGTGTACCCAGGCACTTGTAATTGAACATTTTATCTTGTAGTTATTTTTATTCATGTTTGTTTGCCTGGACTGAAAAATCTTTGAATGTGAAGATGAAGCCTTATTTACAGGGCTTAGACTAGGATGAAGCAAGCAAAGCACCCTGGGTGTGCAATTTAAGGAGGGACTTGCTCACAAGTTCATGCAAGTTCACCCTAGGTGCCTTGCTTGCCTCACCCTCGCCAGCCCTTCTTATTTATCTTTGTATCCTCAGCACCCGCTAAAGTGGCTCTCATCTAACAGATGTTCCATCAATGTCTCCTCCACTAAAATGAATAGAATTTAAAAGATCACAAATGAAAAGTTCTTGAGACCCATTTTGCTTCCTAATTTGGACCTGATATTTGCCCTTTGCCCCTTCAGAGTCATGCTTTATCATTCTCTGTCCCACTTCATGGCACAGAAGGCTCACCTGCATGACCTGCATCAAAAGGCACTCTTGCCTCCAGTTTCTAGGTGGGGCTGGTCAGCGGGGACTGCCAGTAAGAGTTGGAAGGGAAGGAGGAGAATGGACTCGGAGTATTTATTCCCCCAGCTCTCTCTCTGAATGGTTCCCTTTTTACTGGCTATGTCCCCAGCAAGGACATAGCTCTAGTTAGTCCTTTCCCAGTCACGGGGACTCTCTTCAGGTGCCAGTAATTGTTCCTTCCTTGCTCCTTCCTGTCTGAGATGGGCAATGGCTCCCCATTGTGGCTAGCTCTGGAATGCATTCCCATACCTTTTTGTTTCCCTCAACTCTGCCCGCACCTTTTCATGTAGTTCATTTATTAAAACTCTTTCAGTGACCTCATTTGAATGTATTTTTTCCCTACTGAGTCTCTCAAAGGATACAATATTAGACCTCAAGAGAGATTTTAAAAGAAACATGGGAAAAAGCAAAGATATAAAACACATCTCTTAATTTTTTTAAATGAAAGATGCCATTTTAAAAGAAAATTTGACAGCAACTATATGGTATTTTATGGATGTCAACCAAATGGATTTAATTTTAATAGCTCATGATTCCTAAAATGGATGAAATAATGAAATTAGGCCAAAGGGGATCTTGTTTGAAGGCTGGGAAAACTGGTGATGTATTATGGATGATGAATGCTAGAGGGTAGGGATATTTTTATAATTCACCTTTATCATTTATAAGTTAATGGAAAACTATACATCAAAATTAAAATGCTCAATTAAAAGATTACATAGGACCTTAGAGGACCCCAAGAATTATTAGACCATAAAGACTTAAGAGTCTGGAAAGTAAAGGATGCCTATTCAAAACACTTTTAATAATTTTAATGATTAACAGTATAAGCATGAACAGTCTTAATACAAGATGGCTGAAATGGTCCTGGGCAGTAAAAGGAAAGCTTTCATTGAATAGAAAAGGGTTAAAGTTGATATACTGTCTCATCTGTGAAACCCAATTACTGAAAAGTAGAAGAGCAAATTGTTTACTAGCTGGCTTTAACAATGGTTTTATGCTTTGGTCACTACAAATTGAGTGGTGGTAGAAACCCTACTAATTAAATTCATAGTATCTTAATAAACCCAGAGAATTTTGGATAATAATAGCAGGTTTATTTTATACGGGGCTGATGGGTTAGATCCCCTCTTTTAATGGTGTCATTTAAAAAAAAAATCTTTGGACAAAATAGGAAAGGCAATTCCTTAACCCTTTTTTGTCTGCAAGTAATTACCTACAGAAAGAATAAGATTGCCTGTTAAATTTTAAGCATGTGTAGAAGATGCGGAGCAGAATTGAATAATTATGCAGGTAATTGAGTCCCTGAGCCTTTCTCTTTATGCAAAGAGTCCAGATAATTGATGCAAGGATGAACTATCCTGATCATGATCTCATTTCTGGACTTTGCTTTAGTAATTGCAGATTAAAATTCAACGAATATTTACTGAGCAGCAGCTGATTCTAAGGTTTTCCAGATGCTGTCCTAGTTAATTTTCCTGACACCTTCATAGTATAAGCATGAATTGCATCTTACAGGTGAGGAAACTCGAGTGTAGAGAGGTTTATAACTTGCCATGGAATTCGGTTTGAACTCACAACCTCACACGTTAGGTCGGGTACAGTGTCCTCTAAACCATGTGGACAAATAAATGAGAAATTCAACGAACGTGGGTGTCAAAGCCGCAAATTCCAGGAGAACACCAGTACCCCAGAAATAAGTTTGCTCCTCTCGAGTTCTAACTGCAAATGCTTTGACCACCCCAGGGAGTCTGTCTCTAGACACTCTGAGACCAAAGGAGAGAGTAAGTTTACAACAAATTTGCTTTGTTTTCTTCACTGCTACCTGTCACTTTCTATTTACCTTTTTTACCTGATTTTTTGAGAAACAGAGGAAACGTTACGATATGAACTGGTCAGCAGTTAAAAAATATCTCACAATTTAAGGAATACAGAGAAGCTTTCTGGAAGACTGCATTTCCCTTTGCCAATGTTACAGATAAACATTTTATTTTACATACAGAAGATCAAAGCTCTGAAAGGGAACAAACAACAATTTAAAATTCCAATGCCTGAGAAAAAAACGTATCCAAAGAGATAATTCCTTGGGCTCGGGCACTTACTGTTTCCTATTCATAGAAAAAAGAATGCATGCGATTGAAAATATATGAGAAAACTGAAAGAAGCAGGAGGTGGAGAGAGAGAGAACAGAATAGCTGTTGTCTAGAAAAGAGCAGATGGTCCTCAGTTGGTAAGAATACCAATCTCATTCCAGTGGTGTGTGACTTAGTAGAGCCAAAATAAATGACATATTGGTCCAGAGAGGAAACTGTCACAAGTAGAAGCTGGCCAGAGAAATGAAGAGCTATAGGATGTATTCAAGGAAACATGGTTTTCATTTGCATTTTCCCCTTCGTTTGACTTTGCGCCATACATCCCTAGTCTCCTGCATATTAAATCATGACATGAGCTTCTTTCTAGACTCTTACTCAGCAACCCACCCCAAATCTTTCTTAGTAAGTGTCCAGCAGAAACCAATCTGTACAAAAGCCCCCAGTCCCTAGAGAGGTCATGATGTTTTTCCCCCATTTCCTATCCCACTTCCTTGCCTTTCTCAGTCCCTAAATTACAATGACCTTCATCAGAAAGGGTCTTGAGCAACATCTACACTTTTGTTTTTTTCTTCTCCAAGGAGCCACTAGAGTAAAACTATAAAGAAAGGATCAACTAGTCTTTCTGATTCATTAAACCTATTAGAAAGCAGGCAGTTTCTGTGTTTATTCACTCATTCCTCAATTGTTTACCCAGTGCTTACTTGTTTCCAGATGCTGTGCCATGTGCTGGGGGTCCTGAGGATGGCGGGATCTGGCTTTCAACCCCCATGGGAAGACAGGACACACAACACACTGCAGTTAGGATATTCCACAGGAATGCCAGCACAGGATAGCACAAGCAAAGGAGTTTAGACACTTTACTGTTCAAAATATGCTCTTCTGTGATTGACGGTGCTGTTTCTTGCAAATAAATGTGCTGCAAATCCAAACTGGTCTCTAGCCACAGAGCACTGCCTGCAACCATCCCCCATCTCTAATTCGGAAGTCCTTCTGGACATGCAGCCTCTGTCGCAAGGGATGACTTTGATAAGCAATGTTCCTTTATAGTGAAGAGACATTCTCCTTACCTGAGCGGCGTCCAGGTGAGCAAACCCTAACTCAGCTGTCACAGCCTCTTACTGAGCTCCTTTAAATGTAGGGAAATCTTTTATTTTAGCTGTTTTGTCAGGGAAGATGCAAGTCAAATAAGAAAAGTGCCCACCAGTATTTAATCCTTTACACTAATTTGTATCCTGTCTATGTCAGAGATCCGCATGGATGAGGTCAGTTTTGCCTCTGATTAATCTTGCAGGAGTCCTGGAATTGGTGACTCCTGAGCACGGAGAAGAGATTCTCCTCCTTTCCCTAGCTAGTTTCTCGTTCTGTTAAGCTTTCAAAGTGGGGAATATTGTTCGTGCCACCAGCGCTGCTCTCATTCCCAGTGCTGGCTAATGCTTCCCTGGAAGGGGATGGGGGGAGAAGGGGGTGGGAAAGCAGAGAAGCTGGAGGAGAGAGTCTTGTTCAGCTTTTTCTCTGTGAACCTTCCTCTTGCTGCAGAGATGGCAGGCGTGGCAAATAGGGAAATTCCCCTGCCTCTTTGCCACCCTTCTATTCTACTCTATCTGCCTTGCAAAAAGTCGCAAGAGGTCACTAAGCGCATAATCCATCATGGTATTTTGACAGAATACCTTCAGCCCTGCTGAGGGAAGACACCAGGTCATTAAGGGCTTTCAACACAGAGGAGGAGGAACCAGATTATATATGAACCAAATTACCTCTCTCTTGGCCATGAGGGATATTAATGTCGAAATGGATTTTCTAGAGGCTGTTGCAGGATCGTCCTGCCAGGACACCTTGAAGAAGAGAAGGAATACCACCTGTGTCTAACACTAGATGGGGGGAGGAGAAGAACATGGGGATGAACAGCTTAGCATCTAAATTGTCCCAGCCTCAGACTTCTATTAAACTTCTATTGGATATTAGTCACAAGTGCTTTTGTAAAGTATTAGCAATAAAGCAAAACGAATTGCTGATCATTTACCTTCACTTATATCACTTTTGGGTATACATCAGTTGTTCATGAGAAATAACAAAATTAATGGAGATTGTCTACTGAAGAGAAATTGCTACCTACCTTCCTGCTCCCTGTGGGCTTTCATAACCAGGAGAATCAGTTACCAGAAAGCCTGGTGGGGAAAATAAACTTAGGGGATAAAAACAAGAAGAAATGACCTTTAAGTCAGTGACCCCATTTTATCCCCTTCTAAACAACCACAACCACACTCAACATTTGTATTGACTTAAGTGAAAACGTGAATTGGGCCCCTAGTTCCCATTGATTAATCACACTGAGAGACAAATCAGCCAAGAAACCAATTGAATTAAAAGGCTTCTTTATTTGCTGAACAAGATAAATAAAACCTAAGAACAATCCTTCAACATAGACAGTTATGACTCAGTTGTGAACACTCAGCACAAAATGATCCTGAGGCTACGGAGAGAAATGACAGCTATCATTATTATTGTTAACACTATTAGTTGCTATTATTACCACATTTTATAAAAAGCTCATAAAAAATAGATGTGCCACAGTTAAACTTATCTTGAGAACTTAAAATATAGTTAGGGAAAAAAAGAGAAAGGTTCAAACTTCCATGATTGTGCTTTAAGTTTAATATATGATTCTGCTACATAATTTTTTGGCCTATGGCTGTAACTAAAAGGCTAAGCAGACTTTTACATTCTCACAAAAGAAAAAGGAGTGGGGCACCTGGGTGGCTCAGTTGGTTAAGCATCCACTTCGGCTCAGGTAATGATCTCTCAGTTCGTGGGTTCGAGCCCTGCATTGGGCTCTGTGCTGACAGCTCAGAGCCTGGAGCCTGCTTTGGATTCTGTGTCTCCCTCTCTCTCTGCAACCCCCCACCCCTGCTCACACTCTGTCTCTCCCAAAAATAAATAAATGTTAAAAAAAAAAAAAAGAAAGGAAAAGGAGATAAAGAAATCAGGATGCTGCAGCAAAATAAATACCATTCTAGTTGATAATTATCACACAATATAGTAACTTTCAATTAACTTGGTCGCAGTTTAATTAAAACCTGTTTTATTGTATCGGATCTCCAGGAAGCTAGTAATTTGCATTTGCATTGTGCTTAGATTGGGTATTTTGTTCACCTCCAGTTGTTATTACCAGGTAATTCAGTAATGATTGCCTGCAACTAGGCCCTGGTAGTCACAAAATTTATCACCTCACCATAGAATGACCTCTGCTTGCATCTCCTTAGGTGTCTCTAACTTGTTTTATTCATGAAGCACCCTTGTTCCAGGAAGCCAAATGCAGTTATCAGTGGGAAAGGTCAGCACCTGGCTTTAGATAGCTCATAAGTTAGTGGCCCTACAAGGGGCTGTTTCATTGCATTATACATTATGGGCTGAATGTACAGGAAAAGCAAAAGAGCAAACAAACAGAAAGCAAGGCACTGTCCTTTCTGTGAAAAAGTCTGTGATCTGGTTTAGAAAAGCATCTTCATACCTTCATAACTTCATACCTTAAGATAAAAAACCCCCACAGGGCCCCCCAGCCAATCTCACTTCCTCTGGCCTCTACTCCCTGTTGCAGGTCTACCTGGCAGTCTTCCATCTCATCCATCTACCTGGGACCGATCTGATCTGTCACTCTCCTTAGGATAGCTGAGTCCAAATTTCTCGACCCTCAGAATCCACACAGTGTAGTCCCAGTTACATACATCTCTCCTCCAGCCTCACCCTCAACACCTCCCAGTGATGCTGGTTCAAGCCTTTGTCCCCACCTGAGCCATTACCTCCTCCTCCTTTATTTAGCCATATTCTACCTGTACTTCAAGTTCTCCTCCTCCACAAAACTTGTCAGAACATCTAGCCCTCAGCTCTTGCTCCCTTTCTCGTTCTTGGGACTTTCTGCTTTAGCAAAGATGTCACTTAGCAATCAATCTGCCAAATTAAATCATTGGTTTCCTGTGGAGAGACCAGGATTTACACCTTCTTGATATCCCTTGGTCCTATCCCAACACTATTTTTCCATACCTAGTAGTCCTCAACAAATGCTGATAAGTCATGATGGATAATGATAAACGTAGTAAATACTTGATGATGTTATGCCTTAAAACATTCCTAATATGCTGACATGTACAACTATTATATTTTAAATTTACTTATGTCTTGCATCTCCGAACTACACTATATTTTCTCTGAAAATCCAGATCATGTCTTCTGCTTTTTTGTTTTATTCCAAATTTTTAGCACAGCACTGTGCAAACTAAGATTAGAGATTTACTAGATAATTACTGGCTTAATTTAATTAATTTGGTATAACTGACACAAATATCTGCAAAATGAAATACAAATACTATGCCACTGCGAAGACTATAACTTAATTACTATTTTTCAACAATGCTAGTAGACTGTCCTTGTATTGACATTTCACTGTTCAGCCTAATGGGTTATTTATTTAATTAATAGCTACTTGCCCATTAGAATCCATTAGCATATCAAAATTGTTTTTATCTGAGACTTGCCAAGAAAGAATAAATTGTACATGTGTTTACTCTGACTCTTAATTGTATTACTTTAAGATGTATTACATCTCTTTGATGATCTAGGAGTCCCTAATTAAGATAACAAATTAAGTATAGAAAACATTATCTTTAGAACTCCTTTGTAAAAGCAAGCATAATATGTGGATTTACTGATGTTTTAAATCTTTTCTGAAATAAACCAAGGTAAAATTAAAATCAATTGATTCTATAGGACTTTGTCTTGCATATGTAATAGATATACAAATACATGAAGATATATGTGAGTTCATGTTAGTTACATTTCCAGTGGTTTCCATGACTTAGTTTCAGGTTGTTTTTTTCTTGGGGTTTTTGTTGCTGATTGCTCCTGTCAGATCAGAAGAAAGGGCTTTGGTGAATATGCCATTCTTAGCTGTACTAAAGTTCTGTGTTGGAATCATCTTGGCTTCTACTCCCTACAAACAGTTCATTCTCTACTGAGATGACAGGCTGCTAGGAAAAAAAGAAAGGTAAATAGCAGAGGCAAAATAAATCAACGTCCAAGGCTATCTAGTAAGCAAATGAACCAAACCATCACCTTGCTGGGCAGACTGAGCTCAAAATGGCTGCCGTGAGGCACACTGAAAAACTTGCTGTCATTTGCTCTACTTCGTGGAATTCATACACTGAAAGACTTCACTTTATCTTGAAAACATAGACAAACACGAACAAAGATAAACATGAACAAAGGAGACCACATTCATATTTTTATTGAGACTTAAGTGCAGTCCACAGCCAGGTCCCTCACCTCTCCTGTTTCACTGAGGACCAGATCATTTAATGAAATTATTGAATTATTAAAGAAGCATTTCTCACCAGCCCATCAGTCACTGTTTAGGGATTTATATTCCACAAACAAAATCAATAGTCTCATGAGGACATCGCTGCTTGTATCATGGAGCAGCACCATCTGTCAAGACTGGAACTTGGGGAAATTTTGATATGACATACTGTGGAAGCATCTTATAAGCAGAGACCTTAAAAATAAGTTGTGATGAGTGCCTCTTAACTATACCAAATTTGACACATTTAACACTCCCAGGAAAAGGGCATGGTTAATGAAACTCACTGTTAACATTCTCAGCAGTCAAAGCTATTATGGAGGCAGAGTATTCTCACCATCTGGGTCAACCTCTACAGGAAGTGCCCAGTGCAGAAAACCTACAGGTCTGAATTCTGCAAAGGACCAACTCTCGTTCCTCCACCGGTTCTCACAGTGCATGCATGCGCGCTACATTTGTGCATAAGCATTTTCTGTGTGCGTTCAAGGCTATAAATCAAAGGTCCAGGAGCATGTAATCGTTATCACTTGACACCAGATGTTATTCTTACTCCCAATACCAGAAATCACAGGCAGGTGTATTTTCCTCAGAGGGTGAAGAAGGGTCAGGAGACAGAATTGTTGCCACAGAAGTCAGGTGCAAGGCAGAAGCCAATTCTGATTGTAGAAGTTCTTGAAATGGTAAAAACAATCTCCACAGAGTTTTACCTCAAGAGCCATTTGACAAGTTATTTAAATTCTATGTCATTCAAGGTAAGAGTGTCACAGCAGATAGTTTTGGGCACTGGGTACTAAAGAGTTCTAAAGAAGCCACACGAAAATGTTTTCTACTTTTTCAACTCAAGGAGGTAGCTATCAAAGGGTGCTATCGACTGAATGTTTGTGTCCTCCTCAAATTCATATGTTGAAACCTAACCACCAATATGATGGTATTTGTAGGTGAGGATTTTGGGAGGTTCTTAGGTCATGAGAGTGAAGCCTTCAATACTGGGATTTAGTGTGCTTATAAAAGAGGCCCCAAAGAGTTTCCTTGCCCTCCTCCACCAGGTGAAGACACAACAAAGACAGTGAAGAACCAGGAAGCGGGCTCTCACTAGACAATGAATCTGCAGACACCCTGATCTTGGATTTCTTAGTCTGGAACTGTGAGAAACAAATGTTTTCTGTTTAAGCCACCTAGTCCATAGTATTCTGTGAAAAGCAGCCCGAATAAACAAAGACAAGGAAGAACAATTCTAGGAAGAATTTGTAGAAATTACACCAACCATTAGAACATTGTAGCTTCAGATGGGTTTTAACAAGTATTCCAAAATCTCTTCCAAGAAAACAAGAAGTGTATAAGGTGAATGAGTATCCATGCTTCTGAATTCAGTCAATAGACCAGTGTCCTTAGAGAAAAAAAGACCTAACATTCTGATACCAGTCAGACCGATCACGTGTACTGTACGACTCAGTTTAGATTAGATTTCTCATTATTTATGCATGTCTACAGTGTGCCAGGCACTATTCTGGGTCTGATAACACAGTAGTGAACAAAACAGACACGATCCATGCCTTCCCAGAGCTTCATTCTGGTTGGGAAATGGAAAATAAGTATGTTAATAAATAGATAATACAATACTCTCTGATACTGATAAAAACTATAAATAAAATAGATTAATAAGGCAATGCAATGATATTCTGAATTAAAAAGAACCTTAAAAAAGCTATAAAATTATTTGAGAGCAAACATCTACGTCCTGTTTATCCTAAGACCCCTGGAGTCTAATGCTATGCACAGTACTTAGTAGGAGTGCGACTTTCTGTTTTTCTTTATCAGTTGTTGAATTAATTTTAAATGCATAAAAAATAAGACATCAACTGAAGCTGGAACCTTGAAAGAAAGAATTAGAAATTCACCAACAAGGCTTAAAATCCTTGGCAGTCAAAATTCAAATGTAAATGGCAAGCAGCACAGGGAGGGCACTTAGATTTGCTCTCTGCCAAAGGATGGAGCTTCCGGCCCTATGATCAGGGCTGCACAAAAGCCTCCTCATTCATCTAAACCCCAGTACACTCTGCTCCCTGGAAGGAAGGGAACATTGGCTTTACTTTGATTTAGATCTATTGTGGCACGACATACAATTGCTTCATTACTGCTGGACTTGAGGGAGATTCTAGGATGAAACCTAGGCATTCAGAACTGTTCAATGCTGAACCTTCAGCCACACCTCCTGAGGGGTCAACCAAGGCACCAAGTGGAGAAAGAAGTCAACCTCCCATAGACAGCAGGCCACTGACCCAGAGTCCATTCTGACTTGCCAGTCAATAATAGTACATTACAGGCCCAAATAGGAGGTGTTTTGTCATTTCTTAATTTCTCTGAGTTACTGGTATTAGCTCCTAACAGACATGTTTACTAGATGAAGTAAGGTGTGATGGTTTTGTAGTTCTTAGTTGTAATAAGATCTGGTGTTTGGGTCATGCTGGTCTCTATTTACAATTGTAATTTAAAAACAAACAAACCACAGTGTTGTTAGAGCAGAGATAAATTTTTGCAAACTCATTAATTAGGGTGATATTTATATTGCACTGGTAAGAGAGATTGTTTATTACAACTCACGTTGCCTGTTTATTAGGATCACTAGTAGACAATGACATCTTCACTTTTACAGGGCAACCCCCTGCCACAGAGAGAACACTAGTCCTAGGGTTCTGTATGTGCTCGCTCACGTACTGGCCCTATGACTACTGACTCCATGGTCACATCTGGACTCAAATTTTGGCTCTTTCCTTTCTTAGCTGCATGCATTTGGGGAAATCACCCATTTTCTCTGAGCTTCTATTCCCTCCTCCAAAAAGTGAGGGTGACAATATGCACTTCAAGGATTTTATGATTAAATAGTGATGTGTATCAGTGAGCTGGGGCTACCATAACAAAGTACCACAGACTGTGTGGCTTCAACAACAGAAATTTGTTTTCCCCCAGTTTCTGGAGGCTGGAAGTCCAAGATGAAGGTGCCAACATGGTTGGGTTCCTCTGAGACCTCTCTTTTTTGTTTGCAGATGGATGCCCTCTTGCTGCCTCTTCACATGGTCATCCCCCTGTGCACCTGTGGATCCCTGGGGTCTCTTTATCTTCTTATAAGGACACTAGCCATATTGGATTAGGGCCCCATTCTAGTGGCATCAGTTTAACTCAATCAGCTTTTTAAAGACCTTATTTCTTGGGGCGCCTGGGTGCCTCAGTCAGTTAAGTGTCCAGCTTTGGTTTCGGCTCAGATCATGATCTCACTGTTTGTGAGTTTGAGCCCCTTATCGGGCTCCGCACTGTCAGTGAGGGATTCTCTCCCTCTCTCCCTCTCTCTCTCTGCCCCTCCCCTGCTTGCTCTCGCTCTTAAAATAAATAAATAAATGTAAGAAAATTTTATAAAAAAAATAAAGACCTTATCTCTAAATACAGTTATATTCTTCAGGTTAGAACTTCAATATATGACTTTAGGGAGACACAATTCAGTCCATAACACAATGTTTATAAGGTGCTTAATTAATATGAGATTGCTTCTCCTTACCCCTAGTTTAGGGGTTGGCCTAGATAAGCAAATCTCAAAGTGTGGCCATGGATCCCTGAGGGTTAACAAGCTTCTTTCAGGGCATTTGTGAGATCAAAACAATTTTCACAATAATAGTAAGACTAAGGCATTATTGAGGCACCTCAGTGGCTCACTCAGTTGAGTGTCTGACTTCAGCTCAGGTCATGATCTCATGGTCTGTGGGTTCAGGCCCTACATCGGGCTTTGTGCTGACAGCTCAGAGCCTGGACCCAGCTTTGGATTCTGTGTCTCCCTCTTTCTCTCTCTGCTCCTCCCCTGCTTGTTCTCTCTCTCTCTCTCTCTCTCTCAGAAATAAATAAACATTTAAAAAATTTAAAAAAAGAAGACTAAAGCATTATTTGTCCATTTTTCAGTGTGGACTTTTGCACTGATGGTGTTAAAGCAATGGTGAGTAAAACCACAGTACCACAAATCAAAGAGTGGCACCAAACTTTACTTGTAGTCATTGTATTTTTCAACAACATGCATTCGCAATTAAAACAATCATCAATTTCACTTATAAATAACTGTGATTAAGGAGTTAGACTTATTGGGGCACCTGGGTGGCTCAGTCAGTTAAGTGTCAGACTCTTGATTTTGGCCTCAGGTCATGATCTCATGGTTCATGAGTTCAAGCCCCACATCAGGCTTGGGATTCTGTCTCCCCCTCTCTCTTTGCTCTTCCCCTGCTAGCTCTCTATTTCTCTTTCTCGAAGAAAAATAAACATTTTTTAAAAATTTTTAAAAAAAGAAGTGAATTTGAATTTTATTAAATCTCAACCCTTAAATACACACATTTTTAATATTTTGTGTGATGAAATGGGATTTTCACATACAGAGTATGTCTATTTCATACTAAAGTATGATGGCTGTCTCAAGAAGAAGTACTAGGGTAGTTGAGTTGCAAGCTGACCTAGCTGCCATTTTCATGGAATACCAGTTTACTGATAAGACTTACACACTTAACTTTGACTTGACAAAGTCTAACATGGGTATTTGATGACATTTTCTTGAAAATGAACTAAATGACCTCTCAATTCAAGGTAAAAAAAAACAAAAACAAAAACTTGTTTTTCGGTATTTGTCACCAATGATAAAAATGGAACTTTTAGGTAAAAGTCAGAATTTTGGAAAAATTGTATCTGCCACCGTGAGCTTAATAGCTTTCCAGTATTTAGATATATTCCTGATATGACCAATGGTGATATTTAAAAATGTGATTTTAAAAAATATTATGTAAGGAAATATGCCAAAATTTGGAAGATCTGCATAACTCAGTGAAATAATATTTTCCAAATGACTGATGTATGCTTTTACAAAATCATATATAGGTAAAAGGTTTATTCAAAGTAGTAGGTAAAGCAATAGATTTTAAACTGAAAGTTCACTGATTTGATTTCAGATTCTGTACATTGTTGAGCTCTGATACAGTATCAAAGAAGAATATCTATAATATGTAGCAAGACTACTAAAGTACACTTCTCTTTTCCAACTATATATCTGTGTGAAGCCAGCATTCTTTATATAACTCAACCCAAACAACATATCACAGTATAGTGAATACAGACAGGTGTGAGAACCCACCATCTTCTATTAAGTAAGACATTAATTTACAAAAATGTAAAACAATGCCACTATTCTCAGTATGCTTTTATTTTCCCTTTGGAAAATATAGTCTTTTAAATTATGATATTAATGATATATCAACTTAATGATATTTAAGTTATCACACAATGAGTTTATTATTATTTGTAAATGAATTTTAAATACACATTTTAAAGACTTCTTAGCTTTTACTTCCAATATAGCAAATTTTTATAGGTATAACCCACATAAATAAACTCTCTTTAGGGGTTCTCAATAATTTTTAAGGGTATAAATGGTTCCTGAGGCACCTCTCCTGCCCCTAAAAAATATTGGTAACTGCTGGCCCAGATCAATGTTTCTAATGCATAGTATACATTGCTGATCATACATGAGATGGTTCTAATAGGGGAACAGATAAACCTTATAAAAATGTTATTATTATGAATTTTTAAAAATGTTTATGGCAAATGATACTGGATTACCATTTTTCATAGTTCTATAAACGTTTCCTCTCTTCATATGTTGATTTATATTGAAAAAGATCAATCTAATGAAAATACACAGATACGATAAAAAGGGTGATATATGTGGATGACCAAAGTGTGGGAAACCCTGGTTCCCAGAAGAGCCTTTCAATAAGCATAGGCTAATTTTTTTCTTACTTGGGTCTTCCCACCCAACATTTTGCATATTAACAATCATAATGGCAAAATAGAATTTACTTAGATAACAAATTATTATCCTTCACATTCAGACCACAATGTTCCATTTGAGGCCTAGATAATTGGTTTGGTTTGGCTGTCTACAGTAATCATTTGAAGTCTCCATTTCATCATGGGTTTTATAAACAATAGTTCTAGTTACACACTATTATTACTTGGTGAAACAGAAAGCATCACTCACCATCTCATCTTCTACCTACAAACTAGGTCAAGCTCTGGGCTTCCTTTGACCCAGGAGACATCCCAAATTCATGTTTTGTGGACATTGACTGATATCTCAGTTCACTTTCTCACTCCTTAGCAAGTGGCTTAGAAGTCAGTCTGGAGAAACAGCATGGTCTAAGGGGTAGAGTGCCGAAGCCAGCATCAGGTGACTTAGGTTCCTATCCTGAGACTGACCCAATTTTGTCCTGAGCCTTTCCTTCCCTGCAAAATAAGGAGTTAAACTAAATGATCTTCCAGTTTGAACAGCTTAACTCAGAAGACTAAAAACAGCTTCTGGGGAAGCCATTAGTATAGGGGACTCTGAAGGAGTGAAAACACCCACCCGACGTGGGGCCCCACTCAGGCTGCCGAAAGCCAGGCTCTGCCTTTATGGACATGGACTCCATTTCCATAACTTTGTTATTTTATCTTAATCTGTGACTCTGCAATAGTACCCAAACTTAATATAACTTAAAGAAGTGGGTGGACACATCCGATGGGTGACAAGACATGGCTGCCTGAGCCCCAAGAACTGTGAATTCTAATCTTGGTTCTGCCACCATCTCAGGACACATCATGTACTCTTTCTAAAACCTAGGCAGCTTCTGGACAACACATTAGCCTATCTCATAGGACTGTCCTAAGAAATAAATTATAAAGATAGCAGTGTAAAAGAGTTTATGAAATGAACTGCTTTACTGAAACTTGGGCAATGTGCTGAGTACTGTCCCCCATTTAGCTAACTAATAAATACAAATTTGCTATTAGTTGAAAAATCTTTACGGATATAACTGCTTAGTCAATACAACACCAGCAACCTGGCAAATTAGTATGAAGCCACAGGCCTGAGACTTAAAAAAAAAATTAAATTGGTGTTTGATAGAAATCGGACTGTGAACAAGATTTCTGAAAATTTAACATCTAGCCCACAAAACTCGAGGCCCCTTCTGCACCTTCAGGGCAGGGTGCTCGTGATGGTCAGGTCCACATTGCTATACACATTACTCATACTGTAGTGAATGTGAGAAGACTAACAAAAATGTTATGGGAGCCCACAAAATTTCAACAGCTATTTGCAAGGTTGGCGTATAAAGTGTGCTTTTATGATGGATTTGGAAAGACATTTTACCAATGGAAAAAAGTGTTGCTATTATTATTCTAAATCAATTTACTGCTTTAAAGAGTCTCATTTAAACTAGTTAATTTAAAAATTAATTAGGAGGGAGAGGAGGATGTCAGCATATTCTGAGGCCCCTTTCTCCTTCCTCTAAGTCCTGTATGAGGCAACTCAGCAGAAGGCAATATTCACGATGTTGTAAGTGTGAGTCTGTGTGCACGACAGCCACATAGAACTCAGCTGGAAAGGAAAACAGCAGGAAAAAGCATTTGAGCTAGTGCCCTCTAGAAAGGTGGGACCATTCCTCCCTCTGGTGGCTGGTGGGACACTTTTTCTGGTTACCTTAGCCACAGTTGTCTTCAGAGCAGCCTCCTTCAAGGAAGTGCTTCAATTCTGGCATAACAAAAGACTTGAATAAATGAATTGTAAGAGTGTTTGTCACCTCTTTGTTGCAGGGACTCGCTGTCTGCCTGCCTACCACACAAACCCAGCAATAGTCTGTCCTCCTAGGACATTGGCAGCCTTCCCTGTGTTCTTTCGCTGGATACAAAGGTTTTGTCATGGTCAAATCCCCTTGCCTCATTTCCACAGAGTTAAACTAAATGACAATCTGGTGCGCCAGTTTTGTCTCTCAGAGGCAGCAGGAACTGGCAGCTACACTGAGGCCAGTCTGAAGGGAAAAGACACTCTTTGCTAGAACCAGCCAACCCAGACATTTCTTACTCCACAGGTGGCCAACAAAGTACTAAGGACTTCAGAGATTTAAAAGCTACCCCGCCCCCGCAAAGACCCCGGGCTCCCTGTCCCGGTTTGCCCTTCCAAGCACTTTGTATCTGTAGGCAAATGTAATCCGGAGAAATAGACTCCAAAGTAAGGTATCTGGGAGTCTGGGCCACAGAGCGCAGGCTTGATAATTCAAGGGAGGGGACTTCTTTGTCACTATTCCACTGCAAGGAGCTGGAAAACAGCAATTCTTTGCAAGTTGCAAGGCTAAGACAAAAGAAAACCCAGAGGGAATAGAAGGAGGAAGAGAGAAGGGAGAATCAGACTTACATGATTATTAACCAGGTATGCATACAAAGCTCTCTGTGTAAATCTTCATTCCTATAAGACTGTTAAAGAAGGATTCTTTTAACAGCTGTTAGTCTGACATTACTTGTTGGTATCTAAAAATATGTCAGATGTAATACAGACCAAGGATGAAACATCCCTTTTTTCCAAGTGGTTTCTCTTCTTTTTTGAAACCTAGTAACCAATAAATGCTAACTTAATTCCTTGAGCAATGGAAATTACATTAAACAAAGTAGCATTGAAGTCTAGTCCACTAAAATACATCAAATGACCTAAAAGTGTGATTCAAACTTATCAGAACTAGAGAAAATAGCATATTTATAATTTTTGAAATGAGACAACTTATTTGCAAAAGGTACCACCTCCAGCACATTTAGTGAGTTTTGCCAGAGGGGTGGGGGTGGGGGGCCCTTAATAGGTCTCCAGGGAATTTTTTTCTTTCTATAGTCAGATGGTCTGTCTCCAAAACAGTACTCTGATCAAACGATCCCTCTTCCAAAAAAAAAAAAAAAAAGCCAACACCAAAGGAAGAATTCTAAAAGTTAAGAATTCCTAAAAGTTAGGAAACTGAATGTATATTTTTGCTATTGTTTTCATACTAAATAGGAACATGAAAGAAAGCTTTCACTCAGCAGCTGCATCTAATTTAATATGAAGCTCCCCAAAGAGGAGTGAACAGGATGTGATGAAAGCAGTTAAACATGGATGCTAATATTTTGTGAGGCATCTGGTACTGTTCCACCACCTAGAAATCTAAGAATCAAATTAGCAGATTCAATTCTGCCAAAGTTATCAAATTATTGTCAAAAGGATTTTGCAAAAGCAGGCTCCTCCTTTCCAACATCTGCTCTGCCCATCCAGCAAAGGACCAAAGATTTTTATATGATGTTGATAGGGGACATGTTGCTGGTCCAGCTAAATGCTGCACCTTCTATACCAAGAGGCTTCAATTACTGAATCAGTCAATGGAGAACCCTGATAAACTAGTGCACCTATGGGTCCATATAGAGGCGATTCGAATGTTTTCTTTGATTCATAAAATATTTACATATTTTATACATGTTAAAAGTGTGTCAAGATTTTAAGTAAACACCCAAGGACCCCCACCAGCAAATACATAAAACAGTACTTTTTTTTTCTGGCCATGAAAGGAAAAGTAATAAGGGTTCCCCTGATATTATACTCAGAGCCTTCTAATCTGCTTGAGAAGTATAATTTAATCCTAAAGAGACCACAGAGGCTATTCCCAAGGACTGCTGTTCTGTTCGTTCTTGCTGAGCTACTGGAATCAGATGGTAGGTTGTCGAGCACAAGCTGCTAGGCAGAAACACTGAAATCAAAAGCGGCCAGGAGCTTTACTGGCCAATGTCTTGCAAGAGTTAAGGAATGAAAGAGTATCTATTTGTCTGGGACCTGTACACTTTGGCCTTTTCATACAAGAATTTCTTTTCTCTCCAACCCAGAGGAAAGCTGGAGTTCCAGTATGCGTCAGCCATGCTGGATTCAAAGACAACTGACTGGAACCTGATCAGCGAGGATGTGGCTTGTGTAGCTCAAATTTATGGCGGTGCATCTGCTGTGAGTGGTGTCTTGAATGGAGGCCAGGAACTCTTCCGTCAGCCGCATCCATATGCTATGTGTGTGTTCACTGCTACGCACATTTTTTAAATTTAGCTCTTGTGGGTACATGTTCTACACTTTTCCCCTGTACGTGATTTTTTAAAATATGCTTTAGAAAATATACACAATCTTTTCAGAGTCTTTGCTGACTCATCAGGGGTTCTTTTGAATGTTTTCCTTTTGAAAGCCTTGAGTTAAGTAGTCAAAAATGTACAACTAAATCTACTCTTAGTCTACTAAGATTAAAACCTACTGCTCAGTCTTACACACAGCTGTTATGGGATGACCTCTTAGAAAGCCTCTTTTTTTCTATACAGAAGCAACCTCCAGCTCCTTTTGGTGGACAGTCATCCTGGCCAGTTTAGGGTGGCTTTTGTGTTAGTTTCCCAAACATGTTTCATTTTAAAGGTTAGCCAAAGGACCACATAGGTTTCAAAACAGAATGATCCACATGACTGCCTAGGACATGTCTCCTTTAAGCCTATGCTTTAGGAGATGGGGACCCTGACATTCCTGGTTTAAAAATTCAAGCAAGGGTTATATCCAGCAGATTCGCCTCCATTGCTCTTTTTTTCAAATGGCTGAGTAGTGAATCAAAGTCATCACCTGGGTCAGGCATTCCTGGAACTAGACCAAGAAATCCAAACTCAATCAGTTGGCTGCAGTGTTCAGGGAGGCTTGGGCTTTCATCCAGCTGACATTTAGTGATTATATTTTATCATCTCCTCTGTACCTCAGAAAACAATAGGCGTCATTATTGTGGATGTTTATGAGTATGTTCTTATTTAGCATTTAAATGAATACTTTCAAAATATTCAATTTGTGTTCCATGTGACCCTGAAATCAAAGCTCTATTTTTCTCCTTCCATAGACAGATAAGATACCTATGCTTTCAACTTACTGTTTATAAATTCTTGAGGGCCAGGACTACGCTTTCTTTCATTCTGCTTTTTTCTTTCTTCTCTTTTTATCTTACTTCCTCCATAGCATCTACAGTCCTATGCATACAGAAAACATAATTCTCAATTGGTTGTGTTTCCTCTTCTCTCATGAGCAATCTTAAGATTTGGGAAACAATATTAATAGCTTCAGAAATGGTTTTTCTCTAATATTTTAAATCATTTGAAAAATATACCTAATAGTGTGAAATACAGATGTGACATTTTAATATGAATTTGCATTCTTAACTACTCTGAGGAACCCCTTAAAAGACCAACTGCTTCAAATGTTTCAAAGACCAACTGCTTCAAACTTTTCAAAGAAATTAAGAGTGTTATTGGAAAAGCTGATATTTTTAAAGTGGGTGACAGCAAAATAATTAGATATCAGCAACATAGTCAATTATTTTAGTAAATTCAGCCCGTAAAATGAACTGGTTTGGAATATTATATAGCTCAAACAGAACCAGTTTGGAATATTATAGAGAACAAACCTATAGGGGCATCTGGGTGGCTCAGTCAGCTGGGCGTCTGACTTCAGCTCAGGTCATGATCTCATGCATGGTTCATGAGTTCAAGCCCTGCATTAGGCTCTGTGCTGACAGCTCGGAGCCTGGAGCCAGCTTTGGATTCTGTGTCTCCCTCTCTGTCTGTCCCTTCCCCACTTTCACTCTCTCTCTCTCAAAAATAAATAAACATTAAAAAAATCAAACATCTAAATATTACACATTCAGCCAATTATCATCATGTGGCCAGACATGAATTATTGGAGACAAAAAATTAGAAAGGCCTCCAAGAAATGGCTTTTGTCAGCCATATTTCTAGGTGTCTTCCCTGAGGAAGAATAACCTTCTATTCAATCTAGCTGATATCTTTGGGGTCAGTGCATTTAATCAAATGATAAAGGGGAACACTGTGGGATGTTACCCAAGGCTGGCAGCCACTGAGAACTAACTCTCTGAGACTGGATAACACAGCACACTTCATGAATCTTTCTTAAGGCTACTATATAAACTCAACCATTTTCAAAGAAGCATTCAGAATATGAAACATCATGTGTCTGACTAATAGTACATTTCTGTATGGTCTAGTGACTCCCCCATCCTCTTCCTACACCATGCAGAAATCCATGGTGTGCATATCAACAGCCCTGGCCATCTCCTCTGGTCTTGAAAGCAGCAGTGATGCTGTGTATTTCCTTGTGATAAAGGGTTAGAGACCAAGTTACAGTTCACTTGAAAATCTTATCATTCAGCTAGAAGGAAGTCATTCAATTTCTCTAAACATCTGCAAACATTTGGTCTTATTCCACATGCGCCTAAAAAAAAATCGCCTTCTTTCTCCTATCAAGGGAGGAACATTATCACTTAATGCTAGCCTTCTCCCTGTGACAGCGCTATCTCCAACCCATTCGGTCAGTCACTAAGTCCTGCCTCTACTTGCTCCTAAATCTCTCTCATCCACCCTCTTGTCTTTATACCCACTGCCACTGGCTTATTTCAGACGCTCCTCACCCTGGATTACTGAATACCACGCTTCAGGCTACGTCTCTACTTAATCCTCAACACTGCTGCCAGAGGGATCTTTTTAACCTTTAATTTTTTTTATTTTTTGTTTTTTTTTTAATTTTTTAATGTTTTTTATTTATTTTTGAGAGACAGAGAGAGACAGCGCGAGCAGCGGAGGGTCAGAGAGAGAGGGAGACAGAATCCGAGGCAGGCTCCAGGCTCTGAGCTGTCAGCACAGAGCCTGACGTGGGGCTCAAACCCACGAACTGTGAGATCATGACCTGAGCCGAAGTTGGACGCTTAACCGACTGAGCCACCCAGGTGCCCATTTAACCTTTAATTTTGAAATAATTTTAGACGTTGAGAGATTACAAAACCAGTACAGAGTTCCCATACACCATCCATTCAGTGTCTCCTTATACTGATTTCTTAGATGACCACGGTACAATTACTGGACAAAAAAATTTTTAACCAGAATCTGATCATTTTATTGCTTAGCTTAGAGTCCTCCCGTGGATCCTCCACACCTTCAAAATAAATGCAAATGCCTTAGCATGGCTACAGTGCCCTCCACAATCTGTTCCTCCCAGCTTCATCTTCCACTGCCTTTTTTGCCTGTGATGGTTAGTTTTATGCTGACTTGACAGGGTCACTGGGTGCCCAGATATTTCGTTAAACATTATCTCTGGGTGTGTCTGTGAGGGTATTTCCAGATGAGATTCATATCTGAACCTGTAGACTGAGTAAAGCAGACTGTCTTCCCCAGGATGGGTGGGCATCATCCATCTGTTGAGGGTCTGATTAAAACAAAAAAAGGCAGAAAAAGGAAGAATTCACTCTCTCGGCCTGACTGTTTGAAATGGGACATTGGTCTTCTCCTGCCCTCAGACTGGGACTTATACCATCAACACTCCTGAAGCCTTTGAACTCAGAGCTCGCTTTCCTGGGTCTCCAGTTTGCAGACAGCAGACTTCTCAGCCTCCATAAGCATGTGAGCCAATTCCTCATAATAAATCTTTCTCCCTCTCTTCCTCTTTCTCACTTCCTATCCCAGCCCCCATGTTCCATTTCTCCAGAGAACATTTAATACACTACCTGAGCTCTGCACACTTTCTATAGGAAACTACACAGTTTCTTGAATTTGTGCTTATTCTTTTGGGCCTTTACACATACTATTTTCCCCTCCTTTGGATGCCCTTCATCCCACTCTCCATCTCCACATTCCAAACCTTCCTGTTTTCACTCTGATAACACCAACCTGGCCTTTAAGAGTCAGCTCTGTTCTGTTCTCTGGCTCTCTCAACACCTACGCATCTGTTTGTCATGGTAATGTCATATTCTATTATCATTTCTGCTCATCAGATCCTCTCCTCCAGTTTCTCTGACAGTAGCTAACACATAATGAGTTTTCATTTATGTGTAGAGCAAGGTTCAACAAACTCTGGCCCTCTGCCAAATCCTACCTTCCACCAGTTTTGTAAATAAAGTTTTCTTGGACCATAGCTATAGCTAAGCTCACTGATTTCTATAGTGTCTGTTGGCTTCGTTTGTACTACAATGGAGGTCAATGGCTGCAACAGAGATCATATGGTTCACAAGTATAAAATGTTTTCTATCTGGTCCTTCCCAGAAAAAATTTGTCAGCCACCAGTCTAGTGGATAAAGCAACCATCAACTGTATTTTACATTTGATTATCAAGGGCAATGTGTTCCAAAAAAAAAAAAATAAATTTATCTAAAAGAAGCCTCTTCAGTGTATTAATCATCATTATTATACATCAAAAAATGGGAATTGGAGGGGCACCTGGGTGGCTCAGTCAGTTAAGCATACAACTTTGGCTCAGGTCATGATCTCACCATCCATGAGTTCAGATCCTGCATCAGGCTCTGTGCTATGTGCTACAGCTCAGAGCCTGGAGCCTGCTCTGGATTCTGTCTGTCTGTCTCTCTCTCTCTCTGCCCCTCCCCCACTCGTGGCCTGTCTCTCTCAAAAATAAATAAATATTGAAAAAAATTTTAAGTGAAAAGTGGCAAAAATGGTTTAAAATAACAATTTCCAGTAGTGCCAAAGTGCAGGGAAACAGTCACTCTCACGCACTGCTAGAGGGCAACTTGACAATATGTTTCAAAAGCATTAACATCATACATAATCTTTGTTTCAGAAATTTCACTTCTAGGAATTTGCCCTAAGGAGTAATCACAAATGTGCACAAAGATTCATGTACCAACTTGCTCACTGGAGCATTATTTACAATATAGAGAAATTATACCAACTAAATACCAACTAAATAGCTAGCAGAAGAAAAAAATGGTTAAATAAATTATATCCACAGCCTGGGAAATTAATGTAGCTATTACAAATCGTAGGAGAACTCATGTTAATATAGGGAAATGCTCACAATATATTCTCAACCGGGGAAAAGCAAGTTTTAAAACTCTAACTAGATATGATGCCATTTTGATTTTTTAAATAATGTAATACCTGAGCAGAAACAAACCAAAAGACTAAAAGTAAACATGCCTCAAGGCTAACAGGAGTTGTCTCTATTATGTCTGACATTCATTTTCTTTGTTACTCATTTCTGAATTTTCTTTGGCAATTATACTTTTTTAACAAAGAAAAATGTGCAGTTTTCCCATTCCCCATGATTTGGAAGGATTTCTGCTTTTTCAAGCTACATATTTCAAATAAAGAAGGTAAAATTAAAAGATGTTGTGGCTGAACTGAAGTCAGGAGCTAAGAAATGCCTTCTCCCTCCACCCATCCCCACCCCGAAGAGAATCAACACAACTCTGTTGGAACACTGGACCAGGAAAAGGAAAAATGTTCCCATTGGGCACGTCAGTATTGGGGTTATTTGCCTAAGGCCAACTGCAATGAAGTTTAACAAAGACTAGTGACAAAAAAACATTGAAATACATAAACTTTGGGGGTACAGGGATTGGGATGAGCTGTCCACCTAATTGCAAGTAACTCTTGTTATTGGTTTTTCCCCACTTTCAGCTAGATATTAAGTATTATATAGACACAATATTGAAGAACAGCCTCAGATGAGTTGACCCCCGCCCCTCCAAGGACAAAGAAAATGCCAAACAACCACAATGAATGGCCGCAGTATTTGTGTGTGTGTGTGTGTTGGTAGGTGGATGTGGGGAGTAATATGAAGGCAGATGGAAATTTCTAATTAATAAATCCGTAGATTCAAGTTTTATGTCTGTGGGTGATTTGCATAGCTTTTATTAAAATATATATGTATGGTCAAATAATTTGTTCACTATTTTCCAGGATCCTCAAGTATTTCCTTATGTGCCCTAAATCTACCTCCCACCACTCCAGCCAGGCTGTCCACATTGCCTCCTCTCCCTTCCTTGCTATACTCTCCCTCCCTCCCCATGTCTCTACTCTCTCTTTCTAAAATATGCTTATGGCCTAGTCCTGCTAAAATGATCAAGGGCAGGGTTTCTCAATATGTGGTCCAGGTTTGACCTGAAGATCTTGCTTAAAAGGCCAATCCCTGGACCTCACCTCAGACACACCAAATCAGAATCTCTGAGTCTGAGCCCAAGGAGCTGTACCACCATCAGGTTCCCCAGGCGATTCTCCTGCATATTAAAGTTTGAAACTCCTGGGTCAATGAGTGCCAGCATTTCAAGGTAGATCCATTTTTACTGACACTTTGGGAAGATAAAATGACTCAAAACATAAATATAAAGGCTAAAATTTCAAGGATTGGTGAGAAATACTTTTAGGGAGGGGGTGGTACTTTTTGGCTTATTCTCTTCCCATTACCCCCAAAAGTCACATCTGTTCTGCCTTCAGTTAAAAGAAGCAATCATTCATTCCCTTAGGGAGGACAATGGGGCTGGTCCATGGGGGAATTAAATAGCAAAGCAATATTAATGGTTAATGTCTTTAAATTTTTTGCACTCTATGGAGTACTGGATATTTAAAATTCTTCTTTGTTTTTAAGCCCAGAAGTAGCCATTCTAAGTCCCAAGGGATTTTTTTTTTTTACTTTACTATCCTACTTCCTTATTTGTATTGCTAAACTTATTCCTTAATCAATCTTCCCCTGAAAAAAATCTTTTGATTGAAATAATACCTTGACTGGGCTTGCTAACTGGAGTTTTATCTTTAAAGCTTAATGTCATTGAATGTGTTACTAGCTGGGAGAGGGTACGGCATTAAGTCTGGGGAACCGGTAGGTATCCTTGTTTCTTCAGTTATTGATAGGTAGTGATAGGCAAAAAGGGTCTTCTTCTGGGGGTCGGGGAAGAGTCTCATTTTCCTTTTATTTACATTCATATCCACATCAGTTTCTAGTGCAGTGATTCTATCTCTGCAACTATATCCTCAACCTCAGTATGAATTTCTGGGGGAAAACCCTGAACATATTATAATTCCATATTATTTTAAATTGCCAATAGATTCCATTACATATTCTACTGCTTCACAATAACCTTTATCTAGCCACCATCTGACTTATCCTCAATGGTTTCAAAGGTGATCTATTGCTCTTCATGAATACGATGGTTGACAAGTTACAGACTGCTGAGTTTGATCTTAATAGGAGTTGAAAGATATTCATCAGACTCTTGCCTCTCTAAGGTCTGCAGTAGATAACAAAATTGTGAAATGCTACATCTGAAAGACCAAAGATTGACAAGTTCATAGCTATTCCCATTTTCTTCATTTTTGTATTGCTCTGACCGAAACATCTCTGCAAATGAGGGTATCATAAAAGCCTTGCCTAATAAACTGTAATGCTTCCAGACCCCCAGGTCAGACTGAAGCACTACAGTTTCTGTTGCTGTATAAATGTGACGAGCTGTGATGGGACATTTAGCTGTTCATTCCTGACTCATAAATTCATCCTTGCTGAAGACTGCATTAATAGGGTTTTGCTGGTGTGGATGTATGTGTGTAAGTTCTCTCTGTATGAGCATGATCATTAAAAGGATGGTATTAAAAAGGAGTGAAGGTACTCAGACACTATTTAAACCAAATGTTGTAACAAATAGGAATTTTAAAACATTATAGAGGGGCGCCTGGGTGGCTCAGTCATGATCTGACTTTGGCTCAGATCATGATCTCACAGTTCGTGGGTTCGAGCCTCACATCAGGCTCTGTGCTGACAGCTCAGAGCCTGGAACCTGCTTCAAATTCTGTGTCTCCCTCTCTCTCTGCCCCTCCCCTGCTCACCCTCTGTCTCTCTTTCTCTCTCTCTCAAAAATAAACATTTTTAAAAAATTAAAAGAAAACATTATAGACCCATGGCGTGTGTGTGTGTGTGTGTGTGTGTACATGAGGTTTTTAAACACCCAAACATCTGACTCAGACACTAACAAATGTTTTTCTGCTGGTCTATTAGGAAAATAAAAGACAATTTCTGATTGCTTTGTCCATGGATATGTACATATACACAGGGTTTTTTTGTTTCTTGTTTTAAATCTCAAGTCCTTTATAGAGTATCATCAAATCTTAGAAAACTCTGGGGAAGTGGGAACAGTTAGTGCTCTAATAGGTATTTTCAATCAAAAACAAGATTAAATTGAGGAGTCTCTATGAAATTCTAAAACTGAGGAATGTCAGGAGGTGAGGAGAGGCTAGGTGCACTCTTTGAATGCTCTAGGCTCTATAATCTAGCACAATCCTGCCAGCAGGAGCCCCAAAGCTTTAAGGGATAACTTGGCCAATAAATAACTCTCAAAATACAGACTCAAAGGAAACTTGACAGACGGGATGCTGGCCCAAGATAAACAAAACGAAATTTAACAGGATATAAAATACTATATTTGGTTTCAAAAAATCAATTAAACAAATATAGACTAGAAGAGATCTAACTAAATGGCTGTTCACTGGAAGAATATCTGAGACTTCTATTTGGCAACAACTTTCACATAAACTAATAAGAAGATGGTAGCAACTTGGATTTTTATAGCAGTCTTTGGTTGACAAAGCACTTTCCCATATATTATCTCATTGGATCCTTCCAAAGATGTTGCGAGAAAAGTGTTTTAATCCCTAAATATAAAGATGCAGAAAACGAAAGTTAGGAATGATTAAGAGTCTGTTCCTGAATAACATACATAGAACCTGAGAAGCCAATAAACTAGAAGGCAAAATAGGTAACTAAAATTTATTGAGTACCTACTGTATGCTGAGCTCTTCATGTATATTATCTCATTTAAACCTCTACAATACTGTAAGTGGTCAATGTTAGCTCCTATTTATAGATGAAATAATTGAAGCTCATATGCTTGCTAAGAATTATAGTAATAGTGGTTATAATGGGCTGAATGGTGGCCATAAAAAGTATGAGGTCCTAATTCCTACAACCTATGAGTGCTACCTTATTTGGGGAAAAAGGTCGGGGGGGGGGGGTCTCTGAAGGTATGATGTGATGTAAAAACAAAGCAGAGAGAATGCAACCACAAGACAAGGAATGCCAGTAGCCCCCACAAGCAGGAAGGGCAAGGAAGAATTACCTCCTAGAACCTCTGGAGGCAGCGTGGCTGTGTCAATACCTTGATTTCAAACTCAGAACTGTGAGGAAATACATTTCTGTTGTTTCAAGCCACCCAGTTTGTGGCAACTTGTCACAGTGTCCCAGAGAAACTAATAAAGTGGTGGAGGTGGCATTAAAGCCCCTATTTGCTAGGCACAAAAATCCATGTCCTTTGCATTGTGGATATAGATGCTAAAGAAAGAAGACTGTGGGCGCTGGGGTGGGGGGAAGTTGGAGAAGAGGGACAAGGCCAAAAACTGTCTTCAAATAGGGTACCCAGGGCAGAAATATGGAAAAGAGTGCTTTCTACCTCCTCCAAACAAATCAGTCACCCCAAATTGCAACTTCTTCAAGAAGGAGAAACAAGACCTTAAAGACAAAGAACAAATCTCCAACTATGGATTCAAAATATGGACATCATTTTAGAGCCAAAGGAGAAGAGCAAATTAGCAATAACTACGAAGAAATCCAATAAGAAGTGAAAACTCAAAAGGTAGGGTAAACTAACATACTCATGGTTTAAAAAGAGACCTAAGGGATAATGATAATTGTATAAGAATATGCCAATGTAGTAAAAGGTGCCATGAATGCCAGGAGCATTATAGTGGGATGAAAACATTACCTATAAAGAGAACCACTGCAACAGAATGAAGAACTAGTTATATGTTAGAGGAACCAGCACAGCCACTCCTACTCAGAGCAAAATTACAGACAGATGCTAACACAGGATAAAAAAGATGGACTTCAAGAATTACTTTAACGAAGAAAGAAGCCCGAGCCAAGATGCAAGATTAGATTTGTTGTGTTTATTTTTACAGGTCTTAACCACAGTAATGAGAAGGAAATTAGAGAAAGCCATTCTGGCTCAATAAAAGGAAGAAATTTTAAACAATCGGAACATTTCAACAATGAAATGACAGTGTGTGACAGTGTGATAGTGAGTTTGTAAGAAACATGAAAGTGGAAGCTGGGTAGCCTGTCAGAGTTACCATAGATGAGACTTCAGCATCTTTAAATGTTAAGGTTTCTTCTAACTCTAGGATATGATTTGAAAAAATACACAGGTTATAAAAAACAATTCATGAAAATGTTTGAAGGACAGATGATTTTGATGATGTTTAATATTTCTCTAAAGGAAATCAAATATCACTTCAATCTAAATGTTTAATTTACCTTAAAACACAATGGTGGCAAATCGAAGTTCTCAAATGGACATAAATAGCTAGCATGTTTCAGTGAAATTTAACATGTAAGTAGAGGTTACATAGCTATTCAACTACACTAGTGGAATCTAGATTTGGCAGAACCACCAGAAGTCATCTTATAAGGCTTCTTGGCTAGCAAGAAGTGCCTGAGGATATGGTGGGAAGGTGGAGGCAGGTGGTGATTTGGAGGCAGACAATCTGAACTAAAGGCCAGAGGCACAACTTACTAGCTCTTAACAAGATATTTAACCCTACAGAGATTCAATGTCCTCCATATCAAACAGGGATAATAATAATACTCATCATAACTCACTAGTGGTTGTAAGAATCTAATGCGAAAATGAGTATGAAAGTGCACTGTAAACAGTGTTACCTATACATGATTGATTATTATCAGGACTTCAAATCCTCACTATCCTTTGATGTCCTTATAACTCTCATAGCTATAAGCCTTAGGCTGGACTGGCCCAGAAGCAGACCTTGAGACAGGGAGCTGGGTACATGTAGTGTTTGGACTGTGATCCCAGGAAGCTCTAATAGGAGAGCTGGGAACTAACAAGGGAAAGGGAAGAGAGTCAATATGGGTGCCTATTATCAAACAAGTTACTGATGCTGTGGGCAACTCAGGTGCAGTCCTGATGAGGACCTCTGGGAGGCAGCACAGAACACACCTGGGTGGAGAGGAACCCAAAGTCTGTTCCTCCCATCGGTCTTCAGGTAAGTTCTACTCTCAGGGCACTAGTTCTCCACTTTTCTGACCTGCCCCAACCCATGCTGAGCTGCTCCAGCAGTCAGAGAAAGCCCTCAGGCAGTATCACAGGTGCTTGCAGTAGAATCACTGGGTCTGTGTGCTCCCATATGCGAAGGTGAGGGGAATATATGCACAAGGCACCAACAGCATCCTCTCCATGCTTTTATCTTTGTTGGGAAGAAACTAAAGTACAAAAAGGTTTTAAGATTTGGCTACAAATACATAATTGCAAATCAAAGATATACATCCCAACCTAGTGAGCTACCCACTCACAAAGACTGTCAAATTTCACCTTATCTGTACCAATTCTTCAGAAGATTGTGGTTTCCTTAAAGGCTATGTGTATAGGTGTTGACAGTGTGATAATATTTTGGCATCTTGTAGACCAAAGGAGACTCATGTTAAGAAATATGGAGATATAAGAAGTGTAAAAAGACAATACCAAAACTGAATGATAAAGAAGAATGCAAATATTTATAAGAAAGGTAAGAGGTATAAGAAAGGTAAGATTTAAGATGAGCATCAAGATTCCCTAAGTCTGCCTTTCTCCACCAATGCCGCAACTCCCATCTTGGCAAAGATCTTTAGAAATCCATAGAAGAAATTTCACCCATGTCTCATTCTGCTCCTCCTTTTCCAGGCATGTCTTACATCACAGAGTCTTGGAAAGCATAGTTTTCTCTCTTTCCAGGGGCCAGCCCTGACCTGCGTGAAACAGCATGCTAATCCTCACTTATCTCAGCTGTAAAGTATGATCTATTACAGCACTGGCCTGTCAGTCAGGCTTCCTAATGGCATAAGGAGTGGGATTCGGTTCAGCAATCTACTGTGAGGTGTGGGAACTGGGAACTCCATCGTTCTGAGTGTTTGATGACATTGACTTCCATTGTGGCCTTTGAGCACGTCATTTAACCTCCTTGGCTCTGTTAACCATATGGAAAATGAACATGATAATATCTCACAAGGGCATTGTGAGATTACTCAATGTTTATAAAGAGCTTGGGAAATGAAAGGCCCTGGATGTGTCTCGCAATGTCATTAATCATGTGGCCAGTTGAATTCAGGCAGCTGGAAGGTTAGAGAACTCTTTACTTCCTAGATAGTTTCACTGCAGTACCTCACAAATCATGAAGTTTAAATCTAGGAGAATTTGGATGATGAATTTCATGCCACAGTGGAGGACTCAGAGTTTTTTAAGTGTTCGCATTTGAGCCATCCTTGCATAGACCGTTTCTTCCTTTCTCAAGAGGAGAAATTTAGTCAGATGCTCACTCTTTCATTTTAAGAGCAATACCTCTTCTTCAAGCACAATGGGTTTTTCCTCAGCTTCTCTGTTCCTTTGTTTGTTTACTCATTTGACCAACATTCATTGAGCCCTAGCTATATTCCAGGTACTCTGCTAGTGTTAGAGACCACACTTGGAGCTCCCAGTCTGGAAGGGGAGGCAGACATACACACCAATAATTACAAAGGATGCTTCAAAGAGCAACAGAAACCTAGATCAGTATCTAAACTATGTGTTAGAAAAATGAGTTAACCAGAGTTCCCTTATAAGAATGATTCTCTTCTTCTTTGAAAGCTGTTCCTTGAATTCCACAATACTGCATTGTCTCCCCTGGTTCTTTTCCTATCACTGTTCTCCTTCATCTTTTCCTTTCAGTTCCTTAAATGTAGGCAATTCTCTAAGGTTCTATACTCGGTTCTCTCCCTTCTTTATCTTCCTTTCCTCAGTACCACATCTGCCCCCTGATGCCAGTGACTGTTAGAAATGCACAGCTTTCACTGTGTCCTCCCTCTTCAGTTTCAGACCTACCCAGAGGCCCTCCCATGTGACATGACTCCCACCAAAACTCACAGGTTTCCTAACAATATAACTTCCTCCACATGACTCATCGAATTTTCCTAATAGTACTACCATTTCCCTTTGAACACAGGCTTTAAGCCCAAGCATCACATGGGACTCTCTCTTCTCACTCATCCACACACGAAAATGACTACCATGCCCTGTGTTTTGATTCTGCAAGGCCTCTCAGATACTACATCCATGGCTAGCACCTCCCATTTACACACTTGCAATAGTCTCTCACCACCTATCCCTACGGTTAGGTTCTCCTTCTCCAGTGTAGTCCATATAGACCAACAAGCAGAATTTTCTGAAGCATTCTATCTATATCACTCTCCTGCTCAAAAATATTGATTGTTCCCCAATGCCTACTATATCAAGTTAAATTTCCTCATTCTGGGACTTAGGACCCTTTGTAAAATGTCCACAAACCTGCTTTTTTAGCCTTTTCTCCCACCACACACCCACACTGAGCATAATGGAACCAGGTGGGAGGTTGGTGGTCTTTAAGTAGATATCTCACCAGGCCCCTCGAGGTCTTTACGAACATTGTCCCTCCTGCCGAAAATGTTCTTCCTGCCCATTTCTGCCTACTCCAGCCCAGCTACACAGCAAAGCCAGTCCTCAACACTGCCACCTCCACAGGACATCTCTTCCTACCCCCCAGTAGCATTTGGCGGATTCTTCTCTCACACCTCCAGAACACTTTGGTTCACCTCTACTGATGTGAATTTTGTTCTACCTCTACTCTTGGTCTTATTCCCTTCCAGATGGAAAGCTTCTCAAGGAAACAGAATATATATTCCATCTTCCTCCCTTCCCATAGCACTTATAGCAATACTTATTGAAGCAAACAAGTTTAATCCTAGAAACCTCAACCTTGCTGTTGCTTCAACTACTCTTCATTTATATTGATGTGCCTTGGTCTACAAAATACCTTAAATACAATAGCTGGCTTCATTACTATGAAGGGAAAAAAAAAGGAAAAAATTAAAAAGAAAAAACTTCAGTGTCTGCTTTAATAATGTAAATATTTACTCCCTATTTCAATTTAACAATGAAGCAAACATTTGAATCATCGAGCCTGTGCTATTTGTTCAGCACTAGAATATAGAAATGAAGACCTCCCCCTTGCTCTCAAGAAACTCAGTCAAGTCAGATAGACAAACTAATATATAAATGCACTGCAACACCAGGTCATAAGCACAAAACTAAAAATATGACCAAGATACCAAAGTGGAGACAGTAACTTGATCTGAGGGAACATGTGAGAAGATTCACCAGAGCCAGACAGAGCTGTCCCAGAGAGCCACACGGGGGAAGACAGCAGTCCATGAAGCTTTTGCAAAGGCCCAGAGACATGCGATAAATAATACAGCGGTAATAACAGCACTGTGGCTGATTCGGTTCTGCTGCAGCATCAAATACTTAGGGAAAGGTGTCTAGTGCATGACAACAAAGAAGTAGCCAGTAGCCACACTGTAAAGAGCTTTTGATATCCTGCTAAGGAGATTGGACATTTTCCCCATAGATGATAGGGAGCTGGTAAAGGGTTTTAAGCCAAGCAAAGGGTCTAAATTTCTTAAATTGAATTTTCTTACAATAGGCTCAATTCTGATTTAAAACAACAACAACTAGTGTCGGTTGGAAAAAAGAGGTCAGGCTGAGATCTGGAGGAAAAGCACTGCATTTTCTGAGGAGTGTTCATTCTTAAATCTACTTTGGAATCTGTGGGTGGAGGGTTCATTCCCCATTAAAGCCTCCTTTTAGAACAGGGGCAGCAGTAGGGAGAGCTCATAAACGTAACAAGTAGCAAGCGAAGCATTATTTATGGATTACCTCATTTAACCTGCTCAACAATCATATGAGGTTCAGTGTAGAGAGGGAGAAACTGAGGCACAAAGGACTAAGCAGCTCATCTAAGGTGCCCCTGGTGAGAGGGATGACCAGGGACCCCGGGGATAGCCTCCCAACCCCAGGGCCACACAGCCTCCCCACAGTGGCACAAAAACTGTTAGGCATATCTGTGCTTCTGTTTGTTTTCCTCTTCTTTGTAACATGAGACAATTGTGCTTACTATGCATTTGGGGGAGCCGGTGGTGCAGTGCAGTGTTCATAAAGAAGGATTTGGAATGGGCTACCTGACACCACAAGGACCCCGGGATCTGGATGGGAAGGGGTCCTCACCATTCCCCCGAGGGCCTGGAGCTAGGAAAGACTGTGATTGTTATTCAAAACAAAAATACTCCTACTGGCGCTGGAAACCACATTTACAAGTTCAGCACATGTTTTCTAAAAGTAGAGAAAATTGCAGGAGGGGAGCAGCCTCTCTGGCAGCCTGGAGCCGGGAGGCATCTCATTTCCCATTCATGAAGGAGCCTGGCTCTCAGGGACCAGAGCATTTCCAAACAGGCTGTGCGACATCGCAGCCACTATGAAAACAGCAGGTCCCTGGATTCCAAATCTTGATGTAAACATATACAACACAGACCGCAAAGCTCACTTTTCATCATCTCACTGCAGCGTCTCTAGTGTTAGCATGTTGGATCACATACAGTGAGGGAGCTTCTGTGCATAGACACGCATAGGAGTCACATGTGTGCAGGCTGAGCTATTAACATAATAAGAAAGATTCCAAAAACCACATCTGGCAGTCTGCTACTGCTTCGGAGTCACAAGTCACAATATAGGCATGTGCGCATGCACACACACACACATGCATACACATAGAACGCTATACAATACAAATCTGTGGCTCTCTCTGGGGGTGTGGAGGTCTAGGATAAATCTCATCTCTCTTCCTTGTGCCCTCTCTCATACTGCCCCAATTTTTGGAAAAGCTTGGAAAAGCTCTAGATCTCTCTGTGTTTATCTGTGCACCTTTCCAAAGGAGAGAATATGCAATAAATTCACTGAAACAGGCCTCCTGCAGAAAATGGACATATGCATCATGGGACAAAAGTCTTGCCTCTTTCTTAAGCTTGACATGTTTTCTGCTTAAAGTTGTTGATTAATGGAGCAGGAGTCTTAGTGTGGCTAAAATGCCTATACAGCCACCTCTGTTTCACCCTGTTCCATCTGGATGTACAAGAAGCCAGCACCCCTCTCTCCTTGAAGGCTCCACAAGCCCACCCAAACACACTGCCCTCCATTCCAGGCCCGTTACCCATGTCAAATGAGTTCAACAAATGCACCACGCTGGAGGTGATAAAACGCACTGAAGGTACAGCTCCTTGCCCCTGAATGTGGTTTTCCAGGGCAAGGTCAATCATAGGACTGTCAAATTTTGATGTTAGGTGGGTTTCTAGCACCTTTATGAAGGGGATATGGATATGGGGTTCTAAAGAGAGCCCAAGCTGCTAACTGGAAAGTTATCCCAGTTTCCAAGAAGTGAGATGAGGAAAATTATACCATCCAGATTTGGAGATGACAGATGAAGCTGGGGAACAGGAAAGCACCTTGGGCACACATCAAAGGAGTGTGAGTCCATTCCAAACTTTGAAGTTGAGGAGCGGCTCTATTCCGTTAAGGACCATGGCACTAGACTGAGATTTACTAAACGAAAAAGTACTCAGTGCCTGAATATTTGAAGAAAATGGAAGTTGTCACTCTGCAATAGACTAGAAAGAAGAAAGGGAAGTCAGGACGTACAAAGGAGGTGGCTACAACAATGGATACAGGAAACGAGAGCATCGGAAGGAAAGCACCCTCTGGGGACCTGAAAACAGGGTCAGCTTTTCTAGGCTGATCCTCACGGATGCTGGAAAACGTTAGTGTGCATACCATTAAACATACTCTAGAGGTAAGGATATAAGTGGGCCCCAATATGCAGAAGAGAAGAATCCATGCTTAGTTTAGGGTCAGTTAAAATCATAATCATAGTTTATGATTAAGTGGCCTAAAGGACCCAACTGCCTTGCAAAAGGGCCTCTTTATTAGAAGCTCATCATTTCTGCTTCCAAATCAGTTCAGTGTCTCCACCGCTGTCCCCAGAGGTATTGACCACCAGCGAGAAGCCAGGCATCATTGTAGCCTCTTCACAAACACTGGTGAGAATACCCAAACGTAAGTACACGTACACTTGAATTTGATGGGGTAGATTGCATTCCAACTAATGACTGCCCCTGCCATGGCGGAAGGGCTCTGAAACCTCAGAGGACAAGGACAGAGATTGTGTAGGGCAGTTGGCTCACTCTGTAACCTCCTTTCTGCTTCAGTGTGTGTGTCTGTAGCAGGGCAGAAAGCTGGTTTGTCCTTTGGTATTAAAATGCCTTGCCTAATCCCCAAGGGGCACTCAAATGTGATGGTGATCAGATTTGTCACCGCCCAGAATCAATTCTTGGTCATTTACCAAGGACTGGGAAATATACAGCTCAGATAAATTAAATCCAGAGTTAATCTCAAGCCTTTTATAAGCCAGCAGTTATAAATGCTTGCCAACAAAATCCTTTACCAGAACTGTTTTTGACAAAGGCGAGTTTCCTCTGTTCCCCCCTTATTTCATTTCCTCTAAAATCAACTAATCAACTGGACGAAAACTTAGTAAAGGGTAGAAGATGAAGTGAAACTCTGAAAATTCAAGGGCTGGCTCTCACTGGAAATAGAACTCTTTATAACAACTTTCCTCCAGAACTTGAAAACTAATTATGGCCATTTTTAAGGAGGTCAATTAGTTCAGAACAGAGTTAATCAATAAGACTGTACTGAGCCCCAGAGGGTGCCAGGCACTTCAGAAACAGGCTAACTGTTGCATCAGGGTCTGCTCTGGTGCCTGAGCCAAGCCGACTTGTATAGATGATTTTCTGGTGTTCAGCCAGGGCCCGTCTCTGAGAACAGTAGAGGCAGTAAAGTGAGTCTTTGGCCCCACCCCAACTTCTTCATTTTTGCCCTTGGCAAGATGTCAAGTCTTTCCAGGTTTCTTCTTTTTTTGTTGATTTTTGTTTTTTAATGTTTATTTTTGAGAGAGAGAGAGAGAGAGAGAGAGAGAGAGAGAGAGAGAGAGTGTGTGTGTGTGTGTGTGTGTGTGTGTTAGCAGGGGAGAAGCAGAAAGAGAGGGACAGAGGATCTGAAGCGGGCTCTGTGCTGACAGGAGAGAGCCCAATGCAGGGCTCAAACTCACAAATTGTGAGATCGTGACCTGAGCCAAAGTCAGACACTTAACTGACTTCGCTACCCAGATGCCCTCCCAGGTTTCTTCTTAACTAAAGTGATTAGAATTCAAGGTGTGATCCCTCCTGGGAAGGGGAAAGTGTGAGATCAGAAAAGTTATCAGGACCCAAATGGGCTAAAACTATGGGCTAAGGAGCAATGAAGTTGATATTTTGGAGTGATTTTTTGTAGTTAAAGTCTTCAATTCCATGTAGATGAGATTGACATGGCCCCGACCGCTGGAAATGAAGGGAGAGAACTCTACAAGAACAGGCATGTTGTAAGATGCTCACCTCTCCACTCTCCTCTGCATCAAGATCATGGGTTGGGGGGGGGGGGGAGGTGGGAGGTGGTGAAAAGAGTTAATGGCAGTGGGCAGGCACTGCCTTCATCTTACTCAACCATGGGAAGGGTGCCCTCTCCATCCCCTGGTCTCTTTGTGAGGTCATTCCTAACACTTGGTCTCAAGGCATATACAGATTAGATTCAATGTTAAAATCATTTTGGATTGATCAAGGAAACACTCAATTGACAATGCTCTCTGTTAACAGCTTTGTGTCGCCAGGTGTCAGACTGCATTTCCTGCCTATTCCAACACCAAACCCCAGGTATGGCTGCCACTACTTCCAATGAATTCCAATTATTTCATTTGAAAAATGCCACCTATGGGTAGGTACATAGGGAATCTAACTTTGAAGTTAGGACTTCTCTAAACCATGCTGGTTTAAAATCCCAGGGAATTCCTTTTTGTAGCAAAGCTCCTAGGGTGTTTTTACACAAGGAAATGAAAAACTAAAATTACAGTATAAGGTATTCAGCTGATTTCCCTAGGGGTTTTTGGTTGGTAAGAAATGTACTACTGTGAAAATTTCATCTACCACAGGCTTATAAAATTCATTTCTTTCACCCCTAAATTCAGATAGGCTATTCAAAAACCTCAGATTTGGGGCATCTTATTTGCCACATGTTATCTGGGAATAATACATGTTATTAAATTCTCTATCCATGTTTTCAAAAAGTTATTTGTTTCAAATACTTGCTTATAAACTTTTTTATTTTGATATGAATTATAATTTCATTTTTATAAATAGATAACGCATGTCCATAGTACAAAATCTGAAAAGTATAAAATGATGTATAGGCAGAAATCTCTTTACACCTCTGTCTCCCAATCACTCACTCTCAAATGTAACCATTGCTACTCTGTTTTAGTCTTACTTCTACATATATTCTAGGCAGATTTGTGAAGTAGATTTTTTTAACACAAATGGTAGATTATACAAAGTGTTCTACATCTTGCTTTTTTTTCATTTAACAATATGCCTTGGAGAGCATTCAATATAAGCATGTTCTTTTTAACTGCTACAAAATATTCCACTGTATGGCTACACCAAAATTCACTTAATTAGTCCTTTATTGATAAAAACAACCTAAAAATTTTAGCTTGTTTCTAATCCTGTGCTAATACATACAATACTGCAATTCTTAAGTCTTTTCACAGAAGGTGAGTATAACTGTAGGGTAAACATTAATAAGTATAATTGCTAGATCAAAGTGTGTGTTTGGTTTTTAATTCTAATAAATATTGCAAATTGCTTTCTGCAGAGGTATGAGCAACATATGATAGTGCCTATTATCCACCCCTTGACCACAGAGTGTATTATCATTTTTTTAAAACATTTGCCAATGTGGTGAAAGTTATATCCCATTGTAATTTTATTTTGATTTTATTCTTATCATAAATAATGTTGAGCTCTTTTTACTATGTTGTAGAGCCATTTGTATTCACTTTTCTGTCAACTGTATATATCTTTGGTAGTTTCCTAATGGGTTTAGGGTCTTCCTCTTACTATTTAATTAGGTTTTTACCTCTCAGGGATATCAAGCTTTTACTGAGAAATGCTTTAAAAATGTTTTCCCAGATTTTTGTCTGCCTTTTTACGTCTATAAACCAACTTCTATTAGTTTTTGCCATACACAAATGTTTGACTTTTCTTTTTCTCTCTTTTTTTGGGGCAGGGTGGTAAAGAGCATGTGTGTGTGCACACGTGAATGGGGGTAGGGGCAGAAGAAGAATTAGAGAATCTTAAGCAGACTCCATTCTCAGGTGGAGGCCTACTCAGATCTCCATCTCATGACCCTGAGATCATGAGCTGACCCAAAATCAAGAGCCAGACACTTAATGACTGAGCCACCTAGGTGCCCCAAATATTTGATTTTTCAATAGATTTTTAGAAGTATCATAAACGCTTTTAAAATTACTCACCAAATAATGTTTAAATATCACAGAACTGCTACTTGTCCTCTTAGACCAAGGAGACTTAAATTTTTACATCAGACCTGTACTAGTTTTCTTAGCTGCATAGCAAGTTACCACAAACTTAGCAGTTTTATTTATATTTTTTTATTTTTAATGTTTATTTATTTTTGAAGGAGAGAGAGACAGAGTGTGAGCTGGGGAGGGGCAGAGAGAGTGGGAGACACAGAACCCGAAGCAGGCTCCAGGCTCTGAGCTGTCAGCACAGAGCCTGACGCAGGGCTCAAACTCACAAACTGTGAAATCATGACCTGAGCTGAAGTCGGATGCTCAAGCAACTGAGTCACCCAGGCACCTCTACAGTTTTAAACAATAATGACTTCTTATCTCAGATTTTCTCTAGGTCAGGAGTCTGTACATGGCTTAGCTGAGTCCTTTGCATAGGTCTCACTACACTGCAATTAAGACGTTGTCCAGGGCTGCAGTCTCATCTGGAGGCTCAACTGGGAAAGTTTCTTTGAACTTTCTGCCTTTAACAAAACTGCTTTTTACCTCACTTGAGTTTTAGGAGATGCTATTTCCTTGAGGGAGATGCTATTGCATAACAATTGTCTTCTTCAAAACTAACAATGGAAAGAAAGATTCTAGAACAAGAATTCCAGCAAATGGAGTCTTTTATAATGAAACATAATCATGGAAATGACATCTTATCACCTTTGCCATATTCTATTCGTTAGAAGCAAACCACAAGTCTCGCCAATACTCAAGGGAAGGGATTTATACAAGGACATAAATACCAGAAGGCAGGAATCACCTTAGGATCAGTCTGTCCCAGGCATAATATGAATGAGTTCTATGAGAAGTAGAGAGATACAATGGTTGGAGAGTATTCCCTCAAGCACCTAAACTACAGTATTATTAAAAATAATTTTAATATCAGACATAATATAGAAACTTCCACCAGAGTGGTACAAAATAAACGATTATGAGCATTTAGAAAAGGAAGAAGAAATCTGAGAAGTCTTCTTGAAGATGGTAGCATTTCAACAACTTTTTCATGGTTACTGTTTTTGCTATTGTTATTATTTAAGAGTTAGCATTTACTGAGTGCTTACTCTATGCCAGGCAAGATGCCGTGAAATGGTAGTCTTCACCTTTTTTTCAATCAGGCAAGTTCCATTTTTTATCTTTTTTATATATATACTTTCATTTAGGATTTTGTTTTATGAAAGAGCTTTATGGCTGAAAAATAAATATGAAACCATTAGTTGGGATTGGATAGGGGCCTTGGGAATGGTGAATTCAATGGCAGAGCTAAGGTTCCAAACTCAGTTCAAAAATCTACAAAAACTGGGGTTAAGGAGATAGGACCAGAGGTCCACATAGTGATAATCATCACAAGAAGACTATGAGATTGGACTTGAGAGCAGGAAATCTACTTTCATTTAATCCTGGCCTAGACGTTGTCATCGGTGATGAGCTGCCCAAAAGTAAGTGGGGTAAGGGGTAGAACTGAATCAGTGCTAAATCCTTGATCTAAATGCTTGGGGCAGAGGGCAGAAAGTGAATGGTAAGCGACAGGAGTTGGAGGAAGTGGAAAGGAGTTAAGGAACAACACCTGTGAAGATTGGGCAATGCAATGATAGGACAGCAAATACATTGTGATGAGTTTAGCTGCCTGGATGGCTGTCTTAAAAGCCTTCCTTCTATTACAATTATAGAGAATAACTCACTTATTACTTTGAAGTCACACCTTGCATATCTTCTCAGTTCTGATTCAGAAAAGTCTGATGATAGCCATTCACTATTTGGTGTGGCTATGGGTAACCTGCCTGAATCTACTTTTTTAATCATATCTCTAACTCACTGTCATTTACAGCAGTAAATGGCTTTCAAACTGTACCCTTGTGTGGAGCATCAAGGGCATCTGAGGAATTTGAGAAGGTCTGAGAGGAGGAGCACATGCTTCCCACTGCACATTAACCATAGCAGCTCTGCTTTGGGGGGGGGGGGTTCATTTACTTAAAATTCCATATAAAATTTGTTTCAGGAAAGGCTTTCTCAGTTAAAAAAAAAAATAGAAAAGATTTTTAAGAGTATCTGTTACTTTCCTAATCTTTACCAAAAATAATCAGTCTAATTTCTTTTTAGTCCCATTTTATTTTTAACCACAAATAGCTTTACTAAGTTTGACTGCTTTCTTTATTCATTAGACCCAATTCTAAATAATTTTGGCTGCTACCAAAGAAACCGAATATTTGCTCAAAGAATAAAGATCACTCATTAATGTGAATATTCAATAGAATAGGCTACAGCCTCTGAAGAAAATTCCAGACGATGAATTCTGCAAATATTTGAGTAGAGGTATCATTTTTGAAATATGAGTGTAACTCTTCAAGATGAATACTTTGAAAGATATATTACTCAATGATAAACAGAGAAGAACTTTATTATTCACAGAGTCCACACTCATATATATATTTTCTTATTTGGAAGACTTTCCAAAAGTCTGTGCAATAAGACCTGTATTTGATTTAAAAACTCTGTGACAATGTCAAATAGGAAGTGAACCATATTTTTTTAAGTTTATTTACTTATTTTTAAGAGAAAGAGAGAATCCCATGAGGGACAGAGCTGGGAGAGAGAGAGAATCCCATGCAGGCTCCTCACAGTCAGAGCGGAGCCCAAAATAGGGCTCAAGCTTGCCCAAAATGGGGCTCAAACTTAGGAACCATGAGATCATGACCTAAGCCAAAGTCCATGACCTGAGCTGAAGTCAGATGCTTAACCGACTGAACCACCCAGGTGTCCCAGAAGGGAAACATCTTGACTCAAATTTGTCACCCAATAAAAGTATTTTTCTTGAAGGGTCCATTTATGTTTATTCATAAAGGAGTCACTTGTAGTCTTCAGTTATAACTTACTCTATTTGGTAAGGAAAATACATGCTATAAAGTTCTTTTGACATACACCTCAACAGTTGTCTCTAAATTTTGGTATACTCATTTAAAACTTAGTCAATTTCACTTTGCAATCAAATACAAACAAGCTCCATAATTTCCCTACTGTGAGACTTTGATTAGAGAGCAAATGTGTAACAGATAAAATTTTAGGCTACAAACTCAAGTAAAAAAAAATTACTCTATTTTACTAAAACTCAATTTCTATTTCAAACTCAAATCCCAGTCAATGCCGAGCCTCTCCTTCATGGTCTTTCCATCCTCAACTTCTGTTCTAACCCTGGTATATCATTTATGTTTCAGTGAACATTGTAGGGTAAAGACACATGAAGAGATCATTGGTCCTTGATTGTTGTCACATACCACTGCTAGATTCCATGAAGACATTGTATCCTGTAAGACCTCTCTACACAGTTATGGTCTACACAATTGTTACTGACCTGGCCCAAACATGAGATCTCCTCTCCCCAGGTCTGGATTTCTCTTATCTATACCAATACCCATCTTAGATACATGATAAATATTTTCCACATATACCATTCTAGGTATGGGAAAATTCTACAAGGTGGTCTCAGACTGGTTGGTCTACATGTTCCAAATAGTGATCTCTACTCTATTTCTGGTCTGTATGGCAACTCTTGAGGCTTGTACCTCCTTCAGATCCACCCATGGCAGGGGGGGTGGGGGCGGAGTAAATACAAGCTCATTTTGTGCTTGAATCCTTACAAACCTAACTGAGGGTTCTGGCATGTATACTCTTCCATTACACCACTGAAAACTCAGTTGTGAAGGGATGGAATAAGAAGCAAGGCCTCTTTATAGAGACATTTACCAGCATATTATGCTCTTCCTTCTCTCTACTTATCTTCCTCTCTCCCACATAGGTATTCTTAATTTATCTGGGAAAGGAAATCTGACTCACACAATTAAGCACACTCCCAAATCCACACTTTAGACTTTATTCCCTGAGTCTTTCAAGGCTTAGCACGTGAAAGTCAAACACTCAGGCTCTTTTAAATCAAAAGCCTTGGCTCTTAAACTTCCACTTCTGACCAAGACAAAATAACAGAAACACATTTATCTTCTTTCCTGAAACAATTGAAAAACTGAACAGAATTTATGAAACAATGGTTTCGAATACATTGAGCCTCAGAAAAAAGAGGGAAGAAATTCCTGAGATATGGAAAACAAATGAGATGACCCCTACAATTGCATTAATTTACTGCCTAGAGAGTTTCAATGCTTCAGTATATGGGTGAATGAGGATCTAAGCCCAGCCATTTCAGTAACTTGAGGAGATGGAGCTAGGATTTATGAAGGCAAAATGTTAAAATTTATAAGGCAACATACTACAGAGAAGAATATTATATAGAGGAAGAATTCAAGAAACAGGAAGACATCTCTAGTAAGACTTCCACTGAGTACTGATGAGTATGGGTATGAGGAAACTACTTGAGACCAGGGAAAGAACCACTCAAAAGAAGCAAAGGTAAAAAAAAATCCCACAGCTCACATAGAATGAGAATAGTTCCTCTTCCCACCAGCAATGTTATAATTGTGGAGTATGGGTAGAGTACTCAGAAGAGTTTTACCTCAATAGTGGAGAGAAATTAGCCACATTAATTAGGCAGCTCTACTCCCACCTAAAAAAAAGCTTAAAAGCAACTCAAAAACATCAAACTGTTTCCAAATACCTCAGCCACACCCCAGAACAAAGTTCAGTAATATTTATAGAAATAAAAACATATCCACCACCTAATAAGGTAAAATCAACAATATCTGGCATCCAATAAAAAATTACCAGGCATACAAACAAACAAGAAAATACAACTCATAATGAGAGATTTTAAAAAATTATCTAAACTGATTCAGTAATAAACAGATGATAGAGTTAATACCTAAAGATTTTTAAACATTGTTATGACAAATTTCCATATGTTCAAGAAACTAGAACATGTTAAGTAGAGACATGTAAGATATAAAAAAGACACAAATAAAACTTCTAAATATGAAAATTATAATGTCTGAGATGAAACATATCCTGATTAGATTAATGGCAGATTAACCAATATAGACAAAAAGGCTTAGTGAACCTGAAGATATAGTAACAGAATGTATCCAAATATGAAACAGAGAGGAAAAAGACTGACAGAAATAAAGCACGCAGCAGGGACTCATGGACATCTGAAACCATCCCTGTATCCTTGGAATTGGAGTCCCCAAAGGAGAAGAGAGAATGGGAGGACAGAAAAAGCATTTGATCGAACGATTGCTGAACAGTACATACTCACAAATTCCAGAAGCTCAATGAATCCCAAGTCCAAGGAAAAACATCTAATACCCATTCCTAAAAAAAATAAATACATAAATACATACATACATACATCTCTGCAAATATGAATAGAAGGCAATTTCCTGGGGCACCAGTGTGACTCAGTTAGTTGAGTGTCTGACTCTTGATTTCAGCTTAGGTCATGATCCCAGAATCATGAAATCAAGCCCTGAGTCAGGCTCCACATTGAGCATGGAGCCTTCTTAAGATTCTCTCTCTCTCTCTCTCTCTCTCTCTCTCTCTCCTTCTCTCTCTTTCACTCTCTATTTCTTTCTACTCCTCTTTCCCACTTTCCTACTCTTTCTTTCTCTCTCTCTAAAATAAAAAAAGTAAATCAAAAAAAGAAAGAAGGCAATTTCCTCAGCCTAATAAAGGGTGACCATGAGACACCTTACATACCTAATAACTGTCATACCTAGTAACCACCATACCTAATGACAATGGACTGAATCCTTTCCCCTGAGATCAGAATCTAGACAAGAATGTCTGACCTCACCTCCTCTATTCAACATTGTATTAGAGGTTCTAGACAGTGCAATAAGGCAAAAAGAAAACAAAAAGAAAAAGAAAAGAGAAAAAGGCATTCAAATTGGAAAGGAAAAGTAAAGTTGTCTTTATTCACAAATGACATGATTAGCTATGTAAAATCTAATAGGTGAGCTAAACAAGGTTTCAGGATACAAGGTAAGTTTGCAAAAATTAACTGCCTTTCTATATAGTAGCAATGAACATTAGAAAACTAGGGGCGCCTGAGTGGCTCAGTTGGTTAAGCGCTGACTTTGGCTCAGGTCATGATCTCACGGTTTGTGGGTTCGAGCCCTGCGTCGGGCTCTGTGCTGACAGCTCAGAGCCTGGAGCCTGCTTTGGATTCTGTGTCTCCCTCTCTCTCTCTGCCCCTCCCCTGCTCGCATTCTCTCTCTGTCTCTCAAAAATAAATAAACATTAAAAAAATTTTTAAATACATTTTTGCAAACATCAGAAAACTAAAGTTTTAAAAAATAGTACTATTAAGGTGGCTGGTGAGGCATCGGACTCTTGATTTCAGCTCAGGTCATAATCTCAGGGCTGTGAGATCAAGTCCTGAGTCAGGCTGTGTGCTGAGCATGGAATCTGCTTGGAATTCTCTCTCTCCCTCTCTCTGTCCCTCCCTCACTCATGCTTGAGTGTGCACTCTCTCTCTCCCTCAAAATAAATAAATAAACTTTTTTTTTAAAAAGCAATACAAATAAAAGCATTAAATATGTGCTTTTTTATTTAGGCATAAATCTGACAAAACATGGTGAAGGTTTATGTACAAATACAATAAAACATTGCTCACTGATATTAAAGAAAACCAAAAAAGGGAAAGATTTACCTTGTTCATGAATGAGAAGACTCATATTGCTTAAATGTCTACTTTTCTTTTTTTTGTTTATTTAAAAAATAGGAAAGTTTATTTTAAAAAAATTAAACATGAACCTACTACATGACTGAACCATTCCACTCCTCGGTATTTACCCAACAGGAAAGGTAACATGTGTTCATACAAAGACTTGTACACAAATGCTCACGACCACTTTACTTATAATAGCCCCAAACTGGAAATAACCCAAGTGTTGATCAACAGGTGAATGGACAAACCACAGTATAGTCACGAAATATTACTCAGCAATAAAAGGAATGAACTGTCAATACAATAACTTGGGTGGATCTCAAAATAATTATTCTGAGAGAAAGAAGCCAAAGAGAATAAATACCATATAGTTCTACTTATATAAAATTCTCAAAAGCCTGCAAACTAATCTTTAGCGACAGAAAGCAGATTAAGAGTTGTCTAGGAAAACAAGGCAGGGATGGGGGAGGGGGGAAAGCACAAAGCAACTTTGGGGTGATGGATATGCTTGTTATCTTGATTGTGATAATGGTTTCGTACACAGGTCAAAACTCATAATATTGTGCACTTTAAATATGTATAACATTTTATTACAATAAAGTTGTTTTAAAATGCCTTGGCTCTTGAAACTTAAATGTATTTTCTCCCTTTCCCTCTCTTTTTTCTGTATTAACTGTACTCTGAGGTAATGGATGCCACCAACTGAATGAAGGAAAGGCAAAGTATATAAGGGCACACACCACAGGACTATTAACCTAAGTTTATCTCTCAAATTACACCATATTATGCAAGAATGTAGTCCAGTGGAGGGAACATTGGACTAATGGTGGCTAATCTGGCTGTGTTCTAATAGCTTTCCTCTTGAGAGTGTTCTCTGTGTATCATACATATGTCCAACTGTGTCGTGAAAACGTTTAAGGTCAAGGTACTTGCCCGTAGCAAAATTATAAAGATGAATAAATCTTCTCTATAACATTCCTCCATTCCCCTCCTTAAACATCTCTTCCATAACTTTCTATATCACTCTCTCTCCTCTCCCATCCTTACTTTTATCCTTCAGTCAAGACCCACTGCTTTTATGGCTCCACCAACCCACCCACTCCTTTGTACTCTGGCAGACACTGAAAAGTCTGACAAAATTTAGCCTAAGATATCCATAAGGCAGTGTGAATTACTAAGCATAGCATAGGGTTTAAGAGCATAGACACTGGAACCAGGCTGTCAGGGTTCAAATCCCAGCTCCATCACTAACTGGCTGTCTAACCTGGAACATGTTACTTAACCATTTAGAGCCTCAGTGTCTTTGTCTAAAAAACAAGCATAACTGTATGACCTCATGAGTTAGCAACAAGGATTAAATGGTCACTATTTCTAAAGCATTTAGAACAGCATCTGACACAAGGCAAATGCTGCATCAGTGTAAAGTAAATTAGTTAAATACCACTTTCCAGGGACTATTGTTTTAAAATGAATGTTCACATCAAGAAAACTCTTAATAGTGGTATCGTATGTTTCCTGGAAACTCCAGGGTAGAAATGTCTATCAAGACATTAAAGCAATTTCCTGGCACATATCACATGCCCCTACCTGAGTGCCCTATACTTCTGCCTCTATATCAGCCCACTGTAAGATCCTCAATGCCCAGCTGCGAATTCATGGAGGTGCATTAGCCACACCTCTTCATTTGGACCAAAAGAACTCACATGCTGTCCTCACAGCTGCTGTCCCAGGGCTCCGATCTGCTCAAACCTCTCAAAGCCCTAAGCCTACAATCCGTTTGCCTCTCAGCTTAAAAAGGCAGTAAGTCTGCGGCAGATTCAAGCAGTAATAAGCACACATGCTAATTCTGTTTTGAAACTTCCTGGGTGAAATATTAACTCTTTCAAGGATATGTAAACCCAGACTGAAATGCTCATTAAAAACATTTCAGAGCTGTTAATCACAGTGGCTTTTAAAAGGCAGTGGAGCTGCAGCATCGGTTGAAGGGAACCCAAACTTTCTCAGTGTTATTTATTTCTCCAGTGCCTAAGCCCTCTTGAGAAAGAAACTATATCCAGAAGGATTAGAAGATTTCTCCTGAAAATCTATTAACCCAGTATTGGCAGGCATGGGATATACCCTTAGCCAAAAGGTTTTCAGGTTTCTAGCTTAGAGGTTTGTCATTATCTTATAGGACAGCAAGCCTGATTTGTAACACAGCTGATTTCCATCTGGGTCCTGGGGTCCGAGACCATAGGGACCTTTTTACTTAACATCCTTCCTACAATCTTTTTATGGAGTGTCAGCTTTGGGCAAGACTTTATAGGGATTCAAAGAACTTGGCAGCACAAGCCCTGCCCTTCCAGAGCATACCAGAGTATGGTTCCAGAGTAACCATATTTGGGGGTAACAGTCCCACCCAAGGCTCCCTTCTCAAAATGCCTTTTGGAGAAGAAAAAGCAATGTTTATATACGTGACCTACCTTCAGAAACTGCTGATTTGAACAGAATGGACCTCTAATCCCAAATCAACCCTTCTAATGGCTAGCTGGTACCCAATCACATTCTCTTCTATGAGAATTATAATGGACAGGGGCTGTGTTTAAATAGATCTATGGAAAACACCTTGATATGGGCTGCTGGCCATTTGGGGCCACGTGTAAAGAGAAAAAGGTATTGAGAGAACAAGAGGGAAAAGAGGTTGTAATAGCAGAAAGGACAACATACAGCTGTAATGGGCAGAGAGAACAGTTTCTGGGCCCAGAAGTGGCCAAGATGCAGCTTCCAGAAACTCAAGCTGTCCTCAGGTACTTACATCAGTGATATTAACCATTTGTGAGCTTTAGGGGGTTCCTGTTCCTGTCAATCAAACAAGTTCTGATTAAAACTAATAAAACTTATGACTTGATGTTTTTAGCCTACGCTGTGTCTGGGTCTAAAGGCTCCATTGGTTGCTATGTTCTGTATGTAAAAGGAGTCCCAGCTTAGGCTTAATATACCAAGATATATCTGGTGGGACCAGCCTGTCATGTACTTATGTGCAGAAGGAGCTTTGCTGCCTCCTGGGAAAGAGTGCATTCCTAAGGTAAAAGAGAATGGAGGCATGCAAGTTTGGTCCAAAACCAAAGCTCAGTACAGAGGAGAACTAAGCATTTTAGTGGAGTCGTACAGCAGCTGCAAAGCCCACCCTGAACCTTCTGGAGGAGACTGAAATGAAGGCCTGCTTTCAAAAACAAACAACAACAACAACACCTCTCTGATATGGAGATACAAAAACAACACGATTTTGTACTCCAGGTAATTGAGTAATTCCTACACTAGGGAGAAAGTTTCTTCCCAGCCCTTCAGTATAGCACCCAGGGAAGCTTAGAAGGGTCAAGGTTACCCTCAGCAGTTCAAGCCCTCTAGACAAATATCTGTGGCCACAGGGTGGAGGCTGGTGGCCCTGTGCCTGCATGTGTAGACACGTCCATTGACAGCAAGCATCAGCAGCACCAGCACAGGCCATGGGGGAAATAAAGAACACAAAATGGCAATTTTAAGAACTGGGTCTGCAATTGTACATGAAATATCCCCAGAAACTCTCATGAGTAGGAGGGGGGTTGAAAAACAAACTTCAGAAATGTTCCAAAGATCCTGCACTGGCTGTAGGGCACTACAGGTAGAAGGGTACTGTTTCTATCACTATTCTATTGCTATCCCTCCTCTTTTTCACTTTTATTTTTCAACTCTCGGCTTTGCATGGCCAGAGAAGCAAGGATTGTATGTGGGAAGCAAAATTTCCTTTGAGCTGTGTTTCTGTTTTTGAAGAGTTTTCATTTCACTTCTGTTGTTCTTGAATTGGATGAACAAGGCCACCCAGACTCTTGATCATATCACAAACTTTGCCACCTTCGACCCCTTTCTCTTTGAGAACTGAAGTTTCCTGATTTACTTTCTCCATATTCAAAAGAAAATTTATTTCTATAATGGAAAATGGTGATGACATATCTAATCAAAGTCCCTGTAAAATTGGGATTTCATTAGCACCCTCAAAGTCTCTATCTCCTGAAGGGAGAAATGTGTCTGCCATAAGATAGCAGCATGGCAGAGAAAACCTTCAATTGAACATGAAACTTAAATCTTAAGCAAATAATAAACAGAAGAGCATTTACAGTGACATAAATTGCTATCTTAGTTCAGAACATGGTTCAGCAAAGCACTGAAGCCCCTGCTTTCAGCAGCCTGGGTCTTCCTTGCTATGCTAGGCACATGTGGGAGCCAATGTGAAATCTGAATAATGCTTTGAAGGAATGTAGTTCATTCTGGGAAGATGAAAGCACTTTGCAGACAGCATTATCTCCTTAATTCACACACATCCCCTATGCAAGCAGTAGATAGGAAGTAGGAATTTATTCTGGGCTTCTGACTCCATTATTGTTGAGTGATTTGCATATTTATGGGAGCTGAAGGACCGCTGAAAAATGAATACAGTGAAAGGAGAAATGCAGAGGACTGAGGTTAGCCACTATTAGGGTAATGGGGTAGCCAGTAGATGATGACACTGTTTGCCTATCCTCGGGCAACGGCACCAAAGAGGCTTGTTCATGAAAAATCAAATAGTCTAACTTGGCTAAAGCCATGGATATGTGTGGAAAAGTAGTTGTGACAGAATGGAAAGGGATAAAATGTTCAAAGGAGAGAAGATAAGGAGAGAAAATAAGGGCAAGAAAAAGGGCACTTAGCTCAGAATGTAGAGAGAGCTTTGTATGCTGGTATGAGCAAAGAGTCTCGACTTACTTTGGTAAAACATGGGGAGTTGTTGAAGGTTTTACAATAAGGGGTTAATATATCATGACTAACCTTAGGAAAACTAACCAGTGAGTAGAGCGTTTAGAGGAGAGAGAAAGACTAGAATAGCAAGGAAGGCTGAGTCAACACCAAGCTTTGATCTTGAGAATTTGGTTCCTGGAACACTATGAACCACCCTGTCTTAAGTATCTCAAGAGCCACTTAAGATACCAAACCTTTAGTATGTGAGGTTCACCAAAGAGGAAGTATCAGGGGCAGTTATGGATGTTTTGGGGCCTCTACCTCATTGAGGTCTCAGGTTGAGCCACTTCGGGTAGCTGATGTTCTGCTCCTCAAATCTCTAGACATTTGGCAACCCTCTGGACAGCCTAACCCGTGAAGTCTTGCACGCTAGCTGACCTCCTGGCTCTGTTCCACCCTTAACTCTTTTGATATAATTTTTCTTTATTCCCTCTTTACCAGCTAATCAACTGAGTCACTTCCTAATATCACAACAGGCCCAACTACAGTTCTTAATTCAGCAAATATTTATGAAGCACACCATATGCCAGGCACTGTGCCACAGACACTAGAAAAATCACAGTGAACAAGCCCCAAATGCCTTACCATTGCTGATCCATGGTTTTGTGGGTTCAGTATAAACCACAGACTTCCAAAGGAAAGCTGTTTAAACTTACTAACACTGAAAAGACTCTATTCAGCAGACCTAAGCAAACTCTAGTCTACATGGGCTTGTATTTTGTTTTCCTTTGCTTTGCATTTCATAGGGAGCTCTGCTCTACATTACAGGATGTTCGGCAGCATTCTTGGTTTCTATCCATCTACACCAGTAGCACATCCACTGCCCCCACTGCGACAACTAAAAATATCTCCAGATGTTGCTAAACGTCTCCTGGAGAGAAAAATCACCCATGATTGAGAACCACCATCTTGGAGGAGCCACACAACTTTATATTCAATCTTAACTTGTAAGAGAGAGTTCCAGGTCACAGCTTCAGTTTCACTTCATGGTAGCTGGTCTCCACACTCCACAGAAGATCATGCTCCCCAGACTCTGGAAAACAGAGTCCTGGGTGAGAAACAAGATGGCCAGAGAAGAGGCACCACATTTCCTTCCCAGCCCAAACCAGGAATAGGAAGATTCAAGGAAGGGTGCCTTGATTACAGGGTAAGCAGTGGTCTTTTTCCTCCTGGCTTGGGCACACTACCCAGAGCTGTAACTGTTTTCACTATTGCTCTCTGTGAGTAGAGACAGGCTTCATTGGGAAGGAAGCACTGAATTCCATCATTGGCTCATGAAGGCTGGGAGTGTGAGGGAGGTGGGTGTCAGCCTCAGGGAGCTCTTTGTGCATTAGAGACTTTGTTCCACTCCTGGGGACACCACAGGTTTCTAGCTGCTCGGCTCTAAGGCAGTGGTGAGACGGTAGGGATGAGAAAAGGATATTTGCAAAAATAGCTGCAATGCACATCTGCATCTTAGGGTGTGCCTGCTGAATTTAAAAGAGAAGAAAGATTAATGATGCTCTGGTTCCTCAGAGCCTCATAGAGGCATCAAGGTCCATGATCCATCCTCAGCTTTACAGACCAGAATAATAAATTTGTCAGTGCTGCTGAAGTGAATGCAATTCAGGACGACCAACTTAAACTAATCAAATTCACCAGAGAGAGATGCAGAAGCCAGGTCAACGCTTTATTCCTATTCATATGAAGTGAGCGGTATGCCTTCCAGGGCCTGAATATTTGTATCTGCTCTCCAGGCCACCTCTTTCTTTATATTACAGTTCCTAAGATTCTGTCAATACACAAATTCTTTCAACAAATTTAACAAATTTTTATTGAGTGCCTTCTGTGTGCCTGGTTCTGTGCTAACAAATCAAACTGAATGATTCCTGCCCCCTTGGATGATGCAATCTAGTCAAATTAATAATTGTAAGCTCCCCTGTTGACTAGTAAATCACAGCAAAGAGTATGAAATGGTTTTGAGAAATATATTCAGGGTAGAGAAAATGCTGATAAGCTATTTTAAATCCACAACAGAGAGACCTGGCATGTCTCCTTAAACGGTAATGTTGAGACTCTAATAAATTCCAGCTTCAATATGTGCTCGCTTATGAATAAAGGCAAATTATTGTGCCTCCCTGAGTGGCACCTTCTTCATTTGTAAAATGAGGCACAAATGTCTTTTTCTGTCCTCCATCGTGCAAGGTTGTTGTAAGGAAAAAGCATGTGAAATGATTATGTTCTGTTGAATCCCATTCAATAAATGGTTTTTAGGTGCCTACTCTGTGTCCAGCCCTAACTTAAGAGGAGGAGACAGGGCTTGTGTAAATATTGCAGGTCAGCATGGATTTTTTGAGTCTGCTGATATAAAAAAATAGCAACAATTTGTCATAGTACTCTAAAGGAGCATTTATTTCAGAGGGGTATATTGAGAGCCTCTGTGTGCCAGGAACTATGCGTCTGTTTACGGAAGTAAAAATGAATGATCTGGGAATCATTTTCGTGGATCCAATAACAAGCTTTCCTCCTGCTGCCTAGTTCCTGCAGATTAGTTGGTTATGGTTGATAAATTGCAAAGTATGTGTAAAGTTCTGTAACATTATTGATTCCGTTGTCCTTCACGAAGAATAAGAGGAGGAAGGAGGGAAAGGAAAGCCTATCAGATTGCTCCGCCACTAAAATAGCAGAGTAAATGCTTAAAAGTAACAAAAATAAAGCACTTTCTCCTCTCAAATCCTATTCCCAAATCAGTTTAAAGGGTTATTATTAAACTTCAAAAAGTCTTGCAACAGTATAGTAGATTAAATTTCAAAGATCCATTAAGTGCCATTTTGCTGCAGTGAAAGGCAAGGTAGAGAGAACTAATTCAAGAAGGAAAAAAAATTCTGGAAGAGAAATTAATTTTAAAGGTCAATTTTTTTTCTCAAGAAACAGCTAAACACTCTCCGTAGGAAGCAGTGGCTGGGTTTTCAGCAAGATTACTTTCTCTCCTTAATGTTTAGAGTCAGAGGAAACATCCTCACATTGGGCAGCACATGGTTAAGGCACAATGATTTGAAGCAGTGTCACACTATTTATTCTCTTCTTAAACCACCAGCTCCCTTCAGCCTGCCGTCTAAATCTCATGCTCTCCTCACAGCTTTATAATAGGCTTCTGGTACTGAGAAAGAGACGGTGCGTTACATAAAGGGGGGCATAGACTATTCTGTACTGTAGTGGTCCTCAACCAGGAGCAATTTTGTTACTCAGGGGACATTTGGTAATGTCTGTAGTCCTATTTGATTGTCACAACTTTTGAGGGGCGGGGGAGGTGCTACTAGCATATAGTCGGTAAAGGCCAGGGCCACTAAACACCCTAAAATGCCTAAGACAGCCCCCCAGGAATTACCCAGCCCAAAATAATCACAGTACCTAGACTGAGCATCCCTGCTGTAAAGCGATTCTCTCTATTTTTCTATCCCAAGCTCTGCCCTCTTGATAATGAACTCACGTGTTGACAACTGCATGATCCATTGAATGTAAGATAGCCACATCAAGCCCTTTTCATTAATGGACAATTCTAATTAGTTCATTATCTTTTTCTCCCTTCCTCATTCTTTATTCATCTTGGGCAGAAGCACAAGTAACAGCATATGGATGTCTTACAGCCACCAGCTCACATAAAGGAGGGTAAGACTGTTGCTGTAATAGTGCTGTCTGGGCTGCAGTCCAATCAAATTTCAGTATTTTGCATGGTATTCTCATAGCTTCACTTTTGCCAGGCATCAGGGAGTTGAAAAACAAGTCCCAGCAGAATTTGCTCAAATATATCTCATCGTGTGAGAGGAATCACAGAGAACTGGATGATGTAATATTGATTGCCTGTTAGTAAAGAGAATAAGAATGTCCGCCAACGAATTAAGCCCTCCTAGAGCAAGAGATGAAGAGGAAATGATGAGAGGGTTGATATCATAAATGAAGACATCAAGTCACATGATGTGTGACCGAGGGGCTGCAGCAGCATTTGGGGCCATTATAGTCATCTCTTCCAAAAGGGTACAGATTTTCTCTCACAGAATATGAGTCGATATATCACACTCCTCTGTTTGATCATCTTTATTTCCATATTATCTACATGCTGCCATTAAGCAACATGGTCTAAGCCAGAACAAAGGCTTACTGCCTTCCTTCAGTTAAACTGAGCACGTTTTATTCCTCTGCCCTGAATTCCATTTAGCCAAATAAATGCTTTCATCACAGATGTTGTTTGTTGATGAAGAAAGAGGCCTACCTCAATAATCTCAATAGATTCTCTGCTGTTTGAGTCAGTGTATTTAATACTCAGACTATCTTTTAACTGCTCTAACTCTAAGAAGTACTATTTAGAGGTAATTTTCAAGTATACAGGTCTTTCTCCTCTTCAGCACATTTCTGCCATATGGTTTGTTTCCATTCGACAATCCCTCGCTGATATTTCCAAGGAAGAGAAAAAGGCAGAGAGGGGAGGACAGAGGGACAGAGAGGGGAAGGAGCCAAGCCAGTGCATCTCAGGGTTTATTTACAGATGAGTAAGTAACTGAGCTCTGAGACACTGAAGCAAATGCAGGCATTTGAAGATCAGCCTACTTGGTTCTGACATCTTTCCTCCATCAACCATCCTCACAACCAAGTCATCAACATAGAAACACCTCATATTTGTGGAGTGACTGAGAGTTTAACAATACTCTACCATGAGAAGGCAGGTATTCTCATGGCTAGTTGGAAGCCTGCAGGTAGAGTTCACCCATTACTCCTACTGGATTTGTTCCGTGTAAACACAACCAAGCTTTTTCATAGAGGTCGGACATCATTCTTTTCTTAAATGCTGTCTCTTGTCTCACCCTGGGATTCCAGAGTTCTCTTGTGGTAACTGTATTCCAAATCTGCCATGCTTACAGCCTCCAGGGTAAGCGAGGAGAATGGCAGAATAAACCTTTTCTGCAAAACTTGACTTAAGGGACTTAGAATTTAAACTGACCTCCTGGACATCTCTTCTTTGGGCTCTTATGTGCTGCTTTTGCTCTACCCATTCACCTTGGCCTGAAGGGGAGCCTCTGGTCCAGCCTGAGCGGCCTCCCCTGTGCTGCTAGCCATCGGCACAAGGTCTGTGTTGGGGACAGCAGAGCTCTCCATCTATCCAGGACTCACACCGAGGCAGCCACATTTTTTAGGTTTTTTTCCCCCCTGATATCATATAACTTCACTTCACCATGATAAATACCTAGTGGAAACATTTCAGTCCCCTCCCCCCTGAGAATCACCTCCTTCCTTTCTGTCATCATTAGTTAATCTCCAGATATCAAAAACCCAGGTGTGTTTATGATAAAGCAGGTTTCCGGATACTTTGAGAAGTTATGAGGGGCACCTGGATGGCTCAGTCAGTGAAACATCTGACTTCATTTCAGCTCTGGTCATGATCTCATGCATGGTTCATGGGTTCAAGCCCCACATCGGGCTCTGCACTGGCAGTATTGAGCCTGCTTAGGATTCTCTCTCTCCCTCTCTCTCTCTGCCCCTTCCCTGCTTGCTCTCTTTCTCTCTCAAAATAAACAATTAAACATTAAATTTTAAAAAGAGAAGCAGAGAAGTTAAGAAAGACAGATAAAAACTCAGCCTTCATCCTCAAAGAGGAAGCTTCAGTCAAAAACTGGATAAAGAGAAAGTTTGAAGCACCCACTGAACCTGTCCCATACCCTTAGCCCTAGGTTGGGTGTTTAACACATGCAGGTTCATTCAGCTCAGGACAGCCATGATGCTTAAGTTACACGTATTTCAGAGAGAGTTCAACAGACTTGTTCAAGATCACCTAGCAGTACATGGCCTGGTCAGGACTTAAGCTGAATTGTGTCTGTTTCCATCCCTTCAAGCTGCTTCTCAAAATTAGTACACTCCAGATGAGACCCAAACCCACAAATCCCAGGAAAGTAAGGTAAAACCACACCACCGAACCCTGAGTTAAGTTGTCATACACACATACTCAACAGTGTTATTGTCCATTCTGACCTCTGGATTGATCTCATACATGTTACCTGTCTCTGAAGATGAGAAATCTTGACCTCCTACATCCTGCCAAAGGATAATATGCAAATCCTGAGTTACTCAGGCATAAACAATGAATTCCTTGCCTAGAGAAAAAAGTACAGGTCTGAAAGGTAAGAGATGTTTTGCCCTAATTAGATCCCAGCAAGTTATGTAATCTTCATGATCTTCACGATCATAATCTTAATCCTCATGACTGTTCAATGTTTTCCTCATTGGCCAAATTGAAATTCATTTAGTAAATGGCATTTTAGCATCTAATCTGTACCAGGCACCCTTGTAGGTACTGGAACATAGCGGCAAACCAGACAAAGTCCCTTCCCTAATGGTCTTTACATTCTATGTGGAAACAGAGGCAATAAATAAATAAAGATAAGGATTCCAGAGAAGGATAAGGCCTCTAAAGACAATAAAGAGGGTAAGGTAATATAGAAGCATGTGCTGAAATAGAAATAGGGTGAGGGCAGTGTTTCTTTAGAGTGACCAGAAAAGCCTTCTTTGAGTAGAAGTCATTTTAGCTGAGAGCTGTATGGCGAGGAGACAGTCTTTGGAAGAGTATAGTCAGGGAGTACATTCCATTGAGGGAGCAATCAATGCAAAGGCCCTAAGGCAGGGACCAGAGTGACATGTTCAAGAAACAGAAGGCAGGTCCATGTGAAAAGATCACAGAAAGCAGAATGGGCACAGTGAGAGTTGTATAGAATGGCAGGACCAGATCCTGTGGGTCCTGTAGGGCACTAGTAGCCTGCCTTCCCAACTTGCCAACATTATTTTAAGAGTCAAATTGGATAACACTTTAGATGAAAAAATCCTTAAAGTAGTTACAGCCTAAACAAAGATTACGTAGTGTGGTCTTAGGCCCTGTAAGTGTGCTCTACGTTCCCTATTGCCAAAGTCTTTGCAGTGGCATTTATGTGCAATCCTTATTAAATCACCCTTACTGCTGGGGTTGTTTTGAGGAATGGATTGTTTGATCAGATGAAAAAAGAGACATTTGGCCCCAGATTTTCCTTTTAATACTGTTCTCTGAATACAGAGAACAGGGATGGTGGATTCATGAAAGGGATACTACCCGCAGCCTCGAAATCTATCATGAACAAGTCACAAAAGCTATACTACTTACTTTAGTCAAGAAACAAACCACATGTGGCTCTTTTATTGTATTTATTTCTTTTTTCCTTTGTTTGCTTCATGTTTGTATTGGTAATTTGGGAAAGAATAAAAACCTTTTGAAAAGAGATAACTTCTCCATATCCTCTGTCTTCTGACAAGTTGAAATGCACGTGCTGACAAGAAAACAGGCAGGTTGCTGTCTGTACCCATGAAGGAACACAAAATAGAGCCCAGGCTGCTGGGGAATGCCAACAGAGCTCTGGGAACTGGGAAGTTCATTAAAAATGTAAAATAAATGCAATAATTGCATGTGGTTGTCTTTGGGGCATTTTGCTTTAGACCTTGAATGTGTTGGAAAACAGTACCGCAAATGCCATAATTATTTTAAGATATAAAATTATTTAAATTGGCTAATGAATGCAAACCCTGACACCAGTCTGCATAAATCTGGATTTATTAGTATGTTCTTGCAGAGGATGGGTGGGGCTTGCAGGCAGCTTTATTCATTAGCAGCATTCATTAGCAGCAGACTGAGGGATGGGAAGACCCAGGCTACTTTCTTCTCCTCCTCAGTCATTCAAAGACAGAATGTCCTAAACTGCATGATCACTTAAAGGAAAAACACACCTTCACATACATTAATTCTCATAATTAGTTTATGTTGCTAGTATCTATATTTTACGTATAAGAAAGCCAAACTCATAGAAGTTAAATGTGTTACCTAAGATCACACATCCAGAAATGGCACAGTCACTTGAACCTAGGTCTTCTATTATATAGTGATGGAATATCACCAGTTACCAGATTGATCTAAAGTGATGGAGTCTGTTAGAAGGGACTTTTTTTCAACTGACTGTCTAGCAGCTTCCAGGGATAAAAGAGGATCCATGCAGAAGAACAGGTCTGTACATAGAAGTATTTGATTACTCATCAATGTGTCAGACCATTTTTTGCCAAGGACACTTTTTCTCCCCTCCCTTTTCCGTCCCAGCCATTTTACTGGCAACTGACCTTGCCATGGTTTTAAAGCTGACATTGGCTGTCATCTCCCCCAAAGGGTAACAGGTCTCATGAAGGTAATGGGATGTGAAGGTAATGGGATTCTAGACAGCTAGAATTCTGTAGCAGCTGTCTCCATTTGCAGCTTCCAGAGTGAGATACTCTCTCTGCTACCTATTTGTTTTCTCTCTGAGAATCTCTGTATTATTGTTATTATTGTTGCTGTTATTCTCTTATAGAGGGTGGAGATTATAGCTATTGGAGACAGCACCAAAAAAAATATGTTTTCTTCCATTTCATGATCATTAACCTTACCAATTAACATTGAGTACTTGCTGGTGCATGACACCAAATGGATTTTGGATTCTATTCTATTCCAAGGACTATAGCTCTCAAATGGATCCTGGTTAGAAGGACATAAAACTGTACACTGAGAAGGAAATCAAAGTGCTGTGAATTCTGGGGACGAGCGTGATGTACAGCCCCAAATTCTGAGCAAGATGCCCCTGAGAAGAATTTGGCAGCCAGTGATAGCATGGCTAGCTCTTATCCTTCTGATCCTACCCAACAGCAGAAGATTTGATCAACTTTGTTATTCTGGATTATTTGGGAACACCGAATTAATCCCATTTGTTGCCCCAGAGAGTAGGGAGTGAAGAATATCAGAAAACTAAGTGACAACCAGTTTCATACTAGAGAAAGTATCGCATTGTCTATGTCCCAGGGAGCAAAAATCTCAATCAATCTTCTACTCTCTGCCTGCTTTCTCTGGGGCCTACACACAAGCCTCATTCTTGACTGTTTTCCCAGCACCATCCAGAAGGGAAGATTTGGTATTCATTGTTCTCCTGGAGGCTTGGGCAAAAAAATCAGGCAGGACTGAGGGCTGGGAATACCCAGGCTACTGCAAAAAACATGTATGTCCCTCATCCAAGAAACTTATGCGAGGAAATCAGCCTTTGCTCAATACCCATTCACAAAAGTATGGATGTTGGATTCTTAATTGTTTCATTTTTCCCTTTTTGCTTGAAAACTAGTTTTATATTTCATCTGGGATTTATATATTAACCCCCAGGTTATAGCTCTTCTTCTCCCTACTACAACTGGAAACAACTGAATTTAGTTGAAGACTATGATCACAAATATTGTGAATTTAAAGAGCCCCAGAGGCATTGTTGTCCATGTTCCCAGATATCAAACACCTGATTTTAAAAGGGCAAACCTAGACAGTTTGGTAAATATACAATAAATCTACAACACATTCTGGGCAATAAACATATACAAAATTCCTAATGTGTTCTGATAATTGTGCTAGGCTAACAAAAAATGAGTAACTTAAGTCCCCTGAGGAATTCACACTCTGGTGGAGGGTTATATTTTCAATGTAACAGAGCTGGTTATATAATTCATGATGCAGAAAAACATGAAGGGGGAACACTAAACTCAGCCCCCTAGTCTAGGGAACTGAGCTGGAAAAATAAGAAGCCAGCAAAGAAGGATGAAAAGGGCAGTGTAGGCACAGAGTACAGTGTGAGCAAAAGCAAGACATGGAAGACAAGATGGTATGTGAGAAGTGATACACAAAGTTGAATGCCACCAGGACATAAAGTACAAGATGGGGGATGGAGGGCCTTGTAAATAATACTAAATAGCTTGGATTTTATTCTATAGTCAACAGAGAGCCATTACAGGGTTTTGGCAAAAGAGCAAAATAGTCAGATTCCCACACTGAATAGATTCTCTAACCAAGTTCAGAAGATGGATTTCAGAGAGACAAAACCAAAGTTGGCCAGAGTGCCTCTTACTAGAGATATGTATTAGAATCATCTGCAGGATATTTTAAACTATAATGTCCTCAACTCACCCTGAGTTTTTAAAACATATGTTCTTAACATACTCCAAAGATCCTGAAATATACCCTTAGCTGAGGACCACTAAATTGGGAAATTACATTGTTTTGGTCTAGATAAAAATGGTTAGGGCCTGAACTAGAACCATGAGAATGGGAAAGAGGTAAAGAGAGATTTGAGAACTATTTAAGAAATGTAATCAGCAGAGCCTGTTCACTCACTCACTCACTCACTCATTCATTCAACAAGTAATAGGCCAACCATTGTGGGAGAAACTCAATAAGGAATAGATCTGTCCCTGCCACTAAAGACTGTTTAGTCTTAACTAAAGACTAAATTATCTGATTGTTAGATGTTGAGTTCTCCAACATAACACTAATCTTCTTAGGAACAGGAAAAATAAACAAAGAAAAAATTCCTGAGATACTCTGGCTATAAACCAGCCCTGACGTGAATTTACAGCACAGGTGGTCCAGGGAATTTGAAGAATTTGGTTTAGGCACTAGGGAGAACAAAAGTAAATCCTCTTTGGAGAAACACATTCTTCCCCCTCAGGCCTCGAAGAACTTCAACAGATAGGAACAATGAGCTATACACAATAAAAATAATAAAGTAAAAATATAAATAAAGAAAATAAGCTCATAGGAAGCAGACTATAGAAATAGACCCATAGAGACTTCACATATTAGGCTTATCAGAACGTTTGTAATATTAGTCTCTCACAACTATAGAATTTATATTTAAATACATCAAAGAAATAACATCAGGGACAGGAAACTATAGAAAGTGATCTGCCAGCTACATAAAAGTCTACTTGAAATAAAAAATACAGTAACCAAGATGAAAAACTTAGTGGACCATTTTAATAGTACAATCAACAGAGATGAAGAGAGTTTGTAAAATTTCTTGAATAATAGGAAATTATCTAGAAACGGTACCAAACTTTTCCTGTAAAGAGCCAGATAGTAAATATTTAAGGTGTGTAGGCCATATAGTATTTGTAACAACCACTCTGTCACAGATAATACGTAAACAAAAGGGTGTGGCTATGTTCCAATAGAAGTCTATTGACAAAAGCAGGTGATGGGACAGATTTGGTCCATAGGCAGTAGGTTGTCAACCCCTGGACTTATATGAAGCCCAGAAAATAGAAACATATGCAATATAAGGAAGAGATATTAATAAATAAGGCAGATAGAAGATCTGACATATGTTTAACATGAGTTCCTGAAAGAAGGTAGAAGGCAAATGGGGCTGAAGCAATATTTGAAGACATAGCTGAGAATTTTCCAGAAATTATGAAATATAATTGATTTGCTGACTGACAAAATTAATAAATTCTGTGTTGATTAGATAAAAAGAAAATCACACCTAGATACCTATCTTGAAACTAAAGACCATTAAATACACACACACACACACACACACACACACACACACACACAAATTAAACATGTAGGCAACAAAGATATATAGACATTACACCTCTGGCCACCAAATTACATATACTAGAATGTGAATGGGCCCAGAGTTCTGTAAGATGCACACCCTGATTAAGCTGATAGCTCATTTCTGATTTGACAGCAATAAAGGATGCTAACAAGTAGTGGCCATACCTATTTTGACATATCAGAACATCAGGGACAGTGGGTGATTGGGAGCTGATCTAGGATTGGAGGGGCTGGGGCATGAGGCTCTTATAATTTGTGGATCTTCTGTATGCAAAACAATTCAAAATGACAAATGGAAAGTTAAATACAGAGACAAGGCTGTTCCAGTAAAAGGCCCTAAAGTTTAAGCTTCATCAGCTTCATGGTATTTCCACCCCTGTAGGTGCAGCATGCTCTTCCTTTGAGGGTCCTAGCTCTCCTGCCTCCAGCATCATTCTCTCCCCAACACAGGCAGCAGAATGCCATGCTCACCCCAAGCGTGGCCTTGGAACAAATGTGTAAAGCGTTAGTAATACATCCATGTATATTTACTTTATACATGCGAATGCCTGTGTACTTCATTTGATCTCTTCTGTGATGCTTTTCCTACTAAAAGATAGTAGCTTGAGTGCCTTTCCTACTTCTGCATTCCCACATCTTCAGCCCTCATCTGGGCCCTCACCACTTCATAGCATCCAGACTTGTCTCACCATCCTCATTCTGGGTCATGCACTACTGCCAAAACTTACCTTCCATAAACAGTCTCTACAACAGTTTTCTCAACCACCAGCCAAGAGGTATGGTCAAGGTGCAAAGAAGTAAATCTCAACCCCTGTATATTTCTCTGGTTCAACATATGGGGCAATACCTGGGGCATCTCCCTCATTTCCCCACTGCCTGTAGCTTTCTAGTGACCAGCACTGCACTGGGACCCCAGAATAATATGCATGTTTCCCAGAGAATCCATACCTGGTACCACCCTTGTTGGCTCCAAGAAAGTCACACCAATGGAAATCCCTGGTGGGAACTGCAAGGAGACACAACCTTGCACCACAGAAAGGCCCAGGAGGCTTGCCTTATGCTGTCTAGGTCAGAATTGCCTCATAGGTGCACCCTAATCAACCCCTATCAAGCAGAGACCTGCCTTGTGCAGCCTAAAGAAGTTTCCCTTTGCTACCTGTGTCTAGCACTTCTGCTGCCCCTACTTTCTTCCTTCACTCACACAGCTTTAGGGTGCTGTGGAATACAGGCCCACGTGGAGCAGTCACCCCTGCTTCCTGTGTTCTCCTAAGTTCATTCTCTCCACCCCAACCCTCTCATCTGAGAACCTAATGCCTTCTCTTTTTTCACAGAGAGTGAGGATTCTTCATATGAACTGATCTGCACAGACTTCCTCCAGCCCATGGGGTAGCTCCATTTTTTTTTCTTTTATAGTTTATTATTAAGTTGGTTTCCATATAACACCCAGTGCTCATCCCAACAAATGCCCTCCTTCATGCCCATCACCCCCCTTCCTCCCTCCCACCCCCCCTTCCTCCCTTCCCCTCCCCCATCAGCCCTCAGTTTGTTGTCAGTATTCAAGAGTTTGTCATGGTTTGCCTCACTCCCTCTCCCCAACTATTATTCCTCCTTCCCCTCCCCCATGGTCCTCTGTTAAGTTTCTCCTGTTACACATATGAATGAACACATAAGTTATCTGTCCTTCTCTGCCTGACTTATTTCACTTAGCATAACACCCTCGAGTTCCATCCACATTGCCACAAATGGCCAGATTTCATTCTTTCTCACTGCCATTTAATATTCCATTGTATATATAAACCACATCTTCTTGATCCATTCATCAGTTGATGGACATTTAGGCTTTTTCCGTGATTTAGCTATTTTTGAAAGTGCCGCTATGAACATTGGGGTACATGTGCCCCTATGCATCAGCATTTCTGTATCCCTTGGGTAAATCCCTAGCAGTGCTATTGCTGGGTCATAGGGGAGTTCTATTGATAATTTTTTGAGGAACCTCCACACTGTTTTCCAGAGTGGCTGTACCAGTTTACATTCCCACCAACAGTGTAGGAGGGTGCCCATTTCTCCACATCCTTGCCAGTATCAGTCTCCTGATTTGGTCATTTTAGCCCCTCTGACTGGCATGAGGTGGTATCTCAGTGTGGTTTTGATTAGTATTTCCCTGATGATGAGTAACACTGAGCATCGTTTCATGTGTCTGTTCGCCATCTGGATGTCCTCTTTGGAGAAGTGTCTGTTCATGTCTTCTGCCCATTTCTTCACTGGATTATTTGTTTCTCAGGTGTGGAGTTTGGTGAGTTCCTTGTAGATTTTGGATAACTAGCCCATTATCCGATATGTCATTTACAACTATCCTTTCCCATTCCATCGGTTGCCTGTTAGTTTTCTTGATTGTTTCCTTTGCAGTGCAGAAGCTTTTTATCTTGATGAGATCCCAATAGTTCATTTTTTCTCTTCATTCCCTT
>CM053577.1:69420776-69452294 GCA_028646485.1 Cryptoprocta ferox
GACCCTGAGAAAAGCTAGTAAATGGTAGCACATCTGTTATCATGGAATAGTAGCACCATTTTTAAATACTTGAGAACTGTACATATTAACCTGAAGAGGTGTCAATGACTTGTCCTTAAGTGGAGAAACAAAGTTGGAGAGTAATGGGTTTTGCAGGATCCACTTTATAAAAAAATAAATACTCCCAATGAAAACCTTACATGCATGTGTGTTTATTTTTGATATGTTTACATCAGCGTGAATACCAGTGTGGAACAATGCACCCCAGGCTTTTAACATGGGTTACCTGCTTTAGGGAATGCTGGAAGAAGAACACTGTTGTTGTGGGTTTTTTTAATACACCTAATAATATTTCACTAGCTGCAGTTAACCCTTGTTACTCTGGTAATTTTTGAACAGGAATTTGCGAGAAGAATTTTCAATCAATAAGTGACATATATTTTGATTTTTGTTTTCAATGTGACAGATACCAAGAGTTCTGCAGCCCTGGTCAGACCCATGCAGGGCTCACCGGGATGGACACTTATTGAGCTTCTATTAATACAGCCTTATTTGCATCACCTTTATGGTTAACTCAGATTGGGGATGTAATCCACTAAAAGCCCTTAGTTGTTTTCATTAGGACGGCTACAAAGGTAGATTTCTTCCTTCCACCCAAGTACTTTTGAAGCAGATTGGGTTTACTCCAAATGCAGGAACTTAAGTTTCTTATTAAAATTTTCATGTTGGCTTTGGCCTTTCATTCCACTTGTCAAGATCTTTTAAAAATCTGATCTTACCTAGCCTATTAGCCATCCTGCCCAGCTTCATGCCAACTGCAAATTTGATCAGCAGGTCTTTTATGTCTTGATCCAAGTCCCTGATAAAACGGTTCAACAGGACAGAGCCAAGGACACAGTCTTGTACTTTCTCATTTTAGGTGAATAAATACAAATATTTTTTATTTGTCTTTCAGCAAGTTCTTTTCCTTGTGTGCAAGTCTCCTAATAGACAAAGAGGTTTGGATGGGACAAATCAATAACCATTTCCATTGTCTGACTTGGTGATGATAACAATAAACACTAATCACAATCCAACCTGAGCCAATCTAAAAGCACAGCAGTGTTAGTCAGAGGGATGGAACATATGGCTCTGTCCACATCTGCTCCGAGGCATCCAGATGGAGGTAGGAGGTGGGCTGCAGGGTGGGGGTGAGTAGACGGTGGGGGTAGGAGTGAGGGAAGGGAGAGAAGGCAGGTGAAGGCAGCCAGGGGAGGGCTTCGGGGGATGAGCTCCCAAATCGATCTCCACGATTGTGTGGTTAATGTAGAAGCAGCATGCAACAGCTGCCGATGGCTCCCATCCGTGACAGTATGACTGTATGACAAATACTTCCCATCATACTTAGAGAGCCCAGTCTTCTGCTTTTTGGTTAATGGACCTTTGACACGCCTACTCAAATCGCTTCTTCAAAGGCTTTAGCAGTCTTTGTCACAAATGTGTGGTGGTGTTTTTCTTCTCCTTGTGGCTGTTTCCTCAGTGCTATAACTGAGCAAGTGGCCTGCATTGCCTTTTTCCTCCCCCTAACACTCCTCCACAGCCTTCCAGAAGCTGCCACGCTCCTGACTTCCACATTTCCTTATATAAAAGAATAAACACTCACCTAAGTGATAAAAGATGCGAATTCAAGCACAGTCCTCGCCGAAGATTTGTTGTGTAGCTCAAAGCAACATTCCCCCCTCTGTGTGTGTCAGTTTCACCAACTAAAACAGGAATGTCATGACTGTGGCATGTTTCTAGGACTAGATAAGACAGCATGTGACCAAGAGGTAGACGCTAAATAAATATTAGCTGCATCTGAGTCTGTAAACTGCAGCAGACAGAGGCATGACTTATTCCAAACTGGCTTTGACTATTTGCAAACCTGGGTGGGGCCAGCAAGTGGGGTGTACGGTTCTCACTGAGAATGTGTTGAGAACTGCGCATGGGATTCTCACAGCTACACAATTCTTTTAGCCACCCGAGAGTTGCTGCCTGTCAACTTTATGCAAACATTGGACCAGTCCTAAGCCGTACAAAGTTGATTAAGGGAAGATCCTGACACCAAAGTAACTCAGTCTAGTGCTTCATGACCCACAGTAAGAAATACTCCTAGACCCAGTATACACACACACACACCCCAACATCAGCAGCAGAAGTCTACATACCAGACCCCCCTACTAAATGAAATATACTTAATATTTTCTGTTCTATTTCATTTTATTTTGTTTTTTTTAGTTAACTTATTTATTTTAGAGTTTATTCGTTTTTTTGAAAGAGAGAGCATGAGCAGGGGAGGGGCAGAGAAAGAGAGAGAGAGAGAGAGAACACTGTTAGCGCAGAGCCCAATGTGGGGCTCAAGCCCACGAACGCTGGGATCATGACTTGAGCAGAAATCATGTGTCTGATGCTCAACTGACTGAGCCACTCAGGCTCCCCATGTTCTATTTCATTTTAAAAATTGATTTTACCACCTATTATTGGAATATTGACACATAGTTTTATTTGTTTATTTATGTATTTGTTTGTTTATTTATTTATTTATTTAGACTGCTATGGTAATTCCAACCAAGGAGTTCCCAGGCCTGCCTGGGGGAGTCAGAAGGCCTAAAACTTAAGCTTGAATGACACTGAAGTATGCACAGGGCAGCTGGTGCTCCTGGAAGAGGGAACAGTGTAGGCAAATGCACAGAGGAATGAAAGTGTGAGCACTCAGGAAATTCCAAGTTTGAATGGGTAGAACACAGGAAGTTTAAGGGAAATGTGGGAAATATAAGGTTTTAGGGGTAAATTTTTTAAATGAGCCAAGGTTAAGGGACTAATGATTGAACACTCAGAAGAAAAGATTTTTACTGCCAAGGAGGACACCCAATCCAGCACAGAGTCTAGGCTCTAGAAGATGAGATTTCAGGTGAAAAAATAAAGAAGATAAATTTCTTTAAAGCCACTAAACCACAAAATATTCATGCCCCATATTTAAAAAGTAAAGTACCTTGAGTATTGCTGATTGTGTTTTAGCAGCATCTGGAAGTGTCAATTCAGTAAGCGCTGGGCTCAGTGGAGGTGTTTTCTGCCACATAGTAGAGTACCCACCTAGAGACTGTGGCACCCAGAGTTCCTTTTAGCTGAAGTCATGTCTGAACCGCTGACAGGCTCCTGGCAGCCCAGTATAGTTTGTCATGAAGAGCTCTGTGACCTGCTAAAGTGTTTGGGCATTAATCTGGCCAAGAAGGTCACTGGCAGATTTAAAGCAAGAAACTACCTAAAAAGTGGTAGAGGCATCAATATTGCCACAGAGGAGTGGATGGATTGCAAGGAAAGATTGACTGGATTGAAGGCCAACCAGATAAGCAGCTAATCTTAATACTTTGTGAGATAATGACAATAGGGCTGACGAGGATGAAAAAGAGGGGCTGGGTTAGGAAATACAAAATTGGGAAATCAACATGATTTGATACAGGGAGTGAGAGACTAAAAATCCAAGGAAGATGCATTAAGTTACTAAATTGGGTGACTGGGAGGATTGTGGAGCTCCCCAAACAGCAGATTAGGGTAGTTTGGGAAGGAACAGGAGGATCAGAACAGTACAGAGTCACTGCCAGGGTATCTAGATCAATGTCCTATGAATAACCGTGGCCAGAAAAAAAAAATTACATCCCACTCACACAGCCCAGGAATTGTACAACTACTTTCCTCTACAAGACCACCTAAGGAAACACGGACAGTATCAAGGGCATCTGCTGGCTGGTATGCATGGAATGAAGGCTGTCTCTACTGTCCAAGATGACAGCTGCATCTCCTGTGGACAACTGGATGCAGTGGCGATTCTTGGAGTTGCCAAGCAATTCCTCCCTCTAGTTGGACATAGAACTTGATGGATAGGACAATATAGGACAGAAGCAGAAGGAAGCATCTGTTAGTTCTGCCTCCAGAAACACTCATTGTCTGTCTGGATTCACAGGAGAGACCCAGCTATGCAGAATTGAAAGACTGTTCAGCCTCTCCTCAGACCCAAAATTTGAAGGATGACGTCTCTAGCAGGTTGAACTGTGTTTCCTTAAAAGACACAACCAAGTTCTAACCCCACAAACCTATGAATGAAACCTTATTTGGAAAGAGGATCCTTGTAAGATTTAATTAAGGAGAGATGAGATTATCTTGGGTTTAGGGTGGACCCTAAGTCTAAGGATTCATGTCCTTATAAGAGAAAAGAAAAAGAGAGATTTGAGACACAGAGACAGGGAGAGAAGACAACCATGAGAAGACAGAGACAAAGACTAGAGTGATGCATATACATGGCAACTCATTTGCCAACAGCCACCAGATGCTAAGAGAGGTGTGGAATGAATTCTCCTCCTGATCCTCAGGAGGAAGCCAACCTTGGCTACACCTTGATTTTGGACTTCTTGCCTATAGAACTATAATAGAATAAATTTCTGTTGCTTTAATCCACCTTGTTGGTGGCAATTTGTTACAGCAGCCCTAGGAAACAGACAACATCCCATTTAGTGCTTTCAGGATATGGGTCAAGGCCAACTAGTGACCATTTCAGAAGTGATTATTACTCTCTGAGAGCTTGCTTCTTCTGTCTAGTCCATTCCCCCTGATGCAGACACACCTCCTCAACCCAGGTCTTTGTTTTCCATCTTTTCTTTGCTCTTTTTCCATTGCAGCAGCTTTTCTTCCTAGCTCAGATGCTATTCTGAGCTCAGGGTAACAGCCAATTAAGCAGGTCTCTACCGAAGCCCTGCAGTGTTCTGGTTGAGAAGTTGATAAGAAGTTGGGAGAGTCTTCTTAGCCTGCACACCTCCATTGCCATATTCACCATTGGGCTACTGAAGAGGTAAAATGCATATGATTAATCCTGAGATTTACTTGCTTGATTGGCAGCACAGCTGCCACCCTAATTTTCTTTGGAAAGATCTCCTGGGAAGACCATAACCCAAGCCTTTCCTCTCCTATGTCTTTGATTTACACTGTCAGCATCCTTCCTGGGCAACAAGTCTTAGATTTCGAAAAATATCACAAAACAGCTTCTCATCAAGCTGTATTCTAAGGCTTGGCCTGATCCTGGAGATCAGGAAGGTTGCCATGATCTTAAGAAGTCACAACGTTCTCATTTCCACTTGAAAGCCAAACACTACAGAAGAGCCAAATACTTCCGCAGATCACCTAAGTTCATTAACTCACCCTGACTGCGTGATACTGGAGTTGCAAATGTATCTTCCTTCCTGGAAAATTAAAAAAATGAATGAGAGGACTTAGCCAAACCCTCATATGGTCCTGGCCCAGTCATTTAACCTCTGCTTGGCCCAGTTTGCTTATTTATGCATTAAATGGGGATCGTGAAAAGACATCATATGAATTAATTAACTAATGATTGAAAGGGGCTTTAAAAGTGCTATGCAAATGATAAGCATTATTGTAAGGCCCGTGGGAATCTGAGACAAAGCAGGGAGCCAAACTCCAAATTGAGGATTATAACCAAGAAGCAAATATAAGCACTTAGGAATGTGAAAGAACTATTAATATTGGTTACTATGATGTATTCGTTTTCTCTAATCCAGATCGAGAGGTGAGAAACTGTTAAAATGTGGATTCAGTTTTAAAACCCATGTGAGCCCAGATGCTCTTTAAGTGGTTACACTTCAGCAAACGCCTGCGCATTAAAACAAAATCAAAAGATCGAAGCAAACTGGAACTGGAGAAGAAGCAGGTGCATAAAACAAATGCTGTCAGCATATGTGTGAGCACAAACAATTAATTGTGCCCACATAAGTCATATGATTGGCACTTGCAGATGTCCATATATATAGTTCAAATACTGCAAAAATAAAACCTCTTGAACCCACATATTTTTAATATTATACTCATTAGAGAGATAAAACCTCTCTCAAACCACCAGCCTGTGGAAGCCCTCCAGGCAAAGTGGCTTAGTTTTCTGTTTTACATTCTTCAATAAATGGACCCCTGGCTTTATGGGGGCCTGGGGTGGACATTGATCTTTATAATTATAAACAAAACATGGCATTAATTCATCCCTTAAAAAAACTCATTGAAACTAAACTAACAAGACGTGGCTATAATGTCTTCTAGAGGAATAAAAAGCCATCTTAACAATAACAACAACAACAACAACAACAACAAAATCAAGAAACAGTTCAAACAAGTTTTTTTCTGTTTTGACTATGTTTGGCTTTAGTAATTATAGAAGGATGGTTTTGCCTGATTGAAAAAGCAGCTATTGGTGTCCAGGCCTGACTTAACTTCTACTTTTATGCCTGAATGTCACTTTGAAGGTACCAGCACTGTTTGGTCTTTGGTTTACCAAGCAAGGACAGTTTCTGGACTAGAAGACTCCTTTCCAAATCTTCGTGATCTATGTGTAAGCAGCGAAACCATAGAGCTCAGGACTATACACAGCTGAATTTGGAGATCAGAAAAGCAAGACGTGCCAGAAAATTTCTCTGCTTTCCAAAAGATTTCCTTTTCAAATAAGAACAAATGTCTGATCTTTATATTCCTGTGCTGTTTTTGTTGCTGAGAATTCTGGTCCTGTTGAATAATCAGTTATAGCCAAAGAGGCATTCAGGATTGTCTAGGCAAATAATAGCCCTCTAGTAATATTGACTATTTGAGCCACAGATGCTTTTTCCATATCTATGCCATTAAGTGCATGATGAAATGTTGAATGTTTAAAACTTGGGTAAAAAAAAAAAAACATTTATAGGCATTCATTTTGAAAGAGTATTGTGATCATAATGACAGTCAACCCAGATCAGATGGTCTTTGAGCACAGTGACTCAACTGTATATATTTAGCCCCCCCTGGACCTTCATAAGTACCAAAGGTTAGTTTAAATAAATAAATAAATAAATAAGAGCACCCTCTCTAATAAAAGTGCCCTTTTATATTTTTTCCTAATCTATTCAAGCTCCTGAAATGGCAGGAGAAGTGGGAATATCAGAATCTCTTGAAAGGTTAGAATAATTAAGGGAAATTTCAACAGAAAGAAAACTTCTTAAGCTTTGCACTAAATTGTCCTATGTTCTAAAAGAAAATTATTCTAAAAGAAAAATATCCAAAAAGTTAAACCCTTCACAATGACCATCTCAAAAAATCCTAGATCCTCACTCTGCTCCCTTGTTCTCATGTCTTCAAGTACAACTTCCTCTCTAACCCATTTTCCTCTCTGGCTACCTTTTGAGAAACCCCATTCTCTATCCACAGGATCCACCTGTTCTGCAGCAGCGTACTTCCCAGGTCTGAGATATTCAGTCTGGATTAAGAACTAGGAGACTTCAGGATGCTAGAACACAATGGCTTTTGGCTCTGCATATCCCCAGGTGTGTTGGGGCTTTCTGGCAGCAGAACCCACATCATGGATGCAAATTTTCTTTTAAGAGGTTAGGTGATGATATACCTTATGATATCCCTGTTGTCAGCAGGTAACTTTTGGGTCTCTCAGACACACACACACACACACTCACACACATACACAACTAAAGGACAAAATTCATTCTCAGAAATTATAACACTCTAAACCAATGGCGAAAAAGAGAAATATTTTCCTAACTCAGTCTTCTTTGACAATGCAGGCGACTCATGTTATTCAGAGAAGCGTTGATTCCTTTATTCTTCCTTTCCTAGGCTTCTCTTCATTTATAAATTATATCACACTGGGCTTTCCTAGGATCAGAAACTGACCCATTAGGAAGCCAGAGATCTCTTAAAAATCCTTAGCCACACAAAGACCCTACTGAATTTTTTATTTATTCATTCATTCAACAGATATTTATTCACTCACTATAGGCACCTTGTGAGGCATTCACAATACAATGGTGAGCAAAACTCCATGCAGCCATTGCCTTTATATAGAGTATGACTTACAGAAGCACAGCATCCTCTTCCCTATCCTCTAGGCAGAAAAGAGTAGAGATCTTTCTTTCAGTCATATTTGTTAGAAGCCCTCATAGAAAGCACTCCCTAAGTGAGGTTTCATTTTATCATTGATTTTGGACAAGGATGCCTTTTATCCAGAGTGCTATTGGTACGGAATTACTGGAACCCAAGGCAATGAACTAGCTGATCCTTGGAGGGCCCTTGAGATTTTGGGGAGTCCATAATCAAATGATCAGAGTGTCAAAGCCCAGGGCTTAGTGACTATATAGCCCCACCTCACACACCCCATTTCACAGATGAAGAGACTGAGGGACAAAGCTGTGAAATGCCTTGTCTGAAGTGAAATAAGGTATAAGCAGGAGACAAAGAGCTAGCTGGGTCTGCATATCCAACCAACTTCCTGCTGGTTCTAGGCAGCACCACATTCCACCACATTCTACTGCTTTATATAGAAACTCTGGCTTCTGGAATCTGACTCCTAGCTGTTCTGCTGAAGCTGCCTGTTACCACTGGTGACTCTGAGAGTAACCTAATAACCTTATGTTGACCTTTTTCTAATTTCTCACATTCAGAAACAGAAGTGAATAAACATGGCACCAACAGTCTCACAGTGTTTCATATGAAGAGAACGAGTATTTCTCCTCTGGAGGAAAACGTGACAGTGTATAAAAGGGAGCTGAATGATAGGCAGCAAGAAATATTCACTTATATCACAAAACTGAGGGGCAGCTATAGTTTTTTGATCATTACATTGAAAACCAGATCCCTTTTAAGGTTACCTAAGAAGAAACTAAGAAGAGTAGTAAGAAGACAATGTCAGGAGCTTCTCAGAAAATGTATTTTTTAAATATCTTTATTCATTAGCAGGTGAGGGCAGTGACAGATAAATTGTACCCTGCCATAAGACATGCGTCATGCAAGGTTATAGAAGCTGACATTCTGATTTTCCTACATGTACTGCATACTTCATTCATTAACAGTATGAGAGATAGTCTTGTTATTAAATGTCTGAACATTTTACATTCTTTTACTTATGGATACAGCTATGCCTACATCTTGAAATACATAAAATGAAAATTAGGTATAAGCACCATTATTAACATCACTGCTCTATCATTTAGAAACGAATTTAAAAAAAAGCCCACGATTTGAAAATATCCTCGAATCCTTAGCTTTACAGCCCTAGTTTCATCTCTTCATCCTTGGACTCCAAATCCTAACCCTTAAGGGGTTAGTGGGGGTTAAAGATCACTCTACCTTGGAATGTGTGTGCACACATTTTAAAGTTTTTATTAGGTGCTCTTTTATTAGCTTTTTGTTTGAATCCCTTGTGGCCACACTCCATTCTTAATAAGCTGGAAATCCTGTCAAGTGATTGTTCAGTGGTTGCATTTAACTAGCAGGCCAGTTGCTGAGCCAAAAGGTCGGCTGCTGAGCTCACTGAGGAAGCTGGAGAGAAAGCAAGCTGGCTCAGCCTCCCCATTTTAAATGAAAGCCCTTTCATTCTGCTGCTTATTCAGAATCAAAGGGATTTCAAAGCTCATTCACCTCCATGGTAGAAGGGGGCAGAAGGGAGAGGGTGTATTTTGCTACTCCAACTCAGAAAAACGGAAGACTTGGCTGAGCACAGCCCTAAAGTACATTATTGTTGTTGTTGTTGTTGTTGTTGTTGTTGTTATACTTTTGCTTATGAATGTAGAGTTTTATTAATAACAATAAACAGGGCTTTCAGCCAGGAGATTAACAAACGCCAGTAATATGCTTCCTGCTTTAAAGGCACACTGGGTTCCATTCTCTATCCCACCATCTCTGTTTTCCACAGAGAACCATCTGAGGTCAGGAGGAGGCACAGAATTCAGGAGGGCCTCCCAGGAATCCTGAACAATCCCAGTCATTAGTGTGCCTGCCACTAGAAAGGAAGAAAGGCAAAGAAGTTTCCAATATAGGAAATAATTGCCAAGAGACATGAAATTACTAAGCTAGAGACATGCCAGCCCTATTTCCAAAGAATAAGGGGGAGGAGGGTGGGCTCTGGAATAATGCCGGTTTGGGTATCCATCTGTGTGCCTGTGAGTGTATGCTGAAATGCATACTTCACACCTGAAAAGGATGCTGACTAATTTCAGGTCTACTTCCTTCCAGCACTGTGCTGCTAACAATGTGTCACTATCCGTGATTTCCACACTGGTCAGGGAAACCCAGGATATGGAACATGTTACAAATGTAGTTTTTGCCATAGGCTGAGTGGGAGCTCAATAAAGTCCAAATTTGGTTTTGAAAGGAGTTAACAAGATGACCACAAACCCAGAAACATCTTAGCACTTCTTGCACAAATTGGCAGGGTCCCCTCAAAGTCAATGTAGGCTTTAGGGTCTGGCAGTTTTGATGGACCTCTTGAGAATATCACCCCACTGCTACTCTGTATAGCCGTGGGGAAAAGCACTCTCTACCACACACACACACACACACACACACACACACACACACATGCATACATTGATGCCACATAGACCATTCCTATTTAAGAGTATAGGATAGTCTCCACTGAAATTACACAGCCATCTGGTTAACCCAATACCTGAACTTATTTCATGTTAGGGGTTTAAGGCAGTGTTTGGGGTCCCAAACTAACATCACACATCTTCCTCTCCATTGTTGTGACCACTATAGTAGACAGGCCAGAACAGACATCTGACCAAGAATCCAAGTACTGGTTTTATCAGTAGACTAAGCAACCACCTAAACTGCCCCGTGCCCAAGGTTTAGACTTCCTGGAATAAGTTGGATTGGAGAATGTTGTTTGACTTCATATTTCCTACTCCAAATTGAGGACAGACAGACCAATGGGAAAAAGGAGACCTGATTAGCCCTGTAGGTATAGGTGGAAAAGCTGGAACAGAAAGTGCAAATGCCTGTCTCTACCTCCATCACCATCATCAATATAGAAATACCCTGTATTTGGTGTAGAAACCGAAGAGAAAGTGGCCCTTCTCACTGACCAAAGGGCAGGAATTAAAGAAGTAAGGGTGGAACCCATTTTCTCTCTTTCCCTTTCTCTGCTCAGTCTTTTTCTAGGAACACAGCTCATCCTCTTAAAATTTTCCAAAAAGAATATCAAGCTTCAGTCATTTGTATTGGCCATTAATTCACCCAAGGGTAGAAATAGTGGGGAGAACATAGAAAGTGCCAGGATGGGTTGACTCTGATGTGACCCTTTTGGGGAAGAGAAAAGAAGTTCTATTCTCCACTAAAACATGGCCAAGGGGTCAATACACATTCCCCTCCCTTAAATCACTGCAAACATAGAAGTAGAGAGTAGCCTTGACAAAGACTATCATATAGCCCCAGGGTAACAGCTCAGTGAAATTTAGGGAGGCCAGCAGAAAACAGCAAAGTATTTTTTTTATTAGTGAAATATAGTTGATACACAATGTTACATTAGTTTCAGGTGTACAATAGTGATTTGATAAGTCTATATTATAGCAGGATATTTTTAAGGTTTCAGCATAACTGTACATGCCTGGGAGATGCCAAAGAAATAAAAGAAAGAGTTCCTATCTTTGCAGGGCAGAGCAGCAAACTTGCATAAGATTTAACAAGAAAAAATATAAGAAAAATACAGAATAATAGAATAATCAAGTTCAAATTGTGTGATACAGATTATAATCAGTATTGGATACAGAGGAATAAAAGAATGTTGTGGGATAAAAATAGTCAAGGAAAACTTCTTAAAGGAAGTGGTACTTGAGGCAGTCTGAGTAGGAAGTAAAAGGAAATCATTAAGACAAGGAAAAGTATGACCACGAAGGCAGTACATGGTAAAAGAAGGAAGGGGGAGAACCCAGTACAGGAGGAAAGGCCAATGTTAAGGAAGTAAGAGAAAACATAGGGTTAAGATGGAGATAGGTATTAGGGACCCCAAAAGCCATGAAAGAAAATCATTAACATCTGGATATGATAAGCACTGGAGATTATGACAGACTTCCTAGCACAAAGATATCTGCTGAAACAAATAATCCAACCAACAGAATGGACTTTGGGCTATGGAATAATATTTGAAAACGAGAATTCTAAGACAAGGCCATGGAGTCTCTGGGATTTAGAGTTCTTGGAACAAACCCTCTAATCTTGTAGGCCATTTTGTCATTCCTTCTTATGATATACCTTAGAAGCTGGAAACCTTTGTGGGGAGGGGGAGTATGCCAAATATCAATTTATCTTCCCCTCCCACGTGAACTTCCAGGGATGGAGGGGAGAAATTGGCAGGAAAAAGGAAGAAATGTAACAGCAATCTCCCACACACACCTCATGCTCTCCAACTATATGAGATTCTTGAAAAGGTAAGACTATGGAGGCCATAAAAAGACCAGTGTTTAGGGGTTAGGGGAAGGGTGAGAAAAGCAGGCATAGCACAGCACATTTTTAGGGCAGTGAAAATATTCTGTATGATACTTATAAAGGTAGATACATACCATATATTTGTCAAAAATCCATAGACTATGCAAAAACAAGAGTAAACCCTAATGTAAACTATAGACTCTGAGTGATTATGATGTGTCAATGTAAGTTCATCAATTGCAACAAATGTACTACTTTGGTGGGTGATGTTGATGGTGGAGGAGAGTATGCTTGTGTGGAGATAGGAATTATATGGGAAATTTCTGAACCTTCTCTTCAATTTTACTGCAAACCTTAATCTGTTCTAAAAATAAAGCCTTTTTAAAAAATAAAGTCTTAAAAAAAAGAAGCCATGGGAGTACACGGCAGCACACTAAATGCAGCACAATTGGTAGCATAGTATAGAAGACCTCTTTTCCCAGAATTCCCAATGCCTAATACAGCACCTTGTGCAGGATTGATACTTAACACAGCAGTCCCACCTTATCTGCAGGGAATGCATTCTAAGACCCCCAGTGGATTCCTGAAACCATGGATAATACCAACCCTATATATACTATGATTTTTCCTATACATACATACCTATGATAAAGTTTAATTTATAAATTGGGCACAGTAAGAGAGTAACAACAATAACTAATAATAAAATAGAAAAATGGTAACAATATACTAAAATAAAATTTATGTGAATGTGGCCTCTCTCTCTCTCTCCCCCCCCCCCACTCTCCCCAAATACCTTACTGTACTATATTCACCCTTGGCCTTCTTGAGATGATGTGAGACGATAAAATGCCTAAATAAAGAGACCTAGTGAGGTGAATGACACAGACATTGTGATACAGAGTTAGGCAGCTACTGATCTTCTGACAATCTCAGAAGGATCATCTGCTTCTGAATTGAGGTTGAAACCATGGAAAGGGGAATTGCAGATAAGGTGAGACTACTGTAAATATTTGTTAAATTGAATTGAAATGAATTGGAGAGATGAGGAAGTAAAGGGGGGGCGGGATGCCCCCTCAAAAACATTTGTCACCCAGCATCCTTCCCCACTTTCTAATGACCGTCTAGTTTCAATCTGGGTAATTACCTCATCCCACCATAGGTACTTTTGGAGGGATGGTAATTCCAGGGATCCAGGAAACCATGGGACCGATTTTCTTTCTTCTCATTCCAACACCTCCAGGGATAGAAAGTGTCAGTCATTTGGGCACTCTTTGAAGACAGAATGCAAGGTCAGAAGGAATAATTGCACATCACCAATGGCCGCAGTTGATGCAGGTATTACACTTCCTGATTCCCGGCCTTACAGAGATGCCTTGTTCCTACTACTCACAAACCCAACTGTGCATCCTCTGCTGATTCTGTGTCTCCTTCCAGTAATTCCTCTTTATTACCCCAGATTGGTTTCTGTTGCTTGCACCCAAGGAACCCTAACCATTTCCTGCCATTGAAAGGCAATGGCAGTGATACAGTGAGCAGTTTGAGGGCCTAAACTGAGTAATGGGGTAGCTTCCACAAGAAGCAGTTCAAGGGTAAAAATCTTGTGACTAAAGAGATATCACCAGGCAGGAAATGGAGAGTAGTGAAAGTTGACCCCAATATTTTACACTTCATGTGTATTTCTACCACAGAGAGTTTTCAGTCATTTGAACTTTCACCCAGGTGGACTGAGAAAAACAGCTGCATGTTTCTTATAGATGGATCAACAGTGTGAACTATTTTAAGACTTAACATATGAGGATGAATAATTTTCACATGCTTTTCACTTCACTGAGAGAACAACCAACACGGCTTGTCAGGCAGTTGGTCTCACTGCTCAACCTCACGCACGTGCTGCTGGGCAAGTGAGTCAGTCTTCTCCCAGTTCTGCTTCCTGCTGAATGGGAGAGCCAAGGTTGTGAGTCAGCCATGCTCAGAGCCAAGAGTCTTTGATTCAGTATTATTTTCTGCCTTACCCCACAAGGTTCAAAATGTCCAGTCTCTCTCCTTGAGTGCCAATGCCCAAAAACTCAGAAGTCATAGTCAAAACTGCTTCATTAAAAATGTTCATTTTCAGAAATCATTGATCCTTACTGCCCTCTTCCAAAATAAAAATATAAATAAATAGAAAGAAAGAAAAATCAATGAGGAAAATAGCAAAATGATAAGGGGTACCATATAACATGCTAATGCTAAATGCCAACTTCGTGGTTCAATACCCAATTTATTATGATGAAAGCACCAGGCAGAAGACAGGCATCAGATGAAATGAGGTCTGAATAAATGTGCTGTCGCATAAAAACTATTTATGAATTTCCAGGCTGTCATTGAATAAAAGCTATAATCATTTGATTGATACACATTTTGTTAGTGCTACCCCGAATAGATACTTTATCAAATTGCTACAGTCCTTCCAGGTGTGGGAATGGTAGAGCATCTTTGAGGAAAATCATGACTTAATGCATTAGAGTTGAAAGCCTGGCAAAAATAACAGAGTAACAGCCCATTACTGAGGACCTGTGGTATGAAAGACCTGTGATGCATTTCAGTTGAAAAGGATCTCTGAGGTCACAGAGTCCCCACCCCCCAACCCAAGGCTGAAGCTTACCAGTTAGAACACACTCATCAGATAATTTGCAATGGTGTCATATCACATCCTAATGCTATGGTAATTCTCCTAGTATTTCAAAGACCAGGAATCTGATCCAAGAGCAGGAATAGATTAGTAGAGTTTATTCAGCTTATTTATGAATCCTCTCATTGCCCTCTTTAGAATGGAAATATGTCATCATGGTTCAGTTTCCTGAGGTCACCGAGATAGGACAGTATCTTCTTTGATTTCAAACTGAATCATTTACAGATAAAAGAAGACTCCTCTATAAAATAAAACAGCTTTTCAAATAGCCTCTCACCATAGTTAGTAATAATTTATGCTTGGTGAACAGGAAAATATGCTGAATTTATTCATTTTACCATGCACTGCCTGTCGAAAGGGCAAAGCTGATAAAGAAAAAGTGGGGGTGGGTAACTTATTGGTATTTGCAAATCTGATATAAAAGATTTTTGTAATTCCTCTCAATCTCAAGAGGAGAAGAAAATTAACTCTGAAAGCAGCAGAACAGAAAATTCCTATTATTGCTAAAGCCATGGTATCCAGCATTTTACCACATAGATGGTTCCAGAGGCTGGCTTTGTCTTTGTCCTCCAATATAAATTTTTGATCCATTTTTAAGCCCTAATAAACAAATTATCCTGCAACAAGCACTCTCTGGTTATGAACCTAGAGTCTGACCCAGTTTCACAGGCATTGACCTCCCCTGTCACATTTTCATGAAACACCTCTGATAGCTGGATAACAGTTTATTCTTCTCCTCTGCCAACTAGCTCCCTTGCTTTCACAAGAACTTGTTTATTTACAATCCTAAGTATTCCTGAAGTGAAACTGGATTTCCTTACATGGTTTCAGGATGAATTTTAGAGTGTTTGGGTTTTCAGACTTACGGGCGATGGTTTTTATATGATCGGGTGGTCTTCTCACACTCTCTCAACTACAGAGCTGGTGCAACTCCTTACCTTTATATAATTGTTCAGAGGACATCTGCGGCTTTCCGCTTCATGTGGCAGTCAGGGCACGAGGTACATCTTGAAGTTTAGGAAATTAGCCTAAATTAAAGCACAGATAACTAGAAGTCTGAACTCCTATGCTGCTCTCTCTTTTTTCCAACATGTCAGATAATAAAGTCTTTATCATAAGATAAAAGTACAGCATGAAATTTGGGGCATTTTGAAGGGGGAAGAGGGAGCTCAGAATTTAGCAAGTTTATTTTATAGATCTGACATATGGTTTTTTTAAAAGCACATCACAAAATTCTAACTGAAAACCATTACATAGTGTAGCTTAATAATGCCATCTCATTTATAAAAATTATAATAATCATGAAAATACTGCATTTTTTTAGACAAAAGCTTCTTTCTGACCCCACTTCTTTTCCCATTTAAGTCAGAAACAGCATGGTCAATGCCACCCACTGAGAATTCTTGGTGGTAGCTGGGCATAAACCTCAAATTTCAAAATAACTACACTCTGGCATACCACAACCACATCCTGGAACATCAGAGGCTGAGGAAATCCAAGATGAAAGTTTTTCTTAATCTCACTGGAATCTATGGGGGATAGAGGATAGGGGACTACATTGCTCTAGTTACTGACTCTGCATTTGGCATCTTTGACGGTTCCTCCCCTCGGGCTATCTCTCCAAATATTGCTGCAGTAGCCAGTGAGGCTGTGTGGAGAGCCAATCCACCTGCGAGCTCCACACAAAGACAGGCTCGAAAAAGTCCTCTTCTTTAGAGGCCCAGTCCTTCTTCTCACATTTGAAGACAGTTATGAAGCAGAATTAGACTCATCATTATGTGGTAGTTGTGAAGCCCAAAAGCAGTGTGGGATGCTGAATGAAATAACATTTTCCAAAGTAACATCCAATCAAGGTTTTCAATATTCTCCTAAGATTTCTTTCATTACTAGCAATCAAAGGGTTAAAGATTTAGTCTTTTGTCTTTGTGTGTCTGGTTATTTATCATTGGATGGTAACCTAGGGATGGGACCTGGCCAAATATTTCCACTGTTTGCTCTGGCCCCTCCATAAGTCCTGGAAACTCTCACTCCTTAGACTATTACTTTGACTTCATTCTGAGGATATCTCCGTAATGACTTGGCCTACCCAGGTAAATGGCAGGTTGCCAGCTTACCCACCAGATACATATCGCAAATTAATAGATGGCTCTTCCATCTCCAGTGGATTTTCATTCACTGAGGAAACGTCATGGTAAGGCAGAAAGTCTAGGCTTTGGGTCAGACATATTTGGACTTAAATTTCAGCTCTATTAAGTGTGCATCCTGGAGTAAGTTGCCCTCATCATTGAGTCTGTTTTCTGAATTATAAAGGACTGCAAATGCAAAGCAATGCAAAACAAGCACCTACCAGTATGTGGGGCATATAATAAGCATGCAAAAGATTAGAGCTATTATTATTGTAATTTCCTTCATAGGGATGCCGTGCAGAATAAAATGAAATGTCTGTGAAAGACCTGGCCCATTAGTAGGAGCTCAACAAACATTAGTTCCTTTCCCTGTGAGGAAAATTACATCCTTTCAGAATCTGCTTGGGTGCTAGGTGACCTGAATCCAAGGTGCTTCCTTGCAGCCACCTAATAATAAATACTCCTCTCTCTTCCCTCAGAGGAGAATGATGTGGGACCCCCCTCCCCAGCTATGTCTAGTTCCAGCAAGTCTTCTGCACCTCACCAACAGGCCTTCTCTTTTCCTAACACTGAGATGGTTTTGTTGATTCTTATCATTCAGTTTCCAGGTGGGATCCAAAGTCTTCCCCCCAGCCCAGCACCCCTATTTCCCACTCTGCTGCTCTGTGTTCTTCCAACCATTCCTGAGGTGCTCACTGCCAGAGCACATTTTACTATGACAAAGCAGACATGTTTGTGTTCAGATCAATTTTCTCTTAGTCAAACTGGGGTACATTTACAACACAGAAATAGGAGAGGATTGGTGTGGTTTTTATAAAGAGGTAAAGTTATTATCCCACAAGTCTGATTGACTGAGCAGCCAAAACAAATATGTTGAGTAATTTCTCCCCTCACTATGCCTGAATTTTCCAGACAATAGCTTCACACGGCAAAGCTTCAAATGGCATATATTCATCCCAGCACTTACATTCTGTTTGTGATATGATTTTGAGAGAAGACATCTTAGAGAGTAAATTCTTAGGGAAAGAATATAAATCCATAAATACGAGATAGATAAAAATAGATAATTACTGAGATTTCAGAAACGTTAAAAAAATAACAACAACAATAATAATAATATAATGACTGTAATTTTCCAAGCATCTTCTGACCACAAATGTAATGCTGGGGAGAAAGAGATGTATTTGTTTTCCTCTTGCCTTATGGCTGAAAGAGCAAGCCATGCATGATTTTTACGACCTGGCTAGTGATGTGTCCCTTCAGGGAGCTATTAACTCCATCCTTGTAGATGGTGCCTGATCCCTGTCAAAATTAGAAATTGCTTAAAACCAAAAGGAAAGCATTTCATTCCTAAATAGGCCATTAGTGATATTGGATAGTTTGTTATGCTGTAATGTAATATTGAAATTCCTAGAGGCAACTGATTTTCAGTAGAGAATTAAAAAAAAAATCTGAGTATTTGAGGAATGAGTAGAAAGAACCCTGGACAGCTAACTATTTTATAGGTTGTGTGTCAGCAGTTGACCTTTTGAAAATAAAATCATTAACCCTCCCAAGACAACTAAATGCAAATGAGCCCAGTCCAACAGTGCAGTAGGTATGAAAACATATGGATAGAAAACTAACATCTATTTGGATTTCAAAGGCAGGAGGAAATATATATGAAACAAAATGTCAGAATAATAACCATCGTCCTCAAAAGAAAGTAAGGGGACCAAAAATAGCAATGGACAATTTTGGTACTTAAAAATTATAAGCACTGATGCATAGGGTAATGGGAGCAGACATGTACAGCATGGTCTTTTCCTTCAGTGTGTGCCTGGATGCGCTGTCCCTGCCTCAATGCGTGGCTAATATAATCTTTGACAACTTTTACCCAGGGAAACAGAATTCCACGAATAATGCACATAAGCAAAATAGCATCATTCCTTGTCCTACAGCTAGAGAGAAACTAATTTACTGGCTGCAGGTTACGATAGCTTTAAAAAAAAAAAAAGATACTATTGTTTTCATGCCTGTACCTATCATGTAAATACCTGTTTGAAAGACTGCAACTTAATCAGTTAAGATATTAGAGTGATTCACCACCAGCTCTAATTATATAAGTACAATATTATATGTACTTAAAGGCTTACAAGTGCTAACTAATCCCATTTCTCACCATTTGTATCCAAAACCTCCAGTTAATTTCCTTTTCCTGAATATAGTTTGTGAATTGCAAAAATGTGGGAAAAGTCACTAGTCTAGTAAATGTTTTTCTTTCAATAGACACTTAATTTCCTTTCTGAAGTTACTGTAATTTATTTCAGGAACTGAGCCCTTTTTCCTGGAACCCTTCTTGTTCTCATCAAGACAGACATGTTCTCCAAGGACAGTCTGATATTTCTCCTGGCTAAACTCTGGGGACATTATCAAAGGTATGGTACAGTAAGTTACTATTTCACCAAAGGTTAAAAAAAATGGAAGAATACATGCAGGGATGGGAGAGTATTAATCATATTCAAGTTAAAATATTGTTAAATTCAAAGAACTATAAAAATTTTATATCAATATAGATATTTCAACAAATACACAAATTAAGCCCTTTCCTAATTCCTGGCCTAATTGATGGGCTTTTTCCATTAAAATTGCCATTCCATCACATATATGGATAATATATAATTCAAAGTTGAAATCAGGTCCCTTGAGTTTCTTGAGATTGGATAAATGTCTCAGAACATCAGCCAACAGGCCTTAAAGGAAGGTGACAATCTATAAAGCATCCTGATGCCTTGTCAATAGGAGGAGGGAGATAGGTTGAGATTGTAAACCAAGCAACCTTTTCATGACCTCAACCCTCCCCCAACCTCTGAAAAATAATAAGGACTATTCCTTGGGTCTTTGTTTGAGGAAGCTGAGAATAAGAATTGTGAGCTCCTGCATTCCCACAGAGACTTAAAGTAACCACAACCCTTTCCGTTCACAACTGCTTTATATTTGGTGACCTAAGTTCAAGTAGCTGAAATTCTGCCACATCCAGGAGCTCAGAAATAATTCACACTATCACTACCCTGAGCAAGACAACCAACCAAGGCTAGTGTGACCCATGGGGTGGGTGGGGGTAGAGGGGTGGACAGGTCACAGAATGACATATTTCAAAGTGGTGGGCAGATGGGGGAACAGGAACCCTTGAAAGCTTTTCAGGGACCCTGAGATTTTAGCTGCCACGAAGATAAGAGCTTCAGATTCAGAATCAGTTAGTGAACCAGGTTTCTGGTAAGCTCTGCCATTAATTTTGTGACCTTGGTTATATTTCTTAATTTCTCTGGGCCTCAGTTTTCTCATCTACAAATTGTGTGGAAACAATGTCTACGTTACTGCCATCTCTCAAAAGTCTATAATTTTGTGAGGGTTGCTTATTCCTCAGAGATACAAGAAAACGGCCGTTAACTGCAATTATACTCCTGGGGGAAGAAAAAACAAATGGAGTTTTCTCTGTCCAGCTAATGACACTCTGCAACTCAGCAGTGAGGTAGTAAGTGAGAGGCAATGCAACAAATCCACATCCTTGGGCTAATTACATGTGGAAGACCTCTGTGCATCACCATGGTGTCCAAAGGAAGGGTAACGCCATTAAAGGTCAAAGACTGGAAAAGAGACTATGGCATTAGGATAGGAATAGGTAAAATCTACCACAGCAGCCTGAGACTTGACCGCAGGCCCCAGTACAGTGAGACCCTAATTATTTTCTAAAGAATGTGTCAAAGAAGGTGCAGGCACCACCTGCTTCAGAATCACCTAGTCACACATGCAAATTTCTTGAACTCACCTAACCCCACTGAATCTCTGAGGGAAGAAAATAAAACCTAAGAAATCTGCATTTCTAAGAAGTTTCCCAGGTGTTTATTTTGTACAGTAAAATAAGAACTACTGATCTAACAAATGGAAAGGAAGAAGTTGGGAGGAAAGGAAGAATGAGATCTTCAGCACGTGCACTCCCAGAACACCTCTAGAAGTGTAGGGGTAGGTGATAACCATGGCTGCCTCCAAAGAGGTCTGAAGTACAGGGTAAAAGAGAAATTTCTTTTTTACCATACACTCATTAATTTTGCTTGTATTTTTACCATGAGCAAGAATTAAATCAATAAATATTTCTTATCCCCCAAAATTTTAGAAGTACAAACTAAATTTGGGTACACTTTCTCAGAGTTGGAAGAAATGAACACTCCTAAAAGTTGAAGAATAAAATGACAACAGTAATTTAAAATTTTCTCTCTCTCTCTTTTTTTTTTTATCACATTGGGTATGTTAAGCAAAAGATGGCTTTAGTTTTGTACTTTATCAAATGGAGGATGGCAAGGAAGACTATCAGGAAGGATACTTAATAAAGATGCCTCCCTTCAATTACATCTAGGTGGTAGCCTAAAATCAGTATCTTGTTACTCACTACACTAGTTTTTTGTTCCCTGGGTGACTGGCAGTTCTTGCTAACTAACTTAGAAAATCCTCAGAAGCAGAGACCATACCTTATGCTTCTTCGAATTTCTCATAGCTTTTTTCACACCACATAGGACATAGTCCTTGCTCAGCAAAATTCTTATGAGTATTTTCTGTAACACATAACACCTCTCCTTTCTCAAGAAAACTCTGAAATTCAATTCAATTAAATATCTTTCTAGCTCCATAAGTTGTGAAGTCCAGCAGTTGTGAAAGCAGATGCCTAAAAAGAAAAGAGATGGAGACATCAGGTCCAGGGGCCCAGGACCATGTTCACACATGCCCAGGGCTAAGGAAGTCTGCTTAACAAACTGGGACTAAGAGGCCCACAGTTGTGAGCTCTATTTGGAGACAGGCAGAGGTCTGCCAAAGCAACTGTTTTAAATTAGGCACCATGAGCTTAGGTGAAATTCATTAGAAAGTGTCCCATCCCACTACCCGAGCCATGTAGGACTATGCTGTGCCCCTCATGAGAAGGGGAGAGATGAGCGATGTATGGTCTAATGCACCACCAACTCCTGCTAAGCACCTATTAGAGAGGTCAGCTTTCTTCCCCTCTGTCCAAAACAGATGGAGACTGAGCTAGAAGTACATTTAGGACACTTGCCAATACCTGATGGGAAGCAGGAATTGCTTCAGTGGTTCAACAGTAATAAGAAGATGCTTGGCAGTAAGCAGCAGACAACCCTTTGATGTAAGTTGGGCATCTGGGCCATTGGAAAGAATGGTGTTTGCCCTAGAAAAGCAGCAGAGCAACCTTGGAAGCTAACTGTACCCCAAATTCAGAATTTTCCTTCTATGGTACAGAGTCATGAGCTGTCTCTGGAGAGCAGCTGCCCGTTCAAGGACATTTTCCCAGTCCTTTTGTGGCTAGAAACAATATAATGTGAGCAGAAACGATGTGCGTCACATTCATACCAAGGCTTTTAAGGAATTATTGTACCTTCACGCCTTCTCCCATTCCACTGGCTGGATGTAGATGTCAACCCCTACGCACTGACAGAGCCACAAGATGGAAGAAACCTGGACCAGAATCATTTCATGAAGGAAACATCCACCAACAAAGAACCATGACTTTGGACTACTATCTTAGCAAGAAATAAACTACTGTGTTTGTGAAATTATACATTGTGGGATCCATTTGTAATAGCATCTAGCATTATCCTGACTTGTGTATTTGGCTAAGCCAGAGACAAATACTGTCATTCCTGGACTTCAGGGACAGTATCTAGACCTGAATGAGGTTCAGTCCAAGGGGGCAGGAGGCTGCAGTCACCCTACACTGACTAGGTGTTTGCAAAGGACAGAAGACTTTTGTGATAAGCATTACTTGTCTTGAATGGGAAATATTCCTTTCTGGATTTTCTTTTCCCCAGGACACACTAATGGATAATGTCCAAAGGAGATAGAACTCCCCTCTATAGCTCTCCCCATCATATATCCTTTAGAGAGGGGCATGTTTCCAAGGCCTGGAACACCATCTAGCCTGCAAAAAATTTTCAAAGTTGAAGAATTTCCTTTTCTAAAGACCAGACCCATAAAAGAACAAGGGTGGGGAACCCAGTCACAGCCCAGAGCAGAGCCTTCAAATTCCCATAAGAAACAAAAAACCCTAGAAGATTCTACTAGAGGCTTGTAGATTACACACACACACACACACACACACACACACACACCAAGATATTTGCCTTTTGAATTCCAGACTCAGGTTATGTCTGTCAGAGACAAAGCCCCACATTGGGTCCCCTAGTGGGCAAAAAATAAATACGACAGCATCCCTGACCTCCAGGAACTAACAGAATATAACTCTAACCTAAGTGGTACAGAAGAAAAAAATGCAGAATATGCTATAAGAACAAACAGAATACCATAAGAACAAAAGGTTTCACATGGAGCAAGCAGGAATTTTTCTTGGGAGGGATAGAATGAACGCTGCGTACGTAGGAGAAGGATCACCCAGAAAGGCAGACAGAGAGAATACTTAAGTTAGGCCCTGAGATAGGAGAGGACAGGACGTTTACTTATACTGGATCCTCTTGCTTGCAAAAGCCTTTGGTGCCATTATCTCAAGGCAAATGAGTAATACAATCTTAGTTACTAAGTTTCTTAGCTTTTTCCTTTCCAAAAAGAAATTTAAAATGCAAGTTTAAGGAACAAACCTACCACTAAAAATGCTCAGGCATCTAGGTGGCTCAGTCAGTTAAGCATCCAACTCCTCATTTTGGCTCAGGTCATGATCCCACAGTTGTGGGACTGAGTCCCACATCAGGCTCCCCACTGAGCAAGAAGCCTGTTTAGGATTCTCTCTCTGTCTCCCTCTCCCCCTCTCCCCCATTCATGCTCCCTCTCTTAAAATAAAAAATAAAATAAAATAATAAAATAAAATGAATTCTCTGGGATATTAGGTACATAAAGAGAGGGGCATATTCTGAAGCAGAAAAGGAAGATATAGGAGGACCCAATTCACAATTCGCCAAGATTGTGTAACACTCGGGCTTCCAGTGATAGCTAAGACATTGACTAAGGAGACAGAAGTGAAGGCTGGAAAATTCAAATTGCTTTTGGGCAAATGACCTATGCAATGGGGTAGGGCCATTACTCAGTAATGCCAGACACCCAGTAGGCATTCAATAAATGCTTGTTGAATGAATGGCCCCTACATCATGCATATGTTTTGCCATGCATGATAACCTGTGCCAGAAATATTGTTAAAAATTCATTGATTCTGTTGCCCTAATTTAGTGACTCATCCTCTGTCTTTACCACCCACATGTGGTCAGATCACAGACACTTCTCAAGGCTAACCTAGGGGGAAAAATTTTTATTTATCTATCTATCTATCTATGCTGTCTTATCAGAAAATATATCAGCTATACATTGTATTTCTTGCATAAATCATATATATTTATGGGACTCCAAGCTGGGAGTCCAAGCTGGACAGTCCAAGAACTGTCCTCCATTCAAGCTCCAGTTCTGTCTTGCTTTCTTACTCACAGAAAGAACAGGGAAGGCTAATCAATCTAGATGGCTATAGACCTTTTCAGGAAGGACAATTTTAAAGTGTCTAACATGGTGAGAATTATGAAATCATTCTCCACATGTACATCTTTAAAGGTCTATATGCATAAATTAGTTTCCAATAATGCTGCAGAGCTCTAATTATTTTTTAATTTATACAAATACATGCAATTAAAGTGCAATTACAATGCAATTAAAATGCCAGTATAATTAAAATGCAGAAAGAAGAAAATTTATAAATGTGTTCATGAATCCCCTTGATTTCTTCTTAGGTTCAATTAATGCCACTTATGATTTAAAGACTGTGACAAATCTGTATTTCAGCCAAAAAGACCATCCCATCAATCCATGTACGTTAGAATGTGAAGTCTTATCTAGATCCACAGGGTTTGTCTTTATAATGATGTTGGATAGAACTGGTCAAATGAGGAGTTGCTTGAAAAAGGTAAAGCCAAAAGAAGGGGGGAAAATAAGGGTGTCTGCCCTACACAGTGAAGAATGCACGTAAAATACTTTTTCCAGGACTTCTTAAATATTGGCCAGATATATTTATATATTTCTCTAATAAGAGCTATGACCTTCTTTACTCTATTTTCTCTGTAGATAAAGGCATTCAGTTAATAAGGACTGATCTGAGGTGCCATCAATATACAACAAACATCTTTAGAAAACAGATAACGACTTCTGCTAAACAACTCCTTTTTGTAGGCAGCAAGCAGTCCAGTGACCTACTAGAAACTCAAACCTAGGGGTGCCTGGATGGCTTAGTTGCTTGAGCGGCAGACTTTTGGTTTTGGCTCAGGTCATGATCTCATAGTTTGTGAGATGGAGCCCCAAGTCAGGCTCTGCACTGACAATGAGGAGCCTACTTGAGAGTCTCTCTCTCTCTCTCTCTCTCTCTGCCCCTTCCCCACTCACGCACGTGCACTCTCTGTCTCTCAAAATAAATAAATAAACTTCAAAAAAAGAAACACAATCCTAAAAGGCTAGATTTCATTACATTATTTTTGTACAACAAACGCTTTTGAGTACTTCTGGGTGTATAAAATAACATATGGTCTCATGGATAGCCAAATCCTCCATGATTTGGAGGAGAGAACAAATATGTAAAAAGTTCATGCTGTCCAATGGGATAAATGCAATAGAGGTCATGTGCACTATGGAGGCACAGAGAAACTAAGAGCTCTCCAGAAAGGAGAAAATGTTTGAGCTGGGTCTAGATTGAACAGTGATTCTTATTCCTTAGCAGCCTTATTATCTCAGTGACTGGGGCACAACGGACTGTTTAGTGGGTAGAGGTCAGGAAAGCTAACCATCCTCACCGGGGTTCAGTTCTCTACAGCAAGAATTGTCCTGCTTCTCACATGACTTTCAAATGTCTAACGTCATGCCAGGCATTTAGGACTAACACGCCTGTTTAAAATTGTCTAAGCCTTATGCTAACTCAGTTTTACATACAAACCACAAAGGATATGTTTTCTTTTCTTCATTTACCCAGAAATATTTTGGACTCTCATACTCTGTCTCTCTCTCACTTTCTCTCTCTCTCTCTCTCTCTCTCATACTCTGTCTCTCTCTCACTCTCTCTCTCTCTCTCTCTCTCATACTCTGTCTCTCTCACTCTCTCTCTCTCTCTCAAAAATAAATTAACATTAAAATAATAATAATAAAATAAAAAATAAAATTTCCAGTTTCAGCTTCTTGAAACTGTGTGAGAACAGGGGAATTTCTAGTGAGCCCCAACTTTCTCCATTTTTTTAGAATCATCTCTTCGTGCACATTTATGACTTGCTCTATGATACTTAAGACTGCACAGTGCACACCTCCATGTTTTCTGCCATGTGGTAGCCTAGTGTGTTCCTAGAAGTGGGCCATGGAGTCTATGCACTTCCAGTTTTACTTAGTATTACCAAATAGTTCTTCAAAGTAGCTGTCCTATTTATGGTCCCACCAGCAATGTTCCCATAACCTCACTAATGCTTGGAGTTATCAGACTTCTTAATTTTACTAATCTTACTAATAACATAATGATATATCATTGCTGTTTTAAGTTTCTCAGGTATTTAGAGAGTGGACATTTCTTACATGTTTATTGGCCAGTAAGGTTTCACTGTCTGTGAATCACATGTTACAGTAATCCCCACAACCCCTCCTTATCCACAACCTCACTTTCAATGGTCTCAATTATCTGTGGTCAACTGCCATGCTGACACAGATGATCTTCCTTCTGACATACTGACAGAAAGTCAATAGTAGCCTAATGCTATGCCATGCCTACATCATTCACATCACTTCATCTCATTACATAGGCATTTTATCGTTTCATATTGTCACAAGAAAAAGAAAGGTGAGTTCAGTATAATAAGATATTGAGAGAGAGCATATTCATATAACTTTTATTACAGTGTGTTGTTAAAATTTCTGTTTTATTATTGTTGTTGTTAATCTCTTAATGTGCCTAATTTACCTTTATCATAGGTATGTCTATATGGGGAAAAAACATAGTATAGCATACCATAGAGTCTTTCTTACAATTACAAATAATAGTTTTTATTATATTTTCTAATTATTTACTGCTGGGGCAAAGGGATTATTTTAATATTTTGAGATTGTTGATAAATAAAGCAGTATTATTTTCCCTATTGATTAATTCTAATCATTGGTCAAGTCTTGCATTTTCTATATAGACACTGCAAACAATTCCCAATGCCAATCTTCTTTTTCCTCGTATTATGCTGTCTAGGACTTCTAATGGAATGCTGAATACGAACAAGAAAAGAGGATATATTTGTCTTTTTCTTATCTAATATACCTCTAAGTATGATATTCATACATATTTTTGTTCCTTTTATTTGATTAAAGAAATTTTATTCTACTCTAGTTTGCTAAGAGATTTTATCATAAATGAGTGTTGTTTCCCAAAATTTTTTGCAAATTTTGAGATATTAAATGGTGTTCTCCCTTAATATTGTAGTAAAATTTTTATGTATTGAATATTCCAATATTTGATTATTTATTAAATATTTTATACTCATCTTTGCTCATAAGTGAGCATAACCTATAATTTCCTATTCACATATTTTCTTTTTTCAATTTTACTATCAAAACTATACTAGCCTCTAAAAAAATGAGTTGGAGATCTTACCCTCTTTTTAATGATGTTGCATACATACAAGTCTTGAATTGACCTATTTTTCCTAGTGAGATATTCTTTTCATGTAACAATGCTCTTAATTCTTAATAACTAAAGAATAATGTTCTTAATTCTAAAAGAGTATTTGTTACTAACATACTTGTATTAATTTTCTTTTACTTAGTCTGACCTAAAATACATTTTCTAGCTTTTAATTTTAGGCCTTATGTGTCAAGTTTAGATGAGTCTCTTAAATATTACAGAGCTGCATTTTTAAAGATCTAATCCAAGATTCTCTGCTTTTAGCTACTAAATTAGTTAATTTATATTTGTTGTAAAATAAAAATATTTATATTTATTTCTATTCTATTATTTTGAAATTTCTATTAAACAAGCTTTTGATGTACTTTTTTTTTACCTTCAGATTTCTGTTGCATTGGTTGTTTTATTCTTTATATTACTTTGGAAGCTGTATCATCTATTGCTATTTTTAATGGTTACTCATTTTAATGTACATTGGGCTTACCAAATTATAGAATTAATCAATATACCTTCAGTCCTCCCAAATAAAGGAACTTAGAATATGTTAACTCTGATATCTCCTTTAATCATACATGTTATTTTTGCCTAGTTTTTAAATTCCACCTTGATTTTAAACTGTTCCTCCCTCCATTTATCTTCAACATCATTATTATAGTTTTATGTCATTAATACTTCTTTGGACTAATTAATATTTTACCAATTTCTTGGGTCCTCATTGTTTTTTGTTTCCCACTCTTTCCTTTGGGTTAAATTTCCTTCCTACTAAAATTTACCCTTTATAAGTTCTTGTAATGAGGCTCTTCACCAAGATTGCTAAGTTCACTCCATTATGTTTTTCTGAAAATGTCTTAATTGTATCCTCACTCATGAATGATACAAGTTTAGCCTGGTAATTCTAGATAACAATTACTTACTTTCAGCATTTTTTATATAATCATTCTACAAGCTTCAGACTTTAGTTGTTCATAAAAATTCAGCTGTTTGGGGCACCTGAGTGGCTCAGTCAGTTAAGCATCCAACTTTGGCTTAGGTTATGATCTCATAGTTCATGAGTTCAAGCCCCACATCCAGTTCTGTGCCGACAGCTCAAAGCCTGGAGCCTGCTTTAGATTCTGTCTGCCTGTCTCTCTGCCCCTCCCCACCCCCCCCCACACAAATAAATAAACATTTAAAAAACTTTTTAAATAAATTTTAAAAATTCAGTTGTCTGTTTAATGGTCATTCCTTTTGTAAGCTGACTTTTTTCTCTGGTTGCTTATAAAATCTCCATGTTTTCTTTGTTATAGTTTCATTACAATTATGGTTGTGAATTTATTTTTATTTATTCTGTCTTGTATTCATTGTGCTTCTGACCCATTATTCATGTTCTTATATCAATTTTTAAAATTCTCTGCCATTATATCCTTATGTATTGCCTCTTCACTATTCTCCCTCTTTTCTTTATGGAACTCTATTAGAACTAAGCTGGACTTTCTCATTTTATCCTCAAAACTTAAAAATTTCTCTTTTGATTTTTAAATACTGAGAACAAACTGAGGGTTAATGGGGGTGGGGGAGAGGGGACAATGGGTGATGGGCATGGAGGAGGGCACTTGTTGGGACGAGCACTGGGTGTTATATAGAAACCAACTTGACAATAAACAATAATAACAAAAATTTCTCTTTTATATTTTTAGTTTGAAATTTCTTGCCTAACTACTGTAGCTAACTCTATGTTATTTACATTCAACTTCTCAGCCATTGTATTTGAGAATGACAAGTAAAGACTTGGTGCTTTATCGAGTGCTACAGACTTATGGTAAACTTTTTGAAAGGAATCCTGTACACCCTCTGAGGAAAAACCAATTGCTTAAACAGTGCATTTTACAGAAAGCTCTCAAATGCTGACATGAAACAGCTGAAGTACTTTCTCAAAACTTGTCCAAAGAACAGTGTTCCAAAAAGATGAGATGTAGCACCCGGAGCTTCAGTCTCTTCTCTAAACTGTGAAGCTGGGTTGGACACAGCAGGTCAAACTTCCCACTATCATTGTATTTATCAATTAAAGTCTTAGCACCACAGTGATCCTAGTCATGGTACAACCTATTTGAGCATGTATCTCTATAGGTTTTTCAATGCTGCTGGGCTCAGCTAAAATATATCTTTTGATGTCTGGTTAGGGCTAAAGGACTAAGCTTTAAAACCTTAGTAACATATTCTATTTGAAATAATCTTTATACCCCTGTTGTATTCATAGCATATGAGGAACATGAAAAGGGCAGAAGGTAGAAGGTGCCACTTGGGGGTTTGCTAGCCAACACACTTGTACTGGCACACATCTTAAATATACTGCACTGCGCTAAGCATTCCCTTTACAACTCACATATTGGTTTTTTTTTTTTTATTTCAAGGACTCTAGTAGTCATTATTAGGAATTCTAATTGATTTATTTGCAAATATGTCTGGTCTCTTCATTGTGTCTTACTTTCTATGATTTTAATGCGTACTTTTACATGTTTAATTATTTTCTTTTCCTTTTTTATCTTTCTGATGCAAAAAGGTGATTTTATTAAAGCATTGTGGGGGGGCGGGCAAGATGGCGGAGAAGCAGGGAGTTCTGTAATCCGTGCACGACCGCATGGATTGAACTGAGAAGGACTGAAGGGATAAAACTTGGATTTGCAAGTGGGGGAAAGAAGAAACAGATGCCAGAAAGAAGACAACCTCAAAGATGCCTGAGTGAGTGACTGTGATCTGGGAAATTACAGGACGGGCGCGTCCCGGTGGTAAAGGGGAAAGGAGCCCCGGAGCCCAACACAGGGAGAGCGCGCTGTGCCCCGGAGAGACCAGGGGAAGAGAAAGAGAGACGGAAAACGCACCTAGAACCATCTCTAAGGGAGGAAAAACTCGCCCGTCTCCCCATATATAACTGCCGAGCGCCGGGAGAGAAATCCGTCCCATCTGGCTGGCGAATTCTTCCTTGGGCGCAGCGGCAGCAGTGCGGGAGCGGCGGCGGTGCGAAAAGCGACAGCGGCGGCGCCAAGAAAGGCGCCTTGAAAAGCGGCAGCGGCGGCGCGGCAGCAGCTCCGCGAAAAGGGAGGCACAAGCCGGGCCGGGAGGCCGGCTGCCAGCAGGAGGGAATCTCATCCCCGGTGACCGTGTTGAACTGCACGGACTGGGATTTGGAAGCGAGGCGGAGCTTGGATAATACAGTTTGACTCACCCGCGGCACAGGGAGATCGGACTCAGAAGGGCGGCTTGCGACGCTTGGTTCCAGCAAAGCTTTGTAGCGGCGCCATACTTCTCCCCGCAACCACCAAGGCGGGGCCGCGGAGACAGCAGCCCCCGAGACCTGACCTGACGCCAGACCACGCCCATCCACACAGGGGAGTTGTCTTTTTTTTTTTCTTTTCTTTCCTTTTTTCTTTGCTTCTCCTTCTTTTCTGCTGCCATCCAGATATATATCCCATAGCATATTCTTATTTCCCCTCTTGGCTGGTTATATGCTTTTAGACTGCCCACAGAATTTTGCTGTTTCTGTCCCCAGCTTGTTGTTTTTTTTTTCTTTTTGTTTTTGTTTCTTTTTCTTCTCTCTTTTCTTCTCTTCTTTCTTTTCTTTCCTTTCCTTTCCTTTTCTTTACTTCTTTCCCCTTTTGACTTGCTTGTTTGTTTGATTTTTCTGTGCATTTGCGTGCTTTTGTTCCCTGTATGCTAGTCTGTTTCCTTTTCAGGGATACCTCAAAAAACAAGCCAAAGTATACATGGTGGAGAGTCCCATATAACTGACCAGGGAAATAAAACAATCAGAGGCA
>CM053577.1:69452794-69483426 GCA_028646485.1 Cryptoprocta ferox
AAAAAAAAAAAAAGCATGGGGACAGGATCCATAGGCTGGAAGAGCTGCCCCAGGACTATGAGGAGAGACTGATTATACACTTGGGAGTTGGGGAAGGTAAAGACAAGAGGAAGTCTCCAAAGGGATTTTCACATGCTAAAGAAGACACAGAATACTGGAGACCTATCTATTGTCAAGCTAAGGTTGTTTTCCCCTCTAGCAAAGTATTAACAATAGGGAGTTCCTGGAGAAATGCACTATTTTATTTTTTTTAAGTTTATTTATTTATTTTGAGAGAGCATACGCATACAAAGCTTGAAAGCAGGGGAGGAACAGAGAGAGAAAGGGAGAGAATCCTAAGCAAGCTCTGCACCATCAGTGCAGAGCCCAACAGTCTACTTTTACATGGAGGGTACAGGCTTTCAAACTCCAGCCCTTATACAAGGGTTTTATTTCAAACTCTGCCTATACAAGACTAGCCTCATTTTCTATTGTAGACATTAAAACCCTCTTACCCCAACCTCCAGGGAAGACTAAGCAACAGCTCAGACTCATACCTCTTTGATTTACAGTTTCTTCTTTAGGGGGAACTGTAGGTTTCCATTTTCTCATAAACACAGTTATACATTTCTAAGAATTTTTATTGTATTTTATCCAGATGTATAGAAGCTATTAGAGAATTTTCTAACTGTTTTATCTGCCAGCTTGTTGGAAACAGAAATTCTTAATATTATTTCTTAATATGCACTTCTCTTTTTGTACTACTATTATAATGCTTTGTATTCACTTTAATTATATGATTATAATAATAAATTTCACTGAAACAAACAGATCCGGGAGCACACATATATAATCATCGGATTCTTTAAGAGTATACAACTCCAGCTGGCAGAAGCAGAAGTTTAGGCATAACAGACAGTGTCACGCAAGCCAGGTGTGTTTTGCAGGCTATAAACATCAGTTTAGTGTGTTTCATAGAAAGAATGGGGAATATTATAAATCCAATAAGGGGGCTAAACGTTAAATGGAGATTAAAAAGCATCCATTATAACTTTAAAGAATGGAGCATAGGAACTGATGAGAAATGAGTTTAGAGAAATATGTTAGATTCATGCATTGAAAGCATGAGTCATTCTGAGGAATTTAGCCTTAATCCTTAGGAAATGGTAGGGGAGGGCATATCAAAGTGTATGGACCTGTGGGTTTTGAATGAGAAAACATACAGGAAACAATCTGCATAAAGCTTTGCACAAATGTATGACATTTTTTCTTATTTCAATATCTATGGAAGCTTAAAAAAAGTCTAGAAGTTAGTAAAGCAGTATAAGTGTTCTAATTTAAATGGCCGTAAGTTCTCAAGCCACTTCAAATTCTTTCCAGATGCTCTCCAATGAAACACTGGTTCTATTCATTTAGCCTATGGCACCTCAGTGATTTTCTCAGCCACCCAGTAAACCTCTGAGTGTAAACCAGTTACACCCTCTCCAAAGAGGTCTGACTCTTAGTGATGAGGGAGAGAGAACCCTCTTGCAAATGTGTTCATTCCCCATGTACGTACCTTACCTAAACCCTAGAGTTAGTGACTACTCCCTATATTTGCCATTCTTGTTTTCTTTAGAGTTCTTTTTACCCCTTAGGAGTTATGTCCCAATGCTAGTTAATAATTCTTTAATTAAGCTTTTTTTGTTTTAATTACTGTGTAGTTTCCATCTCCAAACTGGACCCTGACTGATACACACACTGAAATTTGAAAACCAGTATCCTAGATCACAAAATTATCTCAGAGTTTCCAGTTATTTTCACCAAAAGTAAGTGAATTATCCTAGTGATTATATAAATAACTGTTCCTAAGAGCTTAAGGGTCATAAATACCTGATGCTTACAGGCTCAAATACTATTCAGTGAAATTCTGCTATACTGTATACTTTTATGGTCATATATGTAATCTGTACATGTGCACTGATGCTTTTATGATAAGGCCTATGAAACACTAATTTTTAAAATTCCAGGTAAATATGATTTAAGATAAGATTAATCATTATGATTTAAGGTAAGATTAATCATCTGTGGAACTAAGAGATAATATTCATAATTACAGTTAAAAGTTGTTAGCAATATAATTATTGAGTTATAAAATTCTATTTTAGTCATGAAATGAGTACAAAAGTCAGGAAAAGAAAATATATTTTTAGTAGGGCTTTACAAAAGGAATATCCTTGTGCTCAATTTGGCAACACATATACTAAAATTGGAATGATACAGAGAAGATCAACACGGCCCCTGAGCAAGGATGACATGCAAATTTATGAAGCATTACATATTTTTCTTCTGACAAAGGTGATAAATTCAGCCATCATGATCTAATAAGTTTACCTTTTAAAAGTGAAAGAAAAAGAATACCCTTTTTCTAGAAGAAGTACAAGATCTCACACATAACATATTATAGCCTTTATTGTAGAGAGGTAAACATTGCTAATGGCAAGAAATCCAACCTTTATTTACTTATTTTTTAAGTATATTTATTTATTTATTAAGAGATAGAGAGAGAGTGAGGGAGGGGCAGAGAGAGAGAAAGGGAGAGAATCCCAAGCAGGCTCTGTGCTGTCAGCCCAGAACCCAACATGGGGCTCAATCCCACGTCCCAAGAACGGTGAACCAAATTCAAGAGTCAGACGCTTAACTGACTGAGCTGCCCGGTGCCCCTAATTTACTTATTAAATTAAAATAAAAACACCTATTCAATCAAAGTGACCTGTCAGTGCTGTAGCTTCTACTGCTTCAGTGAATACATTTCTTATAAAAGATCAGGCTGTTGAAATGTAAGGTCCAGAAAAGAAAGTGATAATTGCACATCAAAGCTGTAGGTCACAAAGTTTCAGAACTTTAGCTTTCATTTCTAAGCAAACTTTAATTATATGAATCTGAATTTTCACAAGGCCTCCTATCAATCCCTCTTCCCTGAGAGTGCGTCAATTGTAAAAATCAATCTTAATCCAGAACCTTGAAAGAGTTTATATTCAAGGCACATTCTTAACATCAGACTCATCAAAACACAAAAATCAGAAATGTATTCTTATATTCATTTATGTGAATATCCTTAGGCTTGACATTATTCAATTTGAGACAAATGACTTTAAAAAGTACTGTTTTCTCCTGCAGAACCACAGGAACTTGTTCAGAGCACTGAGCAGTCTCAGTATCAGATTAAAACATCAAATTCTTCCAGTCTTCCTGGTATGTAAATTTTGATTAATGCTATGAAGAGTGCTACTTTAAGATGTTTATGCTTGCTTTCAGTTTCCTTTGGATTTTAGTGGCCTTGATTCTTTGTCTTCTAAGCAGAAATGTCATAGCAGAATCTCAGCATATCTCCTGGGGAACTAGGGGTGAGGAGGGCTAAGACAGTATTCGGCACTTCATGAGACTCATAAAGGGCATCCTGGAGGACTTGGGGCTCAAAGGGATGTTCATCCTAGTTAGGTGGAAGAACCATCTTCAGTGGGGGCTTCTATGAGATGTAAGGACAAGTGAAACTTGTCCCTCCAACAGAGAAGGCTATAGTGTCTCCTACTCCACGGAGTAGCAGCTGACAAAGTGTCCTCACTAGTGGTGCCTATTGTTTATTGGTATCTTTCAATCAGCTCTGCAGCCCTTCTCTTCTTGCTACCTAGCCTGGGTGGCATCTAAACCTCATTAAGTTATTTAGCAGACATTTATGGACTACCTTTCAAGGACAGGCATTGTATGACCTTACCTAGCTGTCAGCTTCACAGACATGCATGCAGTGATGGTAGTAGAAAGGAAGGGTTGAGAACACTGGCTTTGAGATCATGTAGACTCAGGTAGAAATCCCAATTCTGTTATCTACTAGCTTTGTGATCTTGAGTTTGTCATCTTTAAAAAGAAGATAATACTTCATACCATTGTTGAAGGAACTAAATGAAATAATACACACAGAGACTGAGCAGGTATCTGGCATATCATGAGAATTCAATAAAATGTTGATATTATTTTGTTGTTATTATTATAATTATTTCTTAACTATCCATTCTGAGCTCCTGTCCAATATTTTCAAATATCTATAGTTCTCTCTCCCTGGATATCCTCAACGAGTATGTCAAACTCAGTATTTCTAAAACTGAATCCATTAGCATTCTTAGGAAATTCATCACTATTTTTCTTAGTATCTCCATCTGCCATTATCTTTATGGACAAATAAAATATCTGGAAGCCGCCACCTTTGAGTCCTGTTTCTTCTTCACTTCCATATTAAATATGTCACCTATTCAGTCCTTTTTAACTCATAAATGTATCCCTTTCTCTCCATTCCAACTGGCACTGCCCTGGTTTACAATTTCAATCTCTCTTTCCTATGTAACCTGTAGGTACAGCCACAGGAAATCTTTCTAAATAACGCTGAGTTTAAATATTCTGTCTTGTTGGGTCCACAACTACATTAATATGTTGAACCATGTTCTAATTTTTTTATTCAGCCTCACCACTGGCCTCCCGCTTCCAGTCTGTGCCCTAAATCATGTGTCACCCTGCCACCAGAGTGATCATTTAAAAACAAATCTAACCATATTTCACCCACTCAAAGTGTGGAAAACCATCCACTACTGAGCCCCAACTTCACTTTTGAACTTTTGAGCCCCATCTCCTGCCAAACCTATATATACGTGTGTATCTTATATACACTCTAGTCAAATAGAGCCAGGTTTTTCCAAGTTCTGGAGACTTCTAATTGTCACCTCTACCTGGGATCCCTTCCCCAACCTGTGCCCCATTCTGCCTTTCCTCCCAGTTGTCATCATCTTTTTTATTCTTCAAAAGTCACACCCTCTGTGAAGACTGCCCAAACTTTTCTCCCAAGAACATTCAACCAGTTTTGCCTCTGGTTTCATTTGGTAAACACTCCACCATGGGCTTGTTACAGAACAATTCTTTCCATGTGTGACTCTCACACCAGACTGAGCATTTATCCTATGAGACTTTGAACTCTGCAGGGGCAAGTCAACAGTTTATTTCTTTATACTGACAACATGTGGTTGGTCTTTGATAAATGTTTGATGTAAGAAAGGATGAATGAATGAATGAATGGACAGTTCAATTAGGCATTGAGGGAGGGAGCCTTCAGCTCAGTTTGAGAGGGAAATGGAAAACACTCATTGGTACTTTTTAGTGGGGAGGAAAGTAGCATCTCAAATAGTAAGAGATTTTGCAAATGAAAGCATGGCCTTGTCTTTTCTCTTATGAGAAGCACACTCAGAATTACAGAATTACCATTAGATATTCAAGTAGCCAAAGGCCTGTGGAGTCCAAGAGTATAACAAAGTTTTCAATGCACATGTGTGTTGGTCCTTAGGAAAACAAATGAGAAGAAGTGATGACTAGCACCCCAGGTCATGTGCACAAAGCTTTGGACAACTGGTGGAATTATTTGGTCCTTTGAGGAAGACTGATAGCCCCATGTAGAATGGTATGAGTGGGTATTCTTCTATCAGTAATGAGAATTAAGGGAGATATCATCTTGAGCCAACAAGAAAACCTTTATCACCAAGCCAGTTATATAAGGGGTATATTATTTGCTGGGGCTGCCATGACAAAGTACCACAAACTGGGTATCTTCAACAACAGAAATTTAACGCTCACAGTTCTGGAAGCTAGGCATCAGAAATCAAGGTGTCAGTAAGACTGGTTCGTTCTCAGTCTATAAAGGAAGGTCTGTTCCATGCCTCTCTCCTAGCATATGTTTGCTAGTAATCTTTGGGGTTCATTGGCTTCTTATGCCTAACCTTGATCTCTGCCTTCATTTTTCACTCCCTGGAGGTATATATGTGTCCAAATTTCCTCCTTTTATAAGGACACCATCACATTGAATTAGGGACACATCCTACTTCAGTATGACCTCATCCTAACTTAACTAATTACAATTGCACTGATCCTATTTCCAAAGAAGGTCACATTCTGAGGTACTGGGGATTAGGATTTTAACATATAAAGTTTTGAAAGGACATAGTTCAACACATAACAAGAGATTAGATGGTATCATCCCAGGAGATCCTGTTCTCCCAGCATCTTGAGATGGTTTATGAGAGACACACATGAAAGAGAGCTGAGATATTGATGGCTTAGAAAGAGAAGGGGTAGGAGATCCCTAGCAAACACTACTGACTAACCACCCAATCATTGTGACCTGGGGAAGGGACAGACGATAAAAGGAGGGGAAGAAGAATGTTCAGAACCAGACCCACCTCTAATTGCTCTTCTGTAGGTCATGGAAGACTAACACCAAGAAGCTCTTGGGGATAAAATCACCACCAGACTTGAGGGTGTCCAGGATTGAGAAGGTATTGTGCCAACTGGTTTACCAAAGTCCCAAGGTGTTTGAAAGAGGTTGATAAGTCACTAAAATTGAAGTCTTGTCTAATTCCTTATATCAAAATACTGGTTATGCATAAAACATAGGATGTTTAGAGAGAAAAGGAGGATTTGATAAAACAGTTTCTCTGCCTTAAATTATAGAAGATTAAACCAAGACTCAGAGGGGGAATATATGCTATGATGCAGAAGAAATAGCACAAGTCCAAGAAGCCAGAGAACTCTGTTAAATACACATTTTAATAGTAGAAACTTAAGCAAACTCTATAAACTCACTGAACTGCACTACCATATCTAAAATATGATACATCCTTTAAAGAATGGTCAATTGATTAAAGGAGATAATTCATGTGAAATTACCACTCAACTCTAAGAGATGGTTCAAGGAATTCATTAGTATAGTGATCAAATCCTATTCCTATTTGAATCTACAACATTTAGCATACATTGGATATTCAACAAATGTTTGTTGAATGATTGAATGAATTCAATATGACTCTTAAAAAGATAAAATTCTAGAAAACAATGTCCAAATCTCAAACCTGAATACTATCTGAAGCCTTGAAAACTGACTTCCTAACTGTCCTTATTTACTACCAGGCAACCCCAGAATCATAAGGACAATAGATTTCCTGAAGGTAGCATCTCAATTATCCAAAAGAAACTCTATTGCTATGGTTGCTGCTGTGTTCTGAGCAGCCTATAGGAAAGACCACATCCCCTGGCAAAACTCAGGAGGGTTCTCTGTACTTGGGGAAATCTCCCCTGAGTATTAACTACACATCTGGCATACTACTCAAGGGGCGAGGGAATGAAAACAGAAAACAAATCCATAACAGCCAGCATAAACCTCTACCAGTTATTATTCCAGAGTCCTGTGGCCATGGGAAGACCTTTGTGCACATTATTATCACTGAGTGTTATTACTGTATATTGCAAGTTCTGACCTAGGGCTTCTTTCTCCCTCTGGTGATTCACTTTTGTCTTAGTACCATCTACATTGTTTCCTGTAGACTGGTAAAAAGTTCATATAAAATCTCTTACTTTAGTACCTAAAGTTGGAAAAAGGAAAGTTAATTTCAATGCAAACAGAAGAAGCTGGCCTGGTTGTTAAGACGTACTGACATATCCAAATCATCTGTTGCAAGGGGACATTTTTCTGGGAGACTGTCCTTTAAAATGAGGTGGGGCAAACTGCTCTGAAGCTGTGGTTTTAGTTTTTAGAGTGATAAGATCGTGATGCTTTATCTTAACAAGTGATGCTTAGGAAACCATTAGATCCTGAAGGGATGTACTTTACAGCATTTAAACAAACCTAAATTATTGGGCCCTAAAGAGAAAAATTGATCATTTTATATTTGGTCAAAATGGTTTGCAATTATCTCTACTGGGGGATTTAGCCATTTGCATCTCACAGTCAGTTTTAGAATTTTATCCCTTTGATCTTGCCATAATATCATTATTAATTGATTGATTCAAGTGTTCAGGAGTCAATAAACCCAGTATTTGTTATTATTTATTATTTAACTGCCCCCAGTGTGCCGGCTGGCATTCAGAGGCTAAAAAAAATACAGTCCAGCTCTCACAGCTTCTTAAAGACTTGATTATGCAGGAGAAAAAAGAAAAGAAAACCCCTTTTTTGTTCCACCATGTGAATGTTAATGGGAAAAAGATAACAAAGAAAATGCATTCTGTATTTTTGTGACCATTATTTAAACATGCCCTGAAGATCTAGATTATTGCTCACTTTTAATTTAATCTTTTGGTTCCATATATATCCATATAAATCCATATTTGTATCTGTACTGCATCTGAAACTAAAGCTCCCAATTTAGTTATTCCTCATATTGTAAAAACAATTGTACTTGAGCATAGTTCAAGAAACACACAGGCTTAGAAAACAATGAGTAATAAAATTGTCCTCAGTTCAGAAAAATAAAAAAATGTGTTAAGTGCAGGGGTATTGATTGTGTCATGGTAACCCATGTGTTTTTATTAGATTGAAACTAAGCCTTCCTCACTGGAATAAACACTCCTTCACAGGATGGATTTAGCAGTGGCAAAGAATGGGTCACTGATCCCAAGAAACTATAACCTCATGATGCTTAGGTTTGCTGTCAGAGCCCTGGGATATGATCAAATTGGCCAAATGAGAGGTAGCACAGTATAAATATGTTACCAAACTAATGCTGTAATTCTCAAATCATGCTTTTTAAAATAATTATCATTCTAACAGGCACCCTAGAAAAAAGGTGATGTGTTTTGTATATAACGGCATGCATGGGTATGATAGCCTCTATCCAATGAGGAACACAATGGCAGAATGATTACTTGATGACTACTTTATATTTTACAGGGCATTAAATAAAGATATACAGAGCTTAGTGAATTTTTCCCAAGGCAGCTAAAATAAAGTCCTTATTAACACCAAAACATAGATATCCTAACACAGAATTTCCAAAGAACTGTCTCTTCCTAGGCCACATTTCTACCCATAAACTGTCAAATTATACAGAGATGCTGTTACGTAAATATGCTACTCTCACTTGAAGCTCCAAAAAAGACGTTCGCAGAATCCAAAAATGGAATTCATTCCCAAAAGCCCAACAAAAACCCAAAGGTGTAAGGATGCTACTGAACTAAGATTGATGGTATGTCCTAAATGCACCAGCTGTATAAAATATGAAATCATCCACTATGCTGATGTCCCAAAGGAACCCGACGAGGGGCACATGCAATACCACATGTCTTGCATGACAGGCGAGACAACAATGGTTGACCAGATGTTCTTCTCCTTCTCATTTGCATGGTTAGGACATATGGTAACTAGGAAGAATGAAGCCATCTCTTAAGTAGTGATATGAATGGCTTGAAAGATAATTGTTTCAAATCATAGACCCTACACCTGTCATGGATTAATGGTGGTGAACCTCTGAAAATAAACATATTAAGTATAAGCTAATGTCATGTGGTGTTTTTTATGCCTTACCACACATTTTCAATCCCTGAAATAAATCACAGTTCTTTGGATAGTTTGAAATTGCATAGTTTTATCTGGAGAAAGGTTTGGTTTCCTTACACATGTTAAACTTGCAAGTATTTCAACACTTGCTATAGCAATATTTGGATGTCAGAAGATCTAGATTTCAGCACCAAGGGATAATTTGGTATATAAAACATCTGGTGTGTTTGTGAGAGAGTATCAGATTTAAATCAGTGGTTTCCATATTCCTTCTTATTCAAATATGGTTTTTGGTAGCAAGTTCAGTTTCTGATTTATGTACTTGTCTTTTCAGTGGCCAAAGGAAGACTAACACATATTTTTAAAGGTTGCCTTACATAAAATAGCAGCAAAGAAGAAAGTAAATTTGCTCACCATCCTGGAAACATAAGCTGGGAGCCTAGCTCCATCTCATTGTAGCTGATCCTCATCCTAGGGATATTAAAGACAAAATCTTCATAGTGACTTCTGGAGTATAAATAAAATAAAAACTCCATCATGTTGAGAGATCGTAAAGAGTAGGTAGAGTTGGGACTCCTTTTTCTTGGATTTGGAGCTAGCATGAAAAAGCCATTCTATCCTTTCCTCTTGTAACATAATTGATTTCAAGACAAGGAAATTTTGCCCCACCAATGGTTCTTATGCTTATATTTTGGCAGACCTAAAATTCTACTAATGTCCTTGATGCAATACTACAAACAAGATACATTAAAAGAGTCTAACCTGCTGTAATACATATTATCATTGATTTTTATGAAGCATCTTTTGCTGTAAGTCATCACACAGCAGTATTTTGCATCCAGTAGGGGAACCATACCAAAGAAGGAAAATAAGGTTTGAAATGTTATTCTCATCTTTAAAGGTGTTGTCAAGTGAGTGGAGCTTCTGAGTTGGAAACATTCCTCTAGCCAAATGAGGATGAGATTTTTAGAAGGGTGGGCCAAGATCAGCAAAATCCTGGAAAAACATACAATAGCTTCTGTATCAGAAATCATAAAAGGGGAAGGACTTAACTGTGGAAGCCTTTATTGTAGGAAGACATATTATAATTGAACACTTTAGGCCAATATCTGCTGGTATCAGTATCACACACTGAATAGGTAATCCTACTATCTTTAAGTTGGTGTTTATGAATTCTAACAAGACAGGGAGAATTCTTGGGCCAAATCAATCCTGAAAATGGAAAGTTAAATAGACCTAGGAGACTTCCTGGCCTTTTCCACTTCTTGTGTTTTTTGGCATCATTTCTTCATGTCTAGGCACAGCTAGGTCTATGGAGCAGAAGACAACAGCAATACCACAACCTTGCTATGCAAGGGTGGCTCCTGGCAAATCATGAATACGGTATGACTGATCAAACACTCATTATCACCATCTCAATACTCTGCTCTCCATTTTCAGTGTCTTCCCCTCAACGTTCAGTTCTTTCTCTATCCCCACCCCTGCCATCACAATGCCAAGGCACTATTCCCCTGGTGAAAAAAACTCTGCCAACCCAACCCCACTGCTTCATGCTAGAGATTTCTTATAGATATTCTTTATCAAGTTGAGGAAGTTACCTTCAATTCTTAATTTGCTGAGTTTATCATGATGGGTGTTAGATTTTGTCAAAATCTTTTTCTATATCCATTGATATGATCACATCATTTTCCTTCTTTAGAATGTTGATGTGGTGGATTACCTTGATTTTTGAATGTTGGATTAGCTCTTACTTACTTTTTAAAACACAAATGGGGAAACAAAACTCTAGTTAATAGATATAATTAGTAATAAAAGCCACCCCAACATTTTCTGACATGAGACAAAGATGAGAAATTTTATTAACATTATAATTATTTTCATGTATTTTCATCCTCTCTACATTAACATGTTACAAAAACATAAAATAATATTACTAGACATTATTATAAGAATATTTTAACTCTTATCTAAAGTATGAAAGCTCTAGGATTCTTCACATTCTCTCTTTTCACGGACAAAACCAAAGTTTTTTATGTTAAGCAAGAAATGGCCTCCATGATGGAGCTACCTCACCAACTTGTTGCAGACTATCACTTCTAGAATGTTTAAATCTTATTGCATTCCCCACTTAGAAGCATAAAGAGGATCAGTATCGTATTCTGGTGCTTGCTTCAGAGAACACATGTCAAAAGGACATATGGAGCTCATATCTGGATTTGTTCACAGGATTCAAGTCCCCTCTGCTGAACTAAATTATAATGAAGTATTAATAGTGGAGTCCAGAGGTGTTAACCTTCCCAGGAGTATTGGCATTTTGTTTCTTTATATGTAACACTCACCTGGAAGCGAACTGCCACGTTGGGTTTTCGATCACTGGACAGAAAACCTATAGGTCAGGTCAGTAGAGCTGCAAAGCATTTGGTGTCCCTCTCCAAACACACTGTGTGGTTAACTGCCTAATTAAACTATGTGTAGGCTTTTCAGAATGCTCAGGGCACTAATTTTTAAATTTTACCTTTTAAAAACCCTTTGTTTTTAGTTGTAATCAGTGGGAGAGATGTGCTGTAGTGAGCTTAACCCCCACTGCAGAACTATAACTCAACAACTCATCTTGCAGATGAGCAAACCAAGGCCCAGAGAAATAAACAATAATGACAGCAATTCTTTACATCTGTTGTATCCCTTTATACCTTACAAACCATTTCCTCATATTATTTATTTCATCCTCACAATCATCCATTGTGAAGGTATAGTCTCATAATACCATGGATTCCAGCAAGTTGCAATTTATGTTATAAAATTATGACTGTGTTTAACATTTCATTTCTATTTCTCTCTGCTGTTTTCCTTGATTTATACAAGTAATATAACCCAACAGACAATGTAGGAGAACATGGATTTACAGTGTTGGAACATAAATTTGCAATTAAATAGAAAAATTTTAAGAGAGAGCCCAAACTGACACCAAAGAACACTAGAAACTTCCTATACCTTCCTCAAGATAGTAAAAAATGATGGATAGGTTAAAACCAGAAATCAGGGCATCTGGGTGGCTCAGTTGGTTAAGCGTCCGACTTTGGCTCAGGTCATGATCTCACAGTCCGTGGGTTCGAGCCCCGCGTCAGGCTCTGTGCTGACAGCTCAGAGCTCAGAGCCTAGAGCCTGCTTCAGATTCTGTGTCTCCCTCTCTCTCTGCCCCTCACCCACTCTCTCTCTGTCTCTCAAAATAAAATAATAAAGACAATAAATAAATAAATAAAACCAGAAATCATGCTAAACTGAGCTAGTTGAAGTTAGAGAAAAGGAATTTGTATCAAAACAAAAAAGAAGGTTATCAGCAGAATACCCCATTCGTATCCGTATCAACATAGCAGAAGCCAGGATAAATGAGAGGGGGGAGCTCCTTGCCATTGGTAAAAAGAGATTCCCTCTGTTTGTTAGTTTTACTTAGGATTATGTTGTTTTACTTATGATGTTTTTTTTTGTAACTTTCATCCACTTTTGTTTTTTCCAGAACACTCTCACATACCAAATCTCATTTCAGCCACACAGTAACACAAAATTGACAAAACAGATACTTGCCTTGCTGTTTACAAGTTTGTTACTGCATCTTTACAAGTGAGAAACTAAAACCCAGAGAGTATAAGTGCTTTGCTGGAGGTTTTACAGTTAGTTTAGAAATGAGCAGGAACTAGGATTCTTAACAGAACATTAGTCAGAAGAGGTCTTCAAAAGGCAGCACAGCAGATTAAACATGGCACACTGATGCATGCACAGGACTGTGGTCTAAATTCTACCAAATTGACAAGAAAGGAATTTAAAAGATTTTAGCCCACAAGAGAAAATGACCAGTTGAAGAGATGCCAGCAGAGAAGAGATTTCAATAAATAGTTGAAATATGGTAAATGGATGGAAGTCTGGTTTTGATTCACAAGGAGGAGGAAAGGACAGCTAAGCTGCTACAGAGGAAAATTCTGAAAACAAATGAGATTACCTCATACTCAGAGCAACAGTAAGTCCGGGACATGGGGCACAAGTTATCAGAAGAGACAGGAGGGCATGTCAGGGCAGAAAACAAGACATGGTGCCAAATCCACACAAAACCTGATTTGAATCCCATATCATTCTCCCACCCAATATAACCAACCAGTCAACTATATCCTCCTCTATACTACTACCTATGCTCCACACAGAGTCCAGAGAATTCTTTTCTGAGGATACTGAAACCACATTTCAGTGGTCATCATATTATGTGTTGGGGGTTGAGGATAGATAGACATGAAGAAAAATGAAGTAATAAAGTGACATGCTGAATTGTGAAGGGTGGGACTCCTTAGTTTCTTTTCCCAGCTCTGCTTCCAAAAACCAGGAACCAGATTTAACTCCCCAAGCAGGAAATGAAAGAATTTTTCTCTGGAGAAACTGAATAGCCAAAAAAACAAACAAACAAACAAACCCAAAAGCAAGCAAACAAACAAAACCCCCAAAGAACAACAAAAGCAAATTTTTAAAAAATCAGATACTAGTAGAGGGGAAAACTAGTATTAGGTTTCCAGTGTCAAAGCTGACTTTCCCTCTGGCACCTGCACAACCCCTTCCTCTCACTACACACAATCCAACACACACAGCGTTTTCAGTCTCCTTAAGTGTCTCACTCTAAATATGAATGGACAGCCTAGGAAAACCAGACATTTGAGGAAAGCCTCCAATATGAGAGGAATCAAAACAGGCAGAGGGAATACAGGAAACACTGACAACAGACACAGAAACTATGAATACTATTTTCAGAAAAACAAGCAAAGATATTCAATCCTTGAAACAAGATCTGAGTGCCACAAAAAGATGTAAAAGTATGTGTTTGGGATAGGGATAGGGAATCAGAAAATTATAAAGAGTGCCTAGAAATTAAAACATAACAGCAGGAATGACAAACTTGGGAAATAAGATGAGGAAATAAAAAAGAACAAATAGATAAAGAGACAGACAAATGGTAAGAAAAGGTAAGAAAATCAGAAGATCAATTTGAGAGCCCTGTATCTAATGAATAGTCTTCTCATAACAAAACTTCCCCAAGACTAAGGATTAAGTTTGTAATTTAATTTAATCTTTAGATGAAAAAGGTCAATTAAAAATAAAAAAAGAACACCAAAGCACATTGCTGTGAAATTTAAAAATCTCAACAAGAAAAAGAACATTGCTTTAAGCTTCCATAGAGAAAAAACAGCTCACGCGCAAATTACAAAACAGAATGACAGCAGATTTCTCAATAGTAATTATGTATGATAGAAGAAAATGCAGCAATGACTTCATAATTTTGAAAGAAAATAAAATCCTATACCCCAACTATCAGCAAAGTTTGAGCATAAGATAAAGACATTTTCAGACATTCAGACATTTCAGAAATTGAAAATTTTTCCTTTCTTCATACTATTTCCTTGGAAGCTGCTGGAGTGCACATTCTAGCAAACCAAGAAAGGAAGCCATTGGAGAAAACAAAACAAAAAACCAAAACAGGAATCTATCCCAAAGGAGTTGCAAATGAGATTCAAAACTAAAGCAACACATCTGGATTGGAGTAGAAGGACGAAAAGCTCCAGGAAGAACAGTTTTAAGGTGAAAAGATGGAATCGATTTTTTTGAGCATATGGAAAATATTGATAGGTATGTGTGATAGAGACATTAGAGCATTTGGAGGAAAATTACAATATGCCCAAAGAAATAAAACAAATGCAAAGTGATAAGTATTAATTCCAAAAGGATTGTACAAGATAAGAGGCAGGATTGTAGTGTATTACTGGGCTTGGCAGTGAACATTATGTCCACCATCATAATACTCTTAAGTACAGATGATTGATTTAAGCAAAATTTGTGATACTACTATTTGGGGGTGGGGTGGGGAATCGGAGCTGGGGATGCGTGTGTCATCACTGTGACAAAAAATTAAGAGGTGATGTCCCAAACTATTAAATCAAAATTGTGTGACATATGTACCACATTAGCAAAATGAATGATGAAAATCAAATGATCATCTCAATAGATGCGAAAAAAGCACATGACAAAATCCAACATTAAATTACGATAAAAATTCTCAACAAAGTGGGTATAGAGGAAATGCACCATAACACAATAAAGGCCATTTATGATAAGCCACACCTCATACTCAACATCATACTCAACAGTGAAAAATTGAAAACTTTTAAGATCAGGAACAAGACAAGGATGCCCATTTTTGCTACTTTTATTCAACATAATATTGAAAGCCCTACCCAGAGCAATTTAGTCAAGAAAAAAAAAAAGGCATCCAAATTGGAAAGTAAAAAGTAAAACTGTCACTATTTGCTGATGACATGATTTTATATAGAGAAAATCCTAAAGACTCCACCCAAAAACTGTTAGAAGTTTTTTACTTCATTCAGTGAAGTTACAAGATACAAATCAATATACAGAAATTTGTTGCACTGCTATACAGTAACAATGAACTATCATGAAAATTAACTAAGTAAACAACCACACTAATAACTGCATCAGAAAATATAAAATATCTAGGAACAAATGTAACCAAAGAGGTAAAAGACCTATACACTGAAAACTACAAGGAATTGATGAAAGAAACTGAAGAAGATACAAAGGAAAGATATTCTGTGCTCATAGATTAGAAGCATTAATATTGTTAAAATGTTCATACTACCAAAAGCAATCTACAGATTCAGTGTAATCTCTATCAAAATTCCAATGGCATTTTTCACAGAAATAGAACAAACGATCCTGAAATTTCTATGGAACCAAAAAAGATCCTGAATAGTCAAAGCAACCTTGAGAAAGAAATACACAGCTGGAGGCATCATGCTCCCTGATTTTTGGGGGGGCTTTTTAAGTTTTTATCTTAATTCCAGTTAGTTAACACACAGTGTTATATTAGTTTGGATACACAATATAGTGATTCAATAATTCCATGCTTCCTGATTTTAAACTATACTATAAATCTATAGCAATCAAAACAGTATTGTACTGGCATGAAAATGGGCATATAGATGAATGGAATAGAATAGAGAGCCCAGAAACAAACATGAATGGTCAATTAATCTATGACAAAGGAGGAAAGAACATACAATGGGGAAAAAGATAGTCTCTTTAATAAATGGTGTTGGAAAAACTGAAAGCTTTTCATTCAAAAGAATAAAACTAAAATACTACCTGAGACTACACACAACCATTAACTCAGAGTGAATTAAAAACTTTAAAGTAAGACCTGAAACCAAAAATCTCCTAACGGAAAACATGGTCAATGGTCTTGGCAATGATTTTTTAGATCTGACTCCAAAAGCAAAGGCAACAAAAGCAAAAACGAACAAATGAGACTACATCATACTAAAAAGCACAGCAAAGGAAACCATCAACAAAATAAAAAGGTAACACACCAAATGGGAAAAAATATTTGCAAGTCATATATCCAATAAGGGATTAATATTGAAACTATATAAAGAACTCATACAACTGAATAGCAAAATAACAAACAATCAAATTTAAAAATGAGTAGAGGATCTGAATAGACATTTTTCAAAGAAGACATACAGTGGCCAACAGATACATGAAAAAATGCCCAACAGTCTCTTATCATGCCTAGTATAGTCATGGCTCATAGTCCCAAAAAGCATGTGAAGCATGGAGCAGCTCCAAAGCATTGGATACTGGATACACTGACCAATGTGGTTGCCCTTCATCCAACTACTGGTCCCCATAAGGAGAAAGAATGTCTCTCTCTCATTATTTTCCTTAGAAACAGACTTAAATGTACCCTAATAGGAGATGAAGTAAAGAATATCTGTATGCAGTGTTTTATTAAGATTGATGGCAAGGTTCGAACTGATACAACCTACCCCGTGGTTCTTATGGATGCCATCAACATTGACGTAACTGGGGGGAATTTCCAACTGATCTATAATACCAAGGGTCTTTTTGCTGTTTATCAGATCACATCAGAGGAGGCCAACTATAAGGTGTGCAAAGTAAGAAAGATCTTTGTGGGGACAAAAGGAATCTCTCATCTGGTGACCCATCATGATGTTTGCTCAATCCACTATCCTGATCCCCACATCAAGGTGAATGACATTAAGATTGATTTGGATACTAGAAAAAATACTGATTTCACCGAGTCTGATACTGATAATCTGTGTATGATGACTGGAGGTGCTAACCTGGGAAGAATTGGTGTGATCACTAACAGAGAGGGATACTCTGGTTCTCTTGATATAGTTCACGTGAAAGATGTCAATGGCAACAGCTTTGCCACCCAGCTTTTTGTTGTTGGCAAAGGCAACAAACCATGAATTTCTCTTCTCCATAGAAAGAATATCTACCTCACTACTGCTGAAGAGAGAAACAAAAGACTGGTGGCCAGAGCAGTGGGTAAAAAGGTCTCTAGGTGATGTGATTGGAAGTCTTCATACTTAATAAAAAATAATACAGCACAAAAAAACAGAAAGAAAGAAAGAAAGAAAGAAAGAAAGAAAGAAAGAAAGAAAGAAAGAAAAAGAAAGAAAGAGAAAGAATGCTAAACATCAGTAATCACCAGGGAAATGCAAATCAAAACCACAATGAGATACAGCCTCACACCTCTTAGAATGGCTATTATCAAAGACAAATAGCAAGTGTTAGCAAGGATAACAGCACTGCAGTATTATTTACATTGGCCAAGATATGAAAGCAACCTAAGTGGCGGTTGATGGATGAATGGATAAAGATGTAACACACACACACACACACACACACACACACACACACACACAAATAGAATACTACTTAGCCATTAAAAAAAGGAATTAAATCTTGCCATTTTCAACAACATGCATGCACCCTGAGAGAATTATGCTAAGTGAAGTAAATCAGAAGAGAAAGACAATAAGACAATATGATTTCACTTATATGCAGAATCTAAAAACAAGCAAATGATCAAATAAGAAAAACAAAACAAAACAAAGCACATAGATACAGAGAACAGTACAGTGATTCTAGAAGGAAGGGGATCAGTGGATAAGTGAAATGGGTGAAAGGGGTCAAGAGGTACAAACTTCTAAAAAAAGAGGTGGTACAAACTTCTAATTATAAAATAGTCATGGGGATATAATATACAGCATGATGACTATATTCAATAATATTATAGTACATACTTGAAAGTTACCAAAAGAGTAAATCCTAAAAGTTCTCATTACAGGAAAAAAATGTTTTGTTACTTTGTATGGTGACAGTTGGTAACAAGACTTATTGTGGTAATCATTTCATGATATATGAAAATATCAAATCACTATGTTGTATACCTAAAATTAATATATTTTGTATATATATATATATAATATAATATATTTTATATATATACATACATACATATACATATATACACACATACACAAATTGCATGACATAAACATAGCTAGATTTGATAGTTGTCACCTCTGGGATTAGGATTTGGGATTGAATGGGAGTAGATGACTATAATTTCTCATTTTAAGCCTTAATGCATATATTACTTTAATTAAATTATTGATTTTTAAGTAATTTTCAAAAATAAAGGTAGTCTTTTTTTTTCTCTCTCTCTTAGAAAGATAAGTGAGTTCCCAACTGTCCTTCTCAAAGGGGTAGACTTGTGAACTAGGTGGATGAGGGGGTGAGGAGTCTCCTGAGTAGGGTATCCCAATGAAGACAGAGCCAGACAGAGTCAACTGGACCCAACAATAGAGCCTTAGTCTGAGCTCAGAAGGCAAGGAGAGCCTCCCTCATGCAGAACACACAGGCTGTCCCTTAGAACTGTTTTCCCCCAAATCCCCACTGAACCCCTGCCTGAGGGTTATGGAAAAGGGAAGCACAGTTGGCTCTGTGAACAACACAGGTTTGAACCGCACAAGTCCACTTATACATGGATGTTTGTCAATAAATAAATACAGTACTATAAATGTATTTTCTATAACTTACTCTGTTGTAAAAACACAGTATATAATACATATAACATACAAAACATGTGTTAATTGATGAGGCTCTTAGTGAAGCTTTCAGTCAATAGCAGGCTATTAGTAACTAAGTTTTGGGGGAATCAAAAGTTAAACACAGATATGCAAGTGTACTGATGGGGAGGTGAGGGGACCAGTGCCCAACTATATAAGCAAAAAACACAAGAACTGATTCACTAAGAACTATGTAGGGGCACTCAGCCCAAAGACTGTCTGTCTTGGAATCCCTCTACTAAGAATGTGTCCTGAAAGTGGGGAAATCCCTGGGCACAGACCCTTCCCCAGCTGGGCACCTTGAGAGCTCCAGGACATTGAAGCAGTGTCCAGAGGGAGACCGAGATGCTAGAAGAAATGGACATGCCTTCAGAGACTAATCAGAGCAGGGCAGGAGTCTGAACTGTGTAAACTGAGTGACTGCTGACTGGTCTTACTCAGGAGGCCCGTATGAGTACTTCCTGAGGACTCTCAAAATCCCCTTGGGGCATTTTGGAGTCACCCAATGGGTTGTGGGAGGAGATGGAGTGACACCGGAGAGTTCAGTATCTTTCTATTTGTGTAGCCCTGTTGGCCTTGTGGGCTGGTGACCTGGAAAGGCAAATCTTCCTGAATGAGATACAAATGTGCCGGCTCAGGCCTCTGGCTCTGGCAGAGTTTCACCTGACCAACTTGGAGTGCTCTTGCCATGGGCAGTTTTCCCAGATACCAATCAGAGAGAATATAATGCTGAGCAACTGCCCACACCTCCCAGAAACATCCACGACACCACTCATGTGCTGCCGCACCCCAGCATCTCCACTAAGTCTAAGAAAGGGGCTGTGGCCTTGAGGAGTCAAAGCCAAGGCATGCTCTTGATGCTTGGGTGCCAAGGAGGAAGCTCCCATCACCTCCTAGGAGACAAAGCAGCATTTCTCCCTTCCTCTGATGGTTCTGTTACAATAGATAAGGGGAATTTTCCCCTTGAGGATTATTTCCAGTTCACTAACAGCAGGACTTCTCAGAGATCTCATTTGAGCCCCTAACCTGCCCTCCCCAGCCCAGATACCCAAATTCCACATTCAATGATACATCCTCTCCTAAGGAAAGCCCCCTACTGTTTTTCATAGGTTGATCCTTTTCTTCTAGCTAGATATTCCAGAAAAGCAAAGATCAACCTTAGACATCTATTCTGTAGTCCCCAAAGCACCAGTCCTAACTTAATAAATATGCTGGAACTCAATAAATATGACTTCACTAGTGTTTCAACTCAAATGGCTAGTTTAATAAGATACCTGAAAATGGGCTTCTTGGGCAGGGGTGGGGGGAATGAAGAAAATTTTACAGGGCCTTCAAAGTGTTTTTGATATCCTCTTCCTCTCCTTTTTTTCAGCCCCTTCCCCAACCCCCTACATGCTAAAAAAATATATAAACAAGAGTCTAATAGAAGCCAGACATTTAAAATAGCATATTTTCAGGGGATTTTTTTAAAACAAAGCTTGAATGCCTATGCAGGCTGTAAATTTACAGTTGATGATCCTCTGCCAGAAGTTCTTTTGGGCGTTTACAGCTGTGAAATACAATCTTTAGTTGACTACACAGCCCCTCCTTGCTCCCAATCTGATTCCAACAGCCTGTGTTCCTGACAACATAACTCATCACAACAATAATGAAACAACAAGAATATTTATTTGGATTTACACACCACCTTTCACCTAAGGGTCCCTGAGAAACTTCAAACACAGCTGAAATGGTTCCAAACCATGTACCTCTCCAACTTTGATTTAGAAGCTAAAAAAGGAGTCAGTCTGCTATGTGTAATTCCTTGGCAAAAATCATACACTTCTCCATAAATGGAAACAGTGAGTCCTGGCTCTTCTTCAATAATCTTCTCTGCCCTCCTTACACCTTTTTTCTTTGCTGAGAAATAAGCTATTGGTGTAATCTAGACCCTCCCCTTAAATTTTTATTGTTTTGTGCTTTGAAGATCTTTTTTTTTTTTGCAAAGGATAAGTGTATTACAAAAATCAAGTGTCTCTCTATTTTGCAAGATTCATTGAAATAACTCTTATTTGGGATACCTAAGCACTGGGAAATTCTACATAATTTATTATCTTATTTAAATGGAAACACTGTCTTTTCCATTTCTTTATTTTGTCAACACTTGAATTTTTTCATTTCTTCATGAATAATAGCTATTTCTTTGCTTGCTTCTCCCCCTCTACTACAGTGGAAGATTTTTACAAAAATAAGACCTGTATATTTGTATCCCTTCTCTTTGTGTGCCAATTTCTCTCAGTACCATGTGCATAGAGTATATAGATCTGTGATGAATGGACTTGTTTCTGAATTGCAACCATAATTGAACATTTTTCTTAAATATATTATGACCTCAATGTCTACATTAGGGTACAAATGAGGGGTAAAAATAGCAATGTCTAAACCCTCTCTTTTACTCCACTGAACCTAAACAAACAACTACCAATAGTGTTAACCATCCTTCTCACTGGAAATAAGGACACCAATTTACTAGACCTACCAGCACAGAAACCAGATCTGCTGCTTTGGTCAAACACAATAGTAGAAGGAAATTCGTCTTGGATTATTTCAGCTCTATTGCTGGACATATAAAATGCTGATCTTCTTAGAAAACTTTGGCTCTTAGTCACTCATTAAATCTAAAAAAGGAATCTACAGTGTGTCAGACATTGTGCTAAGGGCTGAGGATATAAGAATGTAAAGTGCATTGCCCTGTCCCCAAAGAACTTGTAGTCCAGGGAAGGAAACCATCAGATAAACAGAGAAGAGCATGATAACACCATATGAGGCATGACATAATTATACACAAGGTGAAGGCAGCTCCATTTGAACCCATCTTGACTGATGCTTCTTCCCAACCACAGGCTGGGCCATAAACATACTTTAAAACCCTGGGCTTTGAACCTACTTGCCCTCCTCTGGAATATCTACTTACAATCACAGCTGGGGCAGTACCTTGTCTTGGCATCCTGAGAGGGGTGTTTTGTTGCATCCTCTAGAAGCTTTCTGGCTTCTTCCCTGCATGCCATCTTCCTGTTCTCTCTTGGTTTATTACTCTGGAGCCCGCAGGGCTGCTTGTTTTCTCTTTGTACTTTATCACTGTGGCTAGATGGTATTTTCAGATTTATTGTTTTTTCTCTCTGTATTTGTTTGTTGCCTTCCTCCATTTCAGATTGGTAGCAGTCTTGATATGCCATGACTTCCAGAAGGTATGCATCAGGACCAAAAACAGAAATACCCAACAAGTCCTTCTGGCTTCCCCCTCCCAGCCCCCCTCCCAAAAAAACCATGTTTAAGCCTTTAATGGAACTCAATGGTTTGGGGAGAAGATGGGAGAGAGTGTGAGAAGCAATAAGGAGGGGGATTCATCCTTCCCCTCCTCTCTGCCCTAGAAAGAGATGTCTTTCAAGTAAAAGAAGGAGGGAAGAGAGATATCAAAGGGTCCCAGAGCACTCATGCTTCCCTCTGCTCCCATAACTTTGACATCAAAACTCCAAGCAGAAGGTCTAGGCAGAGTTTAGGCTAGGCAGACAAAACCCCAGGCAGCATCACAAGGCATAGCCATAGCAGAGAAAAGGGATCCGGTAGGAAGATGGCAGTCTTGGCAGTAACCTACGTGGAGAGATGACCAAGGACCAGATAACCATTCTGCATCCTGATGCCTTGGCACTTCATAAGAAGAAGGAAAATTCAAATAAATTAAATTAAGCTTTCCCTGAGACTAAAGGAAGGGGTGCTCAGTATGAAGTGAAGTCGACTTATGAATGATAAAAATGTATGACATTTCTAACACACCTGAGGTGTGTGGGCTGACTAGCACCACACTCTTTCTGGATGCTCTGCTTTATCCATTGTTGAATTCTAGATCTAAATCTCAGGTTTTGTTTCCTTTCTCTATAATTTGGACTGATATTTCAAGCTGCTTTCTAAATATTTCATGTCAAACTTACCAAGTCAAAATGACTGCTATCTTTTTTACTCTTCCCCACCCCCACCGTACCATCTCTCCCTCATATTCTTTTCTCTGATAATAGCATTACATTCCACTCATACTAGAAACCTCACATATACTCTGAGTTCCTGTCTCTCCCTTACCATCCAGACCAGTCAATTCTACCTTAGGAATCTTCTCCATTGCCTCGGCCATATCAATTTCCCAGACCCGCATCATGTGTACTCTATCCATGTATCAGCCTCCTCACTGGTATCTGTGTTATCAGATTCTCTTCTACTGTGCTCAAGGCATCCAAGATACTAGACTCCTCCAGCCTTCTACTAGAGAAAATCCACATTCCTCATTAGAGAATACAGGACTCTGTCTAAATATGGCCTCTGACTACTTCACCCTCCACCAACTTATATATTCTATACCACATAACTTACACACATACTCCAGAATCTCACCACCTCTCATGATCCAAGAGGTAACTATTACTAAGCAATGAATTAGGAAGTGGTAAGCTTGTGGCTGAGTCCAGGGGATAAGCTCGTTAAGCATAATTAAGCATGAAGAAAGTCAGAGCAAATGAGGAAAAAATCTTGCATGGTTTCCTTCTAGAATTCTCTTATGTTGCAAGAAAACAAACCCAGGAGGGGTTATTGCTTAGGATAATGGTCAACATGAATGGCAACTAAAGCTGAATTCTGTAAGGCTGCTCTGGCCAGCCCTCCAAGAGACCTTGGCCACTTTTGTGATGCCTGTAATACTACCATTTATACAGGATTTTTGTAAGAATGAAAGTGATGGATGAGGGAAGAGGGAAGTTCTTTGTAAACTGCAAAGTGTTGTACAAAATGTAAGGATTCACACTTTCTTCCTGTAAATAAATACTCATTCACTTCTGTCTTTTACACTTCAAAATTCCTTAGGAAAATAAAACTCACAGAGGGTCCATCTTATGCAAAAAGGAAATGCCACATACCCATGACAATCCAAATAATTTTTTAATGAAAGAGGGTTGGGAAATGGCAGGGTATCATTTACTGAGAACATGGGAATCAGTATGAATTCAGAAACATTACACCATGGTTGTTATCATTGGGGCAGCCTTGGTATGTCTGGCTGAATTTTTAATATTCTATCTTTTTAATCTTGCATGACTCTCCCTGGCAAAGTCAGTCCAAAAGAAGAGATGCTTAATAAACATTTGAGGCTGGGGACTAGCTGTTTGTGAAACTCGCTGTCCATTAAGTAATTGTAGGTTAGGCTAAATAAAATGTTTTATGGAGAGTAATATATCCATGGTGAGGCTTCATTAAATGTGCTACTGTTTTTATGGCCCCTTCAGTACGGAAAACAAATAACCTGTCCTCTTTCTCCAGAGGCTACTCTGACCCCCAAATCTGCTCTGCACTCGCCTTGCATGCAGATCAGGTGTTGCAGCTGGTTTTACAAAACATAGGAGTGCAACCAGTGCTTCCCTGCTTACCAACACGCTGATAATACACGACAAGGAATCATTTTATTTCGGTATTCCCCAAACTGTGTTCTGTGGAGCATTCGTTCTGGAAGATGGTAACATGTATTCTGAAAAAATGAAAAAGAAGGAGGCAGCCATGACAGTGGCTCCCCCATGAGCAAACAGGTTTGAGAAACAAAAGGTTAAACAAAGGTAAGCAGTTTTCCTTCCCACAGGAAAAGGAAGGCCTTCAGTCAGCCAAAATGCTTTGTGAATCTCCTAGAGGGGAACACAGTAAATAGAGCACTTCTAAAATTATTTGACCATAGAACTTAATTTCTATAGAACACAGTACAAAAGGTACTAGTGTTCCACAGAACATAGTTTAGAAGAGGCTGTTTTATTTAATAAAGCCAAGTAACCAATGACAACCAGTTCAATAATTTCCAGAACATCATATTTCTCGGTGAAAGTCCTAAACAAGGGAACATCCCCCACAAGCAATATCATTACAAGAAGCATGAGACAGAAGCATCTGCAAATGAAGTTTTGAGTAAAACACATTAAGATTTCACTACAGCCTGAGGATCTATAATTCAATAATTGGAGTCATTGTTTCTCTTATTGAGAATAGGAAACAAAATTGACAAAGGAGGTTGCCATACTTTCTACACTTTGCTGCAGGATGACAATCCTTACTTAAGCCAGGAAGGAAAATATTAAAAAACAAAAAGCCAGGTATGTTTGCCATCTATGTTTCCCCTCATAGTTATACAAAAGCATCTTTAAGAGCAGAAAGCTTATAAAGTAACATATGACAGCCAGAGTGGCCAGCATGACCAAGAATAGGAGCCACATTGTGAAAACCCTCTCATGGGACTCTAGGTTGTCTAACATAATGGATGCTGATGGTGCCCACTTAAATTCCTTTCACCTGGCATCCCCAGTTGCCATGAGTGTGGGTTACTGATTAGCCCCAGAGGCTTCCTCCCAGAAGACTAACCCTCTGCAGAACAAGACTTACCTTACCCAGTAGATTATATCACTCATCCATCCCAGAAAGGCTGATCTCCTTTCCTCAAGGCAGGACCAGCTATGTGCAATTCATGCATGGAGCTCATCATGAGATTAGGTTAAAAGCAGGCCTCTAGCTGAGACCACAGCCCTGCTTAGCGCCTCACCTGGCCCTATCCTATTTCCCTTACTCTCCTGTTCCTGAGACTACTCCAATAACTCACACACACACACCTAAATGCCAGTCACAGGCTCTGCTGTTAGGGAACCCAGTCTAACACATTCAGTTTAGAACTTTGTATCTAGAGAGGCAGTTTTTTTTCTCTCAATTATAATAATATAGTTCATAATGGCTCATCTTCTTACCTGTTTCAGGAATCTCACATCATGTTCTAACAAGAGGCCTTAGATCAGTATTTCACATCATGTGGATTCGGATCATGCACATTAGAGTTAGCAGGGTGCTTGCTCAAAGTAGAGATTATTAAGGCCCTCCTCAGACCTACTGAGTCTTTGATAGTGGGATACACAAATATTTTATATATCATGTACTTCTGATGCCAAGTTCAAGATCCACTATCAAGCCGCCATGCTTGGGGCACCTGGGTGGCTCAGTGGTTAAGCATCTGACTTGATTTTTGGCTCAGGTCATGATCTTGCGGTTCATAAGATCGAGCCCCAAGTCAGGCTCTACACTGACACTGAGAGCATGTGCACACACACTCTCTCTCCAAATAAGTAAACATTTTTTTAAAAAAGATGCCATGATTTAGCCAGCTTCCCCACTCCCTGCCACCTCCCTCCCTGTAGTAACTGAGAGACACTCTAAAGGCAAGCTAACTTGTCTTCTTACCTTCTGCCTACTGATACACTCCTCTGAGAGTAAGCAATGTATAAATTTCTAAGTGGAAACTTCCAATGTGGTCTATAGAGAGAGAGAAAAAATGAAATCCAAGCAGATTATTGTCTTGGCTAATGACAAATTACTTCAAAATGTAAATTTTGTTTCATTTCTTTGTAATCAAAAAATGTGATTTCAGATGACACTGTCAAAATAAGTTAGTTGGAGAAGCTATGTTTAACCATCTAAAATCAATTATTTCCAAGTATTTATGAGCTATGGGAAGGAAGACAGTCTGAAAACATTTTTTCAAAGCACAATGCAGAAAAGATTTACAATAGCTCATAAACACCCAAATTGCCATATTTATTCATCTCACTAAGGGTGACTGTTGCTTGAGAATTATTTACCTAAAAAGTCTTAGATCTCTGAATATACAGTGGAAAACATCACTGATTGCCGTGTTTTTGCATATCTCTGACAAGCATGTGACAACCACAGTTGAGCATAAGTACCCCAATCAATTAACCACAGGCATAAGTTAGTGCCAAGAAATCAAACAGAGCTCCAACAGCAAACTTGCTGTCTACTTTGGAACCAAGATGGATCAAGAGAATCAGAAGGTGGATGGAGATGGCTTCTTGGGACTGGTGTTTCCTGAACAGCAATTCATTCAAGCCTAGACTGCTTAGCAGGCAGATGCCTCTCTTCATTATCACTGTTTTGGAGTGTGTGCGTGTGCTGGGTTTTTTGATTCAAGAGAAATAAAATGGTCTTGATTCAATGCCAAAGAGAGCAAGCACGCAGCTCCTCACTGGCTGGCATTTCTTAATGACCATCTCAGCAGGGACCCCAAAATGAATCGGCCACCCCTGGAAAGCTCACTCATCCCTAGAATATGTTCCTAATAATTATCTAGTGCTTGGTTAATAGAGAATACAAGAATACACTTCTAATCAAAGTGAAGCACCCTTTCAAATTCCAGACGTCCAAAAAGCTACCTGGTAGGAGAATATTGAGTTTTTCAATTTGTTGTTTTCTCCTGGAAGTTGAAACATGACTGTGTGATAAAAAAAAAAAATCTAAAAATAAAACTCAACGGGAAGTCTAAACTTGCAAGTTATAAAAATACATTAAAATCAATATTTTTAAGAAGAGATATGCTAAATATAAAGCATCACAAATACACTTTTTATGAAAAGGCAACTCTGCAGGTATGAACATGTAGTTCCCAAAGTTCGAAGTAGTTCTAATGTGTCATTTTAAAATGAGTTCAAAGTTCCCTAAGAAATGTGTTATTAGAGTAGCTCCTTTTGGGGAGAAAGTTATACATATCACTTAATGGGGTTAACACACAGACACCTGAGGCCACATCAGGAGCCAGGACCTTACCTTGAATTTCATAATCAACTCTGTTGGTATACAGCAAATTGATCAAGAGGATGTTGGTCATCTGATAAACTTGAGATTGTCAAACAGACACAACAAAAAGGACACAGAACTATTTTAGAGAAAGAAGCCTGGCAATGGCAACGCTAAATGCAATGAATGCTCCAGGCTTCTATTAACAATTAGTCTCACTGCCCTGACAGTTTCAGGAAAAGTAGGAAGAGACAGGACATGATGATGATTATAAACTCAATTCCTCAACATTAATTCCTATGGAAACACTAAGACAAATCATCAAATTCTGGGTGCCTGTTTCAGGGAACCCAGAGAAGCACCAAGTTCAAATAACCTTACATGGCTCCATGAAGAACTAGCCTGAGAGGATCTATACAGCTCTTCAACAACAAGTTTGATCTACCAGGGGTGTACAGATAAAGGAGGCAGAATTAGAGGTATTTTCCTCAAGAAATTCAATTCCAGTCTACATGATATTCTCAGCAATTTCCTCTTGGGATATGGTTTAGCACCTAACTGGTCAAAGGCCAGATGCAAAACATATTTATAGTGGCTTAGTATGCATCCAAGCACCAGAGCACATTATCACAATGAATGCTGCAACTAAAAATATGCACCTTAGTCCTTCAGATGAGACAAAGTTGAGTGTGGCTGCTGAAAAGTCCTAAAATTCTAATTAAAAGCAACTGTCATAAAAAGAAGAAATGCCCAATTTTATTATAGTCATCAGGGAAGCACAGGTTAAAACCATATATGATATCATTATGTACTACCAGAATGATGAAAATAAAAAAGACTGAACATGTGAAATGTTGATGGGGCACCTGGGTGGCTCAGTCGGTTGAGCATCCAACTCTTGATTTCAGCTCAGGTCCTGATCTCACAATTCGCGGGGTAGAGACCTGCAACAGCTCAGTGCTGACAGCAGAGAGCCTGCTTGGGATTCTCTCTCCCTCTCTCTCCGCCCCTTCCCCCTCCTCAAAATAAATAAATAAACTTCAAAAAATATTGTAAAAATATTTTTTAATGTTTTACTACCATAAAAGTTTACTTAGAACAAAACAATAAAAAAGGCAACTGTAAACCACTAGAAAAATAGTCCATCAAAACCAGAATACACCTGAAAACTGTGATTTCCATACAATGTGTTTTGACCTTAGTGAGAAATGATTGCTGAGAATGTCTCAGATTCCAAAATTTGCAAATACCATTTCAGAGAAAAATAAAGTACCAGTGGGATATGATACTAAAGACAGGACAGACATTTGCTCCATGACTGGTTCTGGACACCAGCCTTACAATCTTTGAAATTCAAATCTTTGCTTCAGTAAAATGACAAATGACTATTTGTTTGGTGTCATTCACACATACACACAAAATCCATTACCATAATCTCCACAAAGTCTACTATACAAGGTTTGGAAATATAAAACAAAATCATAGGTACAAAGAATACATTTGGCAGAAAAGGTCAACATGGGCTACAAACTAAACATTAGCGGGTATGAAATGCCTTTTCTGAAAAGCTAAAATTAAATATGTCACGTTTCTGTTAATAAAACGTGGGTTTCTTTATGAGAAAAATTCAATCAATGACACTGAGACTAGCTACTCACTAAAAGATGATATTTAGTTTGAGTAAAAACATTTTAACAAATGGTAAAAATGATGCAACATAATAAAAATAACACTTGTGAGCAAAAACTAAAGGTACCCAGCTAGTTAGCTCCTAGAGGGCAGCTATGCAAGGTGTACAGATTGAACCTGGCTCCACCCACCTGGTAGCTCCACCAACTTGGCTCACACAAGTTACTTAACCTTTTCATGTCTCAGTTTCCTCGTCTGTACACAGCTTGATAATTATCCCCCCATGAATCATCATTGTGAATCAACTGCATTAACATATGTGAAGTGTGCCTGTTGTCTATTAAAAGTATGCACACACAGATTGTCATTACAGAACAGGAAAGAGTTTGGAGATTCTTAGAACCAGTAAATAGGACTCCACAATGGTTCTCCCTTCCTTACCTAAGGTAGAGGAAAGGAAAAGAAAAAGCAAGGCTACTTATGGGATGGGGTTACAAAGAGCCCCCAGCCCCCAGAGCATTTCTCTCACCCACTCAGAGGTACCAGAAATGCCTAAACATATTCTCCAATCAGAAAGGCTTGAAATGGCAATGGCCCCTTAAAGCAGCCCTTTGATTTTCACCTGATTCACACTACGCAGTATATAATTGCTGTCAGGACACTCTCTGGGCACTAATTTGAAAACTGAAATACAGAGGACCCTGGGACACTGAACACTTGAAAGCAGAAGAGACTCTCAGATGAATGGATAAAGACATGGTATATATACAATGGAGGATTACTTGGCAATCAAAAAGAATGAAATCTTGCCATTTGCAAGATTGGAACTAGAGGGTATTAAAAGACAAATATCATATGACTTCACTTATATGTGGAATTTATTAAATCAGAAGAACATAAGGGAAGGGAATATAATATAAAAACAGGGAGGGAGACAAACTGTAAGAGACTCTTAAACATAGAGAAAAAATTGAGGGTTGCTGGAGGGGTTGTGGTTGGGCTAAATGGGCAAGGGGCATTAAGGAGGACACTTCTTGAGATGAGTACTGGGT
>CM053577.1:69483526-69500221 GCA_028646485.1 Cryptoprocta ferox
TAAAATAAATAAATAAATAAGTAAGTAAATAAGTAAAGAAGAAAGAAAGAAAGAAAGAATGAAAGAAAGAAAGAAAGAAAGAAAGAAAGAAAACCAAAAAAAGAAGGCAGTGCAGTGTTGTAAATGTATTTTCCTTATGATTTCCCCAATGACATTTTCTGTTCTTTAGCTTACTTTATTATAAAAGTAATACACACATACATATTATACATATAACATGCAAACTATGCGTTAATTGACTATTCATGTTACTGGTAAGTTTTGGTGGAGCCAAAACTTATACACAGATTATGGGGGGTCAGATTCCTAACCCCCATGTTGTTCAAGGGTCAGCTGTATTTCCTTATGAGGAAAGAGAGGAAAGAAGATTTAAAGAAGTTACCTGGGTAATGCAATCTCCCCAAACCATTTCTCCTCGATTATTTGCATTTATCAAAAAGTGCTTTTAAACTTGAATTTACAGATGGTGGTTACAATTTCACATGTGCTTTCCATGTGTAAACATAATTAGTATTAAACACTAAGGCTACAACAGAAAGCTATAGAGAAATGGTATGCGCAATTTAACAGCGATGCAAACCTTCAGAAAAGTAGATGTATGTTTTTATGTGTTTTAAGTGTGAAAGGGGAATGTGGTTAAAACAAGCACCCTGTTGGGCAACAGACATCTCTAAAAAATGGATCTGTGATGAATTTTTAAGGGTGACTTAGTAATTGGCTATAAATGTTGACCACAAAAGTTAGCAGGCCATCTCTAACACAACTTTTTAAATTTGTGAAATATAAAGACCTTCTTGTAATGGTTGTGCAGGTCCAGAATCTAACTTCACACCACACTTAACGGTCTGTGCCTGCCTGAGGCAGCAAGTCATTCCTAAACATCCTCTGGAGACCTTTTCAAGGGCTGTGGTTTCACAATAAAGACAACCTACAAGAAGAGAAATCAACGTGCAGAGAAAATACCTCCATTGAAACATTCCTTCGAGTCTGGATTCTCCACATTATCTACTCCTGAGAATTCAGGACAATTGTTCTCTCTTAATTCAGGAAAAAGAATATTCAGAGGTAAATCTCCCACCCTTCCTGATTTCCATAAAGAGAATAAAAATCAAAAAATTTCTCTTTCTGTATTGAATTAAGGGTGGTTAAAAGTAGTAGATTGGTAGGAATTATTGTAATTATACAGAACCAAACTAAAACAATTAGCAAGACAAGAAAAGAGAGAGAAAGAAAAGAAGCAAGAGACAGTGAACTAAGAAGATTCCAAGTAAATAATTCTTATTTTTTAGGATCTTGGCCTGAGGCTTTTCTGTGAATTTTAGATAACGATATTCAGCCTCTGCAGAAATCTTTAATAAAACACCCAGCCTAACAAATAATGTATTTTCCCACTGTGGCAGAAGACTGCAGTTAAATTTTCCAACGGTCATGATCTGTGTTTCCACACAAGAAAGATGGCCAAGTAAAAAGGATTTTTCCATAAAGCAGTTAAGGTATAACACGGATTAGGAGGAAAATAAAATGAGTCTTTATCTTCTTCTATGTAAATATTTTTCCTAATATACCACCTGCTGGAGGCCTCTGGCAGAATACGATTATAGAACACAACTTCTGCGAAGCAATTTTCTGAATGCCTGAGTAATTCAATTAAAAGTGGGACACCTCTTGAATTATCCAAGATATTATCGCAAACGGCAGCTTTGCCCTACTTTGACCAACATGCCCCAGAAATCTCCATTTATCAGTTTTCCTATTTGGTAAGATGAATTCCTTTAGTTTTCTCCTTGTGTCTGAAACCTAATCAGTTAACAAATAACCTTTCCACTTCCAAGTCTGGGAGTCATCTTGGGCCTCCTCACACTGCCACCTTCATGCCAACCAGCCCCATTGATCCTCCCAACACACACACACACACACACACACACACACCTGTACGGAGTATATTAAAATGTACTGGTGAATATGTTATTCTTCATATGGGCTGTGCCTTTTTCCTCCTTTACACCCACTCAAATTCCAGACCTCTAAGACCAAACTTAAACTCATTTTCTCCAGGAAACTTTGCTGGATGAAACCTACTTCACTGCCTTAAGACTTAAGTATCAAGGCTAAATCCTGCCCAAAAAGCCCAGGTCTTTGCTTACAATGTACTTTGATTCTTTTTAACATTGCTCTTTAGTTTTTTGTTCTTGGTTCTCCCAGCCCCAACCCCTACTTGTACCCCCACACCCCCTGTTCTCTCTCTCTCTCTCTCTCTCTCTCTCTCTCTCTCTCTCACACACACACACACACACACACCCCAGACTGATCCTGAGCAGGAATCTGTTTAACTATTTTGTAGAACATGTCCCATGCCTTTTCTTCCATCTTTCCTAGATTACCAGAACACAGTATTTTTAGCACAGTACTCATGGCACAAATAAATATTTGTTCACCATCCTTTTGATAGCTCCAGACAGAAGGACATGGAAATTAAACTGCCAAATAAATATGCGACCCAGTAGGCACCTAAAATGTCAACACCAATGGTTTCCTTAAGGACTGTCACTGAGGGTGAGAGCTGGAACAGAAAGGATTTTAATTCATCTACATATTGTATGGTACAATGTCTTCACCAAATTGTTGGATTTCCCCCCATCTCTCAAACACAGAACTGTGACAACCCTAGCTCTCTGACCCATCGGACTGGAGACATATCCTCTGGTCCCGCTGCCCCTTCGTTCCCTGCCAGACTTTCTTCTCTGCGAACAGCACAGAGGTAACAGCTGGAATACAGAGCACCTCTGCCACAGCATTTACACCACGGTCATGTGATCATTTACACGTCAGCCTCCCACAGTTAAGGTTAGGTTTAACGCATTAAAATACGGCATGTCAGTTAAATTCAAATTTCAGATAGTTAAAAACCAAAATTCAGCAGAATAAGTTTTTACGATCTTATTGGCTTTATTCAATGAGTCATGAATTGGGCAGTACCCCAACTAGTAGAGAGAAAGGAGCTCTAAAAGCTGTACAAAATGAAAGACTTTTATAGACAGAGGGCACAGAACAAGCAAAGGCTGGACTGTTTCAGGCAAGGTCACCTTCCTTTAAGGGACAGCAAGGGTCTATCACATGAATTACCTCACTAGTGCTGACTAGGTAATTCCAGACTGACTGGTTAAGATTACATTTCTGGGAGAGGCTAAAACTGCAATTAGGTTAGGTTTAAATCTCAGTTTGGTGAGGTGGGCTTAGCACCAATGACTCCATCTGGGGCCTGTTTTCTCCTTTTTAACAATAGCAAATTTTTTTTAATATACGTATATCCCAAATTTTGCATGGGACATACTTCTACTTAAAAATTGTTTTTTTAAAAAAATTGTTTTATATCTGAAATTCAAATTTAACTGAGCATCCTCCATTTTATCCAGCAACCCTACTCAAAATAGGCTAATACCATTGCTGTATCCACCACACCCAACTCACTCAATGCCACAAAGACAGTGGCCATGTGTATGTATACATATCCATGTATACAAATATCTTCATATATGTACACATACCCATGTTCCTTGGATGGACGTAAAAACTTTCACACAGAGCTTAAATGGCATCAAATTGCACTGAAAGTTAAACTTTCACAATAGAAAGCACATAAAGATTAAATGTTCATTCTTTAGCCCAATCAACATGGGGTAGACCCATGTGAAAAGAAGATACTATTCAGAAAGAGTAAATAAGAACATGTATTGAATAGCGGCATTGCCCAAGTGATTCTCTCAAGCATTACAAGGACAGGCTAACCGATGATCCAGGTTGGAGGAAAGACCACTGCCAAGTGTGCAGGTGCCTATAATGCAGCTTTCCAAAGAGGCAAAACTTAACAGCTGCATTTCCACCAAAGCTGCTTTATCTTCTTCCCTCCTACTCTAAAAAGTAGCCTACAAGTCATATTTCTCAAAAAACAGATAAGAAACAGGAAAATCTACCGCCATGGAGTTAGAAGGAGATAAGAGTAATAAGCTGTCTAGATTCCAGCTTAGCAATGGAGAAAGGAATTAAGAAGCCGATGTTTCATAGGTGGAAAGATGAATACAGAGGATAAAGAAAATAGAAAAGTTTCTTTAGGGCTACAGTACATACTGAGAAAAATAAATAAAAGACAGTAAAGTATTCAAGGCTACATTGCAAAGTACTTCATCACGACAATACATTTTTTGGAATTGCAGATCACAGGTTTCTTCACAAGCACTTCTTCAGATACCCAAACCTTGTTAGTAAAGCTGTCATCCTAACAAACCATCTTTTGTATTCTCACAATGATTCTTGTAAACCATCATTGTATACAATATACTTTGTATTCTTACTGGAATTCAAAGCTGCTCCTAACATTCAAATACTATGTGCAGATTGGTTGAAATGAAATGGTCTTCAGAAACAGAAAGAATGAACCTATATAACTCACTGCTCAGAATACCATTAAAATATGGCTAAAATCTTTTTTTATTATACATACCTAAGAAAGGAACACTAGGAATGTGGAAGAGGGTAGCTTGTATACTAGCCCTACTCCTTAGCAGCTGGGCATCCCTTGGACAAGTTTTTTAACCTCTCTGGCCATGTCTTTAAAATGGAGGTATAATGCTTACTATAGGGGGTGACCATCAGTTAATTTCTACAGAACACCCCGCACAGTCCCCAGGACATATCTGTTTCCTTATTCATGTACACACTACCTCGCTATAATCATCCCCATCATCCCTATTGTCATCATCAATATTATTTTTAGTATTGATTATTGGCTATGTGCAAATTGCTTTATATACTTCCATTATCAAGCATGACAGATCTAGGATTCTAGTTTCTATTCTGTTGGTTCTAAAGGCCCTTCCCTGTTTACTACATAGCATTGTCTCTAAGGATAAAAATTCTGTCACATAAATCCCTTCCCTTCAGCCTTATACTGTCTGTACTTTGAAAAATCAGAAGATTTATTGATATTAATAGCAGGAAAGCTGAGGTCCTCAGAGATGTGAGAATCAAGCACACCCTCCTGTGGAAATCAGCTGAGGAATTTTGATTCTTCTAAACTTCAGTGAATAAGAACCTCCCTGAGCCCAATGAAGAGCACTACTCCAGTCCTGGACCCTGCTGACAAGGATAATTCTGGGCGTGGTGAGGACAATTCTGGGGGTGGGAGGACAGCTTAAGAGAGGAAAGGAACCTGCTGTGGATGATTAGAGAAGAAAGCAACCATTCCCTGTGGCAGCTGGAAGTCAATTATCAAGGCTGATAATGAATGAAAATTTGAAATATTCTTTATAAAAACTAAAGAAGAAATACCTCTAGAGTTGAGGATTTTTTAAACCAAAGTATTTTGTTTCTCGTTTGAAACCAAATGTTTCAGACTCTCAAAAGTGGCATACCCAAACTTCTTCAACGTGCCCACACAGGTGCACAAAAATGTTTAGATAAGGAAATTTGTAACAGCATTTTTTTCCCTAAGAGCAAAAGATCAGAAAGAACCCAAATATCTACTAAAAAGAAACTAGATAAATAAAGTACTGTTCATCCACTACAACAAAGTGCTCTGCATTGGTGAAAAGAAACCAAATAAATCTCTATGTGCTGATATGGGCAAACTCTAGAGCCCAAGATGGCACCTTTGTGCAAGTCAAGAAAAGGGACTGCCCCTCCACCCACCTCCAGGCAGACCTGGACTCCTGCCAGAGAACACAGTTTATTGAATTTTAGCTTCCACTCTCCCCTCAGCCAAGTGCCTTGTGCACAACTATATATGGTAGCTCTGCCAAGATGTATTAAGGAGAGAAAAGGGAGGTGGGTGTAATTTGATACCATTCGTGTGTGTTTCAAACAGCACACATACAAATACTAAATATATACTTTTGTGCGTAAACATTTCTGGAAGAATACTCAAGAAATTGGTAACAATGGTTTCCTCTGGGAAGAGGAAATGAGGGTTGTGGGTGGGGTATGATGTCTAACTGCATTCTCTTTTGTACCTTTTTTACCATGTGCATGTAACTTTATCAACTTGGGCGGGGTGGGGGGGGAGTTCTGTTCTTTTCTAATGGCACCCTCAGAGACTGTTGAAGCAAAGGGCCATGACTACAACTGTGATGCGAGCTGTCCTCCCACATATCTGGACAGCCCAGTAGCCCACATGTGGTGTCCTGGCCCATTTCAGCCCATGTGGCTTCCATTTATCGGTGTGCAGTGCAGACTTTTTTAAGTACATTTTTGAGCTGGAACATACTTTGCTTTTATACATTTCTCAGCATTGACAACTCTCCAAATTATTTTCACTAGGTACTTCTCATTTTAGCCCAATACCCAGCCTGATCTAAGCCAACCATGAACTCCTTTTTCACTTCTGCTAACCACAGTGAAAATGTGCAGCAGCCTCCAAAAATTCCTGCAACAGTAGGTCTCTGGGTACAGTTTGTAGGCTGTGTGTTTGGTATTGTGCTTCTAAACATGGGATAAACTCCTCTGGAGAGTTCTAACTGATAAAAGCCATGGTTCTAAGAGCACTGGTTAAGAACTGCACTTGGTCTGGACCATTTACTAGCAGTGCAATCTTGGGCAAGTTCCACACATACACCTTATGCCTCAGTTTTCTCATCGTAGATTGGGAATAATAATATCTCCCTCAGAGGGTTTGTGTGATGGTTAAATGAGATAATGCATGTGCCACACATAGTTACCAATCAATAAATGTTTGCTCTTGGAAGGATGAGGCTGAAACCATTAAAATGATTAGGTAACAAAAAATGCTTATCATCTGAACAATTAATATATACTTATCAAATCCAATCTCACTCAGTACATTAGCTTCTGTCAATAATAATATTTGTTATTTGATCCTGAAATTAAGGTATATTGAAATACTACAACCTATCCTTTATGTTGTTTCTTGGATTTAATTTTTGTTTAATTATAAACTACCTATTATTAAACATTGACAGAACAGTAAAATACAGACAAAAAGAAGGTAACCATCATTTATATTCCCACTCCAGAGAACCACTGTTAACGTTTTAACATATTTCCTTCCAGTCTTCTTTTTATGCATTTTAATAGCTGAGATTATATTAAATATATAATTTTCTATCCTTTTTCCTGTTAAGGCTTCCATCAAAGTGTTCTCCCAATATCATTAAAAACTCTTCATAAATATCATCATTTTAATGGGTGGCTAATATTCCATTGCAGTCATTCATTTCTTTAGCAAATACCTCCTGAGAACCTAGTGTGGATTAGGCACTGTCCTTACCGCTGGAGCAATAGTACTGAATGAAATGGACTAGATCCCGTTCCCATGAAGTTTCTGTGCAGTGCGAAGGGTTGTGCTACAAATTGGAGTGGACTAAGGAGAAAATAGGAAGTAGAAAAGTGAAGATACTGCTTCAACAAGTTTCGCTGCAACGTGGCAGTAGCTGAAGGGAGAGGTGGGGTCCATGCATACCTTATTTTATTCAATTATTGTACTAATGTAGAAATACAAATGTGCATCTTAAATGAGCTCTTGGACATTTGGTAATACTTAAAAAAGACTTCTTAATAAAAGTTGCTAATGCGGCTCCTCAACTGTTTTTGGTGTATCTATTTTGATTCTCATGTGCATCTGCAATAATTTCATGGTCTTTCCAAAGTCATTTATACAGAGTTGATTTTAAGGGCAAGGCACTGATACCAAGTCTTCATACAGGATTCCACTTGGAATATCATGTTATCACCTCCCAATAGCCACTGGTTTCACTCTAAAGAAGAATTGGATAGAAACCATCTCTGCCTAGTAGCCCATCCAACTGTATTTTTGTTTTTAAGGCAGGGAAGAAGGGAGTATTGTTCTTATAGGTTTTTGTACTAGAAATGTTTTATAGTTCCTTCCCATATCTTCAATGGGAAACCATCTGTCCACAGCCTTGTTAAGGAACAGTGGCCAGGTTTTATAACACATGGCCCTACCGCTCCCTCACCCCCATACACACACACAGACCACACCTAACTGAACCCAGCATACATTCCGACCCAATGACCTATGACCAATGACCAATGACCCTAAATGGTTCGACTTGAAAATTAGATCCTCTCTTAATTTTCATTTGGGAATTGGAGTGACAGGGCAAATAACAATAAGAGCAGAAACTGAAGTAGTGTCAGAACAAAAGAAGCCTTCACTGTCCAAATCACAAGAAACTGGAATTCTGGAAGACTAAAAACTTTGAGTGAACCGAAGAAGCTGATCCAATAGAAAAAAGAACACAGAGAGATATCCACAGGGAAGTGGAGACACTGTGAGATTAATTCTTGATCTTTCAAACAACCCCCCCGACTGAGACAATGAAAATTTCAGCTAAATTTTTTAACGTTTTTAAATGCATCAATGAGCCGGCATAAAATAAAGTTTTCTACAGATACCAAAAACGTAATCAGAGCAGGAACCCTGGGTGGTTAAGTGAATACCAAAGGTGGCTTTCACCCTGACCGTTTCTGCCAATCCCCGGAGCATCTGGGCATCTGTCTTGAGGGCTGCACAAGGCTGCGGGCCTGCCTAAAATGGACAATCTAAATGAAGACCCCTCACATAATGCTGGAAGCGAGAGGGCCACACCCTCAGTGTACAGGTGAGCAACACATAGACCCTGTTCCACAAAAGGTGGCAGCAAGGATCATGTCTCTCTTGATCTTAGTGCTGAGTGGATGGTTAAACAATCTCCCATGAGTGTTCATAGCCATAAGCCAGTGCTCACATGGCTTGTGGTCCAAATTCATGCTAGTGTTGTCTGAAAAACTTCAAGCAGAGAACATAATTCCTAGAGTTCCTGAGTTGTTACTCTCAACTGCAGCAGAGGTCTCAAAAGATTCCACAGATAAAGTTCCAGAAAAAAAAAAAATCACAAAACACGCGGACACCATCAGAGGAAAGGACCATGCAGCTCTTGAAAGAGAATCACCTTCACCCTGCAGTTCCTGTCCTTAGATAGCCAAGAGATTCTCTTTAATGCTGCAACAAAGTCTTCCTTTATTTGATCAAATCTTCCAGAGACTTTGTTCTTTAAAAAATATCACAACTCCCTTGTTATCAGTTTTTGCCCTCAAACCGTAGGCTGACAGCATGGATCTTAAGGAGAGCTGTAGTGAGGGCTCTGTTGCCTCTCCCTGCCTTTCTCTTCACTGGTACTGCACTGGTTTCTGAACTGCATTCTGCAACCGCACTCGTTCCTTTGTAATCACCAATGATCTTATGCGTCTCTCTTTGGTATCTGCTTGAATGACATACCAGATGAACAAAAGGGGCTTCCTGTATCCATCCGGGACTTGACGGCAGAAGAAATGTTTTAGGAAACTCTTGTGGGAAATCTCGCTTATGCTAATCAAACACAATTTGGATGATAGGAAATGCCTGGGAATTAAGGAGAGTGAAACCAGAGAGGTAAAGGGATGGCCACCTAATTCCTCACAAGGGTTGAACACAAGAAATAACGTGTCTTATCATTTTTAGACACAATGGGAAATAATCCACAGCCAAAAGTCTGGTTTCTGCAGATAAATCTTTCACAGAAAGGTGAATAAAGCAACTGTTAGCCAGCTTTTAAAAACCTAATATGGCACTATTACGAAGGATGGCATTTTGTAAACCTGTGCTCTGCTTCCGGGAATGATCACACTGTTTCAAATCCCTGGGCCTATAGATGGGGATAAAAATGTCCTCAGTTCTCTGGAGAACTCTAAACTGGCTGGCTGCCAGCTGCACCTAAGACTGCTTTTTTTTTTATGTTTTTTATTTATTTTTGAGAGAAGAGAGAGACAGCGCGAGCAGGGGAGGGTCAGAGAGAGAGAGGGAGACGCAGAATCTGAAGACAGACTCCAGGCTCTGAGCTGTCAGCATAGAGCCCGATGCAGGGCTCGAAACCACGAACTGTGAGATCATGACCTGAGCCAAAGCTGGACACTAAACCGACTGAGCCACCCAGGTGCCCCTAAGACTGCTTTTTCTTGAAATTCCCACCAGCACTTCTGTTTGTAGTTTCACTAAACAAGCAAACCACCTGGTTGTTGACAAGACTCTGATGGGTAGACATTGAGGGAGTGGCAGAAGACAGAAGGGAACAGAACTCCTGACCTTCCTCTCACGCTGAATTAACACTGTTTGTTTAATACAATTAATCACAGGGACAGAAGATGCGCTCAGGAGCTAATGCCTATGCCTTCTTAGCTGCTTCTCTTTACTCAGTGAGGAACTATTTTGAGATTAATTGGACTTTTATCTGAAACACCCAGTTGTATGACCCTTCTTTGCTCTGCAATGAACAGAGGCACAATTATTTCCTGCTGAAGGTCAGGTACACAGTGGTATTTGAAAACAATGCATCATCAGGCATTAAGGAAGTGAGAAGAGCATTCCACTTCCTCCTTTTCTTGTTGGAAAGGCATTTTCAATTCCAGAGTAAGTGAAAATTTAGGGTCCAGGAGTAGCAATTTTGTCAAAACAGTAAATTAAGTATTCATCACTTGCAGATGAGCTTGGGCAAAACTGGATTTGTACTGTACAGAATCATTTCGGATACTGGGGCATTTAGGCTACAAAGTAGTTATTATATGTTTCAGTTGTCTCAGTAAAAGACTTTTCCTTCTCCACTGTCAGTTTGCTTCATTTGAAAAGACATAGCTTTCTCTAGGATTCCTTCAAGGATCTTATTTATAGTACTATGATTATTGACCTTGTTTCTAGAACTCTAAAGAACAGAAAAGGGGCACCTCTGTGGCTCAGTTGGTGAAGTGTCTGACTTTGACTCAAGTCAGTATCTCATGGTTCAGGAGTTTGAGCCCCACATTGGGCTCTGTGCTGACAGCTCAGAGCCGGGAGCCTGCTTCGGATTCTGTTTCTCCTTCTCTGCCCTTCCCTGCTCACGCTCTGCCTCTCTCTCAAAAATAAACATTAAAAAACAATAATAATAAATAAAAAATAATAAAATAAGAGAACAGGAAATATATCTGTCCATAAACAAATTAACTATGGGGCACCTGGGTGGCTCAGTCGGTTGAGCATCCAACTTGGGCTCAGGTCATGATCTCATGGTTTGTAGGTTCGAGCCCCGCATCAGGCTCTGTGCTGGCAGCTCAGAGCCTTCAGCCTACTTTCAGATTCTGTGTCTCCCTCTCTCTCTGTCCCTCCCCCACTTGCACTCTGTCGGTCTCTCTCAAAAATAAATAAACATTCAATAAATAAATAAATATGTTTTCACACGTATTTTTAAAAAGAATGCTGGTTGGATTTTAGCCTTAGTAACTTCTGATTCAGCTAGCTAGTCCACTAATTTAAATCACCAAGTATTTATTAAACATCTACATTTCAAAGGATAATGCTGTGCCAATTAAGTCAAATACCAAGGGAGGGATAGAAAAGTAGTTGAATTTCATAAATTTCATCCCTGAGGGTCTCAAACCAAAACATGGTCATTTTTTTAAATGTTTGAAATCTTACTTAGTTGAGTGGGAGGTTTCATATATACTCCTTATCAGAAAATATGTGTAATGGCTCTGTTCATCCCTAGGAATCTATTCCTATTGAAAAATAAAATGTCATTTTCTCACTATCATCATCAACAACAACAAACTCTTACCAAATACAAGGCATAAGAGTCTAGGGAAGAGCTCAAATATAAAAGGGCGGCTCGGGGAGGGTCTGAATACCCCGTCTGTCATGGTGGTTACAAGAATCTGTGCATATGTAGACACTCATAGAACTGTAACCAATAAAAGTGAACTTTACTGCATGTAAAAATTTTGAAATCCATTTTTTAATGCTTTAGAGGAATTCCAAGGCAGATTTACCATGAAGCTAATGAAGCTGAAGCTTCAGGGCTGCTAACAAGCACAAATCCTTCTAGGGTCTTGTACCTATTTTGCACTCTTTTTCATAAAGTGGGCTCTATTCCAAACTGTATAAGCTCCAGGACCTATAAAACCTGCATTCACTCCTTGCAGGTATGACTCTATAGTAATTAAATTTATTTCCATGAGGTCAATACAGGGAAAGTTAAAGAACAGAATGAGGCAGCAGATGCTGAATTCTGGGAATTCATAAGAAGAGTGATATCGAAGGATTAGGGAGCTCAGTGGGATATGGATTGGGTCTTTGTAATAAAGAGTCTGACTCCATCTTTGATGTTTGACTACGACAGCTTTCAAGCCTCATCACTCCTCTACCCCTTCTGCAAGCTGATACAAAATCTGATTGCCACCTTCTTTGGTGCTAGTAGTAAGTTCAAACCACATGAGCCCCAGTCCATGTGGGAGCCCTCATCCCAGTCCCACTCTCTAATCACAGTCTCCTTTTCCTACTCTCTCAAGTCTTTTGAGACCACTTTGGGAGCCTGCCTTGCTCTCCATAGAAAGTCCCATATGTGAGTAACAAACCTTTCATTCCCTCTGGGTGCATGCATAACATCATCAGGCTTGACTTCCAAACCACATTTTGGGTGGGAGCTGAATCCTGTGTAATAGGTCTGTCCTGTTCTATTTCTGCAAAATGACCATACCGGTCTCGACAATCTATATAATTTAGATGCACCAAGAAGAGAAGGGCATTTCAAGGAGAGAAACTTACTTACATAAAGGTGGAGAGATGGAAACACGAAAACCATGTTTGCAGGATGATTAATTGAAACTGTAAATTTGCACTGATGAGTCAGAAGGTTGGTAAGAAGACTAACGTAGTAGGAGAGGGTCACTGAATAGGTTTAGAAATGTGGATTTCTTCTTTTGTACATAAAGACACTACCAATGATTTTTTTTTGAATGGGGAAATAATAGAGTCAAATAAGCGTAAGAAGAATATCTATCTACTTATTGGGGGTAAAATGGGTGGGAGGCAGAGAGGTCTAGAGAAAAAAAAAACTATCAAGCCTAGAATGGTAAGGGTTTGGATGCTGTAGTGTCAATGGACTGGGAAGGAAGAGAGGGAGGACTATAAAAATACAGTGAATAGAGACTTAGCAACAGGGATGTTGGGAAAAGGGGAAGGAAAGGATTAAGGATGGCTAAAAGATATAAAATGACTACCACACGAATAAATTCCATAAAACAAGCATCAATCACTAAATGGATAGTCCCTTTGTAGCACCTGCTTGGATTGCCCATCATAAAATGATTCACATCCAATTCAATTCAAGAAATATTTACTGAGTTTTTCTTTCCATGCTGATAGCACTCTCACAACCATGGTGAACATTTCTAAAACCCACCGGACTTTCTGCAAGAAGTGTATCAAGCCCCAACCCCACAAAGTGACTTGGTACAAGAAAAGCAAAGATTCTCTTTATGCCCAGGGAAGGTGGCATTATGACAGGAAGCTGAGAGGCTATGGTGAGCAGACTAAGCTGATTTTCCAGAAAAAGGTTAAAACTTACAGAGAAGGTTGTGCTGAGGCTTGAATGTGTTGAGCCCAACTGCAGATATAAGAGAATGCTGGCTATGAAGCCAAAATGCTATACAAGCATTTTGAACTGGGAGGAGATAAGAACAGAAAGGGCCAAGAGATCCAGTTCTAAGTTACATGTTTTGTAATATTATGAAGACAATCAAATCTTGAGGTTATGTTAAAAAAGAATAAAAGAAATACTTATTGAGCATATATTTATTCAACAAATAATTACTAAGAATAGGCACTGTATGAGGTATGGGGCAAAGAGATAAATAAATAATCAACAGCCCTTTGGCATCAAGGAACTTAAATTCTAGCACAGGGAAATTGCTCTTTATTCAACTCAATATAAAACAATGTGGTATATGCTATATTCATTTAGGAAGAAGGGTCCAGTATACTCTGAACTGGGAACAGAGGCTTTACCAGGAAGATGGCATTTAAGCTGTGCCTTAAAGAATAAACAATCTTAGCATCATTCATTGAGAGAGTAATAATGTTTCAATAAAGGAAGGAACAAGAACAAATAAATTTTTCAATTTCAAGTGAGCCATGTGTTCAGGCTAAAAGTGTAGCCCTCAGACTGGCTTATGGAGCAAAGTACATGTGGAGAGATGTGGTGAAAGAGAACGTGAAAAGGCTGACTTGAACCAGATTACAGAAAAGAAATCACTGAATGTTAAGGCAACAGGAAGCAATCAAAGGGCTTAAATTGGGGAAATATATGTCTTAAGTTTCATAAAATTTACTCTGATATTGATGAAGGACCAAGGCAACATACAGAGTCTAGATGCAGAAAGAGCAATTGAAAAACTTCTACAAGGTTGAGAAAAGAGATAATGAGAGCCTAAATGAGGTGGTAATGGTGAGGAGAAAAAGAATTTGAAAGAAACCACTTGGAATTAGACTCCATAGGACCGGGAAATCTACTGAATATGAGAATTGGGAATAATGGAGGTGCCAAAGTCAACAGTTCATACCTTGGGCATTTGGATGGTTGAGGGTGCTCTTAATAGAAGAATCATAGAAAAAGATGAGAGGCTACACAAGAGTGAGATGAGATGATAAGTGCACTTTGGGAATTGTGGAACTTGAGAAATCTACAAATGAAAACATATGCAGATACAGCAGGAAGTTAAAGCCAGAAGTCTAGAGAAACAGTTTTGTGGACCACCACCCCAACTCCAATCGCTATAAATAGGTAGTACTTGAAGCCATTGGACTGAAAGAAAGTATTTAAGGAAAGAATGAAGAGCTAGAGAGAGGTGAGGGGTGAGGAGGCAAACCATGAGGTAAAGGGCAGAAGGGAAGAAAAGAGTGGCAGGAAGAAACAGCACAGCAGTCACCAAAGGGAAGCACAAGAAGGGCCAGTAAAATGGACTGCAAAGCCCCATAGACACACACACACACACACACACACACACTGTACATGTATATATCTATATATGGCTATTGTTTTTAAATGAAAGGCAAAAATATGAAAACAGTGGTTCCCTATAAAAGAGAATGGGATTGGGCTTGAGGGAAAAGGAATAAAGACTAAAGTTCTTTGAATATGTCTGGTTTTGTAGATTTGACTTTGGAACCATGTAAATATCTTACAAATTAAAAAACAAAATTAGGTTTCAAGAAAACACTTTTTGAAGTTAAAAAAATGAACTTAAATGTATATTTAGTTGGTGGTAAAACCATACAGAAAGGAACCAATTCAAGTGATTTTAAGGCACAATAATGTGACTATTCATACATAGTGGAATAGACCCTAAAAACAAAAGAACTGAAAAAAATCTTGAGCTGTTTTCAGTAATCATTTTGTTGGTGGTAATGCTGATATTGATATTCTGACATTGTTCTGTGTGTACCATGGGGGGAAACAAGTGTACAATGAGATGATATTCAAATTCTATCATTCCAATGATATTGAGAGCCAGGATTCTCACTGTAGAAGGAAGAAAGTATAGGGGCACCTGGGTGACAGTTGGTTGAGCGTCTGGCTTTTGGTTTCATCTCAGGTCATGATCTCAGGGTTCATGGGTTTGAGCCCTGGGTCAGCATCCATGCTGACAGTACAGAGCCTACTTGGGATTCTCTCTCTCCCTCTCTCTCTGCCCCTCCCCTGTGCATGCTCTCTCAACCTCTTTCAAAATAAATAAATATTTTTTAGAAAGAAAGTACAGATGTAAGATTAAATATATTTAGTAAAAGCCTTGTCCTCATTTAGAATTGGAAATACCATTATGATTTCCTTATTTTATCCTAAAAAACTAAGTATTTCCAAGCTCTGCTGATTGAAAAGTCCCACCACAATGATTATTTCAGTGTCAGTGAGTATGACTGCACCAAGAATTTGTCTCCATAACCATTTTGGACTAAAAGGAATTAGGGATCCCTAAAGAAATGTTTGATTCCAACTCTGGGACAAGGAAGACAAAAGTTGATCCTAGAACACCAGGTCATGACAGATAGTACAAATGTTATCAAAGTCCACTGGAGTGTCCAAAAGACTCAGGAGTATACCCGAAGAGGCTCCCACTGGCCAAAGAGGAGAAAATGTGAGTATCTTTACCCTACAGTATCTGCAGAACTTCAGAGAGTCTCCAGGCAGGAAGGACCATGTGGAGAGGAGGGTAAAGATGCAGTACTAAGCTAAAAACAGAGGAATCAAGGAAAACTCTGTAGTCCGGACGCTGGAACTCCAACCTTCTCCACTGCCAACTACAAACACAGGCAGCCAGTCTCATGGCCCCAGGCAGAAGATAGTAGATGGTAGTGTCCTTCTCTGGAGGAAATGAACCTGAAAAGACAATACATACTATTGTCGCTGGGAGGTCAGTTAAAAAGTTCCATGCCCATAGCACGATCTACCAGTCAATTAAGCCTGCACATGCACACAGATCTTCCAATCAGCTTTTTAGTGTTCTATTCTTACCTATAAATGGATAATGATTATCAGCCATTTGAGGAAAGCCTCCAACACAAGAACCAAAATGAGACAATGCAGGAAACAGAAGAAAATTCCAAAGATACTATAATTAATAGCTTCAGAGAAGAGAAAATGATGGTAAAAATGGCAAATCCAATTGGAGGGTTGGAAAATAAGGTCTAGGAGAAGACAGGGAGCTCAACAACAACAACAAAAGCAGAGATTTGGAGAATTAAACAGAGAATTAATCCAGAGATCCAGATTAATAAGAGAGAAGAGAGAGAACAATAGAAAGAAAATTGTCAAAGAAATAATACAAGTTCTTAAAACTACTGGA
>CM053577.1:69500721-69537706 GCA_028646485.1 Cryptoprocta ferox
TTTTTATATATGAAAAGCAAATGTCAATTAATATCTGTAATAGGGAAAAAAACTACTTGTAAGTTAAAATATTTATTTTTCTACTGGTCCTATATGACTTCAGGCAAATTGTTATTGTAAATAAAATATCTTCCCTGAACAGAACAGAAATAGAATTTGTTGAACATAGATTTTTGAGTCAAATGAAAAACTTCCAGAATTCTTGAACTATAAACAAAGCAGTGGTCATCCCTTAAAGATTTAGCCTTCAAATAGTAGGCTAAAAAAACAAAATACATGTATTTTATCTACTTTTTCTTTTCTTACTGCAAACTTTTAGTTTGTGACCTTTAGCAGTGGCTCAAGTGCATCTGTGTTTATTTCTCTATGTGCAGAGAGATAGAGAAACAGATGGACAGTAGGAATATCAAGCCCTTGGAGAGGTATCTGGCCATTTGTAGCTGGAAGTCGGATCATTTTTTTAAATTCAGGGCAATATTTAGGACAATTCTAAATCCATAATATTATTAGCTTTAATTTGAGATATGCCATCCCCAAATAAAAACATACCATCCCTGTTACTAGAAAGGTGAGTGCTGCTGCCTTAATTCATCAAAGTAAAGTTGTCTAAACACCTTTAGTCAAGTCCTCAAGCTACAGAAGTACAAGAGCATATCCTACTTTTCCTTGTATCTTCTCTAACTCATAGTGTAACACCATGACTTGATGGGAAAATCATGTGGAAAATGCAATACCTGAGTTCTAGCCTTGGTTCTCCAACTGACTAACTGGTCTCTGAGCCTCTGATCTAACATAGACTATAACATTCTCAAAGTTGAGAACTTGAACTTGACACATAGTGAAGACACAGTAACTACTCATAAGTGAATGAGGATAATAATCTATGATCCTAGTTGGTAATCACAAATATCTCTGAATTGGAATCAGAGGTGATATACCATTTATATTCAAATACTCATAAATGATAGTATGAAACTTGTTACAGGCACTCAGAATGCAATCAGGCATTTTGGAAAGAACTCAACTGGCCACTTGCAGATAAATGTCCCTATTTATAAATAGGGATGCAAACTAACATTTTCTCATTAAATGCTTCCTCCCCCCTACCAGCAAGGCTGCAGGGAGATTTCTGACCTCCATTTTACTAAATAAGAAACAAAAAATCAGAGAAGTTAACTAGTTTTGCTCAAGTTCACAAAGCTAGCTAGTGGATGAGCCAGAATTTAACCCAAAACTAACAGATTCCATGGACACTAATTTCTTTCTACTATATTTTGCTACCTCAACATTCCCATATTCACACATATACTACAGTAATACAGCTCCTCAAGGGCAAGGAATGAGTACTCTCCATCACTATATTGCTAATATCAGCCTACAATGAATAAAAATTTACTGAATGAAGGAATTCATGTTCAGCAACGCACAGTTTCCCAGCCTGCATCAGAAATGTGCCTTGTACAATATTTGCTCCTCAGGGCAATTGGACACTCCATCCATAAACAGCCTCATCTGTTACTCCAGATTGTCTACCAAGATTATCATTTTCTCTGCGTGCTGTGCTGTGGGAAAGGTTGGGAAGTACTGTATAACTTGTGAATGTGAGCAAGGGCAAATTATATGCTCATCATGGTCTGAGTGATTTCCAGGCTAGGAAGAAAGGAAATCTTAAAGTTTGAAAGTCACAGTTGGAATGAAAAACACACAATGGACATAATGAGTTGCCTGAATAAGTAAGAATTCCTTGGCAAGAGAGAGAAGAAACCCCATACCAAAAGCAAAGAAGAAGAGATAACATGTTAAATCATTCATCAGAGCTGTGGATGGAATTGTGGGCCAGCCAAGGGGTGGGGGAGGCGGGTAATGTGAGTTTGCTAGGACTAGAACTCAAATTGCTTTGCCTAAATAGTAGACAAAACTATGTTGTATCTTAAAAGAAGATCCAAGCACTTTATATCATTCTTTATAATAACAGCAGTTAATACTTACTGTGTATATATTATATGTAGGCTTTTTATATATATGTATCATCTCATTTTTTTAAAAATCCCACATAACTTTCTAAAGTATATATTATTGTCCTTACTTACACACCAGGAATCTGAATCTCACAGGGAATAAGTAACTTACTCAATACTACCCACCTGGTAAGGAAGGAGTAGCCAGGACTCAACCCCAGTGTATCTGACTCTAAAACTCACATTCTTCCCACCATGCCTTGCTGCCTCAACCTGCATTAGCTCCATCTGAAAAGAAGATGTTTCCTTCATCTTCTTTAGCAAACATCTTCCAATGAGAAAAAGTGGAGCAAAGACTTATCTAACTCACAAAGCCCTATTATAGACTAAAATTAATGGTGACAGAGTACTTTGAAAATGCCAGTGCAGCCCCCTCAATACTTGGGTCATTGTTGGGACTCTGAGTTCCTGGGATTAAAGGCTCTGCAGAGCTTCTATGTCTTACAACAGCCAAGGATTTCGAGAAGAGCAGGGAGCCCCTCTCTTGAGAGAAGCCTTCAGAACCCTTGGATAATGGGACAGTAGGAAGACACCTCATAGTACTGGTTAGCAAAGGGAGGGAAATGGACCTTAACCTTTCGGAAGTATCTCAACACTTTTTTATAAAACATGCTGAGCAGAAAAATTAGGTAAGAGGAGTTTACTTGGAAGAACCATGAATTGCCTCAGAAGGATTTGAGTGGCATAACTTAATGGAAGGCTAAGAAAAAAACAAACTGAAATTTCCCAAACAAATATTGATGAACAATTAAAAGCACCTACCACTGCCTAGACTACTGGGCTACCATCTTCTTACAGTCATAACTTGACCAGAAACCTGAGAAAGCCATCCAGAGAAAAGATTGCTTAAGACAGCAGAGACTGCAGCCTTGTTTTGTTTTGTTTTGTTTTGTTTTGTTAGCTCTGAGAAAAACCCAGGATCTTACATGGAGTCAGATTGAGCAGTATATAGCTCATTGTGTGTATTGGGGAAAGGCAGGGTACAGATACTAGAAGACGGAAGATGGAAAAGCTTAGAGACAGACAACTTATGGGTATTCAGTTATCTTGTCAATTTTAATCTTGTTTCCATGTTTCTATCAGAGCACAATTCATTACGGCATGATTTCCCACCCTCCATCTCTCATCTTCTTTGCTCTTCCCCTGCTTCACTACCTTCCCAAGCCAAAAGCAGTATACCAGTTAGCTTTCACTGTGTAACAAACCATCCCAAATCTCAGTGGCTTAAAAAAAAATGATTTATTTAGTTCACAGTTCTGTGGATTGGTCAGTAATTTGGGCTAGGCTCAGCTGGGTTGTCTTCTGTTCAAATCTAAGTTCATTTATACTGATTCTTAGATGGATGACTTTTGTTTCTGGAGATGATTGGCTGCCAGCAGAAGCTATGGGGACACCTGTGCCATCATCCTCTCTCAGGCTACCTTAGATTTGCTCCTTGGGAACTCAGCAGGGCTCCAAGAGTTAGAAGTATGCAAAGTCTCTTGAGATATAAGTTGAAAAGTGACAGAATTCACTTCCCTCAAATTCTCTTGGCCAAACAAGCCATGAGGTCAGCCAAATTCAAGGGGCAGGGAAAGAGACACCATCTCTTCATGGCAGGAGCTACAAAATTACATTGCAAAGGGTCATGGATTTAGGGAGGGAAATAAATAATTATAGTCCTTTCTGCAGAACATTTAATATATCTGGAATTTAGGGGAAAGGGCTACCACCCTTTTTCCTCTCCTTGTATCTTACTCTGCTTTCCTTTCCCCCTTCTATTCAATGACTCACCCAAATTGCTATAAGTTGTTACTTCTTGGCTCTGCCAGACTCGTCTGAGATGATCTGGTCAACAAGGTTTTAGACAGCTACCTCTTCTGCTTATCCTTTGTTTAAATGTCAAATATCTTGCTGAGACAAGACAAATAATATTAGGAAAAAGACTTCCAGAGTCTTAGGAATCCAGTTTGTTTGTTTTTTTTTCTAAACCAACAATACAGTTTTCATCAAGTCCAAAACCCAAGCCACTCTCATATTCTTGGCACATTATTTGCTCTCAATAGCTTCAAGCTTACTTTTAAATCCTTCATAATCCTGCTGGAAATCATTAAACAGTGACTCATGGAAGGTCTCTGATGGCCTCCAATAATGATTTTACCATCCACATCAGAAATTTTTTTAAGCTCCATTTAACAAATTTAGCTCATTGCTGAGATTTCTTCTTGGGAGGGTCCCAATCTTTTTTTCCAGAAGGAGCTTCAAGGTCAGTGAGTCCCTGGCACTCAAAGCCCTCCAGAGGCCAGCTGCTACAGTCTGATAAACCAAGGGGCCTCCTGGAAAAAACACCATTTCTCCTGCTTCTGCCTTTTCCTACATCCTGGAATTTGTTCTGAGATGTCTCTACACTCTCCTTTACATATCTCCTGCTTGCAGAACTTCAAAAATGGAGATCATTCTCAGTTTAAAGCTGGAGCATGTGCCGGGGAATTGAACTGCTTAAAGCCAGGTCTCTTATATCTGAGTGCCTCGCAGAGATTGAAAATGCACCGCACCACACTCCATAAATTCAAATACTAGTAGAAATTATTTCAGGTATCCATCACTTTTTGAAAGTTTGCATGACATCACTTTGCTTTTACAAAAGACCTAGGTTAGTATCTGTTTTCACTAACTGAAAGAAATTCAAAGAGGTTTTTCACTTTTATGAAAAAGGGCAAAAAGTGAAAATAGCATTGAGTGTCTGTTTTGCAGCAAGCCATTATAGAAGTACCCCGAGCAGTGAGAGTGGCACCGCCAGTCTCCTTCCCCAGGAACCATACTTGGCATCTCAGCATCAAGCCACCATAGCTTTGAACTCTGTCTGTGAGCATCTATGCTTTATCTCAATTTATTTTGTGCATCCAGGAGCAAGATGTGTCCTATGGTATCAGAAAAGTCTAAGAAAGGTTATTTTGAGACTCTGGGAATACTCAAACATTTTCCCATATACATTAATGGTAATTGTTTCTTTGCTTTACTTCATTTCAGCTTACAGAAGAATTCATAGGAACACATTACTTTCAGATAGCGGGGGAAACCTGTATTTGGAAAGTCTCCCTTTCCTTCTCAATATATCTTCGCTTCCTTTACCAATTGTTATCATCTGCCTTTTTTGTCCTGGGGAAAGAGGTTCCCTTGCTCCCTTCCATGAAAAAAATCCATTCTGAATTTTTATATCATCCCATCTACCATGCAAACACCACGCCATTAGTGTTCTCTCTCTCTTTCTTCATTTCAGTCTCTCCTCCCTTAAAGCCTCAGTCTCCCTTAAAGTCATGCCCTCATCCTTCAGACATGATCAAGGGTTCCTATTCCCAAAATAAACTATATTTCAACCCACCTGCTGCCCTTTTCTGACTGCCTGTCTGCTCTTCACAGTTCCACTTCTTCACCCCCATTCACAGCTCCACCCACTGTAATTTGCCTTCAGGCCTGTCACTCCCCTCCACTGAGTCAACAATGGACAAATGAAATGACTTCCTCATGCCCTTTTCTACTTGTCCCTTCAGCAGCCTTTGTCCCTTTTGATAATTTCTCCCTCCTTAAACTCTTATCTTGACTTCAGAGACAGGTACATGTTCCTAATTCTCCTCTTACTTTTCTGTCTGCTCTCTCCTACTTTCTTCTGGAGACCCTGCTTCCTCTTCCACTTCATCCTTAAATGTGGGCCCTCTTTTCCCATTCTCATGTCTTCCTCAGCAAGATTTTTTCCCCTACCCGTCTTACTGGACATCTCATTCTAGACATAATTCTAGACATTTTAGACTCAATATTTCTCAAGTACTTGAGACTTATTTTCTTCCTGCCCAGAGCTTACTTACTCAACTCTTTCTACATTCTTAGTTAACAGAAATACCACCAATTATCTCCCCAATATTCATCCTGTCTTTTGTAGTAATAGAAGTTTTACTTGGGCACATGGGTATCCAACTAAAGACTACATCTCCCATGCAGTTAGACGAGGTCATGAGACAAGGTCATGACAAATGAAATGTGAGCATAAGTATTACAATCTTCTGGGTTGTACCCTTATTAGCCAAATTCTGTTATCTACACCTAAAACCACTGAGCAATATGGTAATTGATACAAAAAATAGTTTGTGAGTTTTAGCTCTTCAGTCATCCAACTCATCCCAAAGGTCCTCATTCCTGCTTTTCCTATCAATGCCCTAATCTTTACTTAAGAGAATTGGCAAGAGTATAAATTCAAGCAATATTGTAATTCAGCAATTCACAGGATTAGAGTTTGGATATGACTTTTGGCTACGCAAGTCTTTCGTTATGAAGTTAAAAAAAAAAAACTCCTCAAGACAACCTTAGAAATTTCTTTTTCTCTGATCATTCATGGAACTGAGAATTTAAAACTTGAACCTATTAATTTGTTCTTTAATTCTCCAGAGTACTTTGAAGCAGTAAGCTAACCCACAGGATTCATACTCTTCATGTGCTCTCCATAGTGATTTCTTGCAATAGCCACTCACTCCCAAGAACTTGTATGGGTAATCAGGTAAGTACCTCTTTCAATATAGGTGACAAAATCTACCAGTGCTCCATCTTTAATAATAATGGGATTCTTATTGCCTTCAAAATCCAACCTAAACACATATTCAATCCTAGATTTCCATTTCTTTGAGGATCTATTGGATCCTCAAAGTGAGTGTTTTCAATGTAGAGAAATAGTGCCTGTGAATATTTATATATCAAAGGAATAGACTAAAACAAAAAGTGCTAACTCCTTATCCCTATGTCCATTTTTTCTCATCCTCCTTAGTAACAGAGCTCTGATTTTACTTGGGATGGCAAGACAACCAGCTAAAATGTCACATTTGCCAGATTCTTTAGCAGCTGGGTATGGTTCTGTACCTAATGGCCAATGAGACCTAAGTGGAAGAATTGTTTGGGACTTTCAGGAATCCTGCTGGAAGGAAACTATCTCAGGAGAATGTCCCTTATAAAGAATGTCTTTTATTACAACTTTTTTCAATAACCCTGTGAAGTGACTCAATTTTATTATCCACATCTTTCAGCCGAGATAAATCCAACCAATGAAAGTTTAAAGGATCACTTCAGGGATTACAGAACTGTGTGGAAGAAAGGTAACCAAAACCTAGAGTAGATTTGCCTATATGTTTAGGCACTATAGACACCCAATTAAAACACCAAAAATATAAGAAGTAGGCCATAACAGGAGCAGCCAATATTCCTTCCTACAAGACTGGCTTTGGTTTAAATGATTTACCAGCTGCCCCTGTTACATAAGCTATTTTCTATGAAGACTTGTCAGTCACATCCTTGTATGGGTCATAAAAAGAAAAAAGTGGATGGCCCTGAAATTTTAATCTCCCTCCAGCCTTCCTCCCGAGAAGCTGTGGCAACACTTCTGTTCAACACATATTCTTGATCTCAACACAACCAAAAGAGTCTGTGAGAAAGGGTGTAGATCAACTCTATGCAGCTTTTAATCCTTTCCTAACAGAGCTTTATACTCACCTACTCCATGTCTGGCTGAAGCCAGGATCATGTGTGAAAGGTTTGTATTAGAAATACAATGCCAATGGTTGGTGAAAAGGAAAAGAAAGAAGAGAAAGAAGACAGAACTTTGCCTTATAGATTAGGAATAAGTATAGCTAGGTCAACCATGAGGGTTCCTAAAACTGAAATAAGAAAACCAAAATCAGGCTGATGCTTCCATGGCTGTGACTATTACTGAATGAATTTTTCTGATGCAGGCAAAGCCTGCTTTTACATATAGAGTTAATATCCAGAACTTATCAAACTTGACACCCAAAAAACAAATAACCCAGTTAAGAAATGGATAGAAGACAGGGCACCTGGGTAGCTCAGTCGGTTAAGCACCTGACTTTGGCTCAGCTCATGATCTCAGGGTTTATGAGTTTGAGCCCCATCAAGCTCTCTGTTATCAGCATAGAGCCCACTTCGGATCCTCTGTCCACTCTCTCTCTCTGTCCCTCCACCACTGGCCCTCTCTGTCTCTCTCAAAATAAATATAAATAAAACTTTAAGAAAAAAAGAAATGGACAGAAGAACATGAATAGACATTTTTCCAAAGAAGACATATGGATGGCTAACAGACGCATGAAAAGATGCTTCAATATCATTATTCATCAGGGAATACAATTCAAAACCACAATGAGATACCACCTTACACCTGTCAGAATGGCTAAAATTAACAACAAAGGAAATAACAGATATTGGCAAGGATGCAGAAAAAGGGGAAACCTCTTACACTGTTGGTGGGAATGCAAACTGGTGCAGCCACTCTGGAAAACAGTATGGAGTTTCCTCAAAAAGTTAAAAATGGAACTACCCTACGATCCAGCAATTGCACTACCAGATATTTATCCAGAGAATATAAAAATACTGATTCAAAAGGATACATGTACCTCAATGTTTATAGCAGCATTATCAACAGTAGCCAAATTATGGAAAGAACCCAAGTGTCCATCAACTTGATGAACGGATAAAGATGTGGTGTATATATACATATGCACACACACACAGTGAAATATTACTCAATCACAATATTACTCAACTTAAAACCATGGAATATATATAATAATACACACCCACACACACACACACACAGTAAAATCTTGGATTGTGAGTAACTTGTTCAGCAAGTGTTCCTCAAGACAAGGAAACATTTTTAATAAATTTTAACTTGATACATGAACAATGTCTTGCAATACAAGTAGTATATGACACTGAATATCACATGATTACAATGGAGCCAATGGTTCTTCTCTCTCTCTCTCTCTCTGTTTCTCACTGCAGGATTATGGATAATCATCTCCCATGCTCAGATGCTTGTCTCAGGCCATAGAGTTTGGCAGAAATCAGTGATTTTTCAGAACATTGGAAGGTGTCCACAATTGGCACTAGTGTATTTTTTGCTACTTCAAAGCATCTATGGACAGTCCTTTGTTTTTCCTACAAGAGTAAGCTTAGGAATGTTTTGCTTCATCCCAGGTTAGGCTGCCTGCAGATATAGACCCTTTCTTCTGCTGCCTTATTGCCAGTTACATTAAATACAGTATATGACAAGAGTTTATTAATACTGTATTGTAATCACCATCCATTAGTGATAGTGATGATCTTCCTACACAATAACCCTCTTCTCTCTTGTCTCCTTCACACCAGCCACGAAGGTTTTCAAAGGTAAGTGCACGTTAATTTGTTTATTTTTCTTTATATTTTGTATTTTCTTTATCATTTTGTATTATATTGCAGTGTTGTAATCATTTTTATATGAATATTTTTGGGTTGTGGAACAAATCATCTGAGTTCCTATTATTTCTTATAGGGAAATTCACTTTGATACAGAAGTGCTTTGGATTACAAGCATGTTTCCGGAATGAATTATGCTCACAAATCAAGGTTTCACCATGTATATACTATATGTATATACTATATATATAATGGAATATTACTCAACCATAAAAAAGAATGAAATCATGCCGTTTGCAGCAACATGTATAGAACTAGAGAGTATTATGCTAAGTGAACTAAGTCAGAGAAAGAGAAATACCATATGATTTTACTCATATGTGGAATTTAACAAACAAAACAAATGGACATAGAGAAAGAAAAGAGAGAAAGGCAAACAATAAAACAGATTCTTAACTATAGAGAACAAGCTGAGGGTGGCTGGAGGGGAGGTGGGCAGGGGGATGGGGTAAACAGGTGATGGGCATGAAGGAGGGCATTTGTGATGAGCACTGGCTATTGTATGTAAGTGATGAATCACTAAACTCTACACCCGAAGCTAAAATGACACTGCATGTTAACTAACTGGAATTTAAATAAAAACTTGAAAATAAAAAACAATCACAGATTATTTGAAGGCAGGTTCTGTTTTTTATCTGTGTTGTCATAGTGCCTAGCACAGTGGGAGACATATTCTCATCCCTCAAAAACTGTGAACTGAATGAATTAAGCAATGCCTCGGTGATAGGAGTACTGTGTGGCATAGCACAGGACACACAGCACCGGCTTTAGCATCAGAAAATCTGCCTCAGGAAACATGGCTCCGTCACTTATTTACCAGATTACTCTTAGCCTTAGTTGTCCCATCTGTAAAATGAAAATTATAATCCCTATTCCACAGGATGGTGGAGGATTAAATAAGATAATATAGGTAAAAGCATTTAACTAGATTTCCAGTAGTCATTTACTAAATATTATTTAAATGCTCTATTTGCATTAGTATTAGCATCAATACATGATATGTTCCTTCTGCTTTTAAACGAGTTTTATAGCATCACAGGCAAGAGAAGATGCTTCCTTTTTATTCTAAATTTGACTCAGTCTAACGGAAATGATTTTTCAAATTCTGTTTGACTCTTGCATTAGTTATTGGCTGGGATCCCTCTGCCACCCCACTTGCTGCCCACATTAAAGTCTCTTATCCGTATCTACAATACCCAATGGATGGGCAATCTCAAATTCCTCATTTATAAAATAAGGAGTCAGACTAGACTACCACTCAACTGCCTTTGATTTATGATCAGTGCCCTTCAAGTTTGTGTTCCCTGCTGTATCTTCAGGACCTAGAACAGTATCTGGCATATTACAGGCACCCAATAAATATTGCTTGAATGAACACATGAATGAATGGATGAATTACTCATGTTTATACTAAGATAATAAACATATTTTTCAATGCGTCCCATAAATTAATTAATGCCACTCTGGATTTAATACTTTGTTGAGTATATTTTGAATAAGAATTCTCACAACAGTAGCTCTCCAAGGGCAACAACAGTTGTTCCATTTGTTCTGCTAAACTGAAGACAAAAGGATGTTTAGGTTAAAAAAAACAACCAAATGAATACTGAGAGTCTCCTCACTAATGGACACCACTGCCTTTGCCAAATTGCAGAAATAAAGAGGACACCTGTTCCCTTGACCTTTTCTAACTACTTCCATGGAAGACCCAACTGCCCACAACCTGTGAATAGTGTTTAGTATTTATGATAATGAAAAAGTCAAGGACTACCAAACATCAGCTCCTTCTAAAAGACAATCCACAAAGGATTTTTTCTGTGCTTATATGTTGCTTGCTGCCTAAAACATCCTAGGATAAAGGAAGAAGGCAAGAGATACAGGATTTCCTTTCCTTTCCCTCTTTTGGGGTGGGAGGAAATTTTGAACTCTGGGGAAAAGTTGGTCTCTTCCTCCAATGGCCAGGGTGTTCTTCATTCTCAGCTTTGTGATTTAAGAGTCTTTTCTGTTTCATATTTGTTAAGATCCAAGAAATAGTTTGAATATAACTGAATAATGTTGCATAACTGAATAATGTTGCATAATGTAATTTTCCCTCAATCTCATATAAAAGGATCTCTGAATCCAAGAGGCAAATGAGTACAGCAATGGGCCTCCACTGCATACCCAACCTCATATTAAACCCTGCATTTATTTCCACTCCACCCAGAAGGGCAGGAGCTGTATTTAAATGCTGGGTAATTGTGTTAGAGGAACAAAGTGTTTTAAGGCACAGGGCTTGGATGAAAGACTATGTAAACCCAAGTCCAGAGTCATTACCTCCTTTTCCTCTGCTAAAAACTTGTAAAAAGCATTTATGCCATCTGAGTCATGAGCCTACTCCTGTGTACCAATTCATTTCACTGAATGAGTCCTAATCCCTCATATTTTGAAGGGAGTAGTCAAGTCATTAGATCTGACTAATGAACCTTTCCAAATCATGCACACCATTTAGTGTAAGCCTTGCTAGACCCACACAGTTAAATTACATGCCATTTAATCTCCCAAACACACAGGGAGTTTGAAAAGGTGGGATTCAGCTCTGAAGCAACCACTTAAAGGTTTACTCTGTAATCTTGGTGTTTAGTTAACATTCAGGAAATAGAATAGCTATGCAAGTCTTTCAAGGCTGCCCAGTAGGTTGGAAACTGGTAGGTGTGAACACAGAGTTTATGCTTTTCACAACTTTAACTGAAATAATTTACATTTTTGCAATGTTGTGACCACTGAACATAAATAAAATGCCTTATCTAATGCCTTCTCAGCTACCAAGAGTATAGGCAAAACCCTGACTTTATTTTGAAAAATCCCTAAAACTGTATGCTATACAAAATTCATCCTCATCTAAATGCAAAGCCATGGATAAGGCACTGGGGGGGACCCCAAAGTTGGATCCATCATGGTCCCTTTCCTCTAAGAGTCCACATTGTAGTGGGAGATGGATGTTATAGAAGGCATAATAGAGTAAGTGTCCACTAAAGAAACTAGTTATTTCTGTGGAGAGTGGAAGGAAGGAGGTCTTAATTCTGATTAGCAGATTAGGTAAGGTGACAGAGAGGAAATGGACTAAAAGGATGAGGGGGGTTTTGATTGGGGGAGGGTGTGGATGATGACATTCCAGGAAGATGAAATAACAATAGTAATGGCATGGAGGCACCATACTCTTACAATGCAGAAACTATATAATTATATCAAACCTAAATCCCACTTACATGTCCAACCTACACTATGCTCAGAACACAAGTTTCTTGAGAAAAAGAATAATGCTGCTTCTCTTTCTGTACTCTAAATGTATGTGATGAATCTCCAGGTACCTTTTATCAGAGTCATCGTCAGAAGAAACCAAATAGTATCTTTATGGCTCCCTACAGAGACCATAATACAGTAGTCCCTCCTTATCTGAGATTTGCCTTTCTGTGGTTTCAGTTGACCCATGGTCAACGGCTGTACAGAAGCAAATGATCCTCCTTCTGCTATATCATCAGAAGGTCAATAGTAGCCCAATACTATGTCACAATGCCTACGTCATTCACCTCACTTCATCTCATTACAGGCAGTTTTTCATCTCACATCATCACAAGAAGGAGGAAGGAGGGTGGTACAGTACAATATTTTAAGAGAGAGAGACTGCATTCACATAACTTTTATTGTAGCATATTATTATATTTGTTCCATTTTATTATTAGTTACTATTATTAATCTCTTAAACTTTATCATAGGTATGTCTGTATAGGAAAAAACATAGCATATACAGGATTCTGTACTATCCATGGTTTCAGGCATCCACTGGGGGTCTGGGAATGTATTTCCTGCAGAGAAAGAGGGAACTCCTGTAATAGCCCCCAATTACCTCTTGGCCACTGGTTTTCAGTTTCCAATCTATTCTGCATAGTAAGGCCAGTTAATCTTTTTTTTTAATGTTTATTTCTTTTTGAGAGCTAGAGAGAGAGCATGGGCTGCGGAGGAGCAGAGAGAAAGGGAGACACACAATCTGAAGCAGGCTCCAGGCTCTAAGCTATTAGCATAGAGCTTGATGCGGGACTCGAACTCACAAACTGCAAGATCATGACTTGAGCTGAAGTCAGACACTAAACCAACAGAGCCACCCAGGTGCCCCAGGCCTATTAATCTTCTAAAAGAAGCATTTCTTCTAGTAAAAAGGAGTCAGGGAGTGGAAGAGCATGTAATATTTTTCTAGGGTATCCTAATATTCACAAGATGAAGCCTGAATTCCTGACCCTGGACTTCAAATCTTTCCTTGATCTGGTTTTAATCATTCTTTCTGTCTTAATCTTCTGCTAATCCCCATCATACAAGCCATGGTGTCATCTTATCACTTATCATCTTATCACTAAACTACATATACATAGAACCCAGGAATTTAAAAAGGGGAAAACTCTGCTAGGATTGACGAGAGTCCAGGAAGGGAATGATTAGTGTGTGTGTGTGTGTGTGTGTGTGTGTGTGTGTCGGGGAGAGAGAGAGAGAGAGAGAGAAATTCTAGGAAAGTGCTTCTGATGAGAGAAAAGAATGTCTCAGTGAAAACTGCATTTCAAATCTGAACTTTAAAAGTAAAAATTAAAATAAAATTTTAATAAGATGTTAACTCACATAGTATTTGATCTAGTGACCGTCTTCCATGATTATTTAACATGATCGCTTATTTATTCATTCTGTAAATACTGACTGAGTGCTCACTGTACCAGGTGCTGATCTAAGTCTAAGTTCTTGGGGATACAGCAGTAAACATGGCATAAGTGGCCCTACAGAGTTTACTAAAAACTAAAATGTTAAGACTGAAGTGAAGTGGTTAGGCCAGATCTGTCTATGATATGCACTCACACAACTACACTCCCCTTCAGCAGAGCAGTGACTAGAGACTTCTAGGTTACCAGGTAGGGCAATAAAAGACAGATGCTCCTTGATTTTGCTGGCAGATTGCCCATCTCCTGTGTTTTGCTTGCCCTTCTGAAGCCAGTGATGATTATAAACTTTGCTAAAATGCAAATGGGGATGACTTGATGGATTTTCTTATTATGTTCCTTATTAATGTTTTCTTATAAAAATGATTGTCAATTTTCCTGAGATATTTTCAATTGCATCTTTAAATAAGAGTAACATGTCCAGCTGCACAAGCATTTCCACTTTATAGATGCTAAGTCCCTTAGTTAAGATCTGTTTGGTTGACAATACCAGAAATTGACTTGTGACAGCTTAATTGAAAGAGAAAATGTATTCTAAGATTACAGAGGTACTTCACAAACTTCAGGGGCATGAAGGCGACCAAGCTTCAGAAGGGTCTAGAACAAAGACCCATTGGGAACACAGACAATATTCCCTTTCCATTTCCCTTCCTCATTTCTCTCAGTACACCTGTTTCTTCTGTCTCTTCAGACCATCTTTATCTGGGTACTTCCCCACTAGCTTGGGGTCTCACCACCTCAGCTCCAGCCATAAAGAAAAAGTTGCTGACTGTATCTGAATCCCAACACCAAATTCCTGAGAGTGAGAATCTAACTAACACACCTTCAGTTTACCCTGTTCCAATCAACAGTGACATGGGGATGGTGTCCATAACACAAACATGGCTGCCAGGGTCCAGTCACTCTAAGAGACATTGTGAGCAGAGAAGATCATCAGAGAGGTCTCTAGTGTCCTAGGAAAATGTGTACAAGATTCCACAGCCATCTCACACTGAGAAATTCCTTTCAGGATTTAGTAAGTTACAAGTTCCTCTGCTAGAAATCAATAGAAAGAAAGGGGGAAATAGTGGTTAACAATTAAACCCAACATCCTTTCCATACAAATTTTAAGTTACACTAGAGCAGCAGTTCCCACACTTTTTGGTCTCAACACCCCTTCACACTATTAAAAATTACTGATGACTCCAATGAGCTTTTGTGTATATGGGTTATATCTGCATATAATAGATATTTATTGTATAAAATGTTTAAATATACATTTTAAAATATTTATTTTAAAAGAAATGTAAACCCATTAAAGTTAACATAAATATATATATTTATGCAAGATAATTACATTTTCCAAAACAAAAAAAAAATTATTCAGTGAGAAGAATAGCATTGCTTCATCTTTTTGGAGGTCTCCTCTAATGTCTAGCTTTACAGACTACAGATATATTCTTACATCTCCTTTTGCTTTTAAGCTATTGTGATATCACACATCATATACCCTCTGGAAAACCCTACTATATACTTTTGAGATAACTTTTTTAAAAACAAACAAATAACGTCTTAGTCTTATTATGAAAATAATTTTGACCACATATGCCCCTGAAAAAGTCTCAGTGACCTCCAGGGATTGCCAGGCCATACCTTAAAAATTGCTACACAACAGATTACCTACCATCTGCTTGTGAGTAGACATTTAAATTAAACAAAACAAATTTCACAAGAGTAACTTCTTGCTGTCTCCTTATAAACTGGCTCATTCAATTTGGCTTCCTACATTATCCATGTTATTTTGATTAATTCGATGAGTCAACTGAATCTGATAAATTTTACCAATAAATAAACAGTAGGATATGGTAGTTACTAAAAAGAGCTTTACAGAAGGGCAGGCCTAGAATTACAACCTAGGTCTGTATTAGTTCTGTGACATGAGGCAAATCCTTTAAGCCTTGGTGCCCCGTTTTTAAGTAGGCATACTAATGATAGTCATGGGGTGTGAGGATTGAATGACAGTATAGCAAAATCCTTCACATAATGCCCAACACATCATGTTAGCTCTTTTTATTATTTTTTGTTACTTGGCATATCTGTGCTCACAGCCCTTAAAGATGAATCTCTCTTTATACTTGGAGGATTAGTCCTACAAGTGATGATTTGTGTCTTGTAGCCTAGGTGTCCTTACCCCACAGGGAAAACTGCCAAGTAACTACACCAAAAGGTGGCTTTGGGGCACACAGTGATTCTGGGGGAAATGAGGTCACCTTCCATCCATATGGCTATTCTCACTGAGATAGTGAGAAAATACCTTCAAGTGGGCTGGCAAAATTAAAATATCTGTGGGGATAGTTAGAATAGTACTGGTTCTGTTCCCAAACTTTTAAATTATACCTTGATCCAGGTGATTTGTTTCTTGTAGCCCTAATAGAAATCTCCCTTTTGGTAAAAGAAGAAAAAAGAAAAAGAAAGAAAGAAAAGGAAAACAGAAGAAAGAATAAAAGGCTTTCTGATTGGTTATTTGCAAACCCAATTCCATTTCATCTAAATTTCATCTTCATCTGTTCCAATGTGACAGAAAATGAGGAAATGAGGAAGAGGGAGGTTAAAATTTTCTTATGAGTCCCACATGGCCCTATCAAAATGCATACAAAATAAGTAGTTAAGGGGCAGTTGGGTGGCTTAGTTGGTTGAGCGACTGACTCTTGATTTCATCTCAGGTCGTGATCTCATGGTTTGTGAATTCAAGCCCTGCATCAGGGCTTAAATTTTTTTTTAATAAATAAAATAAGTAGTTAAGAAAATGGGAGCCCCATCACTGCTCTCTGGCTTACCCTAAGCTGTCTTCATCCTCATTTCATAACTTTTGTTGAGGACACTAAATATATAAGTTACTTAATTCTTTTTATGCAACGCCGGTATATTTTTATAAAATGAAAGAGAAAAGTCTTTCCTTGGAGCACATGCTGGATGGGCAAAGACAACAAATGTTTTTCACAAGAGGCAATCCGTTTGTAGATGGAAGAGAGGAAGAGGATAAGACATTATTAGGTTATGTGGCCACCAGTAAGTTTTATCCAGCTTCTACTCCCGCTGTATCCTGCCAGCCCTTGACCTGGGGTCTGGGACCTAACACGCCACGATAAAGAGCCAGGAAATAACTCAGTTAATTGGCAATAATATGATGACTTGATGGAAGAATACCCTTTACTTATTTTTTTACTCTAAAGCTCTTTCCCATATACTTCACAAGGAAACATTTAGATTCCTCTTCACTCTGCCATCTCCAAACACAATTAAACACCAGTGCCCTTGGCTTAATTTTAATAAGGGAATGTGCAAAAACATCAATCCAGTATGACATAAACCAGAACAACATTTTTTAAAAATGTAGTCAGAAGCATAACAAAGCACATACTGATAACTAATGAAAGCTTTCATGTTTGGATCAAATAAAATGGTTATTTACATAAGTTTTTTTGTCTTCCATAAAGCTAAAAGACTTACATTTTTGTTAGATGCTTTTCATAGTTTGCCGTATACAACTTCTTCAGGCTTCTCCTGGGTCAGTCATCTGGCAGGATATAGTGGGAGTAGGACCTGGATAAAACTTACTGGTGGCCACGTCAGATAGTATCTTGTCCTCCTCCTTTATTGCTTCTGCAAATGAATTGCCTCTTGTGAATGACATTTGTTGGCTTTGGCCACACAACATGTGCTTCAAAGAAATAGTGTACAGTTTCATTATATAAGAAAATACTGGTGTTGCACAATGCCTGGGTGGCTCAATCAATTAAGCGTCTGACTTCAGCTCAGGTCATGATCTCTCACTTTGTGGGTTCGATCCCCACGTCGGGCTCTGTGCTGATAGCTCAGAGCCTGGGGCCTGCTGCAGATTCTGTGTCTCCCTCTCTCTCTGCCCCTGTCCCGTTCATGCTCTGTTTCCCTCTCTCAAAAGTAAATAAACATTAAAAAAAAAACCTACTTAAAAAAATTTTTTAAAGAAAATATTGGTGTTGGGGAAAGAAAATTAAATAACGTGTACTTCTGAGTTCTCAAAGATATTTCATAATATTTTATTTAATAATATTTATTTTATTAATAAATTCTATTATCATATATTATAATATTTGCTTTTTATTACTTGTTAAAAGTCTAATTATTTAATGTTTTTTGAGTTAATATTCAAGCTTTTGTAAAATGCAATATAAGTAACTATCTCATATTAATTAGAATGTCTTGGAGGGGAGGCTAATTAGGAAATGTGATCTCTAAAAGCAAGGGATCTAGAGTTGCCCACAAATCTTTGTCTCCTGGGCAAGTTTAACTATGTTAAAACACCAGGTCTCTATTCATCTTCTATCTTATAAAATTCAGGAAAAGGTTGGGAGCATTAGCACCTCAGGATTGATTACTGAGCAGAGCCGTAAAATAGCTCAGCATCCTCTTTCCCTGGGCCTCAGCAACTGTACCTCATCAGTACTAACCCTAGTGTTTCATGAGGACTGAGAACTCGTCAGTCAAATGCAATGGTAGATTGACCACAGGAAACATTACAGTTTTTATAGGATGATGTTCTATAATGTGGAGAAAGTTAAAGAGGGAGTTTTTAAAAGGACTATACACAATTATTTTTGTTCTGTACTGAAAATAATGACAAGGAGAATCCTTTTAAGATTATGTGCTGAAAGGAATGAAAATTCTCTATTTTTTAGAACCAATTCTACTCTTTTGCCACAGTTTTCTACAAAATGTAATACCTATTTTAGCATCTATTCTCTACACAAATTAATATAAGGAGGATTCTGGGGGATGAAGTTAGAAGTCGGCAAAAATAAGAGGAGTTTATATTTTTCCAAGGAAATGGAAAAAAATCACTGGAAAAAGATTCTTGAAGTTTTTCAGTTATTCAAACACTTCTTGTCTGTGGAAACTATTCAGTTTTCAAAGCAACATTATCTTCGGATCTTTGTAAATAGAGCATATTTATTAAAACATGACTTTAAAACTACTGTACTTTAAAAAAAATTTTAGTGCTTATTTATTTTTGAGAGACAGAGTGTGAGCAGGGGAGAGGCAGAGAGAGAGGGAGACACAGAATCTGAAGCAAGCTCCAGGCTCTGAGCTGTCAGCACAGAGCCCAACATGGGACTCGAACCCACGAACCATGAGATCATGACCTGAGCCAAAGTCAGACGCTTAACCAACTGAGCCACCCAGGCGCCCCAGAACTACTGTACTTTTTATTATTATTATTATTATTAACTATCTTTAAACACCAGAAGCATTTTGGATGCTGAACAGAAAATTTCTTACCAGTGGCTTTACCATATTATTTTAATAAAACAAATAAGAAATCAAGCCATAAGATCATTAGGCAACAATAGAAAATAAGGGCTCATTTTTAGAAATGGCAGAGTAGCCCATATCAGATCAATTTTCCCAAAGTAGCAATTATAAACTTTGGACAAAACACAAAAAATAATACCTGAAGCCATTTGAGAGTGGTCAAAAGCAGGCAGAAACTGGAGGTGATGGACATTTAGAGGGAAGGTATGGCGCTGGATAATTGCCCATTTTCATGTTCTTTACCAGAGGTAGTCCCCAGGTAATACCACAGCAGTGTAGCTAAAACTTAAACAGAAACCTTACTGGCTAAGAAAGCAGAAGACAAAATCCAGGGGAACAACAGCTGGAAAGTGAAGGGAGAAATACTGGAAAGAAGGGAGCCATAGAGGGAACCCCCAAATTCTATGAATAAACTCTGCCCAAATCTGTGGCCAACCCCAAGCTCAGGATATGTTGGGCATATACAGAGAAGCCCAGAGAAGGTTAAGAGAACTAAACAGAAATTTTAGCTGCTACACACCACAGGGGAATTTAGAATTTGAGATGAGCTAGGTTAATTGCCTACAAAAACAAAAAAGCAATATCCTTCATAGTAGCATAACAGAATCCAGAGTTCCTACAACACACTCTTCATGATTTACATAATATAATCTAAAATTACTGGGCATAAGAAGAAACAAGAAAATATGACTCATATAAAAGAGAAATGACAGTCAATGGAAACCAACCCCAAGATGACTGAGATATTGGAATTCACAAATGAAGGTTTTAAAACAGCCATTATGATTATGTTCAAATATCTAAAAGAAATACCCTTATAATGAGTGAACAGACAGAAAATCACAATAGAGAAATAGATCTTATAAAAGAATCAAATTAATATACTAGAATTTAAAAATATCTGAAATGTCAAAAGTCACTAGATGGGCTTAACAGTAGACTGGAGATGACAAAAGAGTCAGCAAATGTGAAGATATATCAAGAGAATTATCCAGTCTAAAAAGAAAGAGCAAAAATTGAACAGAGTGTTTCAGAGACTTTTGAGAAAATGGGGAATAATAGATATAACATAAATGTAGTTATAATCCCAGAGGAAGAGAAAATAGAAAGAAGGGGGGCACGAAAAAAAAAGAACTTTTGAAAAAATAATGACCTCAAAATTCCCAGATTTGGTTATGGACATACATTTATAGACTTGAGAATCTCAGTGTAGCCCAAGCAGGATAAATAAAAAGGAAACTGCACTTATATGTCATAGTCAAAATACTGAAACCCCAAAGATAAAAAGAAAATCTTTAAAAGCATCATAGAAAAGTGACACATTATATACAGAGAAATAATATTTTAAAGTGCTGAAAGAAGGAAAACGAAAACGACTTTTTTCAGTAAAAATGCCCTTTGAGACTGAAGGAAAAATAAAGATATTTTCATATAAATGAAAACTAAGAATGTTTCTTGTCAGCACTATGAGAAATACTTAAGAAAGTTCTTCAGGCTAAAGGGAAATGATAGCAGATGGAAACTTGGATCTCCCCAAAAGATCTTCAGAAATGGTAAACATAAAAAACTTTCTTTAAAATACATATCACTATTTAAAGTACAGGGGCTCCTGGGTGGTTCATTCGGTTAAGCATCTGACTCTTGATTTCAGCTCAAGGTCATGATCTCACGGTTCCTGAGATCAAGTCCCCTGTCGGGCTCTGCACTGACAGCACAGAGTATACTTGGGATTCCCTCCTCCCTCTCTGCCCCGCCTCCCACTCTCAAATGCTCTCTCTCTCAAAATAAGTAAACAAAAACATTTTTTTTTAAAAAAGAAAGAACCTCTTTAAAAGTAAATAATTAAAAATAAAGTAGAAATTATAGCATTGTATTGTGGGCTTTATTTCACATGACCTGTGATATGTAGGACACCTGCAGCATAAAGGAGAGAGGGTAAATGCAGAGATGATCAGTGCAAATAGAAGCCTCTGACAGCCTTTTTTAAAAAGTCAACATACAACTTATATTCAGTAAAGTGCACGGATCTAAGTGCACAGCTGGATGAATTTTTACACATGCGTTCACCATGTAAACACAAGATCAAGATTTAAAACATTCCAGCTCCCCCAGAAGGTTTCCTCCTGTCCTCACGCATGTGATACCACTCTTCTCACCTCTGTCACCACAGATTAGTTTTACCTGTCCTGACATCCATTTTTTTCCCCACGTTTCCTTTTCCTATCTCTGAGTGCTCTGTTCTCTGCTCAGTACCTTTAAGGCTGCATTGATTGGCACCTTGTCAAAGGCACCTTGGAGGAATATTCCTCAAAGCTAGAAGAACAGACAAATTAATTTCTGAAACAGGAAGCATGGGGCTGAAGAAGACAAAAGGGTGTGGACAGAGAAGAATGGGAATTCTTCCTTGGACTTGCCCTGCGTAACAACTCCGCGGAATGAAAACAAACACCACTTCTTCCCCATTAAAACTCCACTTTCCCCAACAAGCATGTAAACAGCCATAGTCTGACTATGATGATCTCTAGGGACTTCCAGTTCCAACTTTCTCTGATTTTACAGGCTCTGCAAGTGAGCTTCAAAGCTCTTCCCCAGAGCTATTCCAGCAGCACTGAGTGCCTACGGCAGCCAAGGACATCCTTACTCCAAGTCCCAGAACTTGTTAATAATGATGGTGTTGGCCTTGAGTGGAGGGCTGCTGATTAGAAGGCAGTAGGTGGGAAAGGCAGCAAGCTCTGAAGATAAGTTATTTAATTATTTCAGTGTGTGCGATTACACAAACATCAAAAGCCAGCAGCAGGAAGGGCTCTTTGATCTCTGGTTCAGTACCCTTTCAAGTTGTTCCCTTTATGTTGCCCAGAAAGTTCTTGCTTCTTTCCCCCTTGATTTCTAGGGAGAATTCTAATAAGAGGGACCTCCAGCACCATCCACCCACCCACTGGTGAGCAGGACAGCAGTTGGAACACCATCCTGAATAGTTAGCTCCCTGCATCTCAGCATTGCCAAAGCCTCCTGCCCAGATTCATAAACTGAGATCAGTTTTCCTTTTGAGAGGACCTCATTCGTGCACTAGGAGAACTGTACACGAATCTTCTCAGCAACATTATGATATGAGCCAAAAACTAGAAAAAGCTCAAATACCCAGCAGCAACAGAATATGCTGTGGTGCGTCCCACAATGGAATACTATATATCCATGAAAACAAACTACTATTTTATGTAAACGTATGGACACATCTCACAGACATAATATTGGGTGAAAGAAACCAAAAGTGAAACAATACAAGCTGTATAAACCCATTTATATAAACTTCAGAGAGTATAAGACTAAGTTATCTATCGTGTTTCTAGATAAATAGGTGGCAACACATGGAGAGAAGCAAGGAAATAATTAGCATTAAGATCAGGGAGGAGGGGAGCGTGTGGCTGGGAGGGGCATAGGGAGGAGGGATGCGTTTCTGGAAGCTGAAAATGGTCTATTTCTTGATCTGGGTGTTGGTTACCTGGGTGTTCCCTTCATTATGCTGTACATTTTTTTTTCTGATCCTTTCAGTGACTGTAGCACACTTCACTGTTTTAACAAAAGAAAAGCCTGAGAATCTTAAGACTAACTAGGGGAACTGGGGTTTCAAAAATAAAAAAAAATAAAAAAGAGGACAGAAAAGCTTGTTCAGCTGCTGCAATGCCTAATAAAGCTGCAAATCCAGCCCAAACCCACAGGCTGTCAGATCCACAAAGTGTGAGCACAGTGTAGGCAGTGGAGATGGATCACTGAGTTAGGTTTTACAAAAAAGAAATCTGTCCTTTGGGCCGCCCACTGTTCACCAATTCAGCACCAGCCTCAGGCACTCAATGGTGCGTGCTCTCACAAAGGTGCTGGTGGGGAGGCCCACCTTTGGCAGGCAAGTATGGTTGGCCCTGCTCCTTTTCACCCCTGATAAGTGCCAAAAATACCGAGGGAAGCAGCAGTCTCCCAGGTACCAGAAGAGGAGGCTGTAGGGCTGCCTGGAGACCAGTCCTTGCAGAGTCCCTGCTTCCAAAGGGAAAGTGTGGTGTTTTCAGAGCTGTCAGGCCCTAAAGAGCAAACTATGCCCCTTTGATTCCCAGGGTGTGACAGTGAGAGATCCTTTCCAATCATGATCAGGCTGGGGCTGTGGTTTATACTTCCTGTCGGATCACCCAGCTGAGCTTTGTGGCATCACAGATGAAAATGAATCAGATTAAGATCATGATCCAAAGACTGGGTTCTGCACTGGACCCAACTGACTCCAGAAAGTCTTTGACATTATGGCAAGGATGGGGGGGACCCAATGTGTCCTTACCCCTAGGTCATGGATGTCACCAGGTTGTTTTTTGTAGATTGCCCCCTTCCTCATAGAAGCATAAAAGGCCTCCCTGTTCTTTTTCCTCTGAACATCCAAATTAGAGATGTTGTAACAGGAGAAGCAACACACACTTGAATCTAGCAGGGGGCACTGCCTGCTATGGATGAAGTCAGTCCACATGCATGCAGACACACACGGTGAAGACATGTCTAATCCCTGGCACTCTTAGCTCTGCCTCCCACAGCATTCTATGTCATGTGGAAACTATGCACTCACCACACACCTTATCTCCTCCACTATTGGGCTTCAGGCTCCCAGAGCATGTGGTCGGTGTAGGACGGACTCACCTTTGTTTCCCCCATGCCTAACAGCGTCTTATCCCTCTAAATGTTTGTGGAACAGAAGGAAGAGAATTAGTACTCATTACTCTCTAAGCTGTACCAGTTAACACATTGGATGCTTAGTGTATTTGTTCACACTTAAGTCCTCACACCCAAGCTCCAAGGTAGATGTTATTGTCACCACTTTACTGATAAAGAAACAGAAGCTCAAAAATATTAGAAGACTGGGGTGCCTGGGTGGCTCAGTCAGTGAAGTGTCTGACTCTTGATCTCGGCTCAGGTAATGATCTTATGGTTAGTGGGTTCAAGCCCCGCATCAGGTGCTGCACTGACGGTGTGGAGCCTGCTTGGGATTCTCTCTCCCCCTCTCTCTGTCTGCCCCTACCTGCTTACTCTCTCCCTCAAAGTTAATAAATAAACTTTTTTTAAAAAGTTAGAAAAAAAATTAGAGGACTGGTCTGAGGTCACTCAGCCAGTTAGAGTCAGAGCTAGACTTGAGTCTAGAACTGTCTTTCTGCAAGGTCCCTGCTCTTCTCTCTCTGAATGACTAGATGAACAGGATTGATAATGTATAGGAGAGAGGTCAGCCCAATCCCCCAGGTGTTACTAACACTGCTTCCCAGCAGCCCTCGCTGGAGGTTCACCAGTTTTTTTAATTCATTGGCTGGTCCCTAGTGGGGCTGGAATTAACCCAAAGACAAAAGAGAAGTGACCTTAGCACTATTTTGTAAGATATTCCCTCTGCCTCCATAACCAGCAGCGCTAAAGTGAATGCCACTGTGTTATATGTGCCTCTTCTGTCCCTAAATGATACCATGCCCACAAGGTTTAAGCAGGCTCCTGAACTGACCCAGATCTGTTCCTTGGGAAGTCAGCCTGGCCACATCATCTGCCTGAAAAATACCTGCCTGAAAAAATGCCTGCTCAGAAGGATCAGGAAGTCCTTCTGAGCTCCCTCAGTACAGCTTCCCACTGACTCTTCAGTTATTTAGGACTAAGTAGGGGCTAGGCATCATGGGGTCTAAAATAACTGAGAGTCCCTCCCCTCAAGAAACAGCAAGTCAAACAAGGAAGACAAGAAGAGAGACATGAGAATACAGTATAATTGGACATTCTGTGCCTCCTGGTGTGGTATAATTGAAGATACAGAGCTATGACCTATTCTTTTCTGAAGAATAGAACCATTGAGCCTCTAGATCTAACTGCCAATTTACAGGAATATGGGGGATAGAAGCACAATGTAAAAACACCACAGGGGTAGAATCAGCCAAAATTGGACTATGGAAGCAAACAACTGACCTGAATTTTAAACAAATACATGGGAGTGTGGGCAGTAATGGGAATGGTTACAGGTTAAAAGAAACTTAACAAACATCAACCAGATGCAACTATAGACCTGATTTTGAAAATGAAAACTATGAAAAAGACATTTTTGAGACAACTGGAGAAAAAATGACATGAACCAGATATTAGATGGCATTAAGAAATTTTTTTAATGTTGTTAGGTATGATAATAGTTTCACAATTATGTTTTTCAAAAAGACCTTATCTGTTCAAGATATATCCTGAAGTATCAGTGAACGAAATGATAGAATATCTGGGATTTGCCTTAAATTCTCTCCCAGGAAAAATAATTGGGGGAATAGATGAAACCAGAATGTCAAATGTTGTTAATTATTAAAGCAGGAGAAGGGGGCATTATATTCTTCTCTTATTGTATGTATGTTTGAAATTTTCCATAATAAAATATTAGATTTTTCAGAATCCAGATTGCATGCCAAATATACCCATGGACAAATGCTGAGGGGACTTGAGGAGCAGAGAGGAAGAGTTCTAAACTAGCCTAAAGTCGGGGCACCTGGGTAGCTCAGGCGGTTAAGCGTCCGCCTTCGGCTCAGGTCGCGATCTCACGGTTTGTGGGTTCGAGCCCCGCATCGGGCTCTGTGCTGACAGCTACCTCAGAGCCTGGCGCCGGCTTCAGATTCTGTATCTCCCTCTCTCTCTCTGACCCTCCCCTGCTCGCGCTGTCTCTGTCTCTCAAAAAATAAAAAAATAAAAAATTAACTAGCCTAAACTGGGTGGGGACACCTGGACAGTAGAGACAGGCCCTCAGCTATTGAGCTATTCTAGCACTTATCATGCTGCATTTATCATGGGCACAAAAGGGATATAGCTGATTCATCTTTGAGACTCCAGCACCCAAAAGAGTATGACAACTAACAGGTGCTAAATAAAAGTTATTGAATGAATTACCTATAATCAACTAAAGATCTCTTTGATGCTCTTATTAAAGCAGCAGTTGCCATAAACGCTGTATATTGTGCTGGACACAAGGGATACACAGAAATGGAAAATAGTCTCTGTTCTCAAAGGGAGACAAGCCATTCACATAAAGCAATGATATTCAAAAAAGAGATAAATGCATTAAGTGCTAAATGAATTGGCATGACATGCTGAACATTGCATCTCCGGAGGCTTCATCTGAGGATTTGGTTGCAGAATGTCTCACCAAAGTAGGAAGGACAGCTGGATCCAGGCATGCAGGGATGAGAGCCATTGAGGGTGGTGGCTGTGGGAATATAAAGAAGAAAGGCATGGATGTGGAAGAACTGATCACACTATGAGGAAGTGTGTAGACTGGAATAATGGAGTCCCCCAAATTCTTCTCCTAGTCATCGAAGCTCACATGGATTATTCCATTGTCACTGCCAGGGGCATAGCGGAGAGAACAAATATGCTCACAGGCAAAAGAGAGCCCTGTAAAGACATTAGTTTTTACAAATACAAGGAGTGGCAGAGACACATGCTAGGGAGAAAAGGTGCCAATGCACTATATTGCCCCTGGGCAATTGTACCCTCTCTCCCTACTCTGATTCAAAATCCCAAAATTTCAATCCTCTCTCTCAATGCCTCAGGAAACCCAAATGGAAAAATTCCATCTGAATATTCCTTTGGTTTTCTCTCCGTAACATGGAAAAGCCATGCCAAGACTGAGAAGGGGCTACTATAAATCTATTCTTTTAGCAACTCTCAGGTATAAAATACAGTATTATTAACTACAATCACTATGCTGTGCATTAGATCTTCAGAAATTATTCATCTTGGGACACCTGGGTGGCTCAGTCAGTTAAGCATCTGACTTTGGCTCATGATTCATGAGTTCAAGCCCTGCATTGGGGTCTATACTGACAGTGCGAAGCCTGCTTGGGATTCTCTCTCTCCATCTCTCTGCCCCTCCTCCGCTCACACACACATGCCCTCTCTGTCTCTCAAAATAAACAAATAAACATTTTTTAAAAAGCCAGCTTCAATAGCAAGGGGGTTTATTGGAAGAATACATTAAAACCTATTTTAATTGGTCAGCATGTCCAAGCTTCAAACAAGCTACAGAGGTCATCAGAAACAGAGGCATCGTATGTCTTTCTCTCTGTTTCTGTCTCTATCTCTCTCTCTCTTCCACATTGTCTCTCATCTCTACTTCTCTCTACACTTCTATTTCTTTTCTCTTGCTCTCTAAATACCAACTTTGTCTAATCACTTGCACATACATCGGCCAAACATAGCTGCCTAAATCTGATTTTTTTTTTGATTTTCCAAAATCAAACACAAATTTTAGTGACAACAATAATATTGTTTGCCATTTTGGCAAATACCTTTAACGGCTTGCTCAATAGAGGATAGCTGAATTCCTACATTGGCTTCTACAGTCAATCTGTTGCAATATGTCGTTCTGGTTGAAGTATATGAAGAACACATGTAGCTAAAAAAAGAATATAGAGTATTTTAATAGGCCTTTCAAATGTTTGTGGATAATTTTTGATAACTACACCAAAACTTAATAAGTGGTAGTTTCTTAAAGTTTAGATGCAATGTGTAATCTGAAGTTATATCAATGAGTTTTTCTTACTATTATATTAAAACCCATTAGTCCATCCACTTTGAATAGACCTCTAACCCATGTATATGCTATTAAAAAATATAGGTTTACTGATTTATGTATGTCTTCTAAATGTTGACACATTTCACATAAATATATATGTTTTAGGGACTCATGGGTGGCTCTGTCAGTTGAGCGTCTGACTCTTGGTTTTGGTTCAGGTCATGATCTCATGATTGTGGGATTGAGCCCTGTTTTGGGTTCCACCCTGGGCATGGAACCTGCTTGGGATTCTCTCTCTCTCCCTCTCACTCTGTTCCTTCTCCACTCGTGTTCCCTCTCTCTCAAAATAAATAATAAAAACTTTAAAATAAATAAGTATGTATTTTAATATTTGTTTTTTTCCACCGTTTTTAAAAAAATATTTCAAACATAAGAAACTATGGGAAACAATACAACAATACAATCTGCATACCCACCATTGAGGTTTGCCTCAACCGTCAACCTCTTTTTTTTAATTTTGACAATGTTTTATATTTTTATTTTTTATCATTTATTTTATCATTTTTTATCATGATAAGTGTACTCTTTAATCCCCATCCTCTATTTTCCCCACTCCTCCACCCACCTCCCCTCTGGTAACCATCAGTTTGTATTTTATAGTTAAGAGTATTCCTTGGCTTGTCTTTCTCTCTTTTCTTTTTCTTTGCTTGTTTGTTTTGTTTCTTAAATTCCACATATGAGTGAAATCATGTGGTATTTGTCTTTCTCTAACTGACTTTTACTGCTTAGCATTGCACTTTTCAGATCCATCTATGTTGCTGCAAATGGCAAGATTTCAGGGGTTCTATGGCTGAATAATATTTCATTGTGTATATATACTACATCTTCATTACCCATTCATCAATCTACGGACACTTGAGTTCCTTCCGTATCTTGACTATTGTAAATAATGCTGAAATAAACATAGGCGTGCATGTATCCCTTTGAATTAGTGTTTTTGTATTTTTGGGTAAATATCCTGGACTGTAGGTTAGTTCCATTTATAATTTTTTGAGGATCCTCCATACTGTTTTCCACAATGGCTGTACCAGTTTGCATTCCCACCAACAGTGCAAGAGAGTTTCTTTTTCTCCACATCCTTACCAACCCTTGTTGCTTCTTGTGTTTTTTATTTTAGCCATTTCAACAGTGTGAGGTGATATCTCATTGTAGATTTGATTTGCATTTCCCTGATGATGAGTGACGTTGAGCAGCTTTTCATGTGTCTGTTACCTGTCTGTATGTCTTTTTTGTAGAAATGTCTGTTCACGTCTTCTGACCATTTTTTAATTGGACTATTTGTTTTTTGGATATTGAATTATACTAGTTATTTATATTTTTTGGATACTAACCCTTTAACAGATATGTCATTTGAAAATATCTTCTCCTGTTCCATAGGTTGCCTTTTAGTTTTGTTGATTGTTTCCTTCACTGTGCAGAAACTTTAATTTCATGTAGTTCCAATAGTTTAGTTTTGCTTTTATTACCCTTGCTTCAGTAGACATATCTATAAAAATGTTGCTACAGCTAATTTCAGATTACTCCTGTACTCTCGTCAGGGATTTTTATAGTTTCACGTCTCACATTTTGGTCTCTAATCCATTTTTTAAATTTTTTTTAATTTTTTTAAATTTATGTTTGAGAGAGAGAGAGACAGAGACAGAGTGCGAGTTGGGGGAGGGGCAGAGAGAGAGGGAGACACAGAATCTGAAGCAGGCTCCAGGCTCTGCACTGTCAGCAGAGAGCCTGATGCGAGGCTTGAACTCATGAACTATGAGATCATGACCTAAGCTGAAGTTGGCCGCTTAACTGACTGAGCCACCCGGGTGCCCCTCTAAATCATTTTTAAAAAATTTTTAATGTTTATTTATGAGAGAGACAGAGAGAGAGAGAGAGAGAGAGGCAGAGAAAGAGGGAGACACAGAATCCGAAGCAGACTCCAGGCTCTGAGCTGATAGCACAGACCCCAACTCGGGGCTCAAACTCACAAATCACGAGATCATGACCTGAGCCAAAGTCAGATGCTTAACCAACTGAGCCATCCAGGTGCCCCCCATTTTGAGTTTGTTTATGCTTATGGTTAAAGAAAGTGGCCCAGTTTCATTTTTTTGTGTGTGGCTCTCCAGTGTTCCCAACACCATTTGTTAAAGAGATTGTCTTTATCCCATTGTATATTCATTCCTCCATTGTCAAAGATTAATTGACCATATAACTGTGGGTTTATTTCTGGGTTTTCTATTCTATTCCATTGACCTTCATGTCTGTTTTTATGCCAATACCACACTGCTTTATTTACTACCATTTTATAATATAACTTGAAATCTGGAATTGTAATTTCCAGTTTTGTTTTTCTTTTTCAAGATTTCTTTAGCTATTTCAGGTCTTTTGTGGTCTCAAACAAATTTTAGGATTGTTTGTTCTAGTTCTGTGAAAATATAGATATACAATTTTTAAATCACATTCGTCGATATGACCACTGATTCCATCATTAAAATCTTTAAGTATTGAAAAGCTGTCAAGCTCATGTGGCAGATGCAAGTTTTTCAAAATTCCAGTTTTCATTTGGAAGCTCAAATTTTATCATTGGCAAAAAAAAAAAATGTCATTGGTTATTTTCCTTGAAGTGACAGGAAAACTTTGTTCATTTTTCAAAAAAATGTTTGCCAAATACCTGGGTCTGAGAAACTATGGTTTGTTCTTTCAAGTAAGGGAATGGTGCTTCTCTAAAAAGCTACTTGTTTAGTCCACAACTCAATCATATGAGTTGTTTTCCCCAGGACAGCTTCCTACTTCAGTATGCAGTGGAAGTGCTGTATGCATACTTCCATTTTATCACACAGAATATTAAAAAGATGGGTAGTCGAGGCTCAAGAATTAATTAATAATTCTTACTGTTTTGAGAGGGATGCAAACTCTCTTAAATACAGAGAACAAACTGAGAGTTGACTGGAGGGCAGAGGGGAGGGGAAAATGGGTGATGGGCATTGAGGAGAGCATTTGTTGGGATGAGCACTGGGTGTTGTATGTAAGCGACGAATCATGGGAATCTACTCCCAAAGCCAAGAGCACACTGTATACTCTGTATGTTTGCTAACTTGACAATAAATTATATTTAAAAAAAAAAAGTTGTAAGTCTAAAAAAATAAAAATAAAAATAATTCTTACCGTTTCATCAAGAACGTTCTTAAGAGAAACTGACTTTTGATTTTTCTTTTTTTTTCTTTTCCTTATTTTACTGTAAGTGCATGTTGGTGAAAAACATAATGACTACAGTTGGGTGCCAAACCCTTGATTCATGCTAAGATGCTATTTTTGTTGTTGTTGTTCTTATACAATCAGCAAAAAAGCCCAGTAAAAAAGACAAATAATCACTTGGCATTATTATTAAAATGGTTTCAACTTTGGGACTCCAGGAAAGATTCTCAGAGACCCCTGGTTGGGGGCTGGGGGATTGCTATATTTAAGAACTAGCATTCTAAACCATTCAAATTCAAGCAATTAATAAACACCCTGGGTCCCAATCTCCAATTCCAAGGAGAGAAAACATATGTGACCCAGCTTGAGTTAGCTGTCTGCCTCTAGCCCTCGGTGCAGCCAGGCATGCCGTCATGTGGCCCATTATCCACTTAGCAAGGATTGCAGGACCAGAAAGTCTGAAAGGAGGAAGGCAAAGCTTGAAGAGCTGAGATTCAGGATAGGGAAAGCTCAAGAGCCCCATGAACTTAAAATAAAAGGTTGGAATAGGCAGATCATTCAACAGGAATATATCTTGGAACCTCCCCAGGATACTATTAACAACTGAAGTATGGACAAAGTTTTACAGAATGTACCATGCTTTCATACCCATTCCCTCATTTAATCCTTCTGACAGTTCTGTGACATTACTTTACAAATGAAAAAATAAAAACTTAGATCAAGTAACTTGCACAAAGGCACATAATGAAGAAGTGACAGAACCTGTCTTCTGTGAAGACATTTAAGTGAAGAGGTCATTCACCCACAGCACAGCTGCCTGCCATGGTAATTATACTCTAGTTAAAGAGCAAGATGGGCACAAAAGTGTGGCTAAGGATTTGGGAACAAGTCTCCCATACCCAGGGAGAGGGTTGGTGAAAAAAACACTTAAAACTTCCTGTCTAGACTTTAAAGTTAAGAAAGGGAATGAAGCTGCAGAGTGAGAGATTTCTGACTTTCCTGAGCTCTGAAAACTTGGATGCAGTGATGACCCTGTGTACTAACTTCCCCATTCCATACCGTTGGCCACTCCAGAAACTCTAACAGAAATGAGCCTACCTTCTACACCATGGTTGCTGCCAGCGAAGTACTTCTTTATGTGGGAAAAGAACACTACTTTGGAAAAATAAGTGTGAACATATGTATTATTTATTAAATATCTGATGAGAATTCCTGTGTTCTGACTATGAATTAAAGGATAGACTTTGTTACAAAGATAAACATTTTTTTTTCCTACAGCAGACCAGCTGGAGGACATCCTACATGAGAAAGAAGCATAAGGTCTAAACACAGAACTATCCACTTAGGGATCTGGCTTTGATCCTTTCCCTGACACAATCCAGTTTCCCGTAACCCCTTTCACCTAGTATCAATTTTTAGGATATTATTCCAAGTGAGCTGAGCCAAGAGGAAATGAAGATTAAAGCTAAAAAGGAAAGCAACAGCATGCTTTTAAAATACACAAGCAGGGGCGCCTGGGTGGCTCAGTCAATTGAACATCCATCTGACTCGTGGTTCCAACTCAGGTCATAATCAGGTTATGTGGGTTCAAGCCCCATGTCGGGCTGCATGCTGATGCAGAGCCTGCTTGGGATTCTCTCTCCCTCTCTCTCTGTCCCTCCCCCCACTCACGTTGCCTTTCTCTCAAAATTAATAAATGAACTAAAATAAATAAATAAAATGCACAAGCAAAGCCTGGCTTTCAATTATGAAGATCTGGGCTCTGAGTTTTAAAGCAAAGCTGGAGAGATGCCATCATGAAGGGGAATATGGCAACATGTAGTTAGGATGTCCCACTAGCGTGGTCATTAGCAACGTGTCTGTGGTAAGACCTGAAATGTGCCTTGTCTGAATTGAGATTATGCTGTACATGGAAGATAATGAGTAAAATAAAATATATTCTTCAAATCAATATCACCTGTTTTTATTTTTTCAAATGTGGCTACTAAATAATTTAAAGTTCTGTACGTGGCTCACATTATATTTCTGTTGACAGTACTTGACTAGAGGGGTCAACCCAACAACACCGCTAACTTGCCTCTCTCAGCTCCTCCTCATTTTTATTCTGAACCATATCAGCCTGTTCTCTCTGTAATTTTTTAATTTCTTCTCACAGTCTAATGATAAAAAAGAATTTTGAAGGTCAACTCATTCAAATTTAGTTTGGGCAAGTTTTGATGATACAAAATTAGAAGAGGGTGAAGGAAGGGATTGAAAGTCCAAGGTCTCCTGGTTTATTCAGAAGGTTAAAAAAAATCTGCTCATCTATTTTTCCCTTTCTTGCTAAGGAGAGGGATGTATTCTACATGACAGATTGATGTCCCTCTTAGGGGAGAGAGAATAAATAATATAATAATGACAGATTAGTTCCTATTTGACATTCACTAAAAATGAGTCCGTTGAATTTGAGGTCTCCCACTACATATTAACAGATGCTCAAAAAGCTGGAACAAATTACTAGTTAAATGTTATTACTTTGTGCAAATAAATCTAAATAAGTTCTGGCCCAGAGTTAAACTGTTGGGTGTAAGGAGGCTGGTGAGGAGGGGGGTGGAGGGTTACTATGGGAAGTGTTCCGTAGAAAGCTACAGTGTGACTGCTCAGTCACACTTGAATATTTTAGAAAAGCTAAAGGATATTTGGGACATCTAAAGGAATTTTGTGTCTTTACCTCAAGGCTTTCAGCAAAGCTTTACTTCAGCAGAACCCAAAGCAGCCTTGAAGGTTAGGATCAAGGCTAATTGAGGATGAGGTGGTAGTTTGGTGACCTTAGCTGGAAAACAGAGCGCTTCAGCAGAAAAACAATGGTATGGGGATGGGCTCCCGCATCACTTGCTGTCCTCTACAGGATCCTGATGTTCCATTTCCTGGGTTTCCCACTGCCTCACAGATGACCTCCACCACAGCTCCCAGGAGTGATTCATTGCTTTCCATTGGACGCCTCTACACTAATCAGAGGCTTGTTAAACAAGTTGTACAGAAGCTGCAGGTGGGCCATCAAACCCAGCAGTGAGGTGTGACTTCTCCCCCTTTCTACTCCTCCTCCCATTGATCTGTGCTCTCCTGAGTCCTCCTGGGGGCCTGGCTCAGCTACTAAAATACTTTATTGAACAGAGTGGTGGTAGGAAAACAAGAATCCAGGCAGGGGTACATATCTTTAAAAACCAGTCCTCCCAGCTTTGTTTCTATCCAACCTTCTTCCTATGCCTGAAGTAGTTTCCTCCTTTTTTGTTCTTTCCTAGTGCCTGCAGTATCTGCTCAAGGTACATGATCTGGTGTGATTATATTTCCCCACCTCGACTGTCTTTGGCAGCATCCCATGAGCATTTCCCAATGCCATTCCCCTCTTGCCGGTGCCTGTGTTACCCTCTCATGAGCCTGGGAACGACCCTACTCTGCAAGTTACCACATGTGAATGGGCTGGAGTTTTGCTGGGGTGTTTTGAAATGATGAAACTGATCCCTCCCCCAAGGAGCCTGATTCAGCAAAGATCATCACAAGCACTCTACATCTTATAATCGTGGGAAAGGGAAATTTGAGTTGGGATTTGCTTGGAAGATCCCACTTTTCAATATTACACACCGACTCTAAGACATTTTTGGAGAATTCATTAGAAAAATAGAAAATACTCCTTAAATGTAAATGTGCATATGGTATAAAAATACTTAAGTCTGTATAGACACAAAAGCTTAGCGCTCATGCACCTTCAGAGTATGCTAACAAACTTTATATAATTCATCATAACCCACACTCAGAGAAGTCAGTAGGAGCTATCTCTTTACATTTTCAAATGGAGAAATTTAGCTACAGTAAGATTTTAAAAGTTGTCCAAAGGCATGAAGAACCATCATGGATTAGCAGATGTTGCTTATTAAGGGCTGACACCAGACAAAGGATTTGGGAGAGAGAGAGGGAAAAAAAAAGAGACAGGAGGATACATGGGAAAAAGTCATTCTGAAATCTAAACTGAAATCAAAACCTGCTTTTTAGAAGTGAATATAAGAGCAGGTTTTTTTTCATGGAATATTCTTCCTTGAAATAATTGCAGATAATGTATTCACACAAATGGACCACTTTGGGCCAGTCTTTTCTAGAAGACAACTTTTCTTGTTTGACAATATCCTATATTAGCCCATCATGTTTTTCACAGGATTTTCTTCCCTCTTCCAAAACACTTCCTTTTTCTCCTCCTTCTCCCTATAGTTCTTTAGTTGAACAGCTATGGGAGACGTGATAATTTGGTAGTTAAGAACAGGATTAAGAATCAGATAAAAGTGAGTTCAAAAGCTGGCTCCACTGTTTATTATAGCTATGCTGAATGTGGAAAAATTCTCAACTTAGTAAAACTGCTTCTTCATCTGTAAAATGGGATGATAATGGCACCTACCAGTTAAGATTACAATGAGAACTCAGCAACATAACACACATAAAGTAGTGAGCACAGTACCTGAAATGTATGTTCTCAATAAGTGGTAATAATTACTGTCATTCTGTTTTAAAGCAAGAAATACCAGCTTCTCAGAAACCTCAGTGCCAGTAGCCAAAACACACTACTGAGAGATTGTAACAGTCAATCTATAACAGCTTATTTTCCTCTCCCATGTTTGGAACCAACAGAAGTCAGACAGATGGAAATCAGAACATCATTCTTGATTACAGTTAGTTCCCCCACCTAATCTGTGGTTTCGCTTTCCATGGTTTCAGTTACCCACGGTCAACTGTGGTCTGGAAGCAGATGATCTTCCTTCTGACATATGTCAGAAGGTCAGTCATAGCCTAACACTATGGCACAATGTCATTCACCTCATTTCATCTCATCACATAGGTACTTTATCATCTCATATCATCACAAGGAGGGTGAGGAGAGCACAATAAGATATTTGGAGAGAGACCACATTCACATAACTTTTATTAGAGTATATTATTATATTTATTCTTAGTTCCTGTTGGGAATCTCTTACTGTGCCTAATCTATTTAATTTATAAATTAAACTTTACCACAGGTACATATGTATAGGAAGAAGCATAGTAGATATAGGGTTCAGTTCTATCAGCAGTTTCAGGCATCCACTGGGGATCCTGGAATGTAGTCCCCACACCTAAGAGGGGCTACTGTACTGATGAAAATGGGGATAATAGAGCAAGGTTTTGATGTATGGCCAGAGGAGGCTTGTACAGCTTTACCTCAGACTTAGACAAGTACAGCTGGACTACCACAGTCTTCACCCTCAAGGACAGGCCCCTGAAGACATTGTGGAGACAAAAATAAACTCAAAATGGATGAAGGACCTGAATGCGAGACAGGAAACTATCAAAACCCTAGAGAAGAAAGCAGGAAACAACCTCCTTGACCTCAACCGCAGCAATTTCCTACTCGACACATCCCCAAAGGCAAGGGAATCAAAAGCAAAAGTGAACTATTGGGACCTCATCAAGATAAAAAGCTTCTGCACTGCAAAGGAAACAATCAATAAAACTAATGGGCAACCGACAGAGTGGGAAAAGATAGTTGCAAATGACATATCGGATAAAAGGCTAGTATCCAAAATCTACAAGGAACTCACCAAACTCTACACCTGAAAAACAAATAATCCGGTGATGAAATGGGCAGAAGACATGAACAGACACTTCTCCAAAGGGACATCCAGATGGCTAACAGACACATGAAATGATGCTCAGCATCACTCATCATCAGGGAAATACAAATCAAAACCACACTGAGATACCACCTCATGCCAGTCAGAGTAGCTAAAATGAACAAATCAGGAGACTATAGATGCTGGCAAGGATGTGGAGAAACGGGCACCCTACTA
>CM053577.1:69537806-69604939 GCA_028646485.1 Cryptoprocta ferox
TTCATAGCAGCACTTTCAACAATAGCCAAATCATGGGAAGAGCCTAAATGTCCATCAACTGATGAATGGATCAAGAAGATGTGGTTTATATATACAATGGAATACTTCATGGCGATGAGAAAGAATGAAATCTGGCCATTCGTAGCAATATGGATGGAACTCGAGGGTGTCATGCTAAGTGAAATAAGTCAGGCAGAGAAGGACAGATACCATATGTTTTCACTTACAAGTGGAACAGGAAAAACTTAACAGAGGACCATGGGGGAGGGGAAGGGGAAAAATAGTTGGGGAGATGGAGGGAGGCAAATCATGAGGGACTCTTGAATACTGAGAACAAACTGAAGGCTGATGGGGGTGGGGGAGAGGGGAAGGGGGTGATGGGCATGGAGGAGGGCATTTGTTGGGATGAGCACTGGGTGTTATATGGAAACCAACTTGAAGGGAATAACTAAATAAAAGTTCATGAAAACTGGAAGGAAAAAAAAAAGACATGGTGGAGAGAAGACTAGGCAGGAGGATCTTTAAAAGAAAAAGGAAAGGGGCACCTTGGTGACTCAGTCAGTTGAGCGTCCATCTTGGGCTCAAATCATGATCTCAGGGTTCCTGAGCTCAAGCCCCACACCTGGCTCTCTGCTGTCAGTGCAGAGGCCCACTTTGTATCCTCTGTCCCCTTCGCTCTCTGCCCCTTCACCGCTCTCTCAATCTCTCTCTCTCTGTTCTCTCTCTTTCAACAATAAATAAGACATTTTTAAAAATAAAGAAAAAGGAAGAAGCTATATAGAGCATGTTCCATTTTCCCTCTCAGGGATGAAGAGAGGCCAGGAGTATAACTCTAGCTGAAGTTCTTCCACACAGAAACATAAAGAGTAAGGAGACCATCCTCACCCACTTGATCTCCAATAACAGAGTATTTTCTTGTTGGGGTTGCTCTACAAAAATACTTCAATTGCTCTTTCCTCCAAGACATCCTTCTCACTAGTGTTCATATTTGTGTGCATGTGTATGTGTGTATATGTGTGTGTGTGAGAGAGTGTGTGTGTTTGCCTCTTCTCTTCTGTAGTATGCTGTTTACTCCCCAGGGTCAGACCTGCACCCCCAAACCCTGTTCCCTGCATTCTGTACTGACACAGTTATAACATACCAATATGTTCATTTTCAAGGGCTTTAAATTTTTATAGGCCTTTGCTCCTTGCAAGATTATTACACTCTCCTTCCCCCACACAACAAAACCCAAATTAGAAGAATATGAGAGTAATAATATGCCAAAAAGGAAATGGAGGAAAAACGTTGTACTTAGTTCCATCTTTATTGAGCATCCGATATGCCTGTTCGGGATACTGTGAATACAGCTGCAAATAGGACGACATCTCAGCTCTCTCTAATGGAGTTTCCACTTGATGTGAGCAAGACTGGGTAAACTGCCCAAAGAGGTTCTTCTCCACATACATGGAGTAAAACACCAAAGATCTGAGTTCTGGCCTGGCCTCTTCCACTAATTGACTGTGTGACACAATTTTTCCAGGCCTCCAGGTCATGCTAGAAATATAGGATGTTGACAGAGATTCTCAAAGTTTCCTCCCCCTGGGTCTTTCCAGGAAGATCCTCTCTTGAGTGGAAGTGAAATCAAATATAGGCGTATCTCACTTGGCAGCTGTCCAAAGCAGACACTGATGGGAAACTTAAAAGGATCCACAAGTCAAATACCACTTGCTTTTATTTTAGACAAAACTCTTTTAAGCTCAGCAATCCTTTTTCTAAAACCAATGCAGATATGAAAAAAAGCTCATTGAAAAGATTATTGAAGCAAGCACAGTAGTGAGAAGCAACAGACCATAGGGACCTGCCTTACCTCAGTATTCCTGAAAGCCTCCTATTATTCAAGAAATAAGGTTCTCGAATCTGGGGACATTCATCTGTGTTCTCTTATATGTAATATGCCCAGTGATGATGGATAAATGACTTTCATAATTTCTTTCTTTATAAGCAGCTGCAAGCTCAGATGCTTCAGGGATCAAACAAGTAACAAATGTGTCAAGTAGACATAGAGGTTCAAACCTGTTTGAGAATGGCAACCCCTACCTTAATCAATGCTTAGGGGGAAAGAAAGGTACCCATTGAACTTAAAAGTAAGATCAGCCTCTCAGAGTGACCCTGCTAAGAATCAGCATATGATGGATGAGATGAACTGTCAATAGAAATCACCAACCTGAAATTGGTCTGTAAGTATGGCTGAAAAGATTCACTGCTTCCAGTTTCAGTCAAGTTATCTGGAATAACTCTCAAAGGAACAAGCCTGATGGAAATTAGGAAAACAAGAAATGTAATTGTTGGGTTGTCTTTACAACAGTCATTTCTTTCCCCTTCTTCATGGCCATTAGAGCCTACTTCCCATAATAGGCTGTGAAAATGTCAGATACCGCCTTTCACAGCCTCTCTTGCAACTAAGGGTGAGAAGATGATACTGTTTATTCTAGCCAAGAAGACACGAGGGTAAAACTTTTGAGAGTCTGGGAAGAGTTTTCTTTTCTCTGTGATGATGACGATGATGATGATGATGATGACAATAATAGTAATAATAAACCACTGGAAGAAAGCTTATCTCTTCCCTGGAAGAGACTAAGGGGGAAAACTGGAAACTCTTCAAAGTAACTGCAGGCAAAAGTCAGTGTAATTTGAACTTCAGAAGGGCTGATATTACAAGTCTGTGTTTACTCTTGGAGAATGCTTTACAGATCAAAAGGTTGTATCTATGTCTTTGGATACTCTCCAAATCAACTCTGTATTAAATAAGAAACCATGTTTCAAAAAAAAAATAAAATTCTGAGAAAAAATTGTCATGTTTACTAAGAAAAGACTTGACAGTCTTTGGTTTGTTCTGGAACATCCAAGTTCCTCAGAAAATCCTAGAACAATTTTTATGGAGGTGCTCCAGCAGACTAGATATCCTGTTTACAGCAAATATTATGCTGGATTTTGCAACTGCAGTTAGTTATCTCTGTCAAAGGAAGAAATTCAGTCAAAACAAAATATAATAAAATTTTAACCACTTCCTCAGGTTTCTCCACATAAAAGGGGATGCTAAGAGACCGTTCTTACTGTTTCAGTCACCTCTTCTGCACCACTTCAGATCTTCTCCTTCACACATTTCTCTGTGGCCTTTGACTTCTTGTTCCAGCGTAGCCAACACTGTGGCAGCCAACTCTATGTAAATTGAAGCAACTTCAGTTGGGCAGACCAACAGCACCTCACCTCACTCAACTCTCTCCCTTCCTGACCTGTAGCTTTCCCGTTGATACTGAGGTGTGAGACCCCACAAGACACACTTAGTGCCTACACATGCAAACTCAGGAAGTGCAGGGATATCAACACCCAGTGAGGAGAGCATTTGACCAAAGAGAGACAGGAGCCAACGAATAATTCAATAATTCTCCCTTTCTCACCTGAGAGGATGGTTCTGAGAAGCAATTACCTGTATGTCTCTCAATAAACCTGTATGTTCTTCAAAATGAAGGAATTGGTCACTCTTTATAAACATTGTCCCATTTCACTTTTCTCCTTCTCTGCATCACTCCACTCTTCCCTTATTTTTGCCCTCTATTTGGTATCTGCACCCCCCGATAAAGGAAGAGCACGTAAATTTTGGTATCAGGCTCTGCTTTCTAAGCAACACAGGCTCAGACTGTATTTGTTTTCTATTTCTGTGTAGCAAATTACCGCAACTTCAGTAGCTTAAAACAACACCTACTTATCAGATCACAATTCTGTAGGTCGTAAGTCCACCTTGGTGCAGCTGGGTTAATGCTCATGTTCTCCCAAGACCAAAAGCAAGGTAGAGTGAAATCTCCCGAGAAGCATCTCAGAACTGTCTGCCATGCATTCGTTCATTGGCTACTATCTCCTATTGGTCAAGGATGACCCGGTGGATATTAAATTCCCCTGGACCTCTTGTTTTTCCATGCACAAGTGTCCAGAGAGTCTGTGGGTATCACTCCTTAGCATCAGAGATGCTCCAGGGGAGGAACCAGAAGCTGAAATAAGACACTATCAGAATAAAACTTCATGCAGCTAGTTTAAACCTGCAAGGACCTGGTTACCACAGCAGTGCCCAAAAGGATGTAAAGTGTACACAAGTTCAAAATGACTAAATTTGATAAGCCCAAGACAAACAGATTCATACTGGGAATGCATGTATGTGAAAGAATGCTGGATCCTGGAATTTAGCTTTTTTGTGCCTTGAAGAAGCAGTTCTGACATCTAATTAAGTAATTGAACACATGTATTTTAGTCCTCTCCCTGCCAAAGTCTCACTAAATGAAAGCACAGAATAATAATTATAATAATAGAAAAAGCATCCAGGAACAAAGAAAATGAGAGAGAAAATGAAAGCAGACAAAAGAGATCAACAGAAATTTTGGAAGCTAGACTACAAATGGATAAGTAGCAACTGATTTAGCAAAGGGGGAAAAGCGGAATTCTAAACTTTCAAGAGGGTGGCAAGGGAGTCAGTAATAGGCATCCCTTACAGCTTTAGAAATTGAAGACGCCAGTAAATGCCAAAGACAAACAGAGAAGTTGGGCAAAAGACACACTCCTTATGTCAGTCTGTCTAAGGAATATTTAGAACATCTGATCCTCTCTCGCCCATCGTTTCCTTCCACCCTCTCTAGCCAAAAATCACTCTTTCCCTACCCAGGCAAAACACCATTGTTTACTTTCTTGAGAGGTTAAACTGGATTCCAAGAGTAGAAATTGATTTAATACTCAATATGCTAAACACTGAAAATAAACTTTCATTTCTGTCAGCAAGTTTCTGGTAAGTAGTGTCAAAGGAAGACTTGGAGACAGAAGCATTTAGAAAAGGAAAGAAAAATGTTACCTGCAAAGACTACAGGAAAATCAGACCCATTAGAACTGGCTCACAAAATTAAAAACACAAGTCTTTGAAGGGGGAAAAAAAACCCACAAAATTACCTGGCTTTTAAGTTTATATTAGTCTGTTCTTAATAGAAAAAAACATTTCCTCACATGATTACCTCCTTCACAAAGGCTATGACTTATCTTCAGATATCCACATAGTAAAAATTAGGGATAAAATTGTTTATGTTGGGGAGTCCAGCTTTATAAGATATATTCAAGTTTTCATTCCTTGGTACCAGAACCAGACAGATCCTATTATTTTTGGATAGTCCCAGGGTGAAAAGTGCTTAGTCATATTGGAATCAGGGCAAAATATCAGTTTTTGTGTCTACAGTGCAATAAAAAACTTAGCAAGCAAATAATAACAAAAAGAGTGAGGCAATTATTAACTTCAGGGAAAACAAAAAATTGTATGTGCTACTTTTCTCTGTCTTATATCTATCTTGGCTTTGGGCAGCTGTTCTTTGTAGACTGCCTAACTCAGGCCTTTTATCTTCTGGCTTCTAATTGGGTTCAGCCAGTGAGATATCTGCCACTTCTATCAATGGCTAGAGCAAGAAATCAAAGGGCAGGAGAGGTTGAGATATTGATTTCACCTTCACCCTTTTCCCAGCCACCAGAGGTTCATTTTGGCAGCAGCTATGTAAGTTCCTTGACCTTCAGCCACTGCTTCTGTCTGGTGACCTCTCCACCACTATGGTTCTCTATAGGTCCCATGTGTGTATTGGGATGGGGTGGGTGGTAAGAAAACTAAATCCTCATCTTCCATAGTGGGAAGTCTATAGCTAAGTTCTAAAACTTAAAAAAGTAATAGCAGCATATTGTTTAGAAATGCAGAAATAAATACTAGAAAACTGCTAGCTTCTTTTAGCTATTTTTGAAGGTATTTGTAAGTTTTTAGCTCTTAGTAAAAAGAATAGGAGATAAAGATGGAGTCTAGTAACATTTTGTACTTTAAAAACTGTGTACATGTATTTCCATATAAAAAAATAAAAATTCCACTTTAAGCAAAGACTTCCTCAATTGCCAAAAAAAGGAAAAAGGTCAATGCTGAATTTTCATTTTTGATTCGTTGACCAGTAGAAAAAATAAAAATGCTTACATATACTCCAGAGTCTGTTGAGACTCAGAAACAGGGCCCCACCTGCAATTGCCCCCATTTCAGGATCAGTGCCAAGGATTTGGCAACTGTACTTAGCTAGCTGAATGCCTTAACTCAGTGTTGAATTCTAGTTGGCTCCAAATGTTTGTTCATCTCTGAGAGACCCCAGTACACATGAAACTAAATCCACAAGGCAGTTTTTTTCCTCAAACATTAGTGCTTTGTTACAAGAAGATATTGAACTACCACATGTGAACTTAATTTAGGGTGATCATCACAACAGTTTGAGAAAGGTAAACATTAATTTAACTTGATCTGGGAAGGTATTAAAGAAAAATTAACCTACAGACATAAAGCCACTGTAAGCTCTTTAAAGGCAATGTGTCTACAGATGTTCTCTTGATATTCAGCCAAAAAAGTGGATTTACATTGAAGTCTTACCTTACCTTAAGGTTGGGTTCAAATGTTAGCACCAACAGAGAAAAGTACATGTAAGCAAATTCCCCTTGATAATACCTTAGGAAATTTCCATGTTGGAGATTACCATACTTTGTCAGTAAATTTCACAGAGATGGCTTTTGCTCCTTTGTTGGAACAGATTGTTGTCTCTTGAGTTGAACACTAGATGAAAAAAGTGACATGCCTTAAGGTTGTAAATGTTAGTATCTTTAGCAATAGAATCATGATCAGTTGGGTGAGATTTTCACTCTATGAGAAGCCCTAGGTTGTTGAGCAGAACTAGGAAATGGTTTATTCACATGTCTCAGCTCACATTCACTCAGGAACATAAGCTTACTGAGTAGAATGGTGGTTGAACTCTCCCACCCAAATCAAAGAATATTTCTCTCTCTCTTTTTTTTGCAGAGTATTTAATTTACACAATTATATATATGTAATGCAAAATATGTGCAATTTGGAATTAAATAAGGAGTAATCTAAATAGGTAAAATAGGTAAATTCTAAACAGGTAAAATGTATTTTCACATATAATTTTCACAATATGAGTCCAAATGTGCAAGGATGTATTTCTCGGTGTCAAAGGTTGAAATTAAATTTAGCTCTCAAGATCTCATCACTAATTTCTAGAGACTTAAGTATCTTAAATCTTATAATGTAGTCTCTTAATGTTCTCTTCCTTTCCCTTTTCTTTCTCTTCTTTTTCCCAGAATAATCTAAGTTCCAGGGGGAATTACGTATCATTCTACCATAGGGAAGGACACTGGTCATGTGTCATCTCTGTTCTTACTAGCCTTCCTGAGGTGTGGTTTATTTCACCAAGTCTTGGTCAGTCTCTGTTTCCACTGTGATCATACTCAAAGTCAGGCTGGAGTGATCTGTCCTCTTTGCCTCCTTGGTGTTCCGAGAAAGCCTAGGGACATGGTGGCCTTTCTTATGGCTCTCAACGACACTGCAGATCCCCTACCACTGAGCCACACCTCTCATCCCGTCCTTTGCTGGACTATTTTACCAAGACTATTACTCTGGTTCCTCTTGTTTCACACATGATGACCTTCTGACAGACACACCCACCTTTAGTTATGAACCTCATTCTGGGTCCCACTAAGACATACAAAGTATTTTTCAGATATATTCCAGCCCTATAGAGAAGGAGAGGATAAGCAAACCAACTCTTTCACACCCTCTCCACCTAAAATACTGTGCTTCCTTTACTTCTGCACTATGCCCCACACATTGGCTCAGGGCACATATCCCAGAGTTCCAGAAGGACTGAGGCTTCCCTAGACCTATCTGAGATTTCTAGCCACATCAAATCAGAATTTTTATCTTAAGAGAGAGGGTGAAAAGTACAAAGCCCCACACTAACTTCTCAACTCTAATCTTTTTCTTCAAACGTTCTGAGCTCCTCAAGTTAGTCCAGAAGGAAGCCCTACATCCTCTCTGTCTGGATGGAAACATTTCATATCAATATGCATGTTTCCTTATACCATGTGTAAATGGTATGCCTTAAATTAAATGGGGTCAGAAGACTTTTTCCCCCCAAACCCTGGCTTTTGCAAACCAAAATCTCTTTAGATCTCAGACTATCATCTCTGTTATAGACTTTTCACTAAATTTGGCAAGTTTTCAGATATTTCATCAAGTATTCTTCCAGCCCCTTTCTTTTTCTCATCTCCTTTTGAAACTCCCATTATATATATGTAAGCTTGATGGTGTCCCACAGGGTTCTGAGTCTCTGCTCACTCTTCTTCATTATTTTTTTTTCTGTTCCTCACACAGGATCATTTCAATTGATTTATCTTTAAGTTTCCTGGTGTTTCCTTCCATCTGCTCAGATCTGTTATGGAACCCCTCTCATGAATTTTTTATTTCCATTATTAGGTTCGTTTTTAGCAATCCCTACCAAAATACCACGAGCATTTTTCACAAAGCTAGAACATACAATCCATAACTTTGTATGGAACCACAAAACACCCTGAATAGCCAAAGCAATTCTGAAAAAGAAAAACAAAACTGGAGGCATCATGATTCCAGATTTCAAGCTATATCACAAAGCTGTAGTCATCAAAACAATATGACACTGGCACTGGCACATAGAAAACCCAGAAGTGGACTCAGAACTATATGGTCAGATCACAAAGTAGAAAACAGTATCCAATGGAAAAAAGATAGTCTCTTCAGCAAATGATGTTGGGAAAACTGGACAGTGGCATACAGAAGAATGAACCTGGACCACTGTCCCACACCATACACAAAAATAAACTCAAAATGGATTAAAGACCTAAATATGTGACAAGAAACCACAAAATCCTGGAGGAGAACACAGGCAGCAACATCTTTGACCTCGGCTGCAGCAACTTATTACCAGACACATCACCAGAGGCAAGGGAAATAAAAGCAAAAATGAACTATTGGGACTTCATCAAGATAAAAAGCTTTTGCACAGTGAAGGAAACAATCAACAAAAGTACAAGGCAACCTACAGAATGGGAGAAGATATTTGCAAGTGGCATATCTGAGAAAGGGTTAGTATCCAAAATCTATACAAATTTATCAAACTCAACACCCAAAAAACAAATAACCCAGTCAAGAAATGGAAGAAGACATGACTAGACATTTTTCCAAAGAAGACATCCAGATGGCTAACAGACACATGAAAAGAAGTTCAACATCACTCATCATCAGGGAAATACAAATCAAAATCATGATGAGATACCATCTCACACCTGTCAGAATGACTAAAATTAACAACTCAAGAAACAACAGGTGTTGGTGAGGACATGAGGAAAGAGGAACTCTTTTGCACTGCTGGTGGGAATGCAAACTGGGGCAGCCACTCTGAAGAACAGTATGGGGGTTCCCCAAAAACCAAAAATAGAACTACCTTATGATCCAGCAATTGCACTACTAGGTATTTACCCAAATAATACAAAAATACAGATTTAAAGGGGGTATATACACCCCAATGTTTATAGCAGCATTGTCAACAATAGCCAACTACGGAGAAGCCAAACGTCCATCAACTGATGAATGGACAAAGAAGATATGGCATATATATACAATGGAATATTACTCATCCATCAAAAAGAATGAAATCTTGCCATTTGCAACAATGTGGGTAGAGCTATAATGTATAATGCTAAGCAAAATAAGTCACTCAGAAGGACAAATATGATTCTATTCATATGTGGAATTAAGAAACAAAACAGATGAACATATGAGAAAGGAGGAAAAGAGAGGAGAGAGGGAAACAAACCATAACAGACTCTTAATGATAGGGAACAAACTAAGGGTTGAGAGATGAAGGGGGAAGATGGGCAATGGGTACTAAGGAGGACATTTGTTGTGATGAGCACTGGGTGCTCTACGTAAGTGATGAATCACTGACTTCTATCCTGAAACCAATATTGCACCGTATGTTAACTATCTAAAATTTAAATTTTTTAAATAAAATAAAATGGTTTATTTTTATAATTTCTATCTCTTTATTGATATTCTCTACTTGATAAGACATCATTCTCTTACTTTCCTTTAGTTCTTTAGACATGATTCCCAATAGTTCTCTAAATATATTTTACATGGCTGATTTAGTCTTTAATAAGTCCAATATCTGAGCTTTTGAGGAACAGTTTCTTTTGGGTTTTTGTTGTTGTTGTTGTTCCTATACATGGACCATACTTTCTTTTTTCTTACAGTCAAAAAGTTTTGTTGTAAACTAGATGTATAAAATATGTTTATATTTATATATATTGTATAATATTTATTTTTTTAATTTTTTTTTAATTTTTTTAATTATTTATTTTTGAGAGAGAGACAGAGCATGAGCAGGGGAGGGGCAGAGAGAGAGGGAGATACAGAATCCGAAGCAGGCTCCAGACTCTGAGCTGTCAGCACAGAGCCCGACACGAGGTTCGAACCCACAAACCATGAGATTATGACCTGAGCCGAAGTCAGACGCTTAACCAACTGAGCCACCCAAGCGCCCCTATTGTATAATATTTAAAATAATATATTGTGGCAACTCTGAAAATAAAATTCTGCCCCCTGCTCAGGGTTTGTTATTGTTGCCATTTGTTGTTTTTTGTTCAGTGACTTTTCCTAACTAATTTTGAAAAGTCTCTATTATTTTCATGCTGCTAAATGCTCAGTTAACATAGTGGTCACCTAGTAACTGGACATCTGAAACCGTAAATATCTGGAAACAATACGTTTGCCAGACTTTTCTGAAATTTGCCTTCAATATTTGCAGTTGACAACTTTGCCCTAACCTTCACTTTCTGTAGAGCCCAAGGTCAGTCAGAGGTGAGACCTCAGGATTTTCTTGGGTCTTTCCCACATATACACACAGGTCTTGACATTCACAAAGTCTTACATATGCACAGGGCCTTCTAAGTTCCCAAGAATATATCAGAGCTTTTCAAAGCTGACTTCTCACCCCTTAGTTTTTTCTTTTAAACTTTTTGGTTAGCCTATCGTTTGCTCCAATTGTTAATGTACCACAGCAGCCAGCCACAAAATTTAACAAATGTTTCTAAGTGCTTTCAAAAAACACACTGTCCCAGGAAAAAACACTCTTTGCAGTGGTAGTGGGTGAGCTCCAGGTTAAATAAAGTTAAATAAAGACAGTCTTGAAATGACTCTTTTCCTGAAAACCTTCATATAGGAAGTAATGGCAATTCCCAGAGTCACTGAAGGAGCTCCAACCTCATTCTGTCCTTCTGATGCTGGTTTTCATCTTGATTGTGGGCCACTGGTTTTCAAAGTACCATGGAGCTGGAGACTGAGGCATGGGAATAGAACAAGTTAAAATGCCACAGAGTTCACTGTTCTTATTGAGATTCAGCCGTTTTCTTGAATAAATGTTTCCTGTGGTGCTGCAAGTCTTTAATTAATGTCCAGAGTTCAGAAAGAAGTTGATTTGGACTGTATTCTGTCAGTTTTCTTGCTGCTTTCATGGAATTTTCAGAAGCCCTTGTTCTGCCATTTTTGCTCGTATCTATTACAAAGTTTTAAAAGCATTTTAAAATGCAAGGCTGAGCAATGATTATTTTGTTTACAGCTGTGCATGTTCTCTCTGGATGATGATGATGATGGTGATAATAGTAATAATAGTAATACTAATATAACATTTATTAAGAACAATGTGCCAAGCGCCATTCTAATGATTTTAAACGTATCATCTCAGTTATTCTTCAAAATAATCCTATTAGGCAGGTACTATTACTATCCCAGTTCACAGACAAAGAAAATGTGATGGAGAGTTTAAGTAACTTGCCTAAAATCAATAAGAACTAAGTGGTAGGAACTGGATGTGAGCCCAGACCGTCTGGCTCTAGAATCAAGGGCTGTGAGGCAACATGGAATAATAGGGATTACCAGAATGAAAAAATCTCACTCAGTATTTCAAAAACCTTAACCCACTACATAGGCTTCTATTTTGTTAAACTCTAGATTACTTTAGATAATAAACAAATATTCATACCAGAAATTTTTGATCATCATGTCAAGTAATTTTAATATTTTTATAAAAGCAAATTATTAAATATACAACTGAAGATTCTCTAACATTCAGTTTTATTGGAATTTTTATATAAACAATTTAACAAATCAAAACCAAAATCCTTTACCAGACATAATTTTTGTTTGAGAAAATAAGATCACTATACCTTCGAGAGCCCTTCCAGTGCTGGAATCTTTTTGAGGCATTGGTTCAGTTTGTTCATTTTCAATTCAACAAAAACGTCAGAGTGTTTACTTTGTGCCAGACACCAAGGGTGAGCTGGTGAACAAAGCAGATTCTGCTGTCATGAGGTTCATGGTGTGGTGGGAAAGAGCCATAAAGCAATGACAGGTGTGATTTGTACTATGAAAAGAGGAAGCACGGATATCATGGGATCAATGCTGATAGTTCTGAGCTGGGAAGATTAGAAAAGGCATTTTGAGGATGTGACATTTAAAATGAGACCTAGGGGCACCTGGGTGGCTCAATCGTTGAGCGTCTGACTTCAGCTCAGGTCATGATCAAACGGTTTGTGAGTTGGAGCCCCACATCGGGCTTTGTGCTGGAAGCTGGGAGCCTGGATCCTGCTTCGGATTCTGTGTCTCCCCCTCTCTCTGCCTCTCCCATGCCCATGCTCTGTCTCTCAATAATAAATAAACGTTAAAAAAATATTTTAATGAGACCTAAAGGAATGGATGGTATGATGGGAAGTCTAAGCAGAGGAAGCAGACATGTGAAGGCTACAGGTCCAGAAAGAATGTGGTTTATTCAAAAATTAAAAGCAACTTAGGGTGGCCAGAAAACAGAAGGAGAGGCAGACATGGAGATAAAAGGACTTCGCTGAAAAATCTTGCTTGTTCAAAAGCATTAGTTTAGCTGGGCTCAAAGTCCCCAAAGAACAGCGTGTTGTATTTATATGTAAATACTCTTTTAGCACAACATTAAGAAATTGCCCAATGGCAGCTTATATAGCAGGATCCTGCTTTCTGGTTGACAGTTTTTTATGAAGAATTGCCTGCACTCTCTGATAAAGCTACAATCTATTTGGAGGTGATGCTAAGATTGAGGGATAAAAGGCTTGAAGGCAAACTGGTAAAAGTGAATCAGCATATAAAACTTGAAAGAGAGAGATAGAACAAATCACTCTTGGAGGCAACAACACAGCTGAACTCATTCCAAGGTTCTCTCTAACCAGAGACTATCTTCTCTGGTCAGGTATTTTATAATATATCATCCAGTATCTTCATGACATGTCTCTGAGGTATTACATTTACTTCTTTAATATGAGGAAACCAAGGTTCAGAAATACAATTGATATCATTCAGTTAACAAGTATTTATTGAGTGTCTACAACAGGTTGGTTTATTGGTGAACTGCAACTAGTGGAACTTACATTCTAGCAGGAACGCATTCATGTTCACACAGCTGATAAACCTAAACCAAGATTTTTCTAACTAGAAAAACTAGAATCTCCTTCTGTTATACCACACTGAACAAGAAAGGGCTATTTTTTTTTCTTTAACATGATATAGATGGCCCCTGAGTGATTCACTAACAATAAATAGTATTTTAATATCAGTTCAACTAAGCTCTCCATTATTTGCTGGTAATTACAGCAGGTACCTTGACTTTTAGCTATAGTATCTAATGGGAGGCTGATTTAGCCCTTTGACTGGAGAGTTAAAAAGATTCAGACCCATGGAGACTGAGGAAAATGGATATATCCCTGCTGTGAATTGATGTTGCTTGCTTCGCCTTGGCCACACCACCCATTCTCCTCCTTCAGACTCTGATCTTTTTTTCTATATAGAGCCTTGAGGAAAAAGACATTGAAACCCAGGACCTGTCTGTCTTCTGGGGACATTAAAGATTCCCCAGGGCCCTGTTCATCATTCTGATGTGTTCACACTGGCGTCTAGTTCCAGATCTCTGACTCCAATCTCAAGAGAACGAGGCAGAGATATTTGCCTTTCTTAGGTTTCTAGATTCCTCTCACTTTCCTTCTGCTGCCAATCCAGCACTCTGAATTAGGGAAGTGTGAAATGTTATCACAGATCCCACATCCAAAGAGGCTCCCACAGAACTGCTCCTCTAGCAGTTCTTTCTTTTGAAGGCACTGGTTCTCTGAGACAACTCTCTGAGAGAGTAAAGGGGGGAGGTATCAGAAGGAGAAAGAGAAGATGGGGTTGTCTTCTGCTCTTCCTTTTGAAATGTTTTCTGAGGAGAGGGGCCAAGATAGTGGACAGCAGGGAAATTTTTTTTTGTGTCTCGTGTTCATGAAATACAGCCAGATCAACACTAAACCATCCTGCACACCTAGAAAACTGGTTTGAGGATTAACACAACAATCTGCACAACCTGAACCACAGAATTCAACAGGTACATGGCATGGAGAGGTGACCTGGGGGAGAGAGGTGATGCGGAGGGCAGGGAGCTATTTTTGCCAGTGGAGAGAGGACAGAGATGGGGAGAGAGTACAGGAAAAGCACCCCCCCAAAAGCAGCTGGAGAGAAAGTGGAAAAGTGGAAACAATGCAGAGACTGAACAAAAAAGGGAGAAAGGAGAAAGGAGAGGGTTTAAATTCATTAAAACTTTATAAACAGAGGGAACACAGAGTCTGAAACTCCGCAGCTCAATACCTGGTGGTGCTCTGGTGGGAAAAGTGAATCCCCAGGAGCAGAGTGAAATCCTGGGGGTGGGGGTGGGAGCCCTCAGGCCACACGTGGAGAGGCAGTTCCCCTGCTGGGAAGATATTTGGTAGAGGCTGTGTGGCCACCCCAGCCCACAGTCAAAGGTCCCAGCAAACTCTAGAGAACAACCACATTTTCTAGCGCTGGAACAAGGATGTTAAGGGGGAAGCCTGGTGCCAGATGTGTTGTGCTTTTCCATGATTCTGAAACGCTGCTGCTACATAATTGCGTGAACTTTTTCTGGGGCAGGCTGGCACCCAACCACAGTCTCTGGGCAGCAGCAGTAGCACAGTCTCGCAAACATTCCTGGGTGTGGCCTGCACCTGGCTATTGCCCAGTGAGACCCTCCCCCAGAAGCTCTGAGCAGGTCAAAGCCGCAGTCCCTCAGAAGTGAGGGGTTGGGAAACACAGTCACATCTGAGATAAAACTCAGGGTGGTGCTATGCCACCTGACAACCTGACGGCTTGGTCATGGACAGTGTAAAAGTGGGTAGTGGATGGAAGCCTGAGACAAAGAATGGGTGCATGATTGCTGATCTGGAGAACAGACTTCTGATACTAGAGACTGGTACCTGGGTGACGCCATTTTCACCCCTCCTGTGCATGTGCATGCATACACACCTACAAGCACCACAACAATCCACCCCAGTAAGCTAAGGAGTGCCATCTAGTGGAGAATGGAGCCGTTACCCTAAGCCCCACCCAACTGGGCCAAACTCGCTCTTCAGGAGCACAAGTCTCTCTGCCTGCTTAGTTTACAAACTATAAAGTGCTTCATAGTTTGATTTCTAGGGGAAAATGATATAATTTTAATCATATTTCAGTCTGTCATCTGGCTCATCTATTCAAATTTTTTCTTTTTCATTTCTTTTCTTTTTCTTGAATACAGAAAGAGAAAATTTTATTTTTATTTTCAATTTTTATTAAAAATATTTTTCCTTAATTTTTCTACTATATTTTTACTTTTTTGTAAATTTTTCAAATTCTATTTTACTAACATCATTTCATTTTATTCTATTTCATTGTATTCACTTTTTCAAATTTTCAAACTTTTCCCCCCACCTTTGTTCTCTAATCTATCAAGCTCTTTTCAATACCCAGACCAAAACATACCTAGGATATAACATCACTTATTTGATTTTTTGTGTGTTGTTTTTAATTTTATAATTTTATTTTTTTACCTTATTAGTTCCTTTTCTTTCTTCAAAATGATGAAATGAAGGAATTCACCCCAAAAGAAAAAGCAGGAAGAAACGACAGCCAGGGACTTAATCAACACAGGTACAAGCAAGATGTCTGAACCAGAATTTAGAATCACGATAATAAGAATACTAGTTGGGGTTGAAAATAGATTAGAATCCCTTTCTGCGGAGATAAAAGAAGTAAAATCTAGTCAGGATGAAATTAAAAATGCTATAAATGAGCTACAATCTCGAATGGATGCCCCTGTGGCAAGGATGGATGAAGCTGAGCAGTGAATCAGTGATATAGAGAAGAAACTTATGGAGAATAATGAAGCAGAAAAAAAGAGGGAGACTAAGACAAAAAGAACATGATTTAAGAATTAGAGAAATTAGTGACTCATTAAAAAGGAACAACGTCAGAATCATAGGGATCCCGGAAGATGAAGAGAGAGAAAAAAGGGTAGAAGGGTTATGTGACCAAATTGTAGCAGAAAACTTTCCTAACCTGGGGAAAGAAACAGACATCAAAATCCAGGAAGCACAGAGGACTCCTGTTAGATTCCACAAAAACCAACCATCAACAAGGCATATCATAGTCAAATTCACAAAATACTCAGGCAAGGAAAGAATCATGAAAGCAGCAAGGGGAAAAAATATCCTTTACCTATAAGGGAAGACAGATCAGGTTTGCAGCAGAGCTATCCACAGAAATTTGGCAGACCAGAAAGGAGTGGCAGGATATATTCAATGTGCTGAGTCAGAAAAACATGCATCCAAGAATTCTTTATCCAGCAAGGCTGTCATTCAAAATAGAAGAAGAGATTAAACGTTTCCCAGACAAACAAAAACTAAAGGAGTTCGTGACCACTAAACCAGCACTGCAAGAAATTTCTGAACGGAGAAAAGATGGGAGGAAAAAAAAGAAAAGACCAAAAGCAACAAAGACTAGAAAGGACCAGAGAACACCACCAGAAAATCCAACTCTACAGGAAACATAATGGCAATAAAGTCATATCTTTCAGTACTCACTCTAAACGTCAATGGAATAAATGCTCCAATCAAAAGACATACGGTAACAGAATGAATAAGAAAACAAGATCCACCTCTATGCTGTTTACAAGAGACCCATTTTAGATCTAAAGATACCTTCAGATTGAAAGTAAGGTGATGGAGAACCATCTATCATGCTAATGGTCGACAAAAGAAAGCCAGAGTAGCCATATTTATATCAGACAATCTAGACTTTAAAATAAAGACTGTATTATGAGATGAAGAAAGGCATTATATCATAATTAAGGGGTCTATCCACCAAGAAGATCTGAGAATTGTAAACATTTATGCTTCAAATGTTTAGATTTAGCTTCCAAGCACCCAAATATATAAATCAGTTAATCACAAGCATAAAGAAACTCACTGGTAATAATACCATAATAGTAGGGGACTTCAACACCCCACTTACAGCAATGGACAGATCATCTAAGCAGAAGATCAACAAAGACAGAATGACTTTGAATGACACACCGGACCAGATGGACTTAACAGATATATTCAGAACATTTTATCCAAAAGCAGTAGAATACATATTCTTCTCCAGTGCACATGGAACGTTCTCCGGAATAGATCACATACTGGGACACAAATCAGCCCTTGACAAATACAAAAAGATCAAGATCATACCGTGCATATTTTCAGACCACAATGCTATGAAACTAGAAATCAACCACAAGAAAAAATTTGGAAAGATAACAAATACTTGGAGATAAATAACAACCTACTAAAGAATGAATGGGCTAACCAAGAAGTTAAAGAGGAAATTAAAAAGTACATGGAAGCCAATGAAAATGGTAACACCACAGCCCAAAACCTCTAGGATGCAGCAAAGGCGGTCATAAGAGGGAAGTATATAGCAATCAAGGCCTTGCTAAAAAAGGAAGAAAGGTCTCAGATCTACAACCTAATCTTACATCTTAAAGAGCTGGAAAAATAACAGCAAATAAAACCCAAAACCAGCAGAAGACAGGAAATAATAAAGATTAGAGCAGAAATCAATGCTTTCGAAACAAACAAACAAAAAAAAGTAGAACAGATCAATGAAACCAGAAGCTGGTTCTTTGAAAGAATTAACAAAATTGATAAACCCCTAACCAGTTTGATCAAAAAATAATAATAAAAGGAAAGAACCCAAATAAATAAAATCAAGAATGAAAGAGGAGAGATCACAACCAACACAGCAGAAATACAAACAATAGTAAGAGACTATTATGAACAATTATACACCAATAAAATGGGTAATCTGGGAGAAATGGACCAATTCCTAGAAACATATAAACTACCAAAACTGAAACAGGAAGAAATAGAAAATTTGAACAGACCCATAATCAGTAAAGAAATCGAATTAGTAATCAAAAATCTCCCAAAAACAAGAATCCAGTGCTGGATGTCTTTCCAGGGGAATTCTACCAAACACTTAAAGAGTTGACACCTATTATTTTGAAGCCCAAAAAATAGAAATGGAAGGAAAACTTCCAAACTCTTTCTATGAAGCCAGCATTACCTTGATTCCAAAACCAGACAAAGACAAAGCTGGAGGTCTCACAATCCTGGACTTCAAGCTGTATTAAAAAGCTGTAATCATCAAGACGATATGGTACTGGCACAAAAACAGACACTCAGATGAATGGAACAGAATAGAGAACCCAGAAATGGACCCACAAACGTATGGCCAACTAATCTTTGACAAAACAGGAATGAATATCCAATGGAATAAAGGCAGTCTCTTCAGCAAGTGGTGCTGGGAAAACTGGACAGCAACATGCAGAAAAATTAACCTGGAACACTTTCTTACACCATACACAAAAATAAACTCAAAATGGATGAAAGACCTAAACGTAAGATAGAAAGCCATCAAAAGCCTAGAGGAGAAAGCAGGCAAAATCCTCTTTGAGCTTGGCCGCAGCAACTTCTTATTCAACATGTCTCCAGAGCCAAGGGAAACAAAAGCAAAAATGAACTATTGGGACCTCAAAATAAAAAGCTTCTGCACACCAAAGGAAACAATCAGCAAAACTAAAAGGCAACCAATGGAATAGGAGAAGATACTTGCAAACGACATATCAGATAAAGGGTTAGTATCCAAAATCTATAAAGAACTTATCAAACTCAACACCAAAAAACAAATAATCCAGTGAAGAAATGGGCAAAAGACATGAATAGACACTTCTCCAAAGAAGACCTCCAGATGGCCAAACAACACATGAAAAAATGCTCAATATCACTTAATGACTCATCATCAGGGAAATACAAATCAAACCCACAATGAGATACGACCTCACACCCATCAGAATGGCTAATTTAACAACTCATGCAACAACATGTGTTGGCGAGGATGCAGAGAAAGAGGATCTCTTTTGCACCCTGGTGAGAATGCAAACCAGTGCAGCCACTCTGGAAAACAGTGTGGAAGTGTCTCAAAAAATTAAAACTAGAACTACCCTACGACCCAGAAAGTGCACCACTAGGTATTTATCCAAGGGATACAGGTATGCTGTTTCGAAGGGGCATATGCACCCCAATGTTTATAGCAGCACTCTCAACAATAGCCAAAGTATGGAAAGAGCCCAAATGTCCAACAATGGATGAACAGATAAATAAGATGTAGTATTTATATACAATGGAGTATTATTCGGCAATCAAAAAGAATGAAATCTTGTCATTAGCAACTATGTGGATGAAACTAAAGGGTATTATGCTAAGTGAAATTAGTCAGAGAAAGACAAATATCCTATGACTTCACTCATATGAGGACTTTAAGATAGAAAATAGATGAATATAAGGGACAGGAAGCAAAAATAATACAAAAACAGATAAGGGGACAAAAACATAAGAGACAAATATGGAGAACAAACAGAGGGTTGCTGGAAGGATTGTGGGAGGGGGGATGGGCTAAATGGGTAAGGGTCATTAAGGAATCTACTCCTGAAATCATTGTTGCACTATATGCTAACTAACTTGGATGTAAGTTTTTAAAAATAAATTAAAAATAAAAATAAAAGAAATATGTTTACTTATGATTTGCCTCTTCGCGAAAGGTTGAGTAGAATAAAACTTCAAGTAATGAGATTATCTGCTAATTCAAGTTTGATCACCCAGTTTTTATCTCTTGTACACTAAGATGATACAATACTGCTAACTCCTAAAAGAAATACAGCATATATTAAAGGAAAAAAAAGAAATGTTTTCCTGGATTATAAGTGGATGGGAGAGAGGTGACTAGTAAGGAAAAAAAAAATTTTTTTTTGTAGTTGTTTCTTTGTACTTTTTCTATTTAAAAATAAGCCTCAACACAACACATTTATAACACGAAGACTTGACCCAGGAGACTTCTTTGTCCATACTTAACAAGTGGAAATCCTTATAGATCTCTTTCATATCCTCACTTTTAGGCCCTTTGAAATCTAAGATCATCTATATATTTGTATTGTTATGTTATTATTAGCTAAATTTTCAAATAAATACCAGCAGGCTACTTTGCTAGAATGAAAGAGTATTTTTAAGGAGATGCTCTTCTCAAAACACAAGTGGATCCCTCCATAATCCTCCAGCAGGATTGCCTCTCTCTCTGCCCTGTGCTGTTTGTATGGTCTTTTTTTTTTTTTATTCCACTTAGTTAGCATACAGTGTTATATCAACTTCAGGTGTACAATATGGTGATCCAACAATTCCATACAACACCCAGTGCTCACCACAACAGGTGCATTCCTTAATCCCCAACTCTATTTCACCCATTCCCCCACCTACCTCCCCTCTGGTAACCATCAGTTTGTTCTCTAGAGTTAAGAGTCTGTTTCTTGTCTTTTTTCTCTCTCTCTCCTTTTTCTCCTTTGCTCATTTGTCTGGTTTCTTAAATTCCACATATGAGTGAAATCAGATGGTATTTGTCTTTCTCTGACTTATTTCACTTAGCAGAATACTCTCTAGCTCCATCCGTGTCGCAAATGGGAAGATTTCATTCTTTTTTATGGCTGAAGTGTGTTTTGTCTTGATATCAGCTTACCTAACAACCTGACTGTCCCTTTGTGACCCTCTCGCCAAAGGGATTCATATCTAGTGAAATTCATCTGTCTGCAAATATAACTAGAGCAGACAACAGATTAATGACCACCACTAAGAGAACATTAGTAAAGTACACAACTCCAGATTTGACTGTTCATAACCTAATGCACCAGCTTGCTGGGACCATCAAGAGAAGACACATAATTTGCTTTCTTTTTTGGTCAGTGTTGGAAAGAATATAAGCATCTTCAGTGTCTTGAAACTTTGGCATCAAAACAAAGTTTACAATTAAAGATTCTCCATATTCCATGTAGTTTTGAAGAGTTGTTTCACTTCCAGAGATTATAGCATATAATGAAGTCCTGTGCATTCTACCTTGAAAATACTGTATACCTCACATCTACTGTCATCACTTTATTGTCACTTTGCTACTTCTCCTTCTGGATGTGGTTGTATCTTGTGTGGACTTCTACAGTACCCTCTGAATTGGTCTTCTTTCTTTCCTCTGTACAATCCATTCTCCACACAGCAGTCAGAGTTAAAACATCCATTCATTAGATCATTCCATTCTTAACCCTCTCTAATAGTTTCCCTTTGGGAAGAAGATAAATTTTGAAATCCCTAACCTCAGCTGTGGAACCCTGCAGAGCTGGGCAGAGGCCTGCCTACTTCTTCAGCCTCTACTTCTTTGTTCACTGAATTCTAACAACATACTGACCATCTTGATTTCTCTTGAAACTACAAGTTCTTTCCTATCTCAAGGCTTTTGCACCTTGGCCAGGAATGCTTTGCCTGATTACTTCCTGTTCATCCATAAGATCTCATCTTAAATATCAGTTCCTCTGGGGGCACCTGGGTGGCTCAGTCGGTTGAGCATCCGACTCTTGGTTTCCGCTCAGGTTGTGATCTTGCAGTTTATAGGATGGAGCCCAACATCTGGCTCCATGCTGACAGCGTGGAGCCTGCTTGAGATCCTTTCTCTCTGCCCCTCCCCCACTTGTGTGTGTGCTCTCTCACTCTCACTCGCTCTCTCAAAATAAACAAATAAAAAACATTAAAATAATTTCGCACATATATATATATATATATATATATATATATATATATTAGCTCTGCAGAAAGACCTCTCCTGTACTGAATCAGACCCTTCTGTCATCTCTCTCATAACACTCACTTTCCAAATTTACACCTTGTGTGTTTATTTGTTCCATGTCTATCTCCTCCACTATAGTAAGTCTCCATGCATATAGGGATGTTGATGCCTTGTGCCCAACTGTTCCCAGTACACAGAGAGGTGCCCAGTACAATGTGATGTGCTCAACAGATAACTAGTCAATGAATAAACAGATAAATATTTGAGGAAGAAAGACAATTACAACCCCCCAAAATATCCCTCAACCTCCATGCAGAAGCTCTCCCACAGACAACATGAGACTTCTAGAGAACCCAATATAGTTCCTCTGAGACACATTTCACTCTATAGTAACCACACAATTTGGGGAATCGGACATTTTGCCCATATCTCTGCTGCTTCCAGTGAACCAACTTTATAGAAGCCTATAACCAATTCTTCCCCCACTAGTGTTGCTCTCTCCCTCCACCCTCTACCCTTGACAACTTATTTGGAGGTCAGAGAGATGAGAGATCTTTTTAAAGGCTCTACCCCTTAGTATGACCATCTAAATCTCTTCACAGTCTTCTTTCCACATCTTGTGCCTGTAAGCCACATAGGTCTTCCCTTACCCCTTGAAGCTGTAACAAACAAGCCCCAGCCCACCAGCTCTACCCATCAAATGTGCCTTGAATGCAAGCTCTGTTCCTATACTGACTCCTGACTCTCCGTTCCATTCAACTATCGACCTCACTTCTGAAATTCAACTTTGTCTCCCAGTTCTGGCCCCACTTTCAGTGCTTGGGTTCAGTGACTAAAGAAGCAGTCTAATTTGGCTTTCTCCCCAACTAAAGGCCAAGTTTGCATTCATCCATTAGATCTCTCACTTTGCTGTTTGAGGGAACTCTCACCTTAGCAGTAGGCCTCTGTTCAGCATGCAGGCCAAGCTTAGACAAGTCTCCCCACAAGTCAGGAAGTCAGAGAGATGTGGTCCTTGCCACCTCAGAGGCTGTACTTCCCTCTACCCTTCCATGAGCATTCCATTTGGCCTCTCGTTCCTTTGTGTCCTCAGTCCTGAACCCTCTACCCACCCCACCCCCAACCAGCCACCCACCAAATCTGCTAACCACTTCTAATTCCCCTGTCAAGCTCATCTCCAGATCTTCTAAGAAACCCTTTCCGTCCCTCTTACCTACTCATCATGACTTATTCACATTCAGCACATGCGATTTTCTACAGAAAGGTGGAAAAATGATAGACTCAAATTTAAACTTCATCCTTGTCACTTACTAGCTGTGAGGCCTTGAGCAAATAATACCTTAAAGTGTCATTTTTTTAAAAATCTATGAAATGGTAATAATACCCACGTATAACATTTGGCTGCTAGCGCAGATGTGACACATTATAGGCATTCAATAAATGTGCAATGAGGGACGTAAAGAAAGAATGTATTAATCACTCTCAGGAACATGGTGCTATGGCTATAGCAAAGAAATGGAACTTGTATTTTTGGCCATATAATTCTTCTGAATGCTGAGAGAAATCATGAGAACAGCATAGAAAGGAAAAGATGTATGGAGAGGAAAGCTTGTGCTTTGGGCCTTAAGGGATGAGTAAAATATGGATAAGAGAACAAGGAACGGCAGCTTTCCAAAAGGGCCAACATTAGTAAAACCCTGGGTGCATCACAGCCATGGGGCCATGAGCAGCAGAGCTGATGAGAGTAAAGAGGGTATGTTGAGGAATAGCAAAAAATAAGCTTGCATGAATAAGCGGAGAATAAGACAGTGAAGGGGCCAGTTCAGGAAAGATGAGACCAAAATGTGAGCCAGGTTTCCCCTGGCTCCTTGCCTTATCTCCATTGCTTTGGGTATTCCCTTCTCTGTAAGTGAACACTTCAGGATGCCTCATCTCTAAACATTTGTTTATTTGTAATTCAATTCACCCAGCCCAGGGAGTGACAGAGTGCACTCCTCATCCAAGTGATTAATTAATGTTTGTAAAATCCAAGTGCTACCTAAAATGATAGGTATGAGGATATTGCTGGAGATCCAGCAAATGCCTTGGTCAAGCCCCATATGTGGACACAGAGACAGAGGCCTTCCTCTCAGCTCCTTGACTATGCATCACTCTGTTTGCTCCTTAAACGTTTACTGACATCACATGGAGATTGTTGCAAAATTCCTCCAGTGAATCCAAATTTGCAAAAGCTCTTGAAATCTTGGCTCTAAAGTAAAGTGGCTGGGTTAAAAAAAATAAAATAAACTCAAGCTAAACTTCTATTTGTGCTTATTTCTCTACTTCTGTGGACTTCAGTGTCTCTGGCTAAGTTATAATAATAATACCAATACTAGCTCCAGATAAGTAAAATTATATTAATGTCAATGCTGATGATGTGTGCCAAGGATTTTACCTATTCCATGACAATCCTAAAAAGTAGGTACTATTATTATCCTCTCTTTATAGATGGAGAAGCTGAGGTACAAGTAACTTGCCCAAAGTCACACAGTTGGAGGTGGTGGAATTAGAATTCATATAAGGCAATCTGCTTTCAGAGCCCATGCTCTCATCCCTCATGCCATACTACCTGAGTAATGAAGGCAGCGTCCTGATTTTACAGAGAGAGAAATTCCCTTGTAAAACAATGAAGGGATTGCCTCAAGCCCCTGAACAAGTGAATCAGTGGCAAAGTCAGAACACTCTAGAATCCTGGCTTTCTCCACCCAATTTCTCTATCATCCAATCTGTATAAAGACGTTCCTTCTCTTATCATCATCCTTCCATTTTCAATGCTTCCCAAGGCAATGGGACTTGAGCAAGAAAAAATAAAACTCCATCTCAAAATTCCATTTTCAAAAGCTGAGGATTCCTAATAAAAACGGAAATCAGTCAACCCGAACCTTCTGGCACACCACAGAATGAACTTCACATAGTCCAAAATCCAGAGCAATGGACAAGTCTCTGTTCTTGCTTAAATGGCCAAGGAACACAAACATCAACTGGAAATACCACAGGCCTCTGGGGATTTTTCAGTGCTGACGTTACAACAGATAAAGATATGAGTTACTACTTTCAAACACTTGACGCTTTATAAATTCTATTTGAATCCCAAGGAGATCTTTTAAACTACCCCATCCTTCATCCTTAACTGAAGAGATGAAAATAGGGTTTGGGGAGCAAAATCAAGCTTTCCATGTGGAAGTTGCCTAGAGAATCAATAGCATTCTCCCTGGTTCTAAAATGCATATTAGAAATAGGTGCAAATCGTAAATGTTGCAATCCTATAGAAATGAATGTAGTTTCTGACTTAAGGGCTTGTTGGTATCTTAGATTTTGACACAGTCGGTTATAACCTAGTTTTAGAAAAGAAATACCAGGTTGGGCTTGTTTCTTCTCCCATGAGTAGATACAGTAGTGAGAAGAAGTTACTGGGGATGGTCTCACCCCTAAGAGGTAATGACCCTGATCCAGTCTCTGGGGGAGGTCCCTATGTGTCAGAGCTACACTCAGTAACAGCGTACTGCAGGACAAGGGACAGAAGGCAGCTGGTTCTGTGCACTAGAGCCAGCCAAGATTGAGGTAATAATAGAAATTTCATGTGGCCTGTTCTGTCTGTCGAAAATAGTCCAAAAGTTTTCCTACAGCGGCCAACCAGAAGCCCTACTCAGAGCCAAAGCCAACAACTGGAAACAAAGATGCCAAACCTTTATTTCCCACTCTGTGTTGTATTATTTTGTGTTTTTTTTACTTTCCCCTTCGCATTTTGAACTTAGATGTGACCTCTGGTTGATATAAACTCAAGACGCTTTGCTGCTACTTCCTGTTTCAAGGTAGTATCACTGACCAAAGGCAACAACCATCTGCATGGGATGGGAGATATAATGTGGAAAGCAATTCTTTCTGTGTGGGCATAAATGAGGATTTTCCAAGAGTATGAAATAATAATAATTTTTAGCTTCATTTTAAGTTCATGTACAATCTGGCTTAACTTCCCTATGTGGAGGATACGCTGATGGTATCCTTTTTTACTGCATGCTCACCACCGCAAAGGGGTAGGCCTAATTGAGGTTACAGTTCCATGTAGAAGGGAATAGCTACGTGGAAATTAACTGAGTGGAACCCCATGTCTTTAGGAAGACTGTTTCCCTCTATGAGAAATTGGCCAACGGGGAGCCCTTCCTTTTAAATACTAAGCTGTGCCTTTCACAAATACTCAGGAAACTGAAGCTCCCCTCAGATAAGTTTTGATAAACAGAGAAGCCTCTGTTCAAATATACCATCAGACTAAACAGCAAAAACATAATCATGAATTTGCTCATAAGTAGTTCACATATTCTGACCCTCCCATAATTCAATTTTTACTTAGGTTTTTAATTCTCATAAGGAGAGTGCCAGGCACATAGGGAGTACATAAAAAAAATAGTGAAGAGGATGACTTCAGCCCATGTCAAGGGTATGATTATGTATATAATTAATAATCGCAGGAGTTGAATTAATAAGACAAACAGAGATGGCCAAAAAATTCCAGACTATAAGCATAGCTCATTCCTGAAAGGAAAGATCACCTCTAATTTGAAGAGGTCTCTGGGCTCATGGTCTCACTTTTCTTAGCTCATCGCACACACGCAATGTTTCACCGCCCTGTCTATTAATCAGCCCTTACGACATCCCAGTGAGATAAGTAGATGGGGGGGGGGGGTGTCATTAGCTCCATACAGCAGGTGGGGCAGACCAAACATGTGGAGATTAAATGACTCACCCGAAGTCACTCAGAAGCCAGTGGAGGAACGGAGATGAGAGACCCAAGCTTCTGCTTGCTGTGCAACCATTCCACAGAGCCATACCCCCAAGTCTAGCATGACCCCAGATTCCTACTGAGAAACTGGTCCTCCCTAGTCACTACCAGACAGTGGACTTGCTCTGGGTGCCAGGGTGAAAAAACACCCAAGCCAAGATCCCATCTCCTCAGAAAGAAAGAAATTCAAACATCTTTAAACTTCAGAGTTTATTTTTGAAGGGCCCTTCCCAGGAGGTAGATAAACGACAGGCAATCTGAGAAAGAGCTTTATTTTAAGGAAAAATAAAGGATTAAAAGGGCAATTGCAAGGGGCTTTTTCCAGATTAAAAGGATCTGAAACATTGCTGTTCGATGAGCTTGGAATGAAGTTCAAATTCAGTTCATGAGCTTATCTCCAAATTTCATTTTTTAAAGTACCTCAAACATAAACTCCCACTCAACTTGATCAAAAGCTTCTTCTGCTCAGAGAGGCAGAGCAACAATCAGCCTTCTTGTTCGTTTAGCCAAGTCAGTGTTCTTAATCAGCATAAAAAACATCAGGAGCCAAAGGGTGGTTTTTTAATAAAAAGCGGTTTGATGAGGCTCCAGGCTGGTGGCAGCCTTCTCGGCCCAGAAAAATATGAGTCGACTCCTCAAATATGCAAACAGGCTCGAGAACAGGGGCCGATTCCAGTAACCAGTATTCCTTCAAGCCCCAAGTCCTCCATTGTGCTCTTCCACCCCATTCCCCACCTCCCCCCAGCCCCACCCCGGCCGCATTCCGCATTTCCGACCTGGTTTGTATCAAAGTTTCAGTGCCCTTTCTCCTTCCTAAAAATTCGTCATTTGGGCTTTTCTTTCTCTTCTTTTCCCTCTTTCAACAATTTGCTCCTAAAACCAGGAAGTGGGACAGAACATATATTGAGGGGGCGCCATGGCGGTCAGAGCCAGCTCTCAGGACCCCAGCAAGGTGAGAAGGGTGTCCACATAGGAGAGTTACTTTGAGGGAGAAGTGTTCTTGCAGGGGGCAGCCTAGCTTGGGGAAACAAAGTCCGAGTGAGGTGAGGAGGGCAATCTGGTGGAGGTAGCCAGGTGCAAAGTAGCAGAGTCCAGGCAGAGTGGAGGACATTCCTCTATGGGTAAGAGGACAGCTAGGTACATAGAGTCAATACACTGAATAAGTAACTTATTAAGGATAATGGGAGCCAGGTTTCTCATTGCTGGGAAAGGAAGTTACAAATATTGAAACAGAGAAAACTGGAATGAACCTTTAGTTGGATTAGAATTAGAAGTATCCAGGTGAACTCGTGGTTTCTAATGTATTTATATAGATATAGAAATAAATGTGAATATGCCTACATATATATTATGGAAAGTAGAATAATGGGTCCCCAGAAATGTCCACATTCTACTGCTCCATACCTGTGAATATGTTACCTTACATGGCAAAAGGGCCTTGAGTTGGGAAGATTATCCTGAATTGTCTGGGTGGGTCCTTGTGATTATATGGGAAGGCAGGAGGGGCAGAGACAGAACTGTGACAACAGAAGCAGAGATCAGAGAGACAGAGAGATTTGAAGATGCTATGTTGCTGACTCTGAAAATGGAAGAAGGAGCCACAAGCTAAGGAATGCAGGCAACTTCCTTCTAGAAGCTAGGAAAAGGCAAGGAAATGGATACTCCCCTACAGAAACACAGCCCTGCTGACACCTTAGTTTTAGGACTTCTGACCTACAGCACCGTAAGATAATCAACTTGGGTTGTTTAAAGCCACTACACTTGTGATAACTTGTTACAGCAGCAATAAGGAAGTAATACAGATATATACTGGTTAGTTCTGTCCAGTGAGAGATCCTAGGATCTCAGTAATACCTCAACAATACCTAAACAGCAAGGAACACATCTACCTTATTTTTTTAAAGTTTATTTATTTTGAGAGAGAGAGAGAGAGAGAGAGAGAATGATCAGGGGAGGGGCAGAGAAAGAGAAGGACAGGGGATCCAAAGCAGGCTCTGTGCTAACAGCAGACAGCCTGATGTGGGGCTCAAACTCACAAATCCTGAGATCATGACCTGAGCTGAAGTCAGACACTCAACCAACTGAGCCCCAGAGCACATCTCCCTTATACATACTATTCTCCACTGAAAAAGGAACCAAAAAGTCTTCCTGGAGAAATGGCTGATTCAGGACTGGCTCTGGGAAAGTATGAAACAAGTTCGGAATCTATCTTGTATCAGAAAGCAAGGAAGGACTCAAAGAATAGTGGGGCCATGTTGAAAGGGCACAGGAGTCAGTTTGAAGGAGTGGCCATTGGACAAACCTGAGACAATCTGAGCAACAGAGTATAAGTCACCGAATAAAACAGAAACACAGCCCATGAGGATATAAACTAATAAATCAGTAAATTAAAAGTTTGACTAGGAATGGGACATTTACATCATTTCAAGATACCTCCCCACAAAATACTAATTAATTACAAAAGGGAAGAGTAGCTTTACATCAAAGCAATCTGGCAGATAACACCTTAATGAAATGATCAGAGTGAATATTATCAGTACTGGGACAAATCAAAATAGCATCCCACCTGATAGGATGCAATGAAAACACAGCTTCAGTTCTATGATATTGCCAAAGATGCACAATCTGAATTTAATGATAAGGAATCATCTGACAAAACTAAATTCAGGGGCATTCTTCAAAACAACTGGCCCAGATTCTTCAAAAATTTTAACATATTAAAAATCAAGTAAAGACTGGGGTGCCTGGGTGGCTCAGTTAATTAAGTGTCCGACTTCGGCTCAGGTCATGATCTCATGGTTCGTGAGTTCAAACCCTGTGTTGGGTTCTGTGCTGACAGCTCACAGCCTGGAGCCTGCTTTGGATTCGGTGTCTCCTCTCTCTGCCTCTTCCCCACTTACATTCTGTCTTTTTCAAAAATAAATAATAAACATTAAAAAATTTTTAATAAAAATTTTTTTAATTTTTTTAATGTTTTATTTATTTTTGAGAGAAAGAGAGAGAGACAGAGTGAGCAGGGGAGGGTCAGAGAAAGGGAGACAGAATCTGAAGACAGGCTCCAGGCTCTGAGCTAGCTGTCAGCACAGAGCCCGACGCGGGGCTCGAACCCACGAACTGTGAGATCATGACCTGAGCCGAAGTTGGACGCTTAACTGACTGAGCCACCCAGGCACCCCTTAATAAAAAAAAATTTTTAAATCAAGTAAAGACTAAGAGATTCTTCCAGAGTGGAGAAGATTAAAGAGACACGACAACAAAAGGCAGCATGTGACTCCAAGCTGAATCTTTTTTGCTATAAAGGAATTTGGTGAAACTTGAATAAGATCTGAGTGTTAGATGGTAGTAATGTATCAGGGTTAGTTTCCTCATTTTGATAGTTATATTGCGGTTACATAGGAGAATAAAGTATTAGGGGATTATGGGATATCAGTTTGGCAAATTACTCTCCTACGGTTCTGGAACAAAATTCTTTATAGTTCACCTAAAACTTTTCTGTAAATTAGAGAACATTTCCCAAAATTGTAAATGTATATCCTTTGGTCTTCATTTATTTTCTTATACTGTAGATAAAATGAAGTCTTCTCCCTCCAACCATTGCTTCAGGTCTGGTAGAAATGGATATTTCACATGTTCTGGGGAGGCAGGGAGTCTTCAGGCAACACACCTTCCCAAGGACGTCTTGCGCCTGGGGAATGGATCACAGCAGGATTGGTCACAGCACTGATTGAATCCTGGGGAGTGTGAGATGGCCAGCGGAGGTGTGAAGAGATGATTTTGAAAAGCAGTCAGAATGTTCTTGCTTCAATTTTTCTTATTTCCTAACATTCGATTAAAATTTCCAAGTTCACTGTGAAGTATGAGGAAAAGAAGTCAAGTGTCATCGGTTAGCATTTTTGTTTTGCCATCAATTTAGCCTCTCCAGGGCTCTCTGTTAGAAGAAAACAGACCAACTTTTCTGGGAGACCTGGCCTGAAGGGAGGAGGTTCTTAGAATGTCACTATTTCCTAAATCCCAGCTCTTCTTTTCTGTAGCTTTCCTTAGCAGATTAATCCCATTTCACTTGCACATTCATGTGTACTTATACACGCCTTAAGTGATATTTTAGGCTTCAAAGAAATCTGGCAGGGTGCAAAATACAGTTTAAAGTAGAAATTAGACTTGTCCATGTCCAAGACGTCCAAAAATCTTACACCACTCCTTTAAAAATATATATTTGCCTTCTTTTAAAAAAGAGCTTTAGGGGCACCTGGCTGACTCAGTTGGTAGAGCATGCGACTCTTGATCTCGGGGTTGTGAATTTGGGCACCATGTTATTGTAGACATTACTTAATAATAAAATCTTTAAAAAGAAAGAGCTTTAAATATAATTTGGGAAAATCAGGGGAAAATAAGTATAGGTTCAGTATTAGAATTCAGAGAACTATTATTTGTTCTATTAGACATGATACTAGTGTTTGGTTATTGAGAAAAATGTTCTTAATTTGGGGCATGTGTGCATGTGTACAGAGATATTTCGGTATAAAATATCATGATGTTGGTAATTTAAAGTGGTTTAATACACACACACACACACACACACACACACACCCTGGGTAGCTCAGTTCATTAAGCATCCAACTCTTGATTTTGGCTCAGGTCATGATCTCATAGTTCATGAGTTCGAGCCCCTCATCAGGCTCTTTGCTAAAAGAGCAGGGCCTGTTTGAAATTCTCTCTCCTCTTTCTCTGCCCCTTCCCCCACTCAAAAATAAATAAATATAATATATATGTATATATGCATATATACATACATATATGTGTGTGAAAATATGATGACACAGAAAAATGTTAAATCTAGGTAGCAGATATATGTGTTAATTTTACTGATTCTGTAGGCTTCTAAAACACTTTGGTTAGTTTGTCTTCTGTATGCTAACCTCCTCTTTACCTTAGAAGCCTGCCTCAGAAAAGATTTTTTAGGAATTGTGGATGGCATTCTCATACTACATACATTTTAGGAGGAATTTAGCTGTTCTGTAGCTATACCAGGTTCTTTGGGGAGACTTAAAATCATTATGCACCTGCTTTTAAGTTCAAGACTTAACATTTAATATAGAGGTATTCCCTTTACCATCAGGATATCTGATATAAATTCTCTCATCCCAGGAGGAAGATGGGATGTTAGATGAGTTATTCCCCATTTCTTTTCTACCACTTAAAAAATATACATGTATCATTTCCAAGGGGCAGAGATTCTGCCTCCCAAAAGGCCTCAGCCCCTTTCACAATGCCTTTGCTCGTCTCCCTCCCTGCAATGTCCAGACAGATAACACACTCACAATCATGTACAGTCTTACTTGACCTTCAAGACCTAGTTCAATTATCACTTCCTGGCTCCTCCAGGCACAATTAGTTGCTCAGTTGCTTGAGCTCCCACAGTGTTTTATTTATGTCCTTGCAACAGCACTTGCCACTTTGGTAATTTATAGATTTGTTCAACTGTCTTCCTCATAGGCTCCAAGCTCTTCAAAAGGAGGAATTGTGTATCATTTACTTTGGACAGTGACCGATGCATAGTAAGTGCTCAATAAAAGCTTGCAAATGAATAAACGCCTTTGAGTTGAGGTCTAGGCAAGGTCTAATGACTTGTAAAATCGTGGGAGCCATCAGCAGCATTTCCAATACTGCTCTTCAGATCTTTATACTTAATCTTCAGGTCCTGATACTTAATGCTATGCAGAGACATTAAAGATCAGTCACTGCACAAGGGATTAAAACCAAAGAGCATTAGAGGTATTTAAAGCTTAAGGCTTTTTTTCCCTGACAAGTTTTACTTTTTATTTTTTCACAGCTTGAAAATTAGAACTCTAATAGCCATGTAGAACATCCATCAAACACTTCCACAGGAGAATAGAAGGCACAAAATAGTCACAGGGGACATATGGACACTCCAGACAGTTGGGGGTGGTGACCAGGCAAAAGCACTGAACTCGGGAAAATCCATCTGGAAAGGAAACATTTTTTAAATCAAATGTCAGTTAACATTTAACCAGACTCTACTGTAAGGACTTTAGGTGTATTATCACATTTAGACCTCACAACAGTCCTCTAACGTGGGGTCCATTATCTCTATTTTATAGTTGAAGAATGGGTTAGTGAATCACTCCCTGAAGAGTCACTCTGAACCAAGACGTTTTTGCTCCACATCACATCGGATATCATGGTGACTTGCCATGTACAGATGTGCAGGACTCTTTAAATATTAACTACATCTTATGAGCCGCGTGGTCACCCACTCAAGGTCCGGAGAAGGAAATTGAGACCATTGGGGCTCAGTCTGGTTTTATACAGCAGAGCTGGGCCAGAACTGAGGGCCCTGGTTGTCAACACAGAGCACTGTCTCCCATGACACAGTGCCTCTCTTCTCATCTTCTCACAGTGCAATGTCTAGTAAGCCAAACCGTGCGAGTCATATGAATTCTTCTGGTTGGCTTAGAAGAAGTTGGTGAAATTAGTCGGTGTTTCATAGTAAATGAATCTCAGGGTGCTCGTTCCACTCAGAGAAGTATGTTTAATACGCTCAGGCTAAGTCGGCACAGTAATAATCACTGTGAATGAGAAGAAAACTAAGGCGAAAAAAAGAGATGTGTAAGGCTGTTTCCCCCTCAACAAGGTTCAGCTTTTTCACAACTTGAAACAAAACGTGAGTTTCTGTTGGAAATGTGTGGTATTAAATATCAGTTTTCTAGCAACTGAACCATTGGACACTTGTCTAAGTGAATCAGTCTCCACCTTGTGTTTCTTTATGGGGGCAGAGTTTTGATCAAAGGCATGTGATTAAACATTTTTCAGTTGACTTAGGAAAGAGAACCACAAGGGAGAGAGCATAGTCACTGAAATGATTTTCTCTTTCAACTCTGGATCTTTCTGTGTTTACTTTTAAAATCACTTATGATCTCATTTGTTTTCACCAAGGTTTTAGATTTCCCAGATTGAACATTAAATTTGAAATGAAAGATAACATTAGCATGAATTCCAGATTTGTCAAAACTCGAATATTGGATAACTAACCAGCAATTTGCAGGTTTATTCTCTGCCCTCCGCCCTGTCAGGCAACAGTCAGACAAGGTACTGACATGTTTCAGAAATCCCTTTAACAAAGCAAACAGTAATTTGTGCTGTCAACTCCTAAATGAAACACTCTTCTGTCTTCTATCCTCTCTTAGAAGGGTGGAGGTGTCTTTCTCCCTCAGGAGGCCTCCTGCCACAGTCCCCTGGGGAGGACAGGTTTCCCAGGATGCGCCTCTTTTCAAGCCTTTTCAAGCCTAGTTCCTTTTTTCAAGGTGACTGTACTAGTTAACTGAGACGTGTAAAGTGTGAATGTGGATAGGCCAAATAAATACCACCCAGCGAAATCCAGATCCTCTGACTCTTCCTTCAGAACCTATTTGCTCTCCTGCTGGAGAAGTCATCCAGGACTTTATGACAGTACCAGAGAACCCAACAAGCATTAGCTTTACAATCATCAGAGCAACCACCATTGTTTGAGAGCCTACTGTGTGCCAGATTCTGGGCCTACTGTGTTATCTGATTTAGCACGAATGGATCGCCTTCTTAGGGACAGAAGAGTTCAGTAAAAATAAGCATTTTTGTCCTGTCAAGTCACGAGAGTGTCCAATGATTTAGTTGCTAGAAAATTGACACTTAATTACACACATTTCTCTTCCTTTTGAGAAGTACGTGACCCTTTAATATGTTGCATTGGTTATTTTTCTGGAGGCTCTTCCATTGTTTTTCTTTAATTTTAATGCACAGTAATCTTGATTCCTTAATGAAGAGCCATGAGAAATAACTTCTTTGTCAAAGTGAAGGGGGACAGAGGTGCAGGCTCAGCCTCTGCTCACTTCTTCTCCTTCTCTCTTTCTACCCCAACTCTGCACCTGTCATAGGCTTGGGGCTTGTCAAAACATTTGTCTCAAACCCAACAAAATCTTCCCCAGAAGACTTCTTGGGATGTCACAAGATTTCTAGTTATTAGAACCAACACCATCCGGGCCTCCAACTCAATCCAGATAAAACTACCTGAATTGATAAATTCCATGAACTAGGACCAAGGACAGGATGACACTTTGTAACTATGGGAGGGAATATGGTTTCTCATTTTTAGAGAGAAAATAAAAACAGGATCTCAAGTTCTTTCCACTGAATACTAAGGGGAACCTTACAGGGTTAGATCTTGATTCCCAAATAATAAGAAGGAAACAAAACAGAATAGAAGACCCCTTGTGATTCAGAGGTCTTTCACAATGCTGAATGTTTTATGCATTATGAACTGAGGTTCATTTGTCTTTATTAGAGTTTACACAGAGCTGAGGTAGCTAGTAGATATTCTGATTGCCAAAGAAGCTGGAAAGATTTTTGAACTCTGCAAGGCCTTCTCTTGTTTAATTCTTTTTATAATATATTTATTATTATAATGCAGAGCTATGCCTTTGGTGCTATAAGGAATTTAAAAAAAGAAATGACTAAGATAGTCTTATTTTTGGAGTTTGTCATCTAGTTGAGAAGACATGACTATATATAATACAAAAAGTAAATGAAGAAAAAAGAGAGGCCAGAAAAGTGCTAAGTGTGAAGGGGTCTTTTAAAAATCCTATCTCAGGGGTGGTAGATGGTAGTATCCTGTGGTGGTCTGAGAATTTCATTAATGAGCAGACTGAGGAGGCAAATGACTAATAAAACACATCCCCTTGGCTTGAAGGAGCTTCCAGTCTAGTGAGAAAGGCAGAAATGTAAAGAAATTGACTACAATAAACAAGGCAAGAGCTGTCAGAGATAGAAATGAAACGCTGTGAAAACTGAGAAAAGAGTGACCAGCTCTGCTCTGGAAAAGCAAGGAAGGCTTTACAGAGAAGATGACATTTGAGTTGAGCCACTGAATGTGGCGGTTTTAAAATATATTCACAAATGAAAAATATATTCATAAATTCACAAAAAGAAAGTCTTCTTTTCCAGAGGTGGAACTTAATTCCCCTCCCCTTGAGTGTGGGCTGGACTTAGTAACTTATCTCATAGTGATACTAATAGAATATAGAAGAAGTGACAGGGTGTGTTACTTCCAAGACTAGGCTGTCAGAGCACCACTGTGGTTTACTCCTTACTCTCTTAGATCACTCACTTGAGGGAAGTCAGCTGCCATGTCCTGAGGATGCTCAGGCAGGTCTATGAAGAGGGCCACAGGGTAAGAAAGTAAAGCTTCCTGACAATAGCCATGTGGGTGAGCCATCTTCACTCCTCCAGTTCTAATCAAGATGTCTGATAACCATAGCCTCCAACAACATCTTGACTGCAACTATATGAGGGACCCCTGAACCAGACCACACAGCTAAGCCATTCCCGAGTTCCTGACCCCCAGAAACTGAGATAATAAGTGTTCATTATTGACTAAAGTCGCCATATTTTGGGATAATTTGTTATCCAGCAATAGATTCCTAATACACCAGATGAGTATCAGTTTGCCATATTGGACTGGTTCAAGTATCCAACTAGAAGAAGTTGAAAGGGCTATGCTGAGTGGTTGAGTGTGGCTTGCATGTAGGACATGTGGTTATAGTTCCTAAGCTTTCAATGTGTTAGTAATTTCTCTAAATCTTCTTAAAAATGGAATATTTTTTAATAAATGAATACTATTAAATATGGTTTCCCAACACACTTCAAAAAAAAAAATCTAAATTCCTTGCCATGGCTTAAAAGCTCTCTCTAGGGGTGCCTGGGTGGCTCAGTCGGTTGAGCGTCCGACTTCAGTTCAGGTCATGATCTCATGGTTTATGAGTTTGAGCCCCACGTTGGGCTCTGCGCTGACAGCCGGGAGCCTGCTTCAGATCCTCTGCCCCGCCCCCCACCCTGCTTGCACGCATGCACACACTCTCTCAACCAAAAAAAATAAATAAATAAACATTAAAAAAATTTTTTTAATTTAACACTTTCTCGAGCTCACCTTGTGGCACTGAGCCCCTTGCTCACTACACTTACCTCATACTGATTTTCTTCAGTTCCTTTTCCCCCATGAGGACTTTTGCACACAGTTTTCTCTGCATACAACACTCTTCTCTCTTTTTTTTTTTAATTTTTTTATGTCTTTATTTTATTTTGAGAGAGAGAGAGACAGAGAGTGAGCAGAGGAGGAGCAGAGAGAGAGAGGGAGACACAGAATCTGAAGCAGGCTCCAGGCTCTGAGCTGTCAGCACAGAGCCCGATGCAGGGCTCGAACCCATAGACCATGAGATCATGACCTGAGCAGAAGTTGGACGCTTAACCAACTGAGCCACCCAGGTGCCCCAACGCTCGTCTCTTTATCTCTTCTCTCACTGATTCCTCCTCCTCTTAGAGCCTTAGCTCCAGTGTGTCTTCAAGGAGACATCATGTCTGTTGTTCTCTTTCACAGCCTTTTTTTTTTTTGTTTCCCCCATGAGGAAGTGCTACTGTTATCTGTCTGCATGTTTTTGTCTGCCTTCCCCTCCAGAAAATACTTTCTACTATGGCAAGGACCACATTGGACTTTGTTGTAGTACCTTCAACACTTGGCATGGTGCCTGGCATGGGGTAGGTGCTCAGTAAATATGTATTGTGGTTGTCTTCTCTCCCCCCTTGTGTGGTTAAAACATTTGTTTTAGGTATCCGGCTTTAAGACTGTTTGCCTATGTTATTCCCACCTTGGAGAGATGCAAATGAAATTAAATTCCACAACAAACTTTGTGGAAATATAAAATACTCTCTGTTTAATCTTGTGCAACTTTATATTTATATTATTTGATTATCTCATCTCTCATGTCTTGAATAGCAACTCATTATTATGATAACAAAAAGCAATAGAGACATTTCATCCTGAAAGCATTCCTTTTCCCTCCCTCCACTCCATTACCCGGAGATCTTTTTAATGATAAAATATTTAAAATATACAGAAAAGTAGAAAGAACAGTACAATGGATATTCATCTCCAATAAATTAAAACATTCTCCTAGTAACAAACCTAACAAAATTTCAGTAATTTCTATTGCCACATAATACCCACTTTCTCCAAAATTTTTGTTATGTATGGTTTGTTCCGTCCAGGACCCAAACGAGGAATACACAGTGCATTTTGTTGTTATGGCTTTCAGGTCTCTTTTAATCCAAAATATTCTGTCTTTCCCCTCCTTCTTTCTTTACGTGACTGGTGGAGAATTTAGAATTCTGGGCCTTTTTCCTTGTAGAATGTCCCAACTTCTTGATTGGTGATTGTTTCCTTGTACTATCACTTACGTGTTCTTTAATCCCCTGTATCTCCTGTGAACTGAAAGGTAGATGTCAAAGACTTAATTAGAGATAGATTAAACATTTTGGCAGCAATTTTTGTAGACAAAGACCTATACTTCCTATTGTACCATATCAAGAGGTATATAATGTCTACCGTCTCACCATTGGTTATGCTGAAATTAGTCACTGGGTTTGAACGGTGACCTCCAGACTTCACCGTTGTAGAGTTCTATTGTCCCCCTAATAAGTGGCAGATCAGCTGCGAATTGGTCCTTTCGCATTACGCCAATCTACAATGGCCTTTTTTCCCCGTTTTGCAAAAGGAGACCTAAAGGCTGCATCTATACTGTGTACAGGGTGGGAAAGAGGATCTCAGGCTTCAGTGTACTATACAGTTCACTTCTTTGTTCATTCCAGCTGTGCTGCTTTGGCCATGAGACCACACACTTGTGTTCAGCAAATGGTCACCTAGGCGTGACTGGCGGAGAGACAGACAAGAGGGACAGGCATGGGATGTAGGGAAGTTAAAAGTAGCTTGCCCTTGAGTAGCACTGAAAGGATATATGTTCGGAAATTTAAGGAAATGCAAGACTTGAGATGCAATGCTAAAGAAAAACACAGGAGACCAAATTGCACATACACTCTGATTAAAATTAAACTATATATATACATATATATGTATATGTATATATATGTGTGTGTGTGTGTACATAATTCAGAAAAACAAACCAAAAGAAAATACTTCTAATGATATTTGGAGTAAGGAAGTGGGATTATGAGTTTTTCAGTTTTTTCGTAATTTTACTTCTATAATAAAAATAATAAATGTATAAATAAATAAGAATGCAAGAAGGTAAGATGTTTTTAGAAGAAAAATCATGAATAAAATATGAACAGAGAGCAATAGAATGAAACAAATTTTAATTTTTAACTCCCTTTACTTTTTATGTTGACGTTTTTAAGGCAAATTAGAGACATAGTGACATTCTACCCATAAATATTTCAGCACAGATCACTAAAACGTAAGAACATGTTCCTCCATAGCTAGAGAGATTATCTCACTGAACAAAATTAATACGTTATAACTCCTTAATATCACGTAATATGCAGTTCCATGTTCAAATTTTTCCCCCAATTTCCTCCCAAATGTCTTTTATAGCTGGTTTCCAAACTAATCTAAACCAGAGAAACAAGTTTTTAAATGATCATATAAAAAATTTTTAAATCGTATATCACTTTGAGATAGTCTTTTCTTTTTAATATCATATCTCACCCACAAATTAATAAAAACAAATATTTTATTGTTGTCATTGCAGTAAATGGATGTCACATGTCTCTGATTAGGACATTTGCAAGTTCTCCTGGTTCTAAAATTTACATCGCTGATAACATTCATATCCTCATGATTCTGAAGTCATCATTCAAAAATCACCATGCTATTTAAACATGTTTATAAGTTGGTCCTTAAGAGTAAATCTTCCCCAGGACTCAGAAGCAGAAACAGAAGAAGCTCTCAACAGTAAGTACCACATCAGCAGAAGAAAGCAAAGCTTGATGGCCAAGTTCAATCTAGACATCAGGGGTGAGGGAAAGAATACATTTCCATTTGTCAGGCAAAAGGATGTGGACCTACAGGCTTATAGAATCTCCTTTCTCTTTATAATGACACTTTAAACTTTCCATGCTTTCCTTGGGATCTGCTCATTTTCCAGAACAAAGAGTATTCATTTTTCAACCACTCTCTGCCCAAAGTGTGGAAATTAGCAAGTCAAAGATGATTTATCTAAGACATGAAAATATGAATCTTTCACCCTCTCTACCCTAGAGTATTTGAGCTATTTCAAAATCATAATAAACTGTGCCTTGTTTTCCTATTAAATACTTCTGATGAAAAGGGGGGAAATTACATTTTAAATTAAGCTTTTCATAAATACTAACACCTGTTATTCAGAAAGAAACAAGTTCTTTGTTTCTGTTTTTTGGTCAGAATATTCGTCACTTTCTTGTTCAATAACACTGAAATATGTCATAGTCATAACTCCCTTTTTAAATAGAATCTTTCATCAAGACCCTAAAGCTCTTCAAGCATTATCTGTTTGTAAATAATATTGGTAACTTTGAGAATATGAAGGTTAAGGAGAAAAAATTACCAGCACATTCAAAATTACATGAGTCAAGAATCAAGTCAAGACTAAACCTTGGCCTGATCAATACCAATTTGGTCTGATCGAAAGAAATCTCAAGGACTAACTTAAAATCTTACAGACCCTCTGTTCCTCCTAGACCCATTGGTACTGACCTGAAACATTTTGTGTGCTCTAACATGATGAGTCCTCATTCAATATGTAGACATTTTCTATAATGATGTGAAATATGTGTATATGAATCAGTGATATGGTTTATACGTGTGGCTTTTTTCTGTCTCTCTCTTTTTAGTGACTGGACATACTCAAGAGACAGAAGAGTCTACATAATCAGGAACACAGGAGGAATAGACACTGATCATTTATTGTTCTTTTTTTCAGATTACAAAAGGAATACATATTTGTAGAAATCTTGAAAACTCAGAAAAAACACAAAAATGAAGGTGTAAATTACTCATTTTCCTACTTCCCTTTGCTAGATAGCTGCCTTTATCATTTTGATTTATCTTGATAAACTTCTTGTCATGCCTACGCATCTCAGCTGTCATCTGGACTCTCCCTATCCCTAAAGATATAAACAAATTAGACTCAAGTCTCTTTCCAGGCCTGTAGGAAGTTCAATAGCCTCCTGAATATTTCTGCAAATTCCTCTAGGCCTGGTGGCAGGTGTAGGTAAGGGGAATTTGGAGAGGGCTGTCACATGGTACCGCTAGCTTTGATTTCTTGCCTGCTAACTCCTGTTCTCTGCTTGGGAAGCCCCTTTGTGGTTTGTACACATACTAAATATGAGGCCCTTCTGTGCCAGACTTTACTGAAGGTTCAGGAAGGTTTGACAAGATGGAGAGAGTGATAAAGGTTTACTTCACCGCAATATAAACAACTTATAATATTTAATATCCCTGTTCTTAAACTCTTAGCTTTTTGACAACTTGAACTGTAGCCTCCAGCCATTTTGCTGGGCTTTTTTTTTTTTTTTTTTTTTAATAGCATCTTCCTTAAACCCAGTCTACAACTTTACTCCAAAAATTTTTTTTTGCCATTTTATAATGGCAAGCTATTCAGGTTTATTGAAGCATCTAATTTAGAGGCAGAGTGCCCAGGTAAAATGCTAGGGCAGTAAACTCTAAGCCTCAGCTTTCTCATTTGTACAATGAGAATACTGACAGAACGTTCTTCATAGGCAAAGTGCTTAGCTAATCATCTGCCATATTTAATAAACATGAACTAACTCCATTCTTACTGAAAAATATTTCATCCAGGCTGTATGGAGCATGAAGAATCTGTCTGGACCTCTGCCGAGTACCTTTTTCTAGGGACTAGAACACTTTTATGACGAAAGAGTGAAGTTTGGAGATTAAGAACAGACAGTATGATGCTGGAATGCCCCCCTCCCCTCTGTGATGTACTCAGGGCCTTGTCACACATGGGGCTCTCAAGAGGCAGACACTGAGATGGGGTTTAGGGTACAAGATGAGTATTAGGCATCAACACCTGTGGAAGGAAGCGGAAGGAAATCTGCTTCCTTCCTCCAGTTGGGCTAGGGCAACCAACTATTCTGGTTTGCCCGGGATGGAGGTTTCTTGGGACGCAGAACTTTTGGTGCCAAAACCAGGACAGTCCTGGAAAAAGAACTGGGATGTTTCGTCACCTAGCTAACGCTGAAGTTGAAATGTGATACAGGTAGAAACTTCTGCCAACCAGGGCGGGAGTTCTGTCGTGATTGTTACCCATTGGGATTGTCCATGTTGAGCTGAGATAGCTGGGCCTTTATAGCTTATCTCTCTGTTCCCTAGTGCAGGCTGCCCAGTGAAGGCAATGACCTTGGGCCAAATAGCACCGACCTGAAAGCAGTGACTGGTGGAGGCAGCTGTGAAGACAGTCCTTTGAAAGACAGTGCCCCTCCATGTCTACCAAAGATACCATTTTGTGCCTCAGTTTCCTTCATCTGCAAAATGGGCATGAAAATGGTGAATACTTGGTAGCATGGTTGTGAGAATTGAATGAGTTAATATGTGTAAAGTGGTTAAAACAGGGCTAGCACTCAGTAAGCTCCTAAGTATTAGCTATTTAAGCAGATCGAGTGTCTTCCTAGTGTTTACTATCAGATCCTAAACTTCTTGATCTTTGGGTCTCCTTTGTCATACCACTGTACCAGTGTTCTTCATTACCTCAGTCTGGCTATAACGCACATGACCAGTCTACAGCTTCCTTCATTTAATCTGTTTGGATTTGGGGGAGTCAGTATGACTTAGTAGGTTGAGTGTCTGACTCTTGATTTCGGCTTAGGTCATGATCTCATGGCTTGTAGGATTGTGCCCTGCATAAGGCTCTGCACTGACATCGGGGAGCTTGCTTGGGATTCTTGCTCTTCCTCTCTCTCTGCCCCTCCCCCGTTCAAGCTTGCTCTCTGTCTCTTGTCTCTTGTCTCTGTCTCTCTCTCTCAAAATAAATTAAGATTTAAAAATTTTAATCTTTTTGGATTTGGCCATCTATTGGTTCCTTGATTACAGCCAGGAAACTGGGTCTGAGGGTCTTCCATTTCTCTTCTTACTCCCCGGTTTTGGGTTGAGTTAAGAAACCTCCTCAACTCCTTATGCTATCCTATTTCTATTATTGGACAATGGGGAGGATTAAATGAGGAGAAAAGTGACAGAAAAGTAAAGACAGAAGGAAGAATTTTTAAGTTAAAAGTGGTTTTCACAAAAAGAGAATTTAAGCATGAGAATCTGGAAGCGAGGGAAAAAGTATAAATCGCAGAGTGACTAAAGACCATTTTTAGCCTGGGTAACTTTTGTGATCCTGAGGCTGATGAAATAAATGATCCTCATTCTGACTTCCCTCTCCTCCCAAATAAGCCATGTTGTGTAATTCCATTGGGCAGCCACTGGCTTTCTGTTTCCTCCATTCTGAAGAAGCTAAAGCTACTAAAAGTCATTTGGATCACTCTATGAGTAAGAGCAGGAAATAGCACTAGGTTAGAATTTGGAGTGTGACATTCTCAGTTTGAAAATACTTCCTTCCCCCAAGAGCTGGACACAAATTACTTTTTATAGTAGCCCTTGGCTTTTCGTTTATCCAGGAAGGAGGAATGAGGTAGTAGGTTTCCACACCCTCTTTTACCTGGATGATGTCCCTCTGTGTCATCTAAACAAATGCTACTCACGACAAGAAGGTAGGTTATTTACTCCCTCATCTCATCCCCTGAGCTGAGGCAAGCAAGCAAACAAACCAAGCAAAAGAGCAATCTTAGAGGCCATTTAAAACAAAAAACAAGACCTCTTTTGACTTGTTCTTCAATTGAATGCCAAGCATTATTTGTGTAGGTTCCCTTGCCTGAACTGTTGGCATGAGAGGTGCAATTTTATCCTCAAAGCAGGGTGTTTCTTGGGCACTGAGCCAATGCAGTTGGCTCTTTACTTCCTTCTCTGCCACATTTCTTCAGGGCCTTCTGCATGTCAGAGGCCTATTATACGATGACTCCAGAGGAGATACAGGAAGTATTGTTCCTACTCTGGCATTCGCTACTCACCTCTTTCTGGCCAAAACTGGCTTACTTCACCAAGGAAGCCACAGAGTCTCCCTCATTTGAGTTCCGTTCCAATTGTGTAATTATCACAATGTAAAGTAGAAGGAAATTCATAGTAGAAAGGACTTCCCTGGCCCTTACAAGGAAAAGTGACTGGGACTCACCCTCCTGCTGAGGAGCCTGGGCTGTCACACACTGGGGTTGGCCTGATTTCTAATACTCATGCTACTCATCTTCTTTTGTGCAGGTGACCCAGCTCAGGACACATACCTTCACATCTCCTGAGTGAAGTGTTCACTGCAACCTTCCTCACTTGACTGGTCCTTCTCAAGAAGCACAGCACACATTTCCTCTTCCAAAATTGTATGATTTGAGGCACCTGGCCCACACTAGGGATGCCCACTCTGCATCTCTTTCCAGGAATCATACAGATGACCTTGATCTTGGGGCCCAGACAACTGCGCAAAGCATTCCCAGGGAACCTAAAGGTCACATTCCTTTGTGTCATAAAGTGAGACTGAGCCAGACATGCCTGCTTTTACATCTCCACAGAGGCTCAGGATTCTGATCCAAACGGTAGTTGGGAGGGGGGGGGGAGTGGCACTGGAAATTTGCACTCAGAATCATAGTCAAGGATCATCTGTGTGCAGAAACCCTGCCAGAAACCAAAGAGAGGAGAAAAGGAAGGCTGCAGGTTCAGCCCTCCCCTTTACATCACGCGCCTTGGAGATCCTCTTACCAACTGGAAGGGCGCCCGGCTGAGGCTTCTTACTCGACAATGCGTGAGATGAAATTTCTGGGCTGGTATTTGAGCAAATGACTCACTCACCTTTTTGTCATCAGAAAGATGCAAGAAAGTTTTAATCTCTCCATACATTTTTTTTTTACTTTAGTCTTATACTTTACTGAGAAAAATGAGAAAAATGAAAAAGAAAGCACAATATCTGGGACAATTCCTTCATGCGACCCAGTCCCAAATTTTATATTATAGACATAGACCAAAATCACATCTCAGAACTACTTGACCTTTATAATCAATACACTTTAAGGTTTCAGGTTGACCATACATATGTCAGGACACTTTAAAAATTTTTTTAATGTTTATTTATTTTTGAGAGAGAGAGAGAGAGATTGAGTCAGAGCACGAGTGGGGGAGGGACAGAGAGAGAGACACACACAGAATCCAAGGCAGTCCCAGGCTCCGAGCTGTCAGCACAGAGCCTGACAAGGGGCTCAAACTCATGAGCCGTGAGATCATGACCTGAGCCGAAATCAGACACTTAACTGACTGAGCCTCCCAGGTGCCCCATCATGACACTTTTTATATCCTACAAAAATAATTGGATATATTCAGTATCTTTTTCCCTCATTATCTCTTTTTTTTACTCTATATTTTCAATATAACCACTGTTAAAATGATTTGAGAATCTATTCCATATACATAAAAACATGCTTAGTTCATGTGTGGTTAGATACTTTAAACTAGGATTTATAAATATCCCTGTGGATGTTTTGAAGAATCGCTTGTCAGAAAATGTAGGAGAGTGTAGATACTGGTAGAATCAGGCACTGAAGGAAAAAAACCCTTCTCCCTGAACGTCAGACTGTCCCCAAACACATCTTGAGTCACATTCCTTCTCTACATCTCCTGCTGTCCCTTCTCATGTACCTTGCCTTCCTTCCTACCACATCCGCAAACTATGTCTCCTTTCCCTCTAGGATTCAGCTAGACCTAGGAAGAGTAAACTGAGATCTTGAGATACTTTCTCCACAGTCAGATCTCCCCAGAGTTCATCTTTAGTTTGAAATCAACCAGAGGGCTTACACCTTCCTTGGAATACTTTAAAATCCTAAAAAGTCCTTTGAAGGCCTTTAAATCCTTTTGAGCCACTTTGGCCCATATTGTTGTGAAATCTGTCCCTCAAACATGGCTGGCTGCCCCTCCTCACGCTCACCAGTCCTCCCTTCTTTGCCCTCTGATCCATTTGGAAAAGGTTGTCAGAGTTCACTATACAGGAGCACACCGTGTTTCCCAAAGGAGTCATAACACAGATCAAAAAAGCAAGGGAAGTCTTATACCTATAGAAATCTGGGACATTTTTTACAACATTTTCCAGGGGAGAGATTTTGAATGCTCTTTGCAGGACTCAATCTGTGAGCATAATATTGCTTTATGATCTTTTATGAACCAGAAGCTGGAATTGTTCAAATAGCTATGGGTGGACAAATGGCAAATAGCAAAGCTGGAGTGGAAAGTAGTGGTAAGAAGGGACTTTTACTGCTCCATTTACTCATAGAAAAACCCCACCCAATAATTTCTGCAAAGCAAGACTATAATGCATCGAATCTTCTGTTGATCTCTAAAATCTTGAGCCTCTGAGTTAGGGTGAGTAAAATATCCTGATTGAAGTCATTAAAATAAACACTGATACAAGTGCCCAGGGAAAACTGGCAGTGGTGCTTGCTGAGAAATCCCCTAATTGTTCCATTTTCCTGAGACTCATCGCTTGTGCTGACATTCTGAATCCACTTGCCAAAGAAGTCTGCATTCTGTTAATAGACAAATACCCGAGGGTGTAGGGGAAGAAGACATCTGTAAGAAAGTATCCTGGCAAAGGCAGGCTCTCTCAGCATAAATTTCCCAGGATAAATGGACTGTTTCAGGTCATATTTCTCTACTTGTTGAAAAATAGCATTATAACAACAACTGTGAAATGTTGAAAAATAAAAAATAATGCCTCAAAAGTCTGCCAGTTTGGTCCTAAAGTATTCTCACTCTAAGGACACAGAATAAGGCTTGAATGATGAACTGTAATGTTACAGCCAGTGATGTTTATTTGCAGATGTCCATTTGCATGAGCTGATTTGCATGGGCAAGTAGGGAGGAGAGCCTGTGTATTGAGGAGAAAAAAAATAAGGAAATGGAAAAGAAAAATAGTACCCTATGTGGTCTCTCGGCTCAGTCCGAGGTACTCACATCTGAGCTTCAGAGAGAAGGGCTGTATGCAGTCACTAAAGGAAATATTTTTATAAGGGACAACTGTACAACAAGTGGACATAGGGGCTGTGGCAATTTTGGTCGAGGAGTGACACAGGATGAAAACATTAGAGGCAGCACACATTTGACATGGTATCAGTCTTGCTGTGCTTGGCCTTGACTAGGTACTGAGCCAATACCAGCAAATGGCTTCTTAGCCCATAGCCAAAAACACAGGAAGCAGTGGAGAAGAACATGAGACAACTGTTTGTGAGCACATGAGAGACAATCCTAGGGATTCTGGATTTTGGGGGAGGCCAGGAAAACTACATTGTGCAAGTGGAATCAAGAGCCAGTAAGGTTTAAGATTTGTCATTTATGTGACCCTATTCATATCTAGTGGGGGGTGAAGCATAATGAATACGAAAAACGAATCATTTCTAAGTCCTTCAGCTTAATATAAAATCATGGAAATCGGTATATTAGTCAAAATTTTTACTTGCAGATGACAGAATTCACTCTCACTAATTTAAAAATAAAAAAGAATATATCAAAGGATGTTAAAGAGCACATAGACTTCTGGAAGGGTCAGAGAATAATGCTCTGACGCTACTTAGCAAGAAGTTATATCCATATGACACTGCTGGATGGTGCAATGCAGACTGTCAGGGGCCCAGACACAGTGGCTGCACTGGAACCCCCTGAAGGGGGCGCCAACACTAGGGCTGCTGCCATTTCTGCCTCCGATGCCTCCACAGCGCTCACCGGAAAACCGATTCTGTGCGATGCCTTCTTTCTCAGGGTTTTCTTTTCTGCGTTGCAGCCTTGCATGCCTGCATCTGACTGCAGAAACTAGGTCACATGCTTATACCCTGGCTGTAGAAAAGGCTGGTATAGCGAGTTCTAATTTTGCCTTGAGAAGGCTGGATTCATAATGCATACGTTCCCTTGATATGGGAAAGGCTTTTAAAAAATGGCACAAGGCCACAAAGATAGCAAAAGTCTACTGGAGTAGGCATGAGATAGGCAACCAAACCCTTGTAAACCAGCAAGAGGCCAATGTTTCTCTTTTTCTGCTTGTCAAGGAGTTTTGTCATGACCGGTTCAGAAAACAGCCACAGAAGAACTTTTCTGTAACTAAAGAAAGTCTTTCAGGCAGTATTTTTGGTCTATAAATTTCTTTTTTCCTACCAAATGCTGGAAGAGATATAATGTCTTTTCCTTTCATCTTAGCTTTAGAAGGTATTCCCAGAAACTGTGTAGAAGTTATTAGCACACTGGAGGAAAGTCACATCTCCACCTTGTTCTAGATTTGAGAAATGGTAAATAGGATAGGAAAAAACTAATGAAAGCATCTAAATACAGATGTTGAAATCTGTGTGGTGCAAAGCAAAAACTTTCCACACAAGACTTTAAGTAATTGTGGACAGCAAGACAGAGAATTCTCCATAAACAGTAGGTCATGTCAGTTGGGAGTGCTATGGACATGCACAAAAGTAAATTAGCACAGGGAACAGAATCAGGCCAGTATAAGAAAAAATTCAGGACCTGAGCCAGGTCAGCAACTTTTTCTAGCCAAAATCATCTAAGACAGAAATGCCCAAAGGATTTTATCCTACACATCAAGATCTCTCAGTTGGTTGTGGATGACTCAATTACTTTGTTGAGGATTATCAAGAAAAATGTCCTTATGTGAACCTGTTTTCACATGGTTGATACTTACAACTTGCATTCTACTTTCTTCTTTATTCGTTGGGTCATCAATATCTTTCTGTTTTTAACACTGGTAGTTACCCTTTTTAAAACAATTTTTTTAATGTTTACTCATTTTTGAGAGAGAGACAGACAGAGAGTGTGAATGGGGAGGGGTAGAGAGAAAGGGAGACACAGAATCTGAAGCAGGCTCCAGGCTCTGGGCTGTTATCACAGAGCTCAACATGGAGCTCGAACTCATGAGCCGAGAGATCATGACCTGAGTCGAAGTCAGATACTCAACCGAATGAGCCACCCAGGTGCCCCTTAAGATATCTGGATAGTGTTCCATCAGCTGATGAGCCCTAATTTACTCAGTCATTCCTCCATCATTTTACACTTATATTAGTCATAAGAATTTTAGAAAGGTGAGTAGAATTGCTTAAAAGGCTCTTTCCATTATTCAAAAGAGATTAGCATGGGAATAGTACCCGAACTACTTTTCAGGGATATGACCTCCCAGGTGCGGGTCAATGTTGGGCCAAAGGAGATTCCACAGGTACATCTAAAGGAGCAGAGGTTTTATAAGAACACAGGCCCAACCAACCCTTGAAAACTCTAAATGTAAAGATTCTAGAATTCCTGACATACATACCCCAATAAGATCTTTATTTCTGGATAAAAATATCTGGATATTTCTGGATAGGATATCTCTAGCATATTTTGGTTGAAGACCCAAAATGAGGCTCACTCCTATCTGAAGTTCTGGGAACTACTTACCTGGAAACCTTGGTCTTCGGGGTCTGGATAGCTAGTGAGGAAAATCCAGAAAACCAGTCAACTTGTTGTGGGTTTTCAGATAAGGCTTCAATTCCAATAATCTTCATAAAAAACAGAGCAGTCTTTTCACCCAAAAATATATTCACTATAAATTGTGGAGTGTCTTAGACAGGAAGAATTCAGATGCAAATAACAGAATTCCTCTTAGCTCCAATAAAAAAGAGTGTTGTTTGAAAGGGAGAATTTATTATGGGGTTACAGCAAGCCAGTGCAGGAGATAAAGCTGGACATTATGGGACCAAGAAGGGGACTATGCAGATTTTTTTCCCTCTCTGTCTTCTTTCTACCTTTCGAGGTACATGTCTCTTAATTTTTCTCTGGGCACCTGCTCCATCCTTCTGCTCCTCTGTCCGAAGACCTGCTTTTTCTGCTGACTCATGGTTTCTCAGCTTCCCCTTGCATGTTAGCATGAGGCTGTGGCCTGCTGTGGCAGGCAACGGAGGCAAGACCTTGCAGTTTAGCTCAGCACAGCTAAATGACTCAGCCTCTTTGTCCCTATTCCAAATTCTTGGGAGAGTATCTGATCAGCCTAGATTAGGTCAGATGTCTATCCTTGGGTCAGTCACTGAGACTGGTGGAGCACAGTCACATGGTATGTAGTGCTGTCCCTCCCAGGATTATGAGTGGGGTAGAGTCTCCAAGGTGGAATGTGGGTAGGGAGAAGGGAATGTTTGGCATCTCTGAGACAGACTTGGGTCTGAGAGAGGTATGCTGCCAAGTTGTAATAAAAAGAGCATCAGATTTGGAGTAAAAAAAAAATTTCTGCAACTTCTTAGTCATGAAAGTAGACAACACTCCTAATCTCTCAGAGACTCATTTCCTTATATGTAACCTGAGGGAGCTGAAAAAGATGACCTTCCAGCTCTTGCTATCTATGATTATTATTTTCATCTTCAGAATCTCATAATATAAGGAATGACCAACTCTAATATCAGTGATCTGGCAGGTTTTATGTGGACAATCATTCAAAAAGCTGTCTTTGCAATAAGTTTAATGGTGTATTATCCCCAACATTACCATTACTGTAAACATTTTTGGAAGGCCATTATATGCACTAGCAATGTTGAAGTCCCTAGGTAGGCAATTCAGCAAATGCTTCTTGCTTAGAGTAGAATTCTAAAAGAAGAGGAGAAACAGACCTTGCTGTAAAAGAGTTTGCCTGTTAAGGTGTTAGAGGCTTGAAAAGTAATATGGTGAAATTCACTCAATTCTAATGTCGGTGAATAATGTTCTAAAACATGCTATTGGTGAACTGCCTACTGCAAATGAAGACAAAAGACTTTATTAATTGAAATTGCTATCTATGCCAGATTAATATAGCTAGCCCACAATATGTGAAATTGAGGCTTTCTTATAAAGTTGCCTACACAATAAGATTAATTTTCCCCCATCGAAATCCACGGTAGTAGTGAAAAAAATCACAACTGGCTCTTTTAATATTTAGCACGTTCCTAACAAGTTAGGGAGGATCCAAACAGAAACACTTAAAAGAAAAATCATCCCAGTGAAAATTTCCATTTCCTAACCTATTAAAAAAGCCCCAAGCGGCACCTGGGTGGCTTAGTCGGTTGAACGTATGACTTCAGCTCAGGTCATGACCTTGCGGTTCATGAGTTCGAGCCCCACATCGGGCTCTGTGCTGACAGCTCAGAGCCTGGAGCCTGCTCAGGATTCTGTGTCTCCTCTCTCTATACTCTCCCCCTCTGTATCCCTCCACCACTTCTCTTTCTCTCCCTCTCTCTCTCTCTCTCTCTCTCAAAAATAAATAAATATTTAACAACAACAACAACAACAAAAAAAGCCCCAAGCACCCACTCAACTCACGACTGGCAGCAGGGAAATGCGTCTCTGGAATTGACCCAGGCCACCTCCACTTTTCCCAGTTTGACCTCTCATTTTTCTTATATCTAATGCCTCACTTGGCCACACACCTCAGCTCTCATCATTTAACTGCTTCCTCTCTTTGTGTGTAAATATGTAAATATGTTACCTCTAGATTTGAGCTGAAGAATTCAACTCAGTTAAGTTTATTAATTCCTCTCTAGCAGAAGGGGAAGGTTCTTTGGGCTGTGGGTAAGCTGAATTCTTCCAGCAGGATACCCCTAATGCGTCTGCAGTACTGAGAGAAGCAGACTTTTCTCCTTTCCATGCTGTAAAGTCTCACCCAATAATCCGAAACCCGGGCGGGGGCAGGCTTTGCTGCCGCCTACTATGCCTGTTCACCACAGGGAAAATGGAATTTGTTGTCCTTCTTAATTTTAAAATATCAAATGTTGCTCTTTTATATATAAACTCTGTACTCTCTTTTCCTCCTCAAAATGCAATGTCTTCTTTTTTTCATCTGATTATAAGAGTAATCCAGGTTTGATTTAAAAAGCTCAACAACATAGAAATGGAAGTGAGAACTTTCCATATTTCTATTTATTCCCAGAGATGGCCTCCATTATTAGTTTTATATCTATCCTAACAGATGTATATGTGTGTGTGTATAAATAATATACACACACATGCAAATACATATAGATGTGTATATATGCATACTCCAAATATAGTATGTAAAGTATATATCATATACTGTATGTGTTTAGCAAAAATGGGATCATATTATTTACTCTTTTATGTGGTTTGCATTTTTTTCTTTTTACTCAAAATAGCTTGCTGTGTACATCTTACCTATGAATCTACCCCATCCTTTAAAATAAGCTCTTAGTATTCCATTGAACCATAATCTCTACCCTTCACTGAAGGGCATTTATGATGTTATGTCTTCCTTAAATATTAAAAATACTGCAATAAGCATCCATATACATCTACATATATGCCTTATTCTATACACATATGTGTGTGTGTGTATATATATATATATATATATATATATATATATGTGCTTATTCTAATTATTTCCTTAGGATAAATCTCTACAACTAAAATTGCAGGGCTAAAGCTTAAGCACATTTAAAATATTACAATATAATGACCAGTAGCACACCAGAAAAATCCTATCACTTGATACTGTTAACAAGTTTCCTACAGTCACCTTTATTTTTCATTGTTGCCCATCTGGTGGTCCAAAAAGATAAAAAGTAGCACCTCACATTCTTGTACTAATCTACATTTCTCTGAATATTAGAGAAGCTAAGTATCTTTTCAGGTGTTCCTTGGCCATTTGGTTTTCTTCCCTATTAACTGTTTGAACCTGTGTGTCTATACCACTCCCATTTCCTTCCTCTCCCACCCCTACATACACAATTTTTGGTTGACTCATTAGCATGTCCAGGTATGTGACAGGAGATGACTAATAAATTTCCTCTCCTAGGAATTTGGATTTGAGAATAGGGCAAATCTAGTGTGTTGTACGTAAACCAGAAGATGATGCCAAGCTGGGCGAGGGTTGCAATTTTGGGTTATGCGCATCATATAGAAGAGACAGTAGGTCTGCAGTGAGAAAAGGAAGTAGGCCTATCTTGGAAGCAGAGATGAGATTATTTGGCCTTGAGTACTTTCTGTCCTCCAGGCCTGTATGAAAACTCTATCTCCTTAAGCTAGTTTGAATGGATTTCTGTTAAGACAAGCAGGATCATAAATTCTCCACCATGGGAATATTGCAGGGCAAGAAATGATTTTCGGGAAATATTCTGATCTTAATTTTCCCCTTTCATGTTTTCTAAGAAGCCCAAAAGAGCCCTAAGAAATCTGATTTCCAAGTTTGAAGGGAAGGAAGCTGAAGCAGAAATGTTACAATGGGCCAAATGCATCTTCACGCTAGTCATCTTTTGATTTGTTCTTCCAGGATTCCCTATCCAATTAGACACCCGTTCGCCTCCTGCCTCTTCACTCCCTTTGAGCCCTCTGCTGGTACTGAACAACTTACCACAGCAATGGCTCTGCTTATTGAGCACTTACTAGCTACCATGTTAGATTATATCTGCATATATTTTATTATTTAACTGATAAAGTAGGTATATTTTTACTCAGTTTTACAAAAGAAGAAACTACAGCTGAGGGGGTTTTAGTAAGTTCCTCAAAAACAGCTCAGCTAGAAAGTGGTGGAGCTGGATTCCAGTTTCTGCCATCTGACCCTGCTAAACCTGTCTGACTCTAATCCCTGGTTGGTGTCCAGAGATCAGAACTAAGGCAACATTGATCTCTAGGACATAACTGTGATCTTCAAGTTCATGGCTCCAGGCCCTGACTGCCATGTTCAGATGCTTGTCTTTCTCAGAACAAGAGGTACATGTATTCCAGTTGCTGGCAACCTTTTTGGCCACATACAGAGAAGCTTTGCTGTTCATTTCCAACATGCTGGGACCCTTTGCTGAACTAGTGAGCTCTGAGGACTGTGCAGGCGACATCCTGAAGATGGGCTGGGGTCACCAAATGTACCTGCACTCACCTCTCTACCCCAGGCTAGCCCTTCTTACACAGGCTCTCCATCCCTCCCAACCCCCCATGGCCTACCCCTTCTATAGTAATGGCAGCCAACACTTAAAAAGAGTTTGCCATTCATTTACTCCTTATATCAGCCCTTAGAGTTAAATACTAACACCCACATTTCACAGATGAGGAAATGGAGACACAGTTTAAGTGACATCTTCAAGGTCACACACCAGTGAACAGCTGCCAAATTCCAAGCCAGGTATCAGAAACTCTTTTGCATAGTTTGCACATGATGAAAGCTAGGACTCTCTCCTCAGAAAAATGCACAGATTCATGATTCTGTATAGTTTCAGGGTTTTATTTTGAGGAGTCCTCCTACTATAGGTCAAGTGCTTTTTATTCCAGGATTCAGAAATCTCAGATGTCCTCAGGGGCAGGCAGGGAATGTTGATGCGTGAAGAGACTGAATGTGAGAGAGGACAGTGGGCCCTGGATAGCACAGGGATTCCCCCCAAAGCATTCTAATGAAAACAAACAAAACAAATCCCCTGTCCTGGACCAAGAACACTCACCTGTGGGCTGAACTCAAGGATAGTACAATCAGTTCACAAACTCTGCTAGAATGCAACACAGTCCTTTGTTTGCTTATTAGCCAATGGGTATGCTGGGTGCTCCTAATATTTGGAGAAAAAGTGTGTTGAACTGTTTTTCCAGCTCAGGGCAGATCTGCAACTGGTTCCAGTCAGACCTTCCAATTTCAGGGTCTAGAGCTGTTACCTCTTGACTGCCACTACCCCTCCAGGGGTCCAGGACCCAACCCCCCTTCTCTTGGGCTTCTGATGGGCCAGGGATGTTTTCAGAGTGCAGTTGCCCAGGTTGGATGAATCAGATGGTGTCACTGCTACAAAGTGTCATGGGCATGGAGAGGGGAATCGGACTCTCAGAAACACCGGATTTAGTGAGTGGTAGTTCCCAGCTCCCACATGGCTCCTGGACAAGGGAAAATGCTCCACTGTGGCTGAGCAGTGCCTACACTCTGTCTTTCTGCGCCTTCAGCCAGTCCTCGCTTTTCTGTTCTCCTTTTTTTTTTCAATATTTTTTTTTTATTTTTAGGTAATCTCTACACTCAAAGTCGGGCTCAAACTTACAACCCCAAGATCAAGAGTTGCATGCTCCACCAACTGAGCCAGCCAGGTGCCCCACTTCTCTGTTCTCCTAATCTCTCTCTCTTTTTTCTTCCCCACACCCACCGTCAAGAGGTGAGAAATATTTTTCTAGTCCTGGGAAAGCTGACCTCTCTCAATACTGCTACTGTTTTTTTCTCAGTGACACTTGATATATTTTGATATTACTGCTTTAAAGCACCTAGCATAACTTTCTTAATGGGTTTAGGCTTTTTGGAAATATGAAAGCTAGACACTATTTCTGCTTTCCACTTGGTAATGTCCCTCCCCTGAAGCAATGGATCATGGAGATTACCTGTTTAAATAGAGGGGGGATACTGTGAAGGGAGAAAGAGGGGGCACAAGGAAAGGAAGGGAAGAAATATTGAAAGAAGTTTCCATTAATATTAAAATATATTATTCCACATATTTTTGGTCTGAAGACTCCTTTATACTCTTGACAGACCCAAAAAACTGTTTGTGTGGGTTATATTTATTGATGTTTAATGCATTAGAAATTAAGATGGATAGAGGCTCCTGGGTGGCTCAGTTGGTTAAGCATTTGACTTCGGCTCAGGTCATGATCTCAGGGTTTGTGAGTTCGAGGCCACGTTGGGCTCTGTGCTAACAGCTCAGAGCCTGGAGCCTGCTTTGGATTCTGTGTCTGCCTCTCTCTCTGCCCCTCCTCTGCTCATGCTCTGTCTGTCTGTCTGTCTCTCTCTCAAAGAAAGTAAAACATTAAAAACATATTTTTAAAAAAGAAATTAAGATGGATAAATATGTAAAATATTTATTCATTTAAAAATAACAACAATAAGCCCATTACATGTTTACACAAATCACATATTTTTATTTAAAATAACTGTAATTTCCAAAACAAGCAAAAACAAACAAAAAAGATTCAGTGAGAAGAATGGCATTATTTACATTTTAGTAACCCTTTATAATGGCTGGTGTAATAGAAGGCAGCTGGGTCCTCATATCTGTTTCTGCATTCAGTGTGTTGTGCTATCACATGTCACACGGCTTCTGGAAAACCTCCCTGTACACTCGTGAGCAAACCCTAGTGAAAGAGACAAACATCTCAGTGTTATGATGAAAACACCTAGGGGAGGACTGCACTTTGAGAACCGACTTCCTAGATGCTGAAAGTACAAAGAGTGCTGGAGGGCCAGTCCTGGGAGGAGCTGTGTGTGGAGGCAGGATTGGATCCCAGCTCCTCACCTTCCTACAGAGTGGCCTTGGGAATGTTAGTGAATTTTCTAAACCTTAAATCTCCTATCTACAAATAGAGAACAATAGTGCTTACCTTTTCCTGAGTTGTTGAAAGATAATGAAACATTTTCTAAACTTCATTGGTCACAGTTCTTGCCAACTCCATGTAAGACCTACACCATTATCTTTAAATTTGTTCTATAGACCACTTTTCAAACATAAATACTTTTTTTAAAAAAGATTTTATTTTTAAGTAATCTCTACACCCATCGTGGAGCTAGACTTCAAGAGTAGCACGCTCTACCGACTGACTGAGCCAGCCAGGCGCCCAAACATTCATACATTTTTTTTTAAAAAATTGTATATCCTTATTATAAATAAGATGCAATCGAAGGTGCAATGAAAATAAAAAAGACCTTGTTGCCAGAGAAAGTGTTAAGCCAAAGGCCTGCTTTCCTTTTGTAGCAAAAGGAAATAACTCCATGTTAGGAAGTCATTAGAGACCTGCACGGAAGAGACTCCAGCAGTGTGATGAGGCAGAGACTCAAGAAATTGCTTTCTCATTAAGTGACGCAATTTGACTTCTGTCTGGCCCATGCATCTATGTCATCTCCCCTACTACCTGAAATCATTTCCTGTCACAACCCACACTTAGGAGACACTGAGCTCATGCATGAAAGGCATTTAGCTCAATGCCTGCCACACGGGAAGGACTCTGCATGGTAGCTTTTGTTATCCTTTTTAATTCTTCTTTTTCTTTTCCCACATCAGTTAAATGACCCACAGAAGCCCATAGCAATTTGGTGGAGAACTATGATTATGTCTGTCTTATGTTCCCCAGATAAGAGCATGGACTCTGAGTGCCACTTTAGAGCTGTGTGACCTTGAGCAAGGGACTCTACCTCTCTGTGCCTTAGTTTTCTCATCAGTAATATGGTGCTACAATGGCACCTAATTCATAAGGTAGGAGCACATGAGTTAATGCATGTAAAGTACACAGAACATGCCTGGCAGGCGGTCAACAGTATATACATATTAGCTAAGAGTGTTCATTCTTTTTTCACCAGCTGAATCTGAGAGTAGTAGTCATTCACAGGCTACTATAAAGAAGTTTTTCTCAAAGTATCTGATACGTTTTTCTCTCACAGTGCATGTGGACAGATATTTTGCAAACAGAACAAAAACGTATTACTAGAAAAAAGAATTAAAAAGTAAATATAAAATAGAAGACCACATTTTTTAGATTCAACAGACATTTTAATAAAGGCGATCAGAGGAAAAAGCAGGAAAAAAAATGTGCAATGTGTACATTGAAAACCTGAGTTCACTGAAAGCCTGAGTACAGGCAATTCATAGTTGTATTTCAGTACTTTTTTGTCATGCCACATTTGTGACAAAATGAAAAGTTATTTAAAAATAGCAATTCTATATATTAAGTGCTGATTTCCTTACTTGAAACACACGGTTTGTTTATTAATAGGCTATTTCATGTTATAAGTGAGCTTACTTTTTGCTTGTTAATTTCTGTAATTTAGGTTGGATAGATAACAGCGCTGTGAAGAGGGGAGCACGTATACATAGGCAGTTTCCATGTTTGTTCTAATAACATTCATACTAGAAAAACCAGTCTCATAAAGGTAGGTGGGTGAGAGAGGGAAAAGAGAATTTAAAGCAATTTCTGCAAGCTTCAGATACTCATTTTTCACTTTTATCAAAACCGAAGCATGGGATGTTGTATATTCAACATTTATGCTCAATCTGTCATCAGTAGTTGGCTCCAAACTTGATCCTTTAAAGTTAAATGATCTTTGATAAACAACTGAATAAGATGAACTCTGGATTTTATACATTTTTTGGGTTATAGCTGACAAATTAACCCTAAAATATCACATGTGGTTCTATAGGGGATGGCTAGCACAAACCTAGTGTCACATGTGACTCACCTGTTCATTTCAACACCTGAACTGTACCCTGTGTCTTGGTTTATTCAGGCTGCTATAACAAAATATCATATGCTGGGTGGCTTAAAAACAACAGTTTATTTCTCATAGCTCCAGAGACTGGGAAGTCCAAGAGGGCTCTCTTGTGTTTCACAGAGAATACCTTCTCTCTGTCTCCTCACATGGTGGAAGGAGCAAGGGTGCTCTCTGGGGTGTCTTTTATAAGAGCACTAATCTCATGCATGAGGACTCCACCCTCCTGACCTAATCACCTCCCAAAGGCCCCACCTCCAAATATTGTCACATTGGGGATACACAAAACTCATTACATATGAATTTGGGGGGACACAAACATTCAATCTGTAGCACCAGGTCAATGAGACTGGGCCTCTGGTGATGCCCTTGCATGTTGTGACAATGTCAAATTGCCAGAAAAGTTTCTAAACCCTCATTGTTGATTTCTGTGCTTAGCACATTGTGGCTTGGAGCAAACTCACAGACCACAGTTTGAGTAGCACAATGCTGGAATGAGAGCTGCATAATTTCAGGAGAAATACTGTTGGGTGACAGATAATGCTTCAGGTTTTTATCAAGACCATTTCCACTGTTGAAGAAAATAGCTGTCTCCTGTTCATACACCTTGCATCTCAGATGCTGGAGAAATTCTTGAGAACATTCAGGCAGGGAAAGTGATATTATAAAGTGTACAGTGGAAAGAAAACTGGGGCAAAATTAATCCTTTCCTCTCAAACTGCAAGCCACAGCCTTCTGTTCGTACAGACTTGGGTAGTAATTGTTCACACACACCTATAAGCTTCGTGAGGGCTGGGACCATGGGAGTTCTCATCTGTAACTGGAGTATTTACCACAGAGAGGTGTATAGCAGTCAATCAACATTTGTTAAGTGAGTGGATCCTAAGAAACTTAGCTGCCTTACAACTCTGTTGGAATTCTATGAGGGATAATTACTAGGGAAAGAAGGAAAAGTTTAGCAGTATGGGAGATGTATGCATCTTTCTGTTTCTTCTTCCTACTTTCCAAACAAAACACTCGAATGTGCTGTCTCCATTGAAAGCCATTCTGAACGCCACTCTTTCACAGAGCAGCAGGAAATTTTGACACAGGAATTCTCAGAGATCCAAATGGGCATTTTCAGATTGCCTAGACCCCTTTCGTTTGGTCGGCTTTCTCTCTCTCACAGCGGCCATGTCTTAGTTAATCTTGGTATTGCTGTGACCTCAGAGAGGGCCTGGCACACACCTGAGGACCATGACATGCTATTATTAGCACATCTGCCAGAGAGAGGCTAATGGGAGCAGAGCGTCTCAAATTAAAGGTGCATATGAATCACTGGGGGATCCTGTTAAAATGCAGATTTTGATTCAGTAGCCCCAGGTGTGCTTCCACGTACTCCCAGGTGTGCTCCCAGGTGATGCCAGTGCTTGTGGTCCCTGGGCCACATTTTGAGTAGCAAGCAACCAAGAGGAATAAAAGGAACTTGAACGTCTATACTTAAGTTGCTTGTTAGCAAATAAAGTAAAAGATGTACTTAATATGATGTAGAAATGATTTTTTAGTGATCTGTAGCTAGCTCTTTTGGAGACATGATGAAAGACCATTTTCGGAAAGGAAAACAAGTCATGTGGGCCAGATATGATTTTATAATACTCCCTGGGAACTCACAATTGCCTTAGAATAGAAAGGTGATACCACAACAATCATCTTTTAAAGCTTGGTACTCCAGTATCAAGTTCCATGGAGAAACAAAACACAGTGAAGCAGTCATAGGACACATTCTTTTACGTTTTCTGGAACAGATGCTGACACTGTCCTTAAAAAAAACTTTTTATTGACCACTTGCTACTTATTTCCATTATGATGCTTTGTAAAATTTAAATTAATCCATCTCTTTCTCTCCAGTTTCCTTCACAGCCCAAGTCAACAATGTGGAGTACAAGAACACACCTTTGGGATCTTACAAACTCGGGCAACATTCCCAACCCTGACCCATTTAAGACTATGTGACCTCAGGCATGAGCCACAGGTTCAATAGTAACATGAGATTAACACTACTCCCTTAGGTTTTTATTAGGCTAAACTGAGAAAGCTCCTGGGCCATGCTGGGATCCCTGTAAATAATATTCCTATTCCCCCCAAATATTGCCAACGTAGGCTCTAACTCACCGATGTAAGTGGGATTAAAGTGAGGCACACCCTATAACACAACTACACTGATTTAGAACCTAGATCTTGTCTGAGTTCCTTCCTAGCAGTGGGGTACAGAAGGGAGAAGGGAGGTTGGCTCAGAAACTGGACCCCACCAATTGTGATTGGCCTTTGGGCAAGAAGGTACTGGAAACTCTTCCACTACTTCAGGCTGGAGGAGATTTTAGAGTTTGCCTTAACATGATAATGGTAGCCATCACTTACTAAGGTTTACTATGTGTTAGATAAACTGGGGATGTACTGGCTTTTAGTTTTCAGATCAGTGGTAATTAAAATGACTTATTTTTTTCCAGAAAATTGTATTTTATTTTTCAAATGATTGTGGTAAATGGGATTTTTGTAAAGGAATCTTCAGACAATCATATAAGCTAGAAAGTAAGCTTCTTTGAGGATGAGAATCAGGTCCTGTTCATCTTGTTCCCACAGATACACTCCATGTCCCCCTGCTCAGAGGCAAACCCTATCAAGATTGCAGACTGTCTCCTTTAAGATGGGGATGATTTCTTTGACTAAAATCAGACCACAATGAATAACTGTGGGACGCAAGGTCTAGATGAAATCTCGCAGTTTCCTGGGCCCCAGTGAAGCTCTAGCTTTAACACAGGACCAGAGGGCTTCAAGTGACCAATAATTGGTCCCAGGTTGGTGCTTGTTATCAGTGGGTGGGCTTGGAAAAGCTGCTCCGAGGGAGAGTGTTGGGCCTATTTCTTCATTTCCTTCACACCACACACCTGACTAATACTTATAACAGTGGGCTTGCTGAGGAAGCCACCAAAGTGGGGGAACTGAAAACACTATCTCATTCTCTAGAAAAGCCTCAATAGGGAAGGTTCTCGGAGGCATCATGGAAGCCCAGGACAGCAGGTACAAGAGGGAACGGGAGTCAGACCTAGACAGCGACACCAGCTCTGAGTCAGGTTTGGACTCAGGCATGGCCACAGAACTGATAATGGCTAGGAACAAACTTCAAGGTCTTGAGGTGCCTCACCATTGGGAAGACGGTGTGTTAAGCTTTCACTGTTCATCCAAAGTTTATTAAAGCCTGACACTGTGTAGTGAAGAGAACATGCATAAATTCACATAAATTAACTTTCTAGACAACTGAAAGTTTTGATTTTCTTAATCTTAAATACTATCAATGGAGCATTTTCCAGTGTCCGATTCGTTACACTGGTTTTGAACTGCATATGCAACAGTTTGTGCTTTACTGATGACTTGGGGGTCACCATCTAACTTAGGGTTGCCAGGTAAAATACAGAATACACAGTAAAATGTGGATATCAGATAAAAACAGGTGATATTTGGGGCGTACTTGTATTGACAAGTCATTTCTTGTTTATCTTAAATTCAAATTTAAGTGGGCGTTTAATTTTTATATGTTAAATCTGGCAACCCTCCCATGATTATATGGTGCTCTAGTAATACTGTGAATGCCTCAGGTGCAGCTGGACCAATTGACCTGACACTTCAGTGGCTCAAGGCTTTTGTGCTTTCTTAATTTCGTATTTTTTTACAGTCCCTTTCTTTGCTATGCAATGATTGGCTTGCTTGTTGGGATAGCTGTATAGCATCTTCAATTCCCTTTTCCCTCTTCTACTTGATTCTTCTAATTGGTTTGGGCTGGAAAATAGGATCCCCAAACATGATTGACTTTTCTATAAAGTAAGAGTAAATAGTTTCTGAGGAAGGATAGAGGTACTTGACAGTACCTACTTCAGAAAAGCAGCAAATTTTAAAATAACAACTTCATAAAAACTTATTTTGACTGCCCTAAGACTATGCTGTGGTTTCTTTGAAAGTCCCTCAGGATGAGTGAATCATGGCTTATTTACTGGACTGCGTTGTTCTTCATAGAGTACTATACAATTAGAAATGAGCCTCTGATGGAGAAGAGGTTAAAGCTAGATCTAAGAGAATTTGCAGTTGCATTTTAACCACAGGATTTTGGATGTTGATCCTGAAAATCTCTAGGAAAAGTGAAACATACTTATTTGGCTTGATTATTTTACAGTTAATCATGACTTGGAGCTGAGAACTAGTCTAGGTGACCTCTTGAAATCACAGATACATGGTTTTGATTTATCTATGACTATCCAATAAACTCAAAATAATGACCACATCCAAAATAGTGAAACCAAAGTAAAATTAGCCATATCATATCTACAATGAAAAATATGTATTCTAACATGTATTTCAAATATGGTTCTTAGAAGAGGTTCCGGCCAGCCTGCAAAACCTTATGTGGAAGGAATTACAATGTCTATTCTTCCCTACTGCACTCATTTACACAATGATTAAACAATTTTTTTCTTTTTTTGCTGTAGGCAATGCTCGTTCTGAATATAGATTCGAAGTGACTCCTGATTTAGAAGTGCTATTCCTAAAGCTGAGCCTCTGATTACTCAAACTCAACATGCAAAGTCAGCAAACACCTCTCCACACCTTTCATATTTGCATGTATCTTTAACAACAGAAAAATTGTTTGAAAATGATTTATGGTATAAAAAGGATCTTCAGGCTCAGGATGATGATATTTTATGTCAGGCAGCTATGTCTACTTTTACTGGCTTTAGTCAAAGAATGACTCATCAGAATCAGATCCTGAGGAATATTTTGGGAGGTGCTAGAAAAGTCTAATACCAAGCAGAGACCAGCATCTTAGTAAAACATTTTTTCTTCAGAGGATTCTGAGATTGTATAAATGAGTAAATACTTTCTAGGTTGTCACAAAACCATCCTAATAATTTCAAGCCTTTGAAATTTGTTATAGGCCTTTTAGTCACAACAAGAGCAATTTTGGTCTGTGTAGGTCACTGGAGCCATTAGCTGGACTATGTATTTAGATTCATGTGACCTGATTCAACTTATTAATGTTTTAAATATAGTTTTCTTTTCCTCTTGATCAACAAAATACATATGCACTTCTAAACTATGCTAACACTTATGGGCTTTTATGTATTTTGTTTTTAATTTTAGCCTTAAAAAGTTTAAGGTTTTTTTCTTCAACAGTTTTTTTCTGCCCTGAAGGAGTTGCTATAATATTTTAGTGAATATCTATCTTAAGAGACAAGGATAATGTGGGATACTGGGAGGATAGGGTGATTAAAAAATGTTTATTTAAGAAGCATTCAGTAATGGGGCACCTGGGTGGCTCAGTCGGTTAAGCATCTGACTTTGGCTCAGGTCATGATACCGTGGTTCGTTGAGCCCCATGTCAGGCTCTGTGCTGACAGCTCAGAGCCTGGAGCCTGCTTCAGTTCTGTGTTTCCACCTCTCTCTGCCCCTCCCCTGCTCACGCTCCATCTCTCTCTCTCTCTCTCTCTCTCTCTCTCTCTCTCAAAAATAAACTTTAAAAGAAAAGAAACATTCAATAAGTACCTGTTGAAGTGTGCAAGTTACTATGCTATTGGCAAGGAACTAATACAGCAGTAGGAGAAGCAGATTCATGAACAGAGAATTATATTGCAATGTGATAAGAGTAATGATGAAGATCTGCAGAGGGGTATCTGTCTCTTTGTGAAGCTATAAAACTAATTCAGCCTTGAAGTGTTAGGGGAAGACTTGCCTGGGTTGAGTCTTAAAGAATAAGTAGTCAGGCAAAAAGTGTGGAGCAGAGAGCTGGAGCAAAGACACAGAAGTGAATAGGAAAGAGTTCCCCTTGTTCCTCTTAGCTTCTGAACAGGCTCCTTGGTCATTGGTATAGGGGAGGCTGCCCCAGCCTTTCACCGTTTAATAATAACAGAGAGCCCTTTGCAGATATGCTGTGCAGTGGTGATTGTATGGGCAGCTATTAGTACTGAAATGTTAAGTTTACCAGATATCCCATACTACCTTTCCATAAAACTCTTTCCTCATTTTCCAGGCAGTGTGGGGTAGCACAAATAATAACCACACACACCCTGTATTACAGCTTTTCTAGGGCTGTCATAACAAAGTACCACAGACTGATTGGCTAAAACAGCAGAAACGTATTATCTCAGTTCAGGAGGCTAGAACTGAGATCAAGGTATTTGCGGGGTTGGTTCCATCTCTGGACTGTGAGAAAGAATCTGTTACATGCCTTTCTCCTAGCTTCTGGTGATTTTCTGACCATCTTGGGCTTTCCTTGGTTTGTAGGTGCATCTTCAGGCTCACATCGTGTTGCCACTCTGTTTCCAAATTTCTTCTTTTTATTAGGGTACCTGTTATATTGTATTAAGGGCCAGCCCTACTCCAGTTGTGTCTTAACTAGTTATATCTGAAATGACCCTCTTTCCAAACATGGACACATTGGAAGATTCCTGGGGAATCAATATAGGAGTTTTGAAGAGACACAATTTAACACAATTTAACTCCTAACAGTCCCTTTTCAATGTAAGTTCTATAATTTAAGGTAAAATCCTAATTTCAGAAAATATTTACCAGGAATATAAATGCTTTTGTTATTTTCTTTCCATGGCTTAATCTACCTTTTTCTACTTATTTACATAAAATATATGTATTCTGTTAATTTATATATTCTGTTAATTTCATCGTATCATAGGTTTTATGTTTCATGGTGTTTAGAATTTAGCAAAAATTTACCTATTTATATTAAGTGTCAGAGTTAAGCTGTTGTTTCATTAAATGTGATCTTTTTCACAAGATACTTCCCAAATATCTTAAAATTAGTGCAGCTTAGCTGTTGACACAATGTGATCAGGACTGCTAATCTTTACGGTGTTGAACAATTAAATAAAAAAAGAATATATTAAACTAATGTCAAAATGCTATAAGTAATAATAGAAAAAATGGTACAAACTATCTTTTAGTTACTGAATAAATGACAGGAATAAATAAGCATTGAAAGCCAGTATTTGATAGTCATGATCATTTGATAATATGGCATTCACATAAATAACTTGTTTCCTTTTGGACTGGTGATAGCTTCCCTAGGCAAAAGACTGGTGACAGTTTTTTTACATTATTAATGCCCTGTTTGATTCTAATTTTAGATACCTGAATAACAGTACAACTTTTACAAAAAGTTGTTTTCTTTGCTGATGAAATGGATTCATTATCTACTTCCTAGACATTTCATTAGGTTTTTTAATTCTTATAGTTCACAAGTTATACTACAATATTCAACAGATAATACAATTTCTGGTATCACTTGCTTTTTATCCAAAGCAAACAATTTGGTCTTTCAAATCTGTTTATTTACAGGGTAAAGCTGGTTTTGCAGAATTTAATAAATGGATACATGCAGCTACCTGGGAAGGCAAAGCATCCAGTTCAATCAAGGATCCAGTAACCTAATACTATTACTGTTGTTCTCCCTTGCTGTCCTAAATATGTTCCATAATATGATTTCCTAGGCTCTCATTATGACAGGTTTTGGTTTTGGCACTCTTATTACCGAAATTAATCTGTCTTGGTTGTTAGGTTGACTAAGTTTTCTATTTCCCGTTTGTTAAATCATTGTGGGGATGGTATCAGAACTATGTCCTGAATTTTAAAGGTCTTTTAAGTCTGTTTTCCGCACCAGTTCGCTTTCCTCTCTCACTCTCTCACAGCCTTTTTTTTTTTTTTCTCTTTTGCTTAGTTCCTTTTACACTCAGGCTGGGTAGGGGATTTAAATTCCAACCCGGAACTCGGAATGGCGCGCCTTGAATGACGGGAGTCGTAGTTTTCGTGACTCCTCCGTAATCGCTTTTCACGCCTATTCTTTTCCACAGTGAAAAACTACAACTCCCAGGACGCACCTGCGGGTGTCCACCCCCGTGCGCACGCGCCCTGAGGCCGCAGAATTTGAATCGGCGGCGTTGTTATTGACGCCATATTGGGGCCGGCGGCGGGTGGAATAGTCGTACAGTAGAGGGGGAAGCGGCTGGACGTGTTTGCTTGAGCTCCTGCCGCCGCCGCCACCTCGTAATCCCTCCACATCGACTGCCGCTCTCAAGCTTCTGACCTTACTCGGGCGTATTCGTAGCCGAGTTCCAGCCTCATACCTCACCGGGCTGGTATCGACTTCTGAAGGGAGCCGGTCTCAGCGCAGGAGCGCCTCGGGCGCGGCGCAAAGCTCGAACGGACGGCGGGGGCGGCCGGAGTCTCTCCCCGGGGAGCTGCGCCTGAGGAGGCGGAAGAGCCCCCCTGACGCGGCTGTCGCGAGCTGCCGCCACCGCCCCTCCCGTTCTCGCCCGGGGTGGCCGGGCCACTGCCCCTGCCGCGGAGGCAGCGGCGGCCGCGGCTCTTATCTCCTCACCGGCACTCCGCCACTCGCCTTTCTGCTCCTGAGCCCGTCGGTTAGGCTCTCCTCGAGTCGCCGCTCTCCCCCCACTTCCCTAGCCCTCCCCTCCCGTCACCCTTCCCCGACCCCACCCGAGCCCGGCCCTCGGCTGCCCCGGCCATGGCGTGTGGAGCCACTCTGAAAAGGACTCTGGATTTCGACCCGCTGCTGAGCCCGGCGTCCCCGAAGCGGAGGCGATGTGCGCCATTGTCGGCGCCCACCTCGGCTGCTGCCTCTCCGTCGTCGGCGGCAGCCACCGCCGCCTCCTCCTTTTCGGCTGCCGCCGCCTCGCCGCAGAAGTATCTCCGAATGGAGCCGTCCCCCTTTGGCGACGTCTCCTCCCGTCTCACCACAGGTGGGACTCGGCCCCGCGGCCGCCGGGGTGGGCGAGAGAACGGGGCTCCCGGGACGCGGAACGCGGCCCCAGGGGTGGGGGTGCCGGACTGGTGCTCGTTCTTAGCAAAGTAGTAGACACGTTTCTTTCAGTTAGGTCCTCCAGCCTCGGCGACACAATAGAAATGGCCTGATGTCAAGGGGGTGGGGGAGTCGGGAGGTGGGGAGGCAAGGCCGTGCCTTGCCGGGTATTGTGGGGAAGAGGAAGATCTTTTCTTTGGGCTGAATGACTGGAATTGAGGGTTTCCGTAGTCTGGAGAGCCCCAGCGGAAATGATCAGAGAGGGCGATATTATTCATAAATTTAGGC
>CM053577.1:69605039-69764141 GCA_028646485.1 Cryptoprocta ferox
AAATTGGGGCTGAGGAGTTCCTCCTAGTTGGAGGTGTTTTATTTCTGCTCAACAAAGTGTGGTGGGGGGAGAACAGCCTAGGCTTTGAGAATAATAAATCAACCCAAGATTCCAAGGGACTTGAGTGTTTTTGCTTTTCATGTTGAAACATTTCCTGAAAGTGACCATGGGGAAATGCGTGTTGGCTGCTTTATACTGTATGTGTATACTCAGTTTTTAATGTACTTTAAAAATCCTTGTGTGCCCCTGGCACAGTCCTAGGATAGATAAGCTTTTGTGGACTGGTGGTGTAATCTGTTTTCTTTGTGTGTATAGCATGTAAAGGTTTCATGTTTGAGCCTTTGGTAATAGTATCTGCAGACAAAGCCTTTTCATAGTTTTAAGTGTTTTGTTATTAGCTTTTAAAAAAACCTGTGGGCAGTATGTCACTGTAATTGGTAACTTCCATTTTGAATTGTTTTGGTCAAGTCAGATTTTTAAATATCCTTCCTCAAATGCCTAGGCTGCCATTTTTGCTATTAAATATTTGATCTAACTTAAGGATATACTATTTTGGAATGTAGTGAGTTTTCAGAAGCCTTCTTAGATAATTATATTAAGCAACCATACCCGAACTGTCTTGTATGTAAAGGCATTCATTGATTTACGCTTTGCATTAAAAAAGAAACCGGCAGTGCTAAGAATGAGCTTCTGATGATTAACATTATCTTTAGAGTTTGTCTTTTTAATCGAATGGTATCATTGAAAATTGAAATGATACCTAGGAATCTGTACTTAACAAATAAGGCCACTTAAAAATAGCCCTGGCTAACCAGCCATAAATTTCAGTGGAGCTGGTGAATTAATACAGTGTTAGGTTTGGGAGTTAAAATATATCTCAGTGCTGCAATAGGTCTGAGCATATGTGGTAAACTGGCCAGAAACTATGTTTGTCTTCACTTTAAAGGGAACTTATTCAGATAGAATTGTGATCCTTTACAAATTTGTCATTTCATTGATGTGTTTGTAGCATTGGTTACTGAAGTTGGTTCCACGTTGTAAAAATTTCAATTGAATGGACTATAATAGTAAAATGACTGGAGTTAGTGAAATTGTTTAATCCTGAGTGCACATACACACATTCCCCAAAATATTGCTGTCTTCAGTTCTTCCAGGTGTTTTGACATCTGTTCTGGGAGTTTGATCATGTCCTGAACTCTTAAAATCACACCCTAATTGATAATTTTGAGTCTACTAAAAGTTGATTTAGCTTTTTCAACTTAAAAAGTTGACTTGAGAAAAGGAGTTGAAATTGCTAAAGTTTTAAATTGTTAAAAAAAAATTTTTTTTTTACTGTAAATTTAAATGACATTCTGCATGTAATTTAATTTGGCTTTGTTTTTAGATGGCCAGCTTGCGCAGGCTCCTGTATGGTTTTTGTAATAATGTCATAATGGGAGCTGCAGTGTTGTGCAGGTATCAAAGAGCTTTTCAGTTTTCATGTCCCCAAACGTGGAAATAATCTTCCCAAGCACTTAATTTTTAGATCCTTGTTTTAACAGTGGTGATTCTCAAACTTTTCAAGAATGAATATCTGTATATCCTTAGCTGAAATAAGTAGCTAGGGTTGGAAATAGAAAGTGACTTACCAAGTTGAGATTGGGACTCTGCGGAAACTTTGTTTTCCTTTCATTTCTATGAGTTCAAATATAATTTAAACAATTTAGAACTAGAGTACTGAAGTGAATTTTTTTCAGAGCATGCATATAATTTAGCATTTTATTATCATTCTTTTCTGGGTACTAAAAAGTGTGTTTTGATATGTAGCTGAAATCATGTTGTGGCTTTACTAGTAGTAGTTTCAGGAACTTGAACCTCTGTTTAAAACTCTGCTTTATTTTAGTCATCCCAAGAAGGTGATTCCAAAGTTTGACTTGATGACTATTATTTAAATCTTTATTTTTCAAACTGTTACAGCCTAATGCCAGGAAAAAGGAAAGGGCTGGCAAAAAAAAAAAAAAAAAAAAAAAGTTTTATTGGAACACATGCTCTTTTTTTTTTTTTTTCCTTTAAGTATGGTCCATTGCAAGCTACAACGGCAGAGCTAGTATTTGTGACAGAGATTGCATTTTCCCAAAGCTTAAGTATTTACTGCCTAATCCTTCACAGAAAAAGTGTGTCCACTCTCTCTGCTCAGTCAACAGTGAAGTTTATAATGCCCAGAGTGTGAAAAAGGAAAAGTTAATGATAGGGAAGGGTGGAGGATGGACTAGTTGGGAAAATGAAGACCTCTCTACTAGCTGCATCAGTATTCACCCTGGTAAATTCGTTGAAAACAGATTTCAGAGTGTTCTGTATACTTATTCATTGGTTTTTGAAACATCTCAGAATATTATCTCTTGGCCAGAGATGGTCACAACATTCCCAAGAACAAAATTATTTTAATAAAACTGAAATATCCTGTACCATTACAAGTGACTCTCAGTCAAATCGAACACATTGTTTTTCATAATTGTGTACTGGATGAATGGTTTGGTGAAGAGATCCTTCTGTGGATGTCAACTATTTGGGAATTTGCTAGGCACTTTTATTATACGCATTGTTTAGGTCTTGTTACCATTGCTCTAGTCTTAGGAATTGAGTTGGATGAAGAGTTAAATTCCTTTGTAAGAACTCACTGTATTTGCTGGAGACTTGCCATTAAAAATGGAAATGGCAGCTTGTGAATGGGGAAGGGTTTACAGGAACTTAGATTGTTCAGTAGACATTGATGCATGCCTGCAAACGGAGACACCAGCTGGCTTAAATGAAGTATAAACGGTTCTAGGCAAACAAATGAGATGTCTGTTGTAGGAGGCAGCATTTCACTTCAGATGTCATTTATATTGAGCCAGAAGTGTTTTTAATATTTTGTGGTTATTTAGACAGCTGTTAAGTTGCTTCTAGTTTCTCAGTGGATTTGGCAAATAGATGGTTTTTAATGGTCTTTGTACTTCAAATTTTAAACCTGATATTTTACTTAGGACTGTGTATGCAGCTGCAGTTATTTCATGTTTCTATGGATTATGCATTTAAGAATCTTGTTAAGTTTATGGCCTTTAAGAGCAGAGCATAGCAGTATTCATTACTGAGCTTTTTTTTTTTTTTAAATAGAAAAATAAAACCTAACTTGAGCACAGAAACAATAAGGTAAACATGGCTAGGTTGGAGAGAGATTAGCCCTTTATTAGGTATAGATGCTACTAGTTACCATGATTGCCACAGACATAATCTGAGAGGTAACGGAGAATAATAAATTTCTTGTTTTTGAATGGCTTCATAGGGAGAAAAAAATACACTGGGTAAAACTCAGGTAGATCTCATCCTAAGTGTTTGATGGACCCAGGTGAGAGAGAGAGAGGAGAGAGAGCGTGTGCTGGGGAGGGGCAGAGAGAAAGGGAGAGATCATCCCAAGCAGGCTCCATGCTGTCTTGGCGCTGGAACTTCATGAACCATGAGATCATGCCTGAGCCGAAATCAAGAGTCAGAGGCTTTAACCGACTGAGCTACCCAGGCACTCCAAAAATCACTTCTGTTTTGAAAGGTTGTAAGTTAAGAGATTATGTGGAAGTGCCCTGCTTTGCATATTTTTTTCTATTTGAAAATAAACTTTTGATTCTCCTTCCACTTAAAAAAGGAATGCAGAATGATAACATGGATTAGGTTTGGACCTCTTGGATAGGTTCTCATGAAACTAGATAATGGTGTTGGGGTGTTGGTTAAGTACCTATAACTAATTAACCAGCAAGTTGTGGTCCCTGCAGTCTTTGCATTAACTCTGTGGTAGTACTGTTGACTCACAGATCTCTAAGCACATGTGAAACCACAGTGAATTACTTGCCTTTTAAAAGACTACTTTGAAAAAAAAAAATGTGGAGGGTGGAATACTTGTTCAAGCTTACATGAACCAGTCTGGCATCTGCAGATGGTAAAGAGGTCTTGAACAAATGAGTTTATTAGTTCAAGAGAGTCCTCTTTAGTTTTATTGCTGAGTTTAGGGGTTCTAGAACTCCACTTACCAATGTTTCTCAGCTTTCTAAACACATCTGGGAAATGTGATCTATTAGCAGCAGTCTTGTAGCAAAGACTGTTAATACTAATTGCCCCCTGGATTTTGAGAGGATACCGTTGGTTATAGTTTGAAGTAATCCCAAAGATATTATCTGTCATACCTTCCTTCTTAGTTAATGTCTTATCACAAAGTTTTAAAATACTTATCAAATTTATTTGTTGAGTTAATCAAGCCTACGCATTTCCCAAGGTTCCTAGAGATGCTAAAGTTAAAAAAAAAAGTAATTTCCGTTCTACCCTTATTCTGCACCAGTTTTTCTTTACACTGTTCTATATAACACTATAGCCACAATTCTTAAAACATGTTTTGAAAAAAGATTGTCACTGAAACAAGTGAGTAGTAATAAGTATAGCGATTAGTTTAAGACCGAACAATACTTTTCTTGAGGCATTTGAAGTATACTTCTCAGTATTCCATCATTTTTCTGGACAATGATGATAAACATAGGATTTTGTCATTTACAGAGATCTCATTTGAAGAAATGCATTTTTAAAGTTTTTACATGATTTTTAGGAGAAATATTTTGTAATATGAAGTTTCTGGTCTTTTATTTCTAAAGGAATTGAGTGATTTATGTTATACGTTTCTCACACGATAAGATAGTGAAGCTCTACTGACCAGGGAGGGAGTCCTTGCAGGTAAATTAAAACTGTATGTCACATTGTCAGCTTTGGTATTTATTTTGGGCCTTTTGATTAGAATTTTGCAGTATGCCAGATTGAGTAATCTTCCTCATGATGGTATACTATTTTTGGGGGGTGGTGGTGGTTTTTAACTTTCCAGCATTAGAAAAACAGCTCATAATCTTATATTTTGCCTTGGGGGTTATAATTTGCTTTCATCCTCCTTTAAAAATTATGTCATTAATTTTTGTTACAAATGTCATAGGTAGATCATCCTGAAACTTACCTAGTGCTTTTGCAACATTTTGGTTTTAGTAAATTTGTAATCTTTCCATTAATACATTTTTTGGGGTTTGACTTAATTTTTAGTTTCTAGGTTTGATTCATGTACCTGGTTTTTCTCAACATTATTGAAATCTAAATACTCCAGAAGTTACTTGTTCAAGCTTTTATGAACCTCATTGAATTCCAGGTACTGTGCTGGTTAAGCAAAGACACAGGCTCTCAAGGAATAGAGCCACCATTGTGGATACTTTATTAACTAGCTAAACTTGAATAAAAACACTGTAATCTTTATGCTTTCAGTATAACCAATTTTTTTAAACTATTTTTAATTTTTTTGTTTCGAGAGTGCAGGGGTGGGAGGTGGGGAATCCCAAGTAGGCTCTGCACTGTCAGAGCAGAGCCTGACATGGGGCTTGAACCACAAACCATGAGATCATGACCTGAGCTGAAATCAAGAGTTGGATGCTTAACCGACTGAGTCACCCAGGTACCCCATGTTTTATGTGTAAAAAATATATATGTATATATTTACATAAATATATGTATTGTTGAATCGATATAGCAATTAAAGAATAGAATGTAAAGGAGTTTGAAAGATTAGAGAAAGCCAATTTTTTCATGCATTATTGTCCTTGAACTTTGCCTTTTAATTGTTATAGAGCATTGCCTTGTTCTGTTATTAAAATGTAATTCTCTGGAAGAAAAACTTCTCTTAGTTTTAGGTTGCTGTGACAGAACAGAGAAACGATGCTCACTAACAACCATCCATGGCCTAAGGTGAAATGGTACATTATCAGAGGCTGGCACTGTAATTAGTCCTGTATGTATGGCAGTGCTGACCTACCAATTTAGAATAATTCCTCCCTTAAAAAACATCAGTAAAACATTCTGGTTAGATATAGATGGCTATCCTACAAGGAGACAGTTTAGAGATGTTGAAGTATCCCTTATATAAATACCTGAATGTAACATGGAAGAGTTTATATATTTATAAAATTATTTTGTTATAACCAGTTTCAGGGCTCTGGGTAGATGAGAATTATACACTGCTTGGTTACTGTCTTCCTAACAAGAGAGTTTGAAATTTCAGGGCATGAAGTATCAATACATATAATTCCTCTATTCTGACATCGTGTTTTGTTTTGTTTTGTTTTGAATTAGCTTTCCTTCTTGTGATTTATTGTAACTTTAGGTACTTGTGGAATACGGGCTAGGTATTGTATGTAGTAATACAGTACTACTGGGAAGGGCAGCAGATGATGAGCTTAAGCCCTGAGGTCAGGCTTGGCTCTGACTTGTTCCAGCTTTCAGACGACATTGAAGCAAAGCCACATTTTCTTCTGTAAAATAATGCACATGATTATAGTAATGTCTGACTCCTTAGGATGGGTGATGAGGCTTAAGAGTATTTCCTGTGCCTAAGTGCAGGAGATAGTCACAATGGAGCAACCTCAAGTGGGACTTTATTCACTGTTCAACAGTCCTGCCATTTCAGTGAATAACCTTGCCTTCAACTTCACAGACAACATAGAAGCCATCTAATGGCAGCTTCTTCATTTTTTCCAGTACCAACACTACCAATAGTTGTGCTATCTTATTTTCCTTTGAGTATTACTGAGGAAGTTTAAATGAGATAATTAAAGCACTTTACACAGTGAGGGAAGGATCCCACTTCTCCAAAGGAACCTTATCTTTGGGATTATTTTTCTCTTTCAACTGGACCTTTGTTTTGGCTTTAAATATTGTCAAGACTCCCTTTATAAAGTAATAAATAAAACATCCTCATTATCCTCAAGCAGTCATCCAGATTCCTCACTTCAAAACCAAATTCAGAGAGCTTTCAACTTTCAAATACGTCTATTTGCTTCCATTTCTTCAGTTCTTAGGTATTTGTGCCTCAGATAGCTCATCAACAATGATTTATTTATTTCCATGGCATATAATCAGTCGTTATCTTGTTTGACCCTCCTTACAGCATTTATACTGCTCTCCCACTCACTTCTTTTTGAAACATTTTTTCTCCCTTCTGTGATAATACTTCCACTTCTGGCTGTTCTTTTTGTCTTCATCTGACCATTAAACTTAGGAGTTCCTTAGTTCTAGGTTCAGCTGCAGTCCTTTCTAATAGCTCTCTAAGCAATCACATGCATACTCCTGACTGGACTTTTTACTTACAGATGAAGCTCTAATTTATATCTTTAGTTTAGGTCATTCCTCCCAGTTCTGGTCATGGTGAATTTGGACCTTTTATTGTTAGCTTTCCCCCAAAAGTCAGGATTTTTGTGAAATCTATTGATTTTTAAATATTCATAGCTAATATACAAAATAAGTGGGACAAACAAAAGATGTCTGTGGACTTCCAGTCACTGCCTTCTGGTATGAAAGGTAGTCTTAATTGCTTTATAAAACAACATGTAATAGAAAAGTAAATGCATTTGTTCACCTTAAATCACATAACATGAATTTCATATTTTAAGAAACAGGTGTTAGGAAAAATGAATATATGTAAACATTATGTAATGAGTCTAAGTTTAATTTGATTTATAATCAAGTTTAAATTGGTTTACAGAATATTTTCCTGCTAGGGAGGGGCATGTGTAATATTGAATTACAAATGCCATGCATGTTAGGGTGGCAAAATGAATTTAGATCACCTTAGTAATTGAAGTAAGTCTCTGGTGTTACTGCTTTCCTTCTCCCCTCCATTTCCCAGAATGTCCAGTAATAAGTAACCACTTACTTCTTCTTTGCCATAGTAGGGGGGTTGTTATTGTAAGCAGGGAATAGAAACCTAAATGCCCATAGTTACAGGCAAGTAATATAAATGAGTCAAGTAAACTACATGGGAATTTGTGAATTTCAACCTTGATACTGATCTGTAGAATCACCTGGAAACACAAGAAAAGTGCAGAATCTCAGGCTCCATTCCTCAGAGTCTTCATTTTAACAAAATCCCCAGGTGATAGGTATGTGTATTAAAGTTTTAGAAGCACTTGAGAATTTCTGCGCCACTCTTGAGGTGAATTTTGCCACATAGTTTAGTTTTCCACTCTAACAGCAGCCAGAAATCTTTTAATTAAAATAATCAACTTTTTAAATATTGGGCATAAATTCACACTTTTCAAGAAGAAACTAACTATTCAGGGGCACCTGGGTGGCTCAGTCGATTGAGCACCTGACACTTGGTTTCAGCTCAGGTCGTTGATCCCGGGGTCATGGAATCCAGCTAAGCTGTGTCAGGCTCCACCCTGAGCATGGAGCCTGCTTAGGATTCTCCCTCTCTCTCCCCCTCCCTCTGACCCTTTCCTTGCTTTTGTGATCGCTCTAACATTTTAAATTTTAAAAATTTAAAAAACAATAAACTATCTATGCCAGACATGACTTTGGGCTCAGTTTGTGAATCATCAGTTTGCAACCTTTGTTTTCTAGGTAAGCTATTGCTTGATGGTATATGTCTGTGTTGGGTGCTTTAATAAGTAGTTGTAGGAGATGGATTTGTTCTTCAGCTTGATCGTTGTGCCCTTGAGTCCTCCTCAAGGAGTCCACTCTATAGACCTTACCTTGTTTTCATGGCTGTAGTTAACTGCAATAGAAGCTGGACTTTTTGCCATGGCATTAAATGTTTTCTGTAGCATGTATGTTTTGGATTTTGGATGGTTCACTTTCCCCTTGCTCTTCCCCATTTACTGCTTTTCTGATTTTCCTAGATTATAAACTATTTGGGAAGATACTTATAGATAGTAAAGAGCTAAACAACAAAACAACTTAGTTATATCCTATCCCTCTAGAATCTAGAGTAATATAAAATAGAAGGATGAAACTTACTGAGTATCAGGGAGGAACCACCTGCTGATTGAGCGTTGTTGGATTCCTTGCATTAGTGACTCCCATTGTGCAGTTAATTTGTAAAATTTATACCTAGACCTGCAGGGTTTGAACAAATTTAGTCATTTATTTCAAATAAGTAATCATTGGCTATTAAGGTACCAGTGAAATAATAGACTTCGACTTGTGATTATGCTTTTTCTTCCTCTTGTAGGATCTAAATGAATGCCTCTTGTACGGTAAAATATATTATCAACTTAGAATCTTAGCCAATTGCTCTTAAAGTACTGTAAATAATACCCTAATGTTTGTATAATTGTGTGCAGCTATATTATGCTTATTAGGAATCATATTAATCCAAATAGAAATTAAAACTCTAGATACAATTTGACAATCTTGTGTTAAAATTTGATTCCGGGTCCCTCTGACATAGTAATTTTAGAGTGAATTAAAAATGGCATCAACTCATTCTTTTCAGTTAGGTAGCTCTTGGCTGGGTAAGAACATTGTCCTTAAGATTCTTTCAAGGAGAACATAAGAACTGTTTTAGTTTCTGGGCAGATATACTGGGAAAATAATTTATAAAGTAGAGATGGCAATGTCTAGAATGTAGTTGAGTGTTCTAGATTTGGTTTGTTATTTTATTTGGAAACAGTTCCTTAGTTTTAGGTCTTACTGGCTACTGCAGGTTTTCTGTACTTAATTTGTGTTCCTGCATAGAACTAAAACTTTCAAGATTTATTTTATTTTTAATCCCATTATTTTTCTGTTTAGATGAAATTTCACTTTATTTTTCCAGAGATACTCCATAGAGAAATTGGCATAGAAGGTGATAAAAAACATGTCTTCTACACCTAAACGTAAAACTTAATGAGACCTATTAATGTTTGATTTAGTAATTACGTCAGTAGGAAAACAAGTCTGTGCAGGTCTGGAGCTAAAGTTGAGTTTCACATGTCACAGATCTTTAGACATCTTATGGACTATACTCCAGAAAGACATTTGTAGTTGCTTCTAATTCTATAATCCTCCCTTTGCTCTCAGTTCCATCTTGTTGCTGTTTCTCTTACTTGGTACCTGTTATTTTTTAATCCCTACAACTGCTTTTTTCTGTTTATATTGTTGAGTTATTGTGTCCAGGCTTTCGTAAGTAATCAGTGGCAACTAAGAATAATAAAACAGTTGGGGAGTAGGCTTAATGTTGCCAAAAGCCAGGCTTTTTTTTCTTTCTTTTCTAACATTTACCTAGGTTTTTTGCTGTTTTCTTTTTTTAACTATTCCTCTGGAATATTAATCATTGATAATCTCCCACCTGTTAAAGGAGGAGAATTTTACTGACAATTTTAATGGCCAGCATGAGAATGAAAATGTCATTAGTCACAGAATTTGCTAATACTTTGACTTTCACTTATATACATAGTGCAGTGGAAGAAAGTCTTAGTATTTTGTGGTAATGTAGTTTTTAGGATTTTGAAAAGGGATATAACCATTTGTGGTGTAGTTTGTTTTGAAGATAACTGTATTTTGCTCGAAGCGATTTGCTGTAAATTCAATTGATGCTTCATAAGCCAATTATGAAGCCTGTATTATTAAAACTGGCATGTGTAACTGATAATGTAAGAAGTTTCACTTCACTTTTTCTTATGTACCATAAATTGTATTGGCGATATAATGTTAGATGCTACATATACTTGGGATAAAATGTCACTTGCCAGTTTGATTAGAGATGGCTAGGTTTCAGTAGTTTAAGACTAAGTAGACTTAGGAACTTTATTGATGTATAGAAGACCTTTATACAGCTGGTGTGGAAGCAGCTTCAGTCAGCCAGGTACCTAGGTTGAGCTTAGAATGTGAGTTGTGGAAAATTGAATCTGGGTAAATTTCTTGAGTTAACACCTTTAAAACTGTATAACTCTTCAAACTGAGATAAAGGAGTTTGAAGCTTACAGTTAGCTGAGATCTTGGTGAAGTTAAATTGGACCATTCACTGCATAACATTGTTGATTACATGTTACCAGTATTAGAGCATTTACAGGCACAGTGAGGCTTAGATGACACTGTTGCATCATATTCGATATAAAAAAAAGCATTACAGGCAACAGGATTCAGTATTCTTCAGTTCTTTAACTGACAGTATCAAGTGTTGGCAAAAGAACTCCTTCATACAATTGCTGGTGGGGAGTGTAAGATGGTACTCTGGAAAATGGTTTGGCAGTTTCTTACAAAGTAAAGCCATGCAGTTAACCATATAAGGCCATCTTGTTCCTCTTCTAGGTATTTATCCAAGAGAAATGAAAATTTTTACACCTGTAGCCTTGTACTTGAATATTGGTAGCAGCCTTATTCATAATAGCCCCAAATTGGAAACAATCCAGATGTCCATTAAAAGGAGATTCAATAAGGTGTGTGTGTGTGTGTGTGTGTGTGTGTGTGTGTGTGTGTAGAAACACAGTGGAGTACTAATTAATAAGGGCTTAATTATTTATGAATCTCAAAAGCATTTTGGCATGTGAGAGAAGTCAGACACAAAAATCTACACTTTTATGATACCACTTATATGAAAATTTCAAAACGGCAAGAAAATATTTTCAAATAGTAAAAGTAGATGAATATTGTGGTAATGAAGGTGAACGTGGTGAATAGGAGCATGAGAGAACTTTTTGGAGCGATAAAGTTCTTTATTATGATTGTGGTGGTTCCAAGACCTGTTTGTTAGAAGTCATCAAAGTGTACATTTAAATTGGTGAATTCGTTTTGTAAATTATTACAAAATTAAAATTCTTTAGCTTGTTATGCTGTCTCTTAAGTATTAGATGGTATGGAGGTTTACAAAGCTAAATTTTAAAGTTTTACTGTATCTTAATCCCAGGCTAGATCTATATAGCCTATCATTTGAGATTATCAAAGAACAAATTTGAGTTTACTATTTTGATACATCTTAGGTTGTGCTCTGACTTTGTGAAGCAAAAGGAAGACTATAATCTTGAGAATAGTTGTGGTAATCAAAGAGTGTAAGTCAGTCACACAAAAGATGTTGTGGACGAGTAACTCTGAGTCTGGTACATTTGAAATCTTTGGTTGTGAATAAACTTTAGGATGCTTTAAATGGCACTTTTTACTTTTTATCAGAATGGTGGTAGCTTTGATCAGAAAGTGATAAATGAAGGTGGCTTGATGTCTATCAAAGACCAAAACATCATTACTTTTAACGCTTTTTTAGAATATTGCTACTAAAGAGTTCTGTTATTAAAAAAATAAAGATATCTGTGTTTGTCCTGGTTGGTTTAGGAAGTTGCAGTAGTTTTGTCGGACCGCTCTATGAATCTTAGGAAACCCATTTCTATCAAGGTTCTTAACTATTCAGTAGATGGCCGTTTTATTTCACACTGGTAAATTCATTTTTAAATTACACACTATTTCAAATAAATGGAAAAGGGCTGAAAATGACCATGTTTGATATAGACAAATGTTAAGATTCTGGAAAATGTTAAAGTATCCCTTATACAACCGTCCTAAAGTTAAATCATTCCAGTGTGATTCTGTACTAGTACATAAGCTGCATATTCATGTATATGTAACAGATTTGTTTACACCACAAAATTTACATAAGTGGAATCTTCTTCACTGGATGTCTTTTTGCAGCTTTTTTCCCAGTTAAAATAATGAAAGTGGCAGAATCTAAAATGTTTTAAGAAAAAATAGGGGACTGATGGTCTCCTCAGGGTTTTATCTCAAAAAGTCATAAAAGTTCTTACTAGAGAAACAGTATAACATCAGAAAAGAGAATTAAGTACATACCTAAGAAAACCACCAATATTTTGTTTTAAAAAAGGATTGTTCTCATGTAAACCTTTAGCCTTCAATCAGCTTTTCAGTTCACTTTTAAATTAACATCATTGTAGACTTGATTGCTAAAGTTACACTCTGATATATTTATAAATCATAATAATGCCTGGCTAATTGCCATCTTAATTTTTGTTTAATTTTGCTTTGGATTGGGATTAACAAATTTAGGGTGTGGTTTTTTACATGGATAATCTAGTAGCTACAGCGGTTGTGAGAAAGTGTTTCGAGGGAAATGTAAACCTAAGGGAAGTATTTTCTAGAGAGGCTGTTTTGAATTAGAAATCTTTCTAAAATGAACCATACTGGTATGAAGGATAAGCTCAATAGGATTTTACCCCTGTTTGGATGGTTGTGGTTGAAGATAATGGTACTGTGGTATGGTGGTTTACTATTGAGTACCTGTTATGTACCAATTACATTACATGGGTTTTTACCCCCCAAATTCAGAACAACACTTTTTGCTGTTAATGTTATAATAGTCATAGGTTCTGTTGAGCTTAATATTAAAGGCCATGACCATTTATGATAATTTTTTAGTTCCCATCCATTGTCATTTTGTTGACCTACTGTCCATTCTCACTGGTGTGTGCTTGTGTATACATAGTGTGATGAGTAAGTAGCCTTTGAATTTAGGGTTTTTTAAGAGTCTGAGTAAACTAAAGTGAACTAAAAGTTCCTAAGACTCCTTTATCTTTACACTGAATGAAAAACTATCTTTTGATAATCAGTGCTCAGAAAAAACGGTATTGTAGAATAGCTGAATTCCACGTGGGGTGTGTGTGCTATTTCTGAATGAGTTGCCCCTATTAATGCTCAAACGAATTCCTCCAAAACACCAGTTTCCTGGATATTATTTGAAGAGAATATTTTCAGTAGATTGGTTGTATCAAGTAATTGTTGGAAACCCAATCTTTTTTTTTTTTTTTTCCTAACTTCCTAGTTTTTATCTGGTCATTTTTTCCCCCCTAGAACAAATTCTGTACAACATAAAACAAGAGTATAAACGCATGCAGAAGAGAAGACATTTAGAAACTAGTTTCCAACAGACAGATCCATGTTGTACTTCAGATGCACAACCACATGCATTTCTCCTCAGTGGGCCAGCTTCACCAGGTAATAATAAACTTAAAGTGAAAGGAAATGTTATTTAGTATGGTGACTCAAACTTGTTTTTCTCCCCTTTGATTTTAAAAGAATACATTTATACAAGTAATGTGTGACCTCTTAAAACATGGTACAAAGTAAGTACTTCTACCTGGATTCCCACTATCCAGAGACAACCACCTAGTTATAATATCCCCTAAGTGAACTTTCCATAAGTAATATGATTTGTACCCTTCATTGAGAAAAAAAAAATAACATACCATGTTCTGTTAAGTCTAGATGTACCTTGCCACAGTTGAATATTCTGCCATTTTATGGATTTCCCATAATAATTTAACCATTAATGAAGGTAATTAGACTGAATTTTTGGTATTACAGTATTTACAAAAATGTCCTTGTACATATACCCTACTAGGGTAGATTCCCAAAGGTGGAAAGTGGCTCTTAATGTTTAGTAAAGTTCTCAGCAAGATAGTTTTTCTTGTGATGATAGTTGCCTTCCTTCTCTTCCCTATCAGCAGGGATAAGAAAACCTGGCAGAATAAAAGAAAACATTCAGGGGCTGCTGGCTGGCTCAGTAGGTAGAGCATCCGACCCTTGATCTCAGGGTTATAAGTTCGAGCCCCACCTTAGGGGGATAGTTTCCTTTAAAAAAAATATTCAAAGACTATAAAAAATAAAAATAGATTAGGAAACATAAAATTGTTCAAAACTAAATTCTGCAATGTTCTTGCCAATTGGGGGTGGGGTGCTGGTATGTAAGTGAATGAAACCTTGTTAGGGAAGGTTAAGGGTAGAGACTAGCCTTAAATCAGCAGGAACCAAGTTCATCATCATTCAGTCAATTTACTTACAAGGTCGATTAAGTGGCAGCCTCAACTAAAACTACGCATTTGGAAGTAAAGATAGCCTTCATGGTTACGGATTAGAGCTGGTATACTTTAATCTTGTGATAGACACAGCTCTAACAAGGATAATTAGTTAACTGATCCCAACCAAGCAATTTACAGAAAATCAAGTGAAGCAAGAGGAATTGGGAGTACTAGAGAGAGACACACAGAGCAGGACAAACAACTGATAGCAAATCTGTGTATTTGAGTGTGTATAAAATACTTGCAGCACTTTAATGCACAGAAGGGTAGTACTCAAAGCCTGTGTTTAAAATGTAACTATATTCCGGGAATCAATGAAGTTTCGATAAGATTTAAAAATCTTCATATAGCAAATAATCTGAGTGTTATTTTCAATACTTGCAGCAGTCTCTTTATGATTGCTCTAAATCATGTGCTTTTCTTTAATGTTATACATAGGGACTTCATCTGCAACATCCTCGCCATTAAAAAAAGAACAGCCCTTATTCACTCTACGGCAGGTTGGGATGATCTGTGAACGTTTGTTGAAAGAACGTGAAGAGAAAGTTCGAGAAGAGTATGAAGAAATATTGAACACAAAACTTGCAGGTATGCGATGAGCTTACTTTAAGATCTTCCAGAAACTCACTGTAAGGAATGTATTATTTTCCACATATCCTTCATGTCAGTTAACTTACCCTGTCTATCCACTGGTTACAGTGTGTTTTCTAAGAACCAGAGAATTTCACTTCAAGAAAGGAAATGAACCTTCCTGTAGCTCATGGCCTTCCTTAGTGACCTCAAGAAATAATATTAGTTAGCCATGTAGATCAGCAATAATATTAATGTGAACTAGATTTTTTTGGTTTTCCTGTGCTGAAAACTTGATTTCAGCTATTTACCTGAATTTGGTTTTGGATTTTTAGACTACATCTTCTATGATAACTTTTCCATCAGTCTGGACCCATTTATTGTTATGGTAACTTAATCAGGATTTCCCTGATTTTTTTTTTTTTTTTTTTTTTACAATGCAGATTTTACTGGGTATTGATAGTATTAAGTTTTCTTATTCTAAAGTTGTTAAATCAAGGTGCTAATATAGGCAAAATTTGCTTAGTTATGAGATCTTTTTCTGTGACATCTGATTAGGTTACAGGTGGATGCTTTTGGATATATTAAGCTTTTGTTTTCCTGTTTCCCCTCATTGCAGTAAACTGCTATTCATAGATCACTTACTATAAACTTTCAGAGCAGAGCAAGATGTTTTTATTTCAAGCCCTTTATTTTTAATAGGTTAGGAAATAAGCTCCCCCAGCCTATACGTAGTCATGTAATTTGGACTGAAATGTAGGTTTCCTCACCAAACTTTGTGCTCTTTCCATTTGATAACACTATTATTATTATTATTATTACTACTACTACTACTACTACTACTAAGGTTATGTGTCTGATTCAAAGGGCCAACTTAGAATTGTTTCATTATACATACTGGATTTCTCAGTTTATCTGGCTCTAATAGTACATTTTGCAAATCATGTATTTGATATGTATCTTTACTTATAGAACAATATGATGCATTTGTGAAGTTTACGCATGATCAGATAATGCGACGATACGGAGAACAGCCTGCTAGTTGTAAGTATTTCATCTTTGAACTGAAAAGACAATTTAAGAGGACATTTATTATAATTATATACTCAAGAGAATTTAACAAAATCATGCAGAAAAAGTCTGGAGGAAATAGGCAACAAAACTTTATTAAGGCTTACTTTTGGTTACTTAAATATGTAGGGCGATGTTGGGGATGAAGATCTGGAATGTCTTTGAATTTTAACCTGGACTTTGCACTAATTTTCCTTTTCCTCCCCCTTTAGATGTTTCATGAATCACGTTTTCTGCATTTGTGGGCTGCCTTGTTCCTTGTTGAATTGTTGCGAGAGGTCCTAATTATGACATGCAGAAATGCCAATACCCCCCTGTGAATACAGGTTATTTCAAGCTTTCGTCAGTGGCAACCACTCTTAGGCAGCAACTGGTTTTGGATATTTCCCTGATGTCAGTACCATCTGGATGTGGACCTTTGCTACCTGTATTAATGCCAGTGGCCTCATTTGCTGTATCATTACAATTTGGCTTCTTATATTAATATGTTTGAAAAGGATTAAAGCTGGTATTCTAAGAACATGCCCTTCACTGGTTGTGTAAATAAAACTGTAGAATGACACTTCAGATGAAGTTAGTGTGATTTTAATTGTGCACTACAACCAAGCTGTAACCAGTTATTAATAATCTAGAATGTAATCCCAGGACATTTTTATTGACGGAGGGAGGGCATTTCTGTATTCCAGGACTTCTTGGGGTTTCAGAATGGATTTTTTTTTTCTTAAGTTTCCTTTTTCTTTTTTGGTAGTTTTTATTTATTCTATCAATCGATTTAACAAATGTTTATTGCTGCCTTTTTTCCCCTCCTCCCCCAGTGCATCGTTGTTTTACTGCCCTTGTAGTACTGGAATTTAGTTGGAAGAATAAAACATTTACTTCTAATCTGCTTTAATGTACAGATGGGTAGTACTTGAATAAAGCCAGTGTTTTAAATGTAAGCATTTTTCAGGAATCAATGAAGTTAATTTTCCAATAAGATTTGAAAATCTTTTCATATACCAAATAACCTAAGATTTGAATGGTATTTTCAAAAACAGTTCTGATTTCAAATTGCTTATAACTGACTGCATGATAGAATGTTACATAATCAGTTTTAACAGCTGTAGAATATTTACCTCCAAGATAAGAGTAGAATCCAAGTTTTTTTTTTAAAGGATGATAGATGAAAACATGATTCATCACATTTAACTCCCTTTCCAAACACAGCTTTGCTATAATGAAGTGAGCAAAAAATGATTTCAGTAATTTCTTCTGTTGAATTCTTTTAGCATATTTCCACCAATTAAACCAATCATAAATGTACTGGGGCATATATATTTAAAATTGACCTAATTAGTCAAAGCGAAGATTTTCTTTTCCCCCTTTTTAATTTCGGTGATTATACTTCATCAATTCTTTGTCTAAACAAGGCCAGGGCTTGAGGAGTTTCACAAGATCCTCAGAGAATTCATATGCCCATTAAATGGTTGAGAAGCACTGGTGTAGCACAGGGTGACCATAAACTAGGTGGATAATTCTACCTAGCTTTAATGGACTAATGAGATTCTCAAACTCAGCATGATTGACAATTTGGGCCAGATCACTCTGTTGTGGGACTCATACTGTATATCCCAGGATGTTTAAGCCATCTCTGGCCTATACTACTAGATGCCAGTAAGCACCCCCCAACCCTTAACAACCAAAAATGTACTAACAGATATATTGCCACATGTTGGGGACTAGGAAAAGAAACAGTCCCCAGCTGGGAACCACTGGTATGTGGGCGTTTCTAGGAGAATGCAGGCAGTAAGTTGGAATATGGAGGGGGAGTGGGAGTAGAGTGTAAATAGATTTTATCCCTTCTTAACCCCAGTAAGGGCAAAATGATGAACACTCTTAACAAATTAAGCATGTGTGAGTTTTCACAGATTTAAATTTATAAAAGAGCTGGTTTAACTTGGAAGGCAAGATCTACTAAAAGGAAAATCAGTACTGGCAATCTGAATGGAGCCACAAGTAATAAGTTTTAATTTCACATTCAAGTTGGATCAAGAATAAAATTTCTTCCACAGCTAAATTTCTGCTTATTACCTTACTAAAAGTTCTAGCTTATGGGCTCCTGATTTTAAGTAATGTGTGAGGTAATGCCAGAAAATAAATGTAAACAACTTCTTGGACTTAGTTGTAAATGTAATTTGATGGATCCAGTAGTTGATTACTCTAGTCCATATACCAATTATATTTGATCTTAGTAAGAAAGATTGTATTAGCTACCTAGGGATTCTTAATTCCCAGAGATCCCTGAAATTGCTTTGTAACAGATAGTTATAGAATTACATGCGCTAAGTCATTTTATTAAAAGGCAGTGCTGGTATGTGCTGTACTTAGGTTGCTATGTACAGTAATTGGTGTTAATAAGCAAATATTCTAAAGCATCTAATAGCCTGTCCCTTGCCTATTGCTAGACATGGCTTTAGCAATGCTCTGCTCCTGTGCTTGCATTTGGTAAGGAACGTTAGATCCAAATCCCTGTCTCACTGAAAGACGACTCTTCTCTATTACTGCATCCATTTTCTACCAAATCATACCCAAAAGCACAATAAGCACGCTATTAAAATTTAGGGCACTTGCGTGGCTCAGTCAGTTAAGCATTGACTCTTGGTTTCAGCTCAGATCATGATCTTATGGTTTGTGAGTTCAAACCCCACGTTGGGCTCTGAGATGACAGCTCAGAGCTTGCTTGGGTCTGTCTCTGTCTCTGTCTCTCTCTCCCCCCTCCCCTCATGCTAGCACAAACTCTCTCTCAAAAATAAACATTAAACAAAAATCTTGATACTGTGATCCCTCTTCCTATTTTTCTGCTACCTCCTTTACAGCAAAAGTCAAGAATTTTCTAATTTTCCTCCCTTGCCTTTTTTTCACCAACTTCTTTTAGGAAAAATTCATAGAAAGTGGCAAACTTAATGTGAAAGATTACTTTGCTGTATTTGTTTCATATGTATGTTTTTAACTTTCAAAGAACACATACATGATTTATCTCAAGAATAAAGTGGTTCTTCTATATAGAACTTTGATCCCATTATTCTACGTAAAATACTTCCCTAATTTAACATGCAGGCCATAGTTAGATTTTCCCATTAGTTCCCCAAATGCCGTTTGCAGCTTTTTTTTCTCCCTAAGTAGGATTAAATCAAGATTGTGACTTTCTGAACAACTAGACCTGTTGTTTCCTTGACTGTTTCTCCATAGTATCATTAATTTAAACCTTTTATATCACTTTGAACTTCTATAAACTGGAAGTTAGGTCTAAAGTATTTAATTAAAGTTTATTTAGGGAGGGGGAGGGGGCAGAGACAGAGAGGGAAACAGAATCCTAAGCAGACTCCACACTGGCTGCATGGATCCCAAAGGAGAGCTCGAACCCCTGAACTGTGAGATCATGACCTGAGTGAAACCATGAATTGGAAGCTTAACCAACTGATCCACTCCAGCGTCTCTAAAGTTTTAATACAAGATGATGTTGTAGTGTTCCCATTATCACACAATGTATGGCTTTCCCAGGACCATTGATAAGTTTGGACATTTGTTAGGTCATTTGATACAAGATGCCTGTCGGACTTTTCTCCACTACTCCTATCAACTACCAGTGATTTCCATGGTGCTAAGTCTAATCAACATTTGACTTTGAAAAGTGTTTCAGTTGGTTCTACATACTTTTTTTCCCCCCTTTTCCCTGCTGGCCCAATCTTCATTTTTCTAAATGTTAAAACATACATATGCCCCCAGGGTTTAACCTTGGGCTCCTTGCCGTCTCTGTTCATACTCTGGTGATCACATCTAATCCTAAAGATAGAAGATTATATTAACCTCTTGGTTAAGCATCCAGCTATTAGTCTTGGCTCAGGTCATGATCTCAAGGTTCGTGAGTTTGAGCCCCGCATTACAAGTGCAGAGCCTGCTTGGGATTCTCTCTCCCTCTCCTTCAAAACAAATAAACTTTAAAGAAATTTATTTGCCTTGATTGAAGTAGGAAATCACTAAAAAAAAAAAAAAAAAAAAAAAAGATTCTGTCTATGGAGACATTTCCACTTGACGTCTAATAGAGGTTTCAAAACTTAGGTCTAAAATCAAACTCATTTTTGCCTCAAACTTTTCCTCCTAATCATGCCCAGTTAATGGCATCTCTATTCTAGTTTCTCAGCCAAAACAGTCCATCTAGTCTTGGTTCCATCTCCAGTCTCACCATCTCTACTATAGTATCATGTCTTACTTAGATTAGTCAGTGATTGCCCAATTGTGGTTGTGTGGTCTTTGCTTTGCTTCATCTGTCTCCTTAACACCTATCCCAGTTTCTTCTAGCAGTCAGAGTGATCATTAAAGGCCTAAGTCTTTTACTTAGATGGCTTCCTACCTAAGTAAAAGTCAAAGACTTTTACAATGATTTACGGGGCCCTAAATTACATGCACTCTACCCGCCCCCGCCTTCCTTAATTCTGGTCTCTTGCCCACTCACTCTGCCTATCCCACATTGGCCACCTCTGCTGATCCTCCCATGTAATTTGCATACTCCTGCTGTTCTCTGCCAGCAGTGCACTTCTATATAACTTCAGGGGTAAATCTTTTACCAACTTGTTCAAAAACTCCTCTCGGTGAGACCTGCTGTGACTACTATTTAAAATTGCAGCATGATATCCTGATTTTGTTTTCTTTTTTTCTGTAACACATACTATATAATTATCTGTTCTGCTCCCTGTTAGAGGGCAGTGAGGGCAAAGATCTTTGTTCACTGAAGTATCACAGTGCCTGGAACAGTGCCTAGAGCATGGTATGTACTCAGTAAATAGTTTTTGAATGAATTGCAAACTACTTCAGGGTTTGCAGAGTAGTATTTCATTGAACAAAGATTTACTGAATCAGAATTGGTTGAGGTTTTACTATATTAAGAAATGGACACAGAACTGAGGTGACACTGAATGCTCCAGAAATCCCACAAATGAGCTTGGTGAGCTTTACTTTCGTAGCTTTTTTGGATATTCACTATAAAAACAACAGTTTCCATCCTGCTACTCTGACCTAATCTTTAAAGGAGGTAATAAGAAAAGTTCCGTGCATGATATGCATTCAGGTAGCATGAATTCAACTAAATGCTCAACAAAAGAAAAAGTAAAGCAGGGCTACTACTACTCAGGGTGGCTCAGGTAAACCTGTGTGTAATGAGGCCAGTTCCTCTGTACCTTACAGTGTAAGCATTTTGCTGTATGAGTCTTCTTGAAATTCAGTTTCTAAACATAATTTTCTCTGCTGCTCACTGGCACCATTTGAAAGCTGGAGGAAATCACACTGTAGATAATGATGGTGTCTTCATATTAACAAGACACGGAATACTGGAAAACCTTTCCCATTGTCAACTGCCTCACTTAACACAGGCGATAGGTGGAAAATCCTCAAAATCATCCATAGATTCCTTCCTTAGATTTCACCAACTGTTATCAAAAATGAAACACATGGTGAAGGCACATTTGACTGGAGGGGAATGAGAAAAAATATTGAGCTACTTGCTGTGAAGATAAGTCATGGAGACTTCACAGAACAGAAATTTATTCTTTGCTCTAATCCTACCCATTTGACAGAGGCTCTGCCCTGGATTCCAAAGTGTCAAATGCTTCTATTTGTCCAGTTCCTTCCTACGGTGGTGCTGTTTGTGTTTGCGTATCACCAATTCCTTAATTTTGAAGTTGTTAACTCTTTGTGTACATATGTACATGTGTTTACTGCTCCATAAGAAATCTTGGCATCTTTAAGATGATGGATGAGAAGACCTTTATCTCAGAATAATGCTGCTCTGGTAATTGTCTTTCTCAAAGCTCTACAGGGCTAAATGTTTTCTGTTCTGGCATGCAGTTGATTCTATTTCTGGTATCTTGGGATTTCCCTTTCTTTTAGAGCCACGCAACGTTCTGACAATTTGTTGAGATATAGTGCATCTAACATTTTTATGTTTTTGGAGCAGAAAGGGGGGGAAGGGAACAGTTACCCATTAGTGTCATTTCAGCCCATCATGTTGCCAGAGGACAAAGATACTCTATACTATATGACACAACTTTGCACCCTCCAGAATTGAGGTTTAAGCTATCCATTAAATTTCTTTATATTAGGGACACCTGGGTGGCTCAGTCAGTTACGTGTCCAACTCTTGATTTCAGCTCAGCTCTTAATCTCCCAATTCAGGAGATGGAGCCCTGCATCAGCCTTGCTGACAGCATGCAGCCTGCTTAGGACTCTCCCTCTCTGTGCCCCTCTCCCCACTTGTGTGCACGTTCTCTCTCGCTCTCTCTCAAATAACATTTTAAAAAATTTATGTTAAATTTTAAGTAATTAGTTCTACATTAAAGTTGACCTCAGCACACACAATAAAGGCCTATAATTACATAGTACAAAGGTTTGTCAAACAAGACAGTTTGTACTGATTTTTTTCCCCCTTGTGGTCATATTTGCATGGTAATTTAGGTAAGTGAATACTCTTAAAGATGTCCCAGAATTCTCATGGGAGTAGAACATTAAATAATGAACTTGGGGTAGCTTTGTTTCATTGTTTTGAGTTTCTGTTATGGAAGAGATCCAGATCTCATTCCATTTGGGCTTTATTTTCCTCAGTTGGATATCGTAAGATTGAGATGTGTTTTGTAAAGATCTTACAGGCTCTAGAACTCCACGATGGGTCATTCTGAAGTAGAATATTTACTGTATTTAAGCATAAAGCCAAAGAGCTTGGGATTTAAAAAAAAATTTAGACTAAAGGAAATGAGGCAGCAGAGGCAGTTTTAGAACGTATATAGTTACTCGGAGAAATAAACCTGTAGGATATTCCTTTTACTTACTACACAATTTACTAAAGGGAGGAATGCCAGTTCAAGAAACTGGGGGAGCAGCAATAAGTACTATTAACTGCAAAGAATTTATATTCCTGGATAAAGGAATTTATTACATTTATAAACTATGTGTGCTCAAGAACATTTATAATTTAGAAATGACTATGAAAACTGCAGTGATAATGTAGGAGAGGTTTTAGTTACAATGTAAGCATCTCATTTGTTGGACTCTAAAGTACTCCAAAGCTGTTTGATACATTCCTGTTTGGGGTGAGCAGTCTACTTTCTGGTCAAACATCACACAAGGATTATACATTTCTCTCCAACAGTCTTATGGTGGTTTGTAAATATGACTGGTCTCCTTTTTGCTTTCTAGCAGCCTCCCCATGTTAGCCTTGCCACATGGTCAGTCTTCTGTTTGGTAGGTTTTATAAATCCTAAAAGTTCTAGTTCAGAAACAGCTCTAATAAACCGAGCACTGGAGGCTGTGGCTAAGGAAATTTGCCATATTTTTTTGACAAAAAGAGGTTAAAATCTCAATGTTAAAACATCAGTTGTTAAACTCAAGTACAGTTCAAATACATACTCCTAAATTAAACCGCAACCCTTACTGGAAAACATCAAATGTAATTAGAATCCACTGTCAATAAGACATGAATGGTAAAGTGCTTAACACTTACCTGATTCTAATTTTTCATACAGTCTGAATATTGCTTCCCCTTCAACTTCTAAAAGTACATGATCACCTTAGAAAAACAGAATTATAATAATGACAGTTATGGGATATTTTTGCTGAATTCTGGAGTATGACCTTGATAAAAGTTTTGGACCAAATATTTAGGTTTGGTCTCATTTTAAATTTGGAATAAGTCTTTAGAAACAAGTTATTCTGGGATGGTATGGTTAATATTAACAAGTAATAAGGTTGTTTGGGGCATGTCTTTATAAATCTCTAACATAAGTTTGGAGAAACTATAGACTTCTACTCCATATAAACTTGGACATTATAGAACTGGTTTTTTAAAAAGGATACTGGATAATTTCATTCCTTTCTTCTGAGGTTATAGAATTTGCATCCATTTTTTCAGCAGCTGTCACGACTGTTGCAAAAGCCTTTTGAGAGACAAGACAGAAGAAAATAAAAATCTCTATCATGCCAACTATCTTTTATTGCACTTGATGACTCTGTATGAAGCCAGGGCAAGTACTGCTGCTGATAGCTGGCACATTTTTTAAATATTACACCAAATTTCAGCTTCTTAAAAGTTCTCTTCTTAGAAGGTGCCAATCATGCATATTTTTAAATGGTGACATCTGTTAAAAGGGGACTTTGACAGAGTTAACTTTGTAACGCTCTTCTGAGGATGGAAAGAAGTTATTTATCTTAGTAACAACAGTCGTCCGTGGCCTTGCCAAGCATTCCTTGTACTTCCTGATTGCTACATCTGTTGTACAGCTATTCCAATATTTTTTTTCTTTTATGTGATAAGGGAAACACTAGTTAATAATACACTTCTGTGGAATAACAGAACCAACCTAAACTGTTTAGGTCTTGCTTACTGTGAACTGTGGGGGTAGGTCACATACTTATTCTGACCTGGCACACTCAGAGAATTGGCTTGGTTGAAGTGTGGAATCAGAGTGCAGGAGACTTGGAGTGAGATTGTGAGTGATCTGCTTTTCTGGAGGAGATTTTGCAGTATGAGGGGATTTATGCTTTCCAAACAAAAGAACAGGGCGTTAAAAAAAAAAATGAAAGATGAGTTCCAAAGTACCAAAAGTATTAAAACCCCAGGAGAACGGTCATGGATGGCTAGACAAATAGACAGCTTGCTCTTTTTCCCCTGACCTACCTCTGACCAGTCCACAAGGTTGATTAGCCTGCTACACTCCAGGTGCAGTTTATATGCTATGCAGATGTCTGGGGCGACATTTGGAATGCAGCCTTCTTCACTTTTCAGTGCTTCATTCTAAAAAACAACAGGAAACTAAGATGACTACCTTTTAGAAATGATTAGGAACAAAAGCAGACATTACTGAACCCCCAAACTAAATTCAGGAAACCAGTAAATGGAGTCTTTGGTTTCTGAGAAACTCTCTCACACGTACATACATAAACATGGAGATTGTAATACAGCCTCCCCAAAGACTCCAAAAACCAGATCTCTACTGTGACCTACCACTGAAGAGAAGAGTTTTAATTTGTGTTTTATATGATAAAACTATTTTTTGCTTTAAAGATGAAATTATTCAAGCTCCCCACTACCACCATCATTGAAAACCACTGATTATATCTTCCTACTCAGTATTCTCCTGTAATGCTTAGCATGCTACCTTAAGTGCCATTTTGGAAAAGAAAACCAGGACAGTGGAACATTCTTCATAGATTTTTATGGAATCATTTCTTAAATACCTTTTGTGCCAAGATTACTAGGTGTTTAACCAAGTTTATAACAAATTAACATTACCAAATTGTCAACAGATTATTTCATGTATAATAAACTTACTAAACTGTTTAAAATGATGGCTTGATCTGATCACACAAGGAAGTTTTTAAAATTCTGAACTGTACTGAACTCTGTTTAAAGAACAGCTTTTTTTAAAAGTTTATTTTGTGAGAGAGCATTCATTCGAGTGCGGGAGAGGCAGAGAGAGAGAGAGAATCCCAAGCAGGCTCCACACTGTCAGTGCAGAGCCCGATGCAGGGCTTGATCCCACGAACCGTGACATCATGATCTCAGCAAGAGATCAAGAGTCAGACGCTCAACCAACTGTGCCACCCAGGTGCAAGAATAGCTTCTTGGAACCAGTAAATGTGTCTGGATTTTAGGAGTTTCATCCCTGCCAGATGATTGGCCTTCCTCTATACTCAGCTCTTGAGATACTTTCTCAGAGTAGATCTTTCTTTGATTTAAAATCCATGATGAAATCACAAACTATTTATTTCTTATATTAGAAACAACCATTTGGATCTTTTAAGTAATTTCATCAGGTCATACTGTTTGATCCATGATTTGCTGTTATGTCTGGAGGAAACATTTATTTTCACAAGAGTTAGTAGCATTATACTCCAGCATCGTCATGCCTGTGATCCGGCATTTTATCACATGCAGGGGAAGATAATTACACACAATCAAAAGTTGGCAGCATTATTCATGGGCTTAGAAAATGTCCTCTAAAGTCTAAAGAATTTATATCTAAAAGAGGTGTAATGCTGCGCTAACAACTCCCCATTTATTAGGACTACAAATTACATCATTTTTGTGGTAAATGAAGCCTGGGGTCTGCACCAAACTTTTAGAGTAATGAGTATGCTTTTTACCTTGAGATAATAATAGGGATTGTTGAGTGCAGTGTGGAGGGCGATTCTGGGAGCAGCGTTCAGGCGCTCACGCAGGGTGTGGGCGGCACTGAAGTACACCACCTCGTGCAGAGGTTGTGCCTCTGGAAGCAGAAGGTATTCTCTGAAACAGCCAAAGGGAGGTATCTGCTTTTAGATAAGCACAGGTTTATTTTCAGTATAACATTCTGTCAGTCCTCTGGAAGATTGAGCAACTTACTTAAAAAGCAAAATCAAGAACCAAAGACAAACAAATGAAACAAAAGCCAATATAATAGTACAGGTTCACTCACAATTGTACCTCTTTCATATAATATTTTTTAAAACTTTCAGACTTCATTCGAATTTAAGAAACTCAGTATTTCAGTACCTAAGTTACATTTCTGCTCAAAAGCTTTATGGTAGTTCTCACAGTATTAAAGAATACTTTCTTGAAGTAATTGTTGAGAAAACCAAGACAGCTACACTCCTTACCAGAGCAGACCTATTAACTCCTGGCAGGGTTTACAACACAGGCCTCAGACCTGGAATTAACAAGTTAGGGAATTCTTCTGGGATCACAGAAAATGTTTTGAAGTTTCACAGAAATGACACCTGGGAGCTTTTTATATGTTAGAATTAAATTTTACTTTAGAAGACAGAAAAGGCTAAATTTTAGCTTCAGATTATTGGAAAACAAATTATTCATCACTAAAATTTCAGTTAGAAAAACCACTGAAACTTGTGTTTTTTCTCATTTATGAGCTAGATGACAAACCAATTTTAATGAAATCTGAACTTAAGAAATAAAGTTCAGTTTCAGTGTGTAAGGAATCTATCAGCTTGCCTGTGCCCTGACAGTGACATCACTCTTGAGTGGCCTGGAGGGTAGCAAATTGGAAGGGAGAAACTTCGGTAAACAACACAAAGGTAAGAGTAATAAGTCACTAACTTGATTAACGTAGTTCATTTACATTCCTTCATAAAGATTCAGAGGACTTAGTCTAGGCCTGGGCTTTAGTTTAGCCACATGACAGATTTGTTACAGTTCACCAAGTACAGGTAGAAAAAAGCAGCTGCCTTAGCCTAGCCACTTCTTCCTGGTGAAATTACCTTTTTCCCAGTGTCCTGGCTGTCTCTCCTCCTGGGACACAATCCCACTACACTTGCTCCACCTGTGTGGCCAGTGGCTTTGAGGAAGAGAGGAAATGGAGAGGGTATTAACCATGCATATCACTCTTCCCCATCTTAAGAAAGCTCCTGGGCCCCCTGCTCATTCCACTTACAAGCATCTACAGATGCTACTTCCCCAGAGTTAATGAGAATGAAACCCACTGGCAAAGTGCAGGATTTTGACTTGGCGCTAAGGATCCACATTCTATAATTTATGTACTGCTAACCTCTTACTCAAGATTAAATTAGCTATAGCCTCTGGCATAGGTTTTGTAACATCAACTGCCTCCCCAGCTGACTACCTACCCAGTTTGTAATAAATTCTTCCTGCACCGACCTCAGGCTGTTTCTCTACAATCATTTTAATGACTGCCATTAAAAGACCCTGTTGAAGTCCCTGCTATGAAGTAAGGACTGGAAATCAAACAAGGCAACCAGAGTCAATTTCAGAAAAAAATATCTCACATTTTCATTTTTACTTATATTTATTTAATGTTTAGAAATTCAGGTAATTCCCAAGGCAAAAGGCCTGTGTGGATACCCTCAAAGAACGTCCATCAGAGGTAAAATATTTGCCTGTATTTTGTTTACACTGGGCTGCTACGTTAGTTGAACAACAGTGACAAAACATCATCATACATTAGAATTTTTGTCCAACTGCAAATGTGGAGATTAGCATAGAAACATCCTTCTGTAGCTTACTCGCTGGGGGAAGAACTAAGCAGTGAGCCTGGCACTGGAGCATCTCATCTGGATTCAGATCAGAGCTTACAAACAAAAGAGAGGTGGTTTTGTGGGAACTGATAGGACCACTTAGTGTCAACAGGGGCTACAAAGTTGAAGCTTGTATTCTGATGAAAACAGTAACTTAGAAAGTTGTACTTTTAATTCTCAGTAGTTTCATCAAGAGCTGCTCAAGATAAACTGAGAACCGGGTCTCTCAGAGTCCATTGCTTATATTTATCTTTAACAAACATCTTTTCTCCAGGACTCCAAGCTCTGTTCAAACATCTGTGATGTGTCTCCTTGGAGACCGTATGGAGAAATGGAGAGGGACTTTTGATGGATGTCAGTAGAGTAGGACTGTGTCATTATCCAGAAGTCCTAGCTTTGCTCTGGGCTTTAGCTGCTGGGACTCCTCAGGTCCCTTTTAGTTCTAACATGCTACAATCCTAATCTCTTCCTGCCTGGGACAGTCAATTTTGATAAAGACAGTAAATCCTAGTATGGATAATTTTGTGATTTCACAACAAAACACAATTCAATCATGCTCAGCTTTCTTTCAGTAAGTGCTCAGAAAGGAACAGACATAATTAGGTCAAAGATCACAAAAGAGGAATAGCTGTTTGATTTCAAAGCCTACAATTCAGGATTTCTAGGAACTCAGAAAGGAACCTGACATTTGGCCTACAATTATATGTTAAAATACACTACACTTTTTAGCAATAACAATGGTCACAGGTTGGTAAAAGAAAGGAGACAGAAACTCGGGGCAAGAAACTACAGAACAGTAAAGCCCAGTAGGGCAAGGTTAACTGTATGAGTTCTAAAAGGTCAATTCCGGCCAGTAGGTCAGTTCAATGTTGCATTGCATCACTTTTACATGACATATTTCTCACTTTAACCTACCTTTTGTCATATTTGGTTGGTCATTTGGACCTCTTGCATGACATTAGTAATTTCTCCCTAATGATTAGGAACAATGACCCTGCTCCCACACTGTCTCAGAAAATGGAACTTTTCACTTTGAAGGACAGGTCATTTATCAGAAAACTAGTCTGTCTTCAGTGACTGAGCTGTTCTTTTTGGCACTTGATTATATTTAGTGCCTAGCCTGCTGTTTGAACTGCTGTTAAAATACAGAATAAGCAATGACAAATAACAGTTTTTTCCTATACTTTAAGTATTAAATCATTTTATTTTTTATAATTTTTTTTTTCCTCCTACACCATGTCCCAACGGCCTGAAAAGCAGCTTACGTGGGTAATCCTACACAGCTACATAAACTGGCTTTTGGGAAATCTATGCATCAGAATGATCTGGGTTTCCCAAAAAGAAATAATCTTAAAATATAGGCTGATGGACTTCTAAATTACACATCTCAACATGAATTTAGTGCTGATAATAAGTTGCACCGGTATGAAGTCCCTTACTCTGGATGAAAGTGGGCATTATGGCTAGCCGGCTCTGTCTTCTGGGATTGGCCTAGACCCACTGTACTCCCAGCACAGGCAGAGCAAGGAAAAAGTGCAATGCAAACACTCTGTTGTTAGGGTAAAAAACACCCAATTTTCTATTTTCACCCCCACTCCTCCTACCCCAGCCTAATGAACTACATCAAATTTAAATTTGTGTTCTTGAACTGGCAGTGAAGGAATGAACTAGTCATTTGATGAGACATCTTAATAAGGATGGAAAATGAATCAAAATTACAATTCTAAGCTAGATGAAGGGACCTGAAAAGCATAAAGCCTAATCTAGGAAAAAGTGCCCTGGATTGGCTATGGACAGCTATCACCCCAGTGTTATTGGGAAAATAGCCTGATTTTTACCTTTTAAAAGCAACAGACTCACCTCACCAGACTGTCAATGAAGTTGACAACTTTTTCTCTGAGTACTTCAAACCTGGTCTGCTTCTTACTTGTTCTTCTTAATTCCTTCATTTCCAATAAGGACTATGGATGAAAGAATATATTTTTTTCTGGTGATTCTGCAACCAAAAACTCAGAAGAGAACTCTGGGTCCATAGACAGAATGTGCAGAGAAAGAGCCAGATCAAAATGGGTTGTGTTTATTTTTTATTTCTAAGGTCTGGAAAGAGTCTCTCCTCCGAAGTATTTTACTTCAAATATATATCAAGTTGATTTCAGAGAAAAAGAAAAAGGGCAGTTCACTTCATTGCTGTAATATGGTAGAGTGCTCACAGTCTACAACCTATTACTTCATTAAAAAAAAAAAAGGACTTATATGGGGCACCTGGGTGACTCAGTCAGTTGAGCAGCCGACTTTGACTCAGGTCATGATCCCATGGTTTGTGAGTTCAAGCTCCACATCGGGCGCTGCGCTGACAGCTCAGAGCCTGGAGCCTGCTTCAGATTCTGTGTCTCCCTCTATCTCTGCACCTTTCCCCAGCTTGTGCATGTGTGCTCTCTCTCTCTCTCTCTCTCTCTCTCTCTCTCTCTCTCAAAAGTAAATAAATAAGGAAATTACAAAAATTTTTTTTAAAAAGAAAAGGACTTACAAGTAGAAGAAAAAAAACCCTTACCCTTTGGCCATATGAACAGAATAAATTCAATGTGTTCTGCCCTGCTTTGATTGGAAGTTTACTCTACATTTATCATAACTTGGTATCATGATACAAAGAATGTTCTTTACTCTGACAACCAAGATCCTAAAGTTAGAATTATCTGACAAAGATTACGTTGGGTGTACTGTGGCTCAGTTCCTGCTCTCTAATGAATATGCATTAAAAAATCAAGTCCCTAAAATTAATGGGTAGGTTCTTTTGGATTTCTCAGTTTGATCAAACAAAAAAACAAATGGATCAGATAAATAATCAGCCTCCTTTTTGCAACAATGTTCCCATTGTCTCTTTACTGCTAGTTAATTCCTTTTCTAAGGCTAAAGGAACAGTTTCCACCTATGTTGGCTAGTAAATTCCAGACTTTGAAAATAGAGAATGAGGATGGCAGTGGATCAGATAAACAGGATGTTCAATTTATAAATGTGTTACAGAATCTGCTTTGGTCCTGATTGTGGTTTAAAAATAAAAACAAAAACATTTAGGGAGAACTAATCTAGAGCACACACTGAAAAAAACGGAGTGTTTCAAGCTGCAGTTGGAAGGAAAAGTTACCTTCTGAAGATGATAGAGATCTGTCTTCTGAAGTCCCTTTGACTGGAGCCCTGAAGTATCTTCTTCTTCTCTGGCTTCTGCTTTTTAATATAAAACCAATATACAGCAACTAGGGTAAATGCATTCCAGTCAAGAGAACAAATATTTCTACTACTCCACAGGAAATAAAGTACACCATAGTTCTTTAGCAAAGGGAACAGAAAACTGTGGCTGCTAAAAGGTGTAACTGTGCTTCTAGAGAGCATTGAGGCTCTAAAAAAGCCTCCTCCTAGTGTAAGGCAGGTTTTAGGAATTTCACATCCACATAGCTTATTTGGACTAAATCTAAGACAAGAGGATGTGGCTAGAGATTCTGCACTGTTCTCAAAGAATAAATTTCTTCTTAGCTATGGATAATTCTTTGTTCGAAAAAAATATAATTTAAGGTTAAAATATCTAATAAGTTCTTTGTCCCATTTCATTAGCATGTAGCAGAGCCTTAAAAATCTAATCTGATACTGTGACCTACTTAACCCTCTAAATGCAATTTTAAACCCAGACTATAAAATGTAGTTAAGTGTTAAGGAACCAGAGACAGCATATAGTCAAATATTTCTACTTGTCCAATGTATGTGTGTGTGGGGGGGGTATTAATTTTACTTTATTATTAACAGAGTATCACTTCTGAGAATAGACAATACAGATATTTCTTTACACTGGTTTTGCTATAATTTGTAAAATTCTTTATCTTCAGAATGTTAATCATCTTAATCTCTAAACTTCCCATTTCAAAAACCTGCATTCCTTTTTTATTTAGCACATCACAGAATTTGTTTCACAGGCTTATGTTACATTAATTATTATAATACCTGAAGTTTTATTTTACAAAATAAAAACTGATTCCAGTTTTGTAAAAGATTGAAATTTACCTAATTTACTTATATATATTCTTTTACCTTATTTATGTCCTTAAGGGTGTCCCCTCACTGTCACAATAACTACAGTTAAGGGGCATTTTAATTATAAATGAAAGAAAAAAAGCAATGAGCTGGCTTGTGAGAGGGGAGCTGGAGCCTGGGTACTAGTACCAGCTAGCTGTGGAATCTGGAGCAAGTACATTCTCTTCCTGGGCTTTAGTCTGTTTGAAACTGAACTCAATGATTTCTACACTAATTTCCAGTCCTTTAAAATATGATTTGAAAAATGGTTCAGCTCATGCTGTAGTGCAAAAGAGCAATGCCTACACACAGCCTGAAGCGAACCCTTTTAGTACTGTACTTCCTCGTGCTGGCTGCTCATGTCACTCCAGGCAAGGACACTTTCTCTTCAACTTCCACTGACTATGCACTTCCACCATGACCTAGCATGGCAGCTGTGGAGAGATATGGAGGGATCTCAGCAAAGGCAGCTTCCTTTAATCCAAAGGATTTTCAAGACAAAGGAACACTTGCCAAACACAGAAAGGATTGATAGACATTCAAGTGTGAAGTATTTTCATCATGCCATGTCCAATCTATGTGCTTACATACCAAGCTGCCTCATTCCCTCAACCTCCCAAATTAAAATTTCTCTAAGTAGGGGAAGATAAAGGGTCTATACTCTTTTTGTTTGTTTTACCGAAAGAATACAGTACTTTAGTGCTAGAACAAGAGCAAGAGAAGAGCCCATGAAAAGTTAATGATCAGTATCAACCCATGGTGCCTCTGGAGAACACGGAAGTCCTGCTGCATCAGAGAACATAACATGGCTACATATACACAGGCATCCCAGCATTCAGCAAATATAAATGACCATGAGGAGGTCAGGCAAAATCAAGGAAATGACAACACTCTAACACGGGAATGCCAGGCTGCCTCAGTTCATTTAGGACTGAAAGATTCCAGCTTTTATAAATCAGATTAAAGCAAATCTCATGCATATTTTGGTAATCAGCATACCAATGAGCCTCATTTTTGTGAAAGTGGTTCACAGCTATTAATTTTTCAGGCTTATAAATGATTTATGCAGTGTTTTTGAAATCTATAAAGATTTTGAATGCTTAAGAAAAAACATCTAAGAGGAGTCCTTAATTATGATGCCCTGCTATGCTCTCCAATCTTTTTCTTTTTGTTGCTTTTTTTTTTTTTAAGGTAAATGTAAGTCCTCTAAACTGTCCATCTGGAGAAAGAATTTTTTTCCTGCAATTTGATGATTTTCATTGTTTAAACCAAATCTGGAAGAGAATCACTTGTCTTATTTGTGATTGTCAGGATATGACAGTCTGAGGGTTGGTATGCTGACTGACCATGAACTACTTTATCTCTTCATCTCTCAAACATCAGAAAATGGGGTTTTCCATGTTATTTTATTTACTTAAATTCATAGCCAGTAGAATTGGCAAGATACTATATTCTCACCATCAAGACTCTGAAACTGGGCCAGGAACTCCTCTATTCTCTTTGCTGTGCTCCCAAGCTGCTTTTCAGAAGAGGACTTAAAAACCTTGAAACATTTCTGAAGTATGGTCGTCAGTTCATCCTTTGCCAACATCCTAGAACACAATCAGTGACAGGAGACATACAGTAATGGGAAAGTTAATATACTTAAAAAACACTCTGCATATTGAATGTTTCTGGTCAGAAAAAGATAGTATAAATTCTTCACTAGTAGCTACCAAATTTGGGGAGAGAGATTTTCCTCAATGTATGTGACATTTCAGAAGTATTTAGAAAAGTTCTCATGATAAAGCTCAACTCAGAAACATACGAAGCTCTAGGCTCACGGCCTGAATGCAGCACTTACTAGGTTTGTAATACAGAGCAAATTACCAAACCTCTCTGACTCTTGGTTTCCTTGTCTATAAAATGGAAATAAGAATTCACGTATTTCACAGGTTAGATGGAGGCTTAAAAATTAAATGAGGACATGCATTTGAAGACTCTAGTACAGTGTTTACCACACAGTAGGCATTTAACGTTAGTGTCCCTTTGCTTCAGATCTAAGTGAGACAAAAATGTCTCTTGAGGCTGTAACACTTAAGCTAAATGAAAGCTTGTTTGAAAGGACAAAAAAAGTCACAATCATTTCTCTAATTATTACCTTCTTAGCTATGTTTTAACAAATTCTATGGGCTTTATAAACGTCAATCAGTAAATCCACTAAATTTTAAAAAAGGTAAGCAATTCTGTGTTTTATATAGCACAGGTGGAATGGTTGAATAATGTATTCAAGGCCACAGAGGAAATCTGTTAGAAATAGAACACAGATTTTCTAAAAATTAGGATCCCATTCTCAGAACCATTACTTATAGGATCTCTCAACTAAGATTCAGTAACAGAATGAAATGGAATTAGGTCAATATTAGTAATTACTAAGTGCCATGACACAAGTATAAAAATTATTTTAGCAAATGGACCTAAAAAATGAAGACTACTATAATTAAAAGTTCTTGTATTAATCATTAAGGACTCAGACAAATCCAGAACGTGGGCCATTCTGCAAGATATCTACCTTATGTTTGACATTTTTCATAATAAAAAATCTGGGAAAAATACTAATATTACTAAGTCAGAAAAAAGATATAAAGCTAAGTAGACTAAGACGACTGAGAAATTAAGCTGGTTACTTCAACTAAAATTTAAAACCAAACCAAAAAATAAAAAATTGTCATACAACCAATAAATATAGAAACTCGTAGGGATGGACAAAAGTAAACTTCTGCCTAGTTTAAAGAAAAAGTATAAAATCTTCCTCCTTCTATAACAATAATTATCCAAAATATTAGTGATCTTTATCTGTGAATGAAAGATGGCTACATGTCAAAGAAAACTAAACCAATACATTTAATTTTTGATTACATTTGACAGTATTTTAAATGTCTGGCTTTCTATTGCCCAGATGAAATTAAACTGTTAAAAGAGTTAACTCAAAGTCAGATACACTTCAACAATCTGTTACACCTGACAAACGTTAGCCCTATTCAAACAGCCAAGATCAGCATTTCCAGGGTCCAAGGAAACAGTCACTGGCCTGCTGGCAGGGGCAGAAGCTGATCACTCACATCAGCAGCGCCCTGAGAAAAAGCGTACCAGGCTGCAGGCAGCTGCTCCTGGCATCTATTTGCAATTTACAAAACAGAGTATTGAGGGGAGCCTGGGTGGCTCAGTCGGTTGAGCGTCCGGCTTCAGCTTATGATCTCACGGTTCATGGGTTCGAGCCCCGCGTCAGGCTTTGCGCTGACAGCTAGCTCAGAGCCTGAAGCCCGTCTTCAGAGTCTGTGTCTCCCTCTTTCTCTGACCCTCCCCAGCTCACGCTGCCTCTCTCTCTCTCTCTCTCTCTCTCTCAAAAATAAATAAAACATTAAAAAAAATAAAAAACAGTATCGAGAAAGGCAAAACCCAGCCTATTATTCACTTTCAGGATGTAAGAAAAAATGTCATTATGTCATATAATTTTGAAATCAAACCGTATTAGTCATAACTTTTAACATGACATTTGTTGGAGGGGGTAGATCCTTCACTTCAGATATAAACTTTCAGGAATTCAGAGAGTTATCACTCTTTTTCTTTTAATTTTTAATGCTTATTTATGAGAGAGAAACTGCGTTGTGTCTGCAACCATAAGCAGGGGAGGGGCAGAGAGAGAGAGAGAGAGAGAGAGAGAGAGAGAGAGAGAGAAAAGACACAGAATCTGAAGCAGGCTCCAGGCTCTGAACTGTCAGCACAGAGCCCGATGTGGGGCTGGAATTCACAGAACTCACAAACCGTGAGATCATGACCTGAGCCAAAGTTGGACGCTTAACTGACTGAGCCACCAGGCACCCCTACACTCCTTTTATTAGCCAAAGGTAATGTTCTTGTTTCCAGAATAGTAAAAGATCTTACACTTTCCCAAGTACTCTCTGGTTTAATATAAAACAAGACTTGAAGTAGTGCTAATAACGTGATCAACCCAATAAAGTCATTAATTGTTTTCAATTAAATTATATATACACAGAATCAACATACACTTGCTATCATCACTAGTATTTAACATCGTTCTAGAGTTCAGTCACTACAACAAATTAAGAAAAAAGAAGTGGTACAAAGAAAAAAAGAAAGAAAAAAGTGGTACAAACATTAGGAAGATGAAATTTATTATTTGCAATGATGTGACTATAAGGTTGGAAATCTAAAAGAACTGCGTAAGTATTAAAGAGTATGAAGGATGTGTGGATGTTAAGACATGTATACATATACACCTGTGTTAACACTTTACATGTACATGTAATCCATCTTATATTAAACTATATAATGGAAAAAAATATTCAAAATGGCAACAAAAACTACAGAAAACAAAGCAATATACTTTATAACAAATATGTAAGACATATCTAAAAAACCCTGAATAAGTGAATAGACATCTTAAAGTTTTAGAGATACAAATTCATTCCAAAAAATTCTGTACTTTTAACATTTTTTGAAACAAAAGTCCACTCGGTATTTGTTTAAACCCCAATAAAATTATCCTAAAATTTATCTGGAAAAATAACTGTTCCTTGAAAAGAGGAAAAAATGTGTATATACTTGAGTGTGTGCAGTCGGGCTAGTAATATATTAAAAAGTATAAGCTACAGTGATTAAAATCAGATGGTACCTTATAGGAATGTACAGGCCAACAGTGAGAATAAGTCTACAAAGAGATCAAGGAATATATAGGAATTTGGTACATAACAAGGTAGGCACTTCTAGTAATTGGGGTAGAGATGGAAAGTAGTGGAAATAATTAGTTTGAGAAAAATAGATCATTAACTCAATATATTTCAGATAGAATAAAGATGTGAGTATGGCACGGGGATAGGGGAAAGAACTAGTCCGTCACTTATAAAATACTAGAAGAAAATAAACATATTTAAGCCTTGTAATATCCAGCATCAGCATTCGTGTGGGAAAACAAATACTGATACATTGTTGGCACAAGTGTTTCTTTATATGTTAGACCCCAAAAGTCTATTATCTATGTATTTATTTTTGTGAAAATAATTACACAAATGTACAAAAACATTCACCCTTGGTGACTACTGTAATAGTGCAGAATTAGAAACAACCTAAATCCATATCAAACAAGGACTGATTAAATAAAATGTTACATTTTCAAAACGGGATATTCTGTAGCTGTGATAAACAATGATATAATGCTAGGGATGACAGTTAACATTTATATGCACACGTGTACTTGGCAGAATTTGACGACTACTATACTATATGATGTAGTTACTGTTATTATTCCCACATTAAGAGATGAGGAAACAGAGACAGAGAAAACTTAAGTACTTGTCTAGAGTCTGGTAAATGGCAATTACCAATTTGATAATGTGATTGGATTAGAACCAAGTTGGGCTTGGCATCCATGCTCTTACCAACCATGCTGCACAACATCTCAAGACACAGTGTCCATGGTAGAATGTTAGGTACAAAACAAATAACTACCAGAACAAAAATGAACCAAACAAATTTCAAAACCAAAAAAATGAAAGTTGTAGAACATCCTATACAGTATGATTTAATACCTGTTTGTGCCTAGAAAAAAATCTAGAAGTACAAACTGCTAGCAGTAGATGACCGGCTTTCAAAATTATAGAACTCGAATGGTAATATCAAAAAGCACTGTTATATTTTCATTTAGATTATTATTAGAGTGACTCCACTTTGGACAAACCAAACCTAATTAAACAAAACTGGAAACTAAAAAATGAAAATTTTAATTTATCCCCCAAAGTTTTTTATAATAGCACCCAAATAGAAAATTAAGGATTGAGTCTAGCCACTAGCCCAGTATTTTTCAAACTGAGTTTTCAAAATGGGTTTCAACCATTACTAAGTCATGAAACCACTCATTCATTCAGTGAACACTTACTGAATGCCTACTATATGCCAGGCACTGTTCTGAGCATTTGGGATACATCTCAGTGAAACAGAAATCCCTGTCTTCGTGAAACTTGTATTCTAACAGAGATGGGGAGTGGGGGGTAGGGCACAGACAACAAACACTATGTCTCATATTACTATGTATATACTAAAAATTGACATTTACTGACATTGACAAAATATTAAGGGGGGAAGTCTGGGAAGGAGCAGATAGGTTTGAATTTCAAAATGATTATTAGGCCTCATTTTGAGAAGATATTTGACCAACCATATGAAAGAGGTAAGAGAGTATCCAGAAGAACTTTTCATGGCAGAGAGAATAATGCATGCAAAGGTCCTACACTGAGTGTATGTCTGGTATATTCATGAACAAGGAGGCCAAGATGGCTGGAGTGAAAAGAGAGATCAAGTTGTAGGAAATGAAATAAGAGATGGGCAATGCAGGGCTAGATCATGGAGGGTCACTATATAGACTGTGGCTTTTATTCTGAGTGAAAAGGGGAGTTAATGAAGAGTTTTGAGCAAAGGAGTGACATTATATGATGTATTTTAAAAGGACTGTGCTGACGTTTTGAGAAGAACCCATTAGGGGAACATGTATGAAAGCAAGGGAAACCAGTTTTACAATTTTCCATGAGAGACCAACAGTGATTTGGACAGGTGGTACCAGTGAGGGGAAGTGGCAAGAAGAGGTTTGATTCTTATATTTTGAAGCCAGAACCTAAGTTTTTGGCTTTCAACAATGGGAAGGATAAAAAGACTGACTACATGAAGATTCTAAGGTTAAAGGGAAGATCAGGCATTCAGTTTTCAAAATGTTAACTTTGAAACATGTATTGGATATCCAAGTGGAGATGTTAATTAGGTACATGGAATAACAGTCTGGCAGTCAGGAAAAAAAATGTGGGCTTTTCACTAAGCCCTGGCACACTGTAATGTTTGGGTGTCAGGGAGAAGAGAAACCACCAAAGAAGACAGAAGGAGCATGCCGAGGTAGGAGGAAACCCGAGAAGGGATCCTGAATGTCATTAAGGAAAGAGTGCTCAACTGTGTTGATGCCGATAGCTGCTTAACACAAATGAAGACGTAGTAGGACTGACCAAGAGATTTAGAAATAGGAAGGTCATGGATGACCTTCTTCAAAGTGGTTTTAATAGAGTGCAAAAACCAAATCAGGTAAGAGAGAATGAAAGGAGAGGAACTGGAGACAGTGTGACAGTGCTTTGAACTCTGGTGGATCCCATTTAGCATTCAGCTTTAAAAATAGGATAAAACTAAAAAGAAAATATCAGAATTATTAAGTATGAAAGCCACCACACTAGATTAAAGAGAAAGGAAAAAACACATTAAGATAGGTCACATTAATGCTAAAAAAGAGCTATTTATCTTTAACCAACTTAAGGCTTATGATACTTAATGTGTTAAAAGCTTTATAGGTTGTTATAAAAGAAATGTTTCCTTAACTAAGACAGAAAGAGAATCATTTAGCAATCATTAAAAACAATCATCTTGCAGGGCGATGTAGTGTTCTGCTTCATCATGCAGAAAGCCAATAATTCCTGGTTAAGTACTGATTATATAAATGTCTGATTGAGAACAGGCTCTAAGGAGAAACTGGTCACTCCATGGCTAATGCAAAAATCCTTTAAATAATGAGTTCTCAAGTTTTAAACAGACATTATCACAAATCAGCTTTTAAAAACATTCAAAAATTCAAACCTGAAATATGTCAATGAAGACTAGAATAAAAAAGTTTACAAAAAACTATATTCATAGAGATTATCTTCTTCAAAAACAACACAACAAAGCAATCATACATGGTAACAAGTGAAACAGAAACCAAAAATATGCATAATTCTTCCTATGCCTTGATATTTCAGGTGAGATGCCACTTCCTCTGTGAAACTGCTCCATCTCCTCAATGGATTTTAACTGTCCAATCAGACCTCACCCATCATAGCACTTACTCCCCTGTATTGTAATTGCCTACTTGTCCACCTTAATCTCTCACTTGGCCAGTGTAGGTAAGAATTAGGGTCATCTTTGTAATCAGATCGGGGGCTCCATATATCAAGCATTAAAAAAAACTTTTTGAAACGATGAACAAGGCAATGGCCCTGCACTGATAGTTTCATGACCCCAGGCCTTAGTGAACAATAATTTCTCTATTTACAAACTGGTTCATGTAGGGGAGCACTTGGAAGTTAGAGTGCCCTTTGTGGAATATCATGTTCTTTTCTGTGTCAAAATGAATACATTAAATTACATCATATAGTTAGAAACAACTTGAGTAAACTAAAATATATACATATTTTAATGATGTACTATTTACTTCAATATTTTTATGCCATATATATTTTATATATTTATATTTCTTTTTCAAAAGAAAAAAAGATGTCAAACTAAGTTTGATTAGCTATCTATTAACATTTTTAACATTTCCTAGCTACCTGCTCATTTTCTAGCAGAAAATAGGCACTAAATATTTGGTAAAGAAAAAGTTAAAATACAAATTCAGATCTTTTTTGTTTGCTGAAATTAAAAAAAAAAACACTACTCACTATTAGCAGTGGAGTATCCTGTTCCAGTTTTGGAACCAATCAGATTAACTGCCTCAAGCCATCCAGCTTCTCCACCAATAAAGACTTTATTTGTACCCTCTTCTCATTCCCCGTTATTTTCTAGAACAGTGTTTCTCAAAATGTGGTCCCTTGGACTATCTGTCCAAATGTTGTGGAGTGCTTATTAAATGCAGATTCCTTTTGTCCACCACACCCAGGTTCCCAACAGATTCAGAATCACTGGGGAGAGGGCAAAAGTATACATGTTTAGAACACCTCATGATTTAGTACATGCATGATTCTTAAGCATGCTAAAGCCTGAAAATCATAACTTTAAAAACAGGAACTATCAACATCTTTTGCTACTGAATGAGCTTCAACAATTCAGCTCTTTGATTTTACCACAAGTGTACAGATGACTATGGAGGACCTGGCATGACGCAGATTCATAACTGGCAATCCTTGTTCTAAGAAATAAATTACATTTTAACTGTACAGTCTCATATACCTTCTGCATGGACAAAGCTAGATCATCAAAAGCTAAATTATGCTATTTAGGAAGTATCATATAGACTGTGGAGCTGTGCTATTTTTCATAACTAGATCTTTAAATCTCATCTAAAGTTGACCTGCAAATTCAGGAAACAATGCATTATTTAGATTCCAAATCTCTAGTCTCTTTCATCTAACCTAAAGTGATCAAATGTTAATATTATTACTTGGGTCATGTTTTTTTAACTCAATGAAAGCTGAGCTGACCTGCTAATATATTACTGTTTAACTCAAAAGCCTCACTCAGAAATTAGAGTAATTTCTTTCAGCCTAATTCCTTCAGCTATCAATCAACTTCAATTTATAAATCTGTTTGTATAGCAAACTCGTGAGGTTACACTTGGGATAAGCAGACTAGACACTGTGGCTCCTTTCATTTATATGTCTATGCTCTGTGCCAAGAAGCCTACTGTCAGGATGGGAGGGGGATTTTGAGGCCATAGAATCTTGTCTGACTGGTTTGTTTTAACATTTGAGGTGTGCTCTGAACATGGACTGCTGGCCACAAACCCACAGAAATTACCTTTTATACTACCTCTCAAATAACTGGAATAGGGCTGAAAAACAGACTTGACTTTGTAGATTCAGATTTAAATTCCAGCTCTGCCAACTGCAGAGAAGTCACTCAATGTTTCCGGCTTTGGTTCCTTATTTGGAAGAAAATGAGATAATCCTAGATGAGTAACTCCCAACTGATGGGGAAGGGGCAATATAAATTCCCTTAAGAAGACAAGCACACTTCTCATTACTCTCAATCCAAGAATCACTGCATAGCACTCCATGGCTACTGATGTGAAATTGCAGTACTCTTCAGGGCCAGCTGATCCATCATGTTCCTGTCAGCTGAGGATTCTAAGACTTTTATCAAAACCCTTAAAACCTTATTATCGAAGCAAGGTTTTTCAAATTTCAAAAGTCTGAAAAATGCTTGGTCAAGTGTTTGATTTCTAGATGGCTGTTCAGAAATTCTCTCCAATAGAAAGGTACATTTTTCTTCTTAAGGTCTTTCACAGCTGACCACATAAAGCCCAGTGTACTCACCTCCCTTACTGCTGGGTTAGCACCATTTTTACCATTTGCGGTTCCCAAATGGTATTTTAAGTTAAATATATTCTTATACAATAATACATGCTTGAGTAAAAAATTAACCAACTCATATCCTGTATAGGGATGTGGTCTTCATGTCCAAAGGTTGAGTGAAAGAAGAAAGGCTATGGAAGACGTGCAGAACCACTGTACTCATGTCAAATTACAACCTTTTATAAAGGCATACCTGCAAGCTCCCTACATGCATATCAATGTCTGCTGCATTCATATTAAAAATAACTGTGATATACAATTCTTTTTCCACTCATGAATATATGACATTTTCCCACATTACAAATACCATGTAAATACACTTTGAAATGGAGATAATTAGCATATAACATATTAGTTTCATGTGTACATGATTTGATATGTGTATATACTGTGAAATGACCACCATAAGAAGTCTAGTTAACATCCATCCAGCACATATTTATACATTTTCTTTCTTGTAATGAGAACTTTTAAGATTTATACTATCAGTAAAATTCAATTACATCCCCAGGGCCTCTTTATTTTATTAACTGGAATCTGTCCTCTTTGACTACCTTCACCCATTTTGCCCACCCCCACCTCTGGCAACTCCCAATCTGTTCTTGGTATCTGATTTCAGTGTTATAGCAGGACTTCCTAATCCTTATGGCTGAATAGTACTACACTGTGTGTGTGTATGTGTGTTTTTGTTTAGCCATTCCTTCATTGATGGGTACTTAGCTTGTTTCCGTGTCTTGGCTGTTGTGAATAGCTGCAATAAACATGGGAGTACTGGTATCTTGAGTTAGCATTTTCATTTCCTTCAGATAATACCCAGAAGTGGAATTGCTAGGTCAAATGTAGTTCTATTTTTAAGGTTTTGAAGAATCTCCACCCTGTTTTCCATAACGACTGCACCAATTTATATCTCCACCAACAGGGCACAAGTGTTCCTCACCACCACTTGTTATTTCTTGACGTTTTGCTAACAGCCTCCTAACAGGTGTGAGGTGATATCTCATTAAGGTTTTGATTTGCATTTCTCTCTTAACATGACTAATCATGTTAAGCATCTTTTCATGTACCTGTTGGCCATGTGTAGGTCTTCTTTGGAAAAATGTCTGTTTAGATTAGATCCTCTGCCCATTTTTTAATCAATTGTTTGTTTGTTTTCTCTATTGAGTTGTATGAGTTCTTTATATATTTTGGATATTAAACCAGATATATGACTTGCTAATATTTTCTCCCATTTGATAGGTTGCCTTTTCATTTTGTTGATGGTTTCTCCTTTACTATTTATTATTTTTTTTCTCCTTTACTATTTAGAAGCTTTTTGGTTTGATATAGTCCCACCTGTTTATTTTTGCTTTTGGTATCAAAGCCAAAATATCATTGCCAAGACCAAAGTCAAGGAACTTCATTTATGTTTTCTTCTAGTTTTGTGGTTTCAAGTCTCTGTTCAAATCTTTAATCCATTTTGAGTTGATTTTTGTGACTGGTTTTAAGAAACACCAGTCCAGTTTTCCCAGCACCATTTGTTAAAGAGACTGTCTTTTCTTTATTATCTATTCTTGCCTCCTCTGTCATAAACTATCCATATATTTATGGATATATTTATTTCTGGGCTCTCTGTTCTGTTCCATTCATCTTTGTGTCTTCTTTTTATGTCAACACCATACTGTTTTGTAATATAGCTTGAAATCAAGAAGGATGATGCCTTCCCACCTGTGTTCTTTCTCAAGCTTGTTTAGCTATTCTGTTGTGGTTCCATACAAATATTAGAAATTAAATACTTTTCAATGATCAAAAAATATTTTGTCAAGTTGATCTATAGTCATTTAAACATGTCAGTTTCCAGATAAAAGGTATTTTTCAAGAGAAATACTGCCTTTAAGGAACTTAACAAAAAAAGTCAAACTGGAAATGTTTCTAGACTATGTTCCACAGTACCTTAGTTTTTCTTCCTAAGTGACATTCAGTGAGCATTTTAAGCTTATTTGTTTCTTATAACTTGAATTGTTTGAAGACAGGTGATGGGAATGTCTGGTTTCCTAAATTCAGATAATTCCTACTTAGAATGCCTAAACTGAGAAGTGCCCTTGACTTCCTGTCCACATCAAATTTGCACAAAAGAGAAAAGAAATCCATTTTGGAGATTCCCAGATTCTTGTAGTGCCAAGACTCTAACCTGTCCTTGCTGCACCTGTCATACTTTTTCCTTAGTGCTTTTTATATTCCTATGTTTCTGACCTCAGTTTAGCAAAATGACTGAAACTTCACTTTCTATTATTGCTTCTGTTTTACTCAGATCCCCAAGTCCATACTTTAGATCTCAGCAAGAACAGTGGAAAGTACAACAGCTGTGATGTCAGATCTGGACTAGAATTCTGGTTCCATCAACAGCTAAGAGATCTCAGGCAAATTCTAAGCCCTATACATGCTTCAGTATCCTGAGTTGTAAAGCGTGGATAATAGTATCTGGCCCAAAGGTGTACTTGTGTACTAGACAGAAAATTTACTGAAAGTTCTACCTAACACAGTGCCTGACACACTGCAAGCCTTTATAAACAGTGGTTACGACTGTCACCATTACTATTACTGCTCATGTTGCCTTAACCTAGTTTAGAATTGGCATTCTTGACCCTTATACCCCAAGATTACCAATGCCAGAAATATGTAGAAAGAAAAAAGCAAGCCCTTCTCTGACAAAGGAATCTACGAATTTGAGAATACTCAATTGGAAAAGGAAGACAATCACTAATCACAAAGATTAAAGAGGAAACTCAGCAAGAATCAACTGGGTGTTGAGATAGGAATGTTGACTTGAATAGAAATCAAACGAAGTCTCAGTTGACATATATAAGTACATAGAAATCTCTTACTGGCATTTAAAAAACTGAAATAAAACAGAGCTTTTCAGTGGCAATCTAGTTTCCATGGGGAGTTATTTTTCCAGATAGCATAAAATTAGTCTCCTATCTTAAGCTGCACCTGCCAGATCACTAACATTTGTATTATTAAGTCTCTGGACCTAAAGTGCTTTCAATGTGAATTTTCCTCCTACTGTGTCCATCTGTTCTTTTCTTGTGGGCCCAGAGGAAGCTGAGACTTAATAAATATTCAGTTCTCAGACTTCTTTATGATATTTTCATATAAGCATTTATATTCACTGAGGAAAATTATAAGTGTGTGTGTGCAGACACTTAACTCACACTTGATTTTCCTTTCCTCATTTTCCAAGTGGTCATTATTTTTATGGAAGACTAAAAAGTCACCATGTATATAAGTGAAACCAAGAAAAACAAATGATTACAATTTTAAAAGGTAAATTTGTCAGGGTGGTAAGTGATTTCTGATATGTGATAATAACACCAAGATGTCTTATTTATATATTAGATACATTTATGATTTCCAGTGTTAATGAGGGCAGGGCCAGCTCAGATCGGGGTAAGGCATCAAGGCTACTGCCTCCTCATCGCTGCTCCTCAAGTTCAGCAGTGTCCTCCTCCTTCACAGGACACAAGTGCTGCTGCTCCTCCACCCATCCTGGTCAGGGCCATGGTGAGCTCACCTTCCATGCCTACTTTCCCAGCCATGCCATCAAGCTGGCAAGATTAAAATTATCCATACCTAAGCCCTCCTCAGGTAGTGTCAATATTGGACTAAACACTCATTTTACTTTAAAAAGCACAAGTTTGGGACGCCTGGGTGGTTCAGTCGGTTGAGCATTCGACTCTTGATTTCGGCTCAGGCATGATCCCAGGGTTGTGGGATCGAGCCCCGTGTCAGGCTCCAGGCTGAGCACTGAACCTATTTGAGATTCTCTCTCTCTCTTGCCCCTCTCCTCCACTCTCTCTCTCTCTCTAGGGGAAAAAAAAAAATCACAAGTTCAAAAACAAGGTAAACACCAGCAAAGAAATGGATGGTTGCTACATTAAAACCACCATAAACCACAAACATAACTTCAAGGTATATACAAATGTCAGACACAGCATGGCTACTTAGAAACCCGTTGGCAGGCAACATCCTGGAGGAAGGGGTTACTTACTGGCAGGCTTACAGCAGACAAGACAGAAAAAAAAAAAAACCCAAAGCTACCTCAGCAGCTGCAAGGCTGATGCATACTCCTCTGAATCCCATATGTTCTTTTCTAAACAAGTGCAGTACAGCTCTCTGATCTGTAAGTAAAAAGTACATTTGTGAGGAACCAAAAGTGATATACTAAGTTACATACTGCTCGTCTGACAAAATCGTAAATGGTCAAGACAAAAAAAAAAAAACAAAAAAACAAATGTTATTAAAAAACAATCATTTTCTTTAGAGGACAACAGACTGGGCATACATCACATAGGTCAGGCTTTATAAGAATACCATTTACATAAAGGCAAAATGAGACTATATTGGGACTGGCTGATAATACCGATTACACTGCAACAAGAAAATAATAAAATAAAAATGATACATAATTATTAAAAAGAAAGCTTAATGGCAGAAATCATTTTATAAACAAATCATTCCTATGTATTTATATTTGTTCTCTAAACCGTTATTTATTTACTTATCTATATATTCATTTATGACAGAGAGAGAGAGATCGATCGAATGTGAATGTGGGACAGGGGCAGAGAGAGGGGGAGAGAGAGAATTCCAAGCAGGCTCTATGCTCAGCCTGGAGCCTGACATGGGGCTGGATCCTATGACTCTGGGATCATGACCTGAGCCGAAATCAAGAGTTGGACGCTTAACCAACTGAGCCACCCAGGTACCTAAACCTGTTAGGTTGCATCCTGTTAAGGATGCAAATATTTAGGAATACAGAATTATTCCACTAGCATCCACACTCTAGCTGGTTCACAGGTTTAGGGTATGACACATGGGCCAGTGGGGCATAATTTTGCAAGGGCAGAAATGCTGTTAATGCAAGGTTAACCATTAAGCATTCTCAAACAGATTCTTTTTTCTATTTTGATAAAGTGGGGGATCAACTCTCTTGGTATACATGACAAAGAAGTGTGAAAGAAAAAAGATACAATGCTTTAGGACAAATACATTTGCAGGGAAAGCAACACCACTGGGATTCATGTGGTTTTTTTCTAGCTGTAGCCATCAGAACAAAATATACTGCTTCAATTACCAGTGATGTGTACAGCTGGAATGGATTTAGATTGTGCACTCAGTGCATGATTTGGATCCATTTCAAATTCTGATGCCTAAATTCTGCTGAAATCAAAGCAAAAAAACTACTGATAATCCTACAGCAGAGATTCCAAATGAGGAAGTAAGTTCTGGTTACCTGTCGACCCAATGGGTACTTGGGAAGAGAAGAGGTGAACTGATGAAGACATCTCAAAACCAGGAAGTAATTTGTATGGTAAACATGTAAGTTTTCTAGTAATGATTGTACTTCCTCCTAAAAATCATAGAATACATTACAAATATATAAGTCAGTAATTGAAAGAATAGTAAAATATACTTCAAAAATATATATAATTCCTAGAAAACTGATGAGAAAAGATGCAGAATTACAAATTAATCTCCTTAATTTTGAAAATTAGTAAGGCACACAAAATCCAGGATAAAGGCTGGGTATTTCTGATTTAGTATCAAGTCTGGCAATATTTTACACACACCAAATTCGTCCTGTTGTTTCCTTCTATCTACAGCATTGCATTATAACTTGGCTCCCCAAAATACAAGTGTGCAAAAAAAGCACCTTGCTCGATGCCTGCCTGCGCAAGTCACTCGGTATGTGCCACAGCAAGGTAGGTCAACCACCCTCTACCTCGCTGGCATCAGAAGTGAGGTAGCGAGGTGATCACCACGGTGCCCAATACCAACATCATTAACAGTTGCTGAGGTTCCACTTAAGGCCTATGCTTCTCTTAAAGTACAGACAGAATTGTGTTTCAAAGGGAAGAAAGACTATGGAAGAAAGACTATAGAAGAGACCATAGGTGATTTTGATAAATGCCTGCCTTTTGTTGAGAATTTCTAATACTGGTTTTATTCACTTTACTAATTAAGAAAAAAATGAAAAAGACAAATCTGAAGCCATCAAGCTTTAGAATTTAGACTCCGACATGTATAATATGGGAGACAGTATCTTAAGAAACCAATGGGATGACTAATCTCACAAATCAGTTTCAAAAGGGTTTTATGGGGACGGGCAATATAGGGGGGTATGTTTTCTAGAACCTTCTGAAATAGTTTGGAAATGATTTTAACACACTACATTCTATCAACATCCAAGTATTTTTCAGACTTCAAATACTTTTATAACTGCTTCATCCTGTTCAACCCTTAAAAGGATTATGATCTGTGGCACGGTCTTCACATTTTTTTCTTCTCTATAAGTCAAATAAAGAACTTTAACTGCTGGGCTGGGGTTTTTCTCCCCAGTAATATCTAGCAGTCAAGCCTGCAGAAAATAACACCTCAGATATGAATAAACTCAAGCAAACCTAACCCATAAAAAGCAACAAATCTGATATATTTTCCTAAACTCTAATGCACTTAGAAATCATTTCCTTCATCAGCAATTTATAGATTATTACCTGAAAGCACAAGGCAAATGAAAAAGCTTTCAGAATCAAAGTGTTTTTCCTCCCAGTATTTGAGTTAGTTGGTAATTTCAAAAATCTAGGTCTCCTATCATAACAAAGGGTACTTTAACCACCATGGGGAGAGTACATTCAATTCTAATTTTACTATACTGTAACATGGAGAGTGCATAAAGCCACTAATCGTTTGCCTAAATGTATGCCTGAAGAGCTTTTAAACAAAGAAAAGTATTCTGGAGAGAAAGGAATCTATTACTGAATAATAACCATACTTCATGCTTCCTGCACTACCTATTCCTTTTGCTTTGTGGAGTAAATGCATGTACAAATAATGGGTGATACAGTAGAACTGAATTTACTCGGAGGAGGAGGAAACAAATACTTTACACCTCGAGGGCAATGTTGCACATTCAAGGAACTATGCCTTGGGTAAGGATGGGAGGAGGATTATGCATATGCTCTTCTCCTATAAGGTATCAGTCCCTTTCTACCTCTGTGTGATTACATCCCTGTGCCCAGTGGAATTCTGGGCATTTAAAACATGTTTTGTTTTGTTCACATAACACAGCATACTATTTCATCCGATGCTCAACTGAAGAAATGAAGTTCTGGTTCCAACACTGAACATAAAACTAGCTATGTTGGACTTCATGAGAAATCTGTTATACCCTTCTAAGGGATTTCCAAGAATTAAATTATTTTGACCATCCCACACTTTGTCTTATGCATTGACTCTGGAATCTACTCTCTACATAAGGAAGATTCCACTGTTATTTACATCTGTGTTCTTATTAGCTACAGCAGAAAACATCCAAATGATTAACTTTCTACATGTGACCTGTTCTCTAAATCCTTTGTCTTACTGAGATACATATATACATGCAAATACTTCTCTATCCAGGCCAATTCTTAATGTTTTATGAATAACTTATATGTTTTAATGCTAAGAAAATTCTCCACTTAATGCTTACAGCAGCATCACACTATGCACATATGAAAACAAAGCCTGTTCAAATAGTAATTCTATTTTCCATTAACGAAATTTTTCCTCTGGCATCTCTGTTATATACTGGTCATAGCTGCCACTGTTTTATTTCATAATTGTGGTTAGGATGATTCATTTCAACAGAGATACACTTTGCCTTGTAGTATTATTTCCCAAAGAGATATGCTTTCTTCTATTCTTGAAAGATGAAGACCTCATGGTCTTTTCTGATCTTTGATAAAGAGGTACAAACAGAAAGATATTTCTCTGATATCAAATGCTCAAGAGCAGCCTCCTTGCTCCTCTTCAAACACCCAGACAGGCTCCAACCTCAGGTCCTTTCCACTTGCTGTCTCACTGCTGTTTGGAATTCCCTTCCTCCAGATTCCTGCATGGCAAGCTCTGTAACTTCCTTTAGTCTTTAGTCAAAATTCACCTTCTCAGTAAGGTCCTTATTTAAAATGTCAATCCAACTCCCTATGCACGCTGAACTTCATATTCCCTTTTTTTCCTTAGCAACACAGATATTTTACCCAATTATCTCGATAGCATGTAAGCTCCATGAAGGCAGAGGTTTTTGTCAGTTTGTTCATTCCTGTATTCTCAGCATCTAGATTATTATCCTGGCACACAGCAGACCCTCAAAAACTTTGCTGAATGAGGAGGAAGTGTATTAATGAATGGAGGCCAACATTTACTCAATTTCCCTTCTAAATAAGAGCAACCACTTGTTGTCTTATTGGATGTGGGCCAGATATACTAATTTTTCAACAAAAGACGGAAGTCTGAATTTGTAATGTAAAATGTCTCAATTTGTAAATGTTGACTCAGGTTAAAAAAAAAAGACACTATGGACCTAAAAAAGCACATTTATATTAGGCTGTGGGTGGTCAATGTACAGTACACCCTTTTAAATTAGCCATCTCCAATCACATCAATCCTGTCGTTCAGTCAAAAATCATTCATGTATTCTTGTTTACTTACATGCCAAGGCCTCTGTTTTTACTGAGCTGGTTACTTTCTTTGGAGAGGAAACCAATGCCAATGTAAAACTTATATATATATATATATATATGTAAAGAAAATATTATCAGATAGAATTTGCCATGATGCTTAGTTTTTGCAATTCTCCTCTAATTTCCATAGTCTTTATCACTTTTGTGTCCAGAATTTTATGTATAAGATGAAGAGTAACGCCAGGAAGACTTAAAGCATGTAAAAATGGCTGTAAATTTTTATACTTTGTTCCTTTCAATCAATTCACTGATACTAAGAGCTGGCAACACAGACAATGGATTTTAGGAATAAGAGGTATCTGCTGTCCAAGAACACAGCATTTTCTTAGCTATCATCTTGCTAGAACAAAGCATTACTTTTCTCATTAGGGAGAAATTTTGGCAGACAGTGTTTGGTTCTCAGTGTCTCATCACATGACAGCTACATACTAGAGTGCCAAAGCACGGCTTTTTCCCAGCGCTGAGGTGGCCTGAATGCTCCTCCTCTCATCTGCCTCAGCCTTTTGTTCTCCATGTTCCCTCCGCGCTCTTCAGACCAGCAGCACTTGACGAAGGGTTTGCACTGAAGCTGCCCATTCCTGCCACACTACTGGGCTAAAGCCTAGCTCGTTTGATCATATGTGGTAGTTTGTTTCCAGTCATTTTCTTCTCTTCTCTTTTCTTTTATTATTATTTTTCCTAACAGATTTTCCCCTCCTCCTGCCCTGTCAAAAGAAATAGAAAGAAGTAGAGGCAAAGGTAGGTGGAAGGCAGGTTACCACCAAACTCATTAAGTACTTCTGGGCCTTTTGTTCATGAATCACTATGAAAAGCATACTAAATGGTGAAAAGAAATCCTTGGTCTACCACTAACTTGGTCTGCGACCTTAGATATTTCACTTCCTCTCTCTTGGCTACAGTTCTTCATTGGTAAAATGAGCATATTGAATCAGGTTATCTTTCTAATAGTAACATTACAATTCTAAGAAGTCCAAGACTTACTTCCTACTCTCAACTGATTTAAAATCTAGCTGGTCACAGAGGGAATAGAGACATAAAATATTAACAAGTCAGAAAAATAAAACTTTGCCTGTCACTGGCAAGGGATTGAGTCTAAGTTTTCTACATAGCATACAGTTGAATTCTTTAAGGTTGAAACCAAGCCAAATAGCTTTAAGGGAGAATTGAATAAAAATATATAAAATGATTTTCTCATGTGAAGTAGATGGAATTAGTCATTTATTAAATATACTGACCATAATGTAACTTCTTGACAAGACAGGATCAACATGAACAGCAAATTATTACTGGTAATAGAGAGGGTGTGGTTGGTGTAGTCAGCACAGGATTAAAATGGACCTAATCTTAGATACGGTGTTGAGACTTGCTTTTTTAAAAAGTATTTTGAAAATAAAGTATGTTTGTGTGTGTATATATGTATATACACACACAAATATGTACAAAATACACAACCATATATATTTGGTGGGGAGAAGGTGGATGTTCCCTTTCTTTAATTTGAGCAGCAGCATGTAGGGCAGCATGACACCTGGCTACCTAATAATAAAGGCCAACGCTGCCTCACACCAAGTGGTTTTCTAAGCCTTCTACAAATTACCTTCACTGTTAACTTGCCACAGTATTTGAAAAGCCCACATCTGATTTTTCAAACACTAATATAGAACCTTAGGCACCTTCTCATCACCTTATACTAACTCTCCAATGAAGTGTCACAGAAAATGTGTGGGCTATGATGTCAGGTCTGGGTATTAATGCCAGAGCTACCAGTTACTAATTGTGACACTTTAGATAGGCAAGTTATTTAATTATTTTATGGCTCTCCTCATCTATACAAAGGGTTTTTACATCTGTCATATGTGGTGGATCTGACTCAAAATGAGACAATGCATAAAATCTATCTACTAATTGGGAAAAGCTGTTAATATTCCATTCCTCCAAAACATTTGCTCATGAAAAGAAAAAGAATTTCTCACTATTCAAACAATGCTTCCAGTATTTTAAGGCCTAGTGTTTTTCATTATCAGATAATAATTATGCAAATACAAGGCAACAATCTTCTTCAAAGCTCTCCTTAATATTGGACTTGAAACAAAATTTCAGGCACAACAATAATAAAAATCATATCTCTGTAATTATGAAGAATTTAAAACTTCTGTGTAAGGCACTTTGACAGCTTAATTTCTCATGAAATATTGTTTCATAAATTAAAGGTTTAAGTTAAAAAAACAGATACCTTGATTACTAAACCAACAGTATGAGGCAAAAATATGGTATAAATATAAACAGAAACAGCTCCTCCTATTTCACCTAAAACCCATAGTAATAATTTACCTATCTCCAATTAAACAGATGTACTAAAATAAAATTTTAATGAGGAATCTAAATAAATTAGTCAGAAAAAAAACATTACGAATTTGTTTAATGAACAAGTAAATAAAATCAAAGTATTTTAGAGTCAAAAGAAACTAAAGATTATCTGGGTAGTAGCGCCTGGGTAGCTCAGTCGGTTAAGTGTCTGACTTCGGCTCAGGTCATGATATTGCTGTTTATGGGTTCAAGCCCTTCGTCAGGCTCTCTGCTGTCAGTGTGGAGCCTACTGGATCCTCTGTCCCCCTCTGTCTGTCCCTCCCCTGCTCGATCTCTATCTCAAAAATAAACAAAAAAGAGAAAAGATTAAAAGATAGAAAAGATTATCTGGTTTAACTTCTACCACAGGATCTGAAAGCTATGGAGTCATCAGAAGTTTGCATTAATGGGAACTTGAGCAGGCCTATTCTGCTTAAGCATAGAAAAACTTGATTGTTAACTGTCAGAGAGTACACCTTTTGGCCACTGTACTCTGCTGTCCAGTATAATCATTCACAGGACAGACTACTCAGAAATGAAAGAATACACAAAATCTTTAGTCTTTTATCAGCTCTATATGGCCTTCTAATGTCATGCCTTAGCTTGAACTTCCTAGTGAAGCTTCTACAAATGTATATGGTTTAGTCAGCTGAATTTTTTAATTTGAAAGTACACTTTCAAAAAACCCATGTAGTTTGTGAAATACAAAGCTGACATATAGTTTTAAAGCTGTATCTATGAAACTGAAGGTCCAAAATTCTAAAGGAGTTGAAGGTTTTTTTAACGCCTTGAGTCCAGTCAGGGGATTATTATATGACTCCTTCGTTTTCAGTTAGAATTTAGATTAATTCTAAATTCAAAAAAACAAGGTAAGGGAAACAATAAACATTTCCTTCTAGGCAACCAGTCCAGTTTAAGTGGATCTCAAAGATGGTCGTCAGACCAGCAGCATCAGCATTACCTGGGACTTTGCTAGAAATACAAATTCTTAGGCCCCACCTTTGAGCTACAAAAGTAGAAACTCTGGGGATGGAGGCCATAAATCAGTGTTTTAACAAGCCCTCCCCATGATTCTGATACATACTGTCGTTTGAGAACCACTGGCTTATCAGGGTAGAGAGCAAAACAGATTTTTGGGGAGGAAAGAATCTAGAAAGGGTATAAATTTCTCTGGAGTATACTTTGAGGTCTATGTCTTCAAAATCTGAGTGTAGAAAATAGGTACAAAGTGATAAATTCTAACAGTACGCATGTCTACATAACTACATAATCTATATAACCATATAGCACAAGAGTATTACATTTAGTATGTATAATACAGAATATATAATATATAAAACTATGCATTCGTATTGACCTTAATTTTTATCATAGTGAAAAATAAGAAATCACAATATTTATGATTTACATTTATAAAAGTTTTATTGTATATTTGTTTATAACTCACTCTCATTTGCTGGTGGACTTTGATTATCACTAACCGTATGAGGAAATCACACTAGGAATTATTGTCCCATTTTATAAATAAGGAAATTGAGGCTTAAACAGGGTGAGTGATTTTTCTAAGGTACACCTGGCTAACGAGTAGCTGGAGTTGAAATGCAAGTTGAAATTTCCTGAGGTCATAATCAGGATCTTCCCCTGTATCACACAGTACCATATTATTGATTATCATGTGGAGTTTTTTCCAATTTTTTTATCATGGTAAAATAGATATAAAAATTGATTATGTGTTTGTTTAAAAAAATAAAAAGAGAAAAAGAATTATAATAAATGCTTAAATAAATGAATAAAATATACAAAGATACGTTTACTCTAAACAACAAAAACCAACAGACACATTGATTAATCTTTTTCATAGAACTCTTTTCTTTTTTTTTTTTTTTTTTTGAGAGAGAGTGCACACATGCAAGGAGAAGGGCAAAAGGAGAGGGAGAGAGAATCTTAAGCAGGCTCCATGCCCAGCACAGAGCCCAGTGTGGGGCTTGAATTCACGATCCACCATGAGATCATGACCTGAGCTGAAATCAAGAGTCAGATGCTTAACCAACTGAGCCACCCAGATTCCTGTCGCAGACCTTGTTTGGCCTTTGAATTTAGCAGGTAACCTGCACATAACTTTTTTAGGGTAAGGTACAAATCTTTGTGTACCTTCATATTTCTCACTATGCAGGTCTCAAGAAAATATGCTGTTGAGTAACAAAATACACAATCCTAAAATGAATACAGCAAAGATAATAACAAGTGGGGCTAATAAGTGCAATAAGAACAAGTACAGTATGAATAAATGCTCAGAAAATACATGAAACGTTACTGAGAAGCAGAGGTAAATGTCAGGCTATTTCTACAACAGATAAGCTTAGAGGTTCTCTTCCTTTGTCATCTCAATGGTTAAAAGTACTCTTTAAAAATCTATTCCTGGCTTCTGAAAATACACTCGAGCAGGAAATGCACTTGGCAACTAGCTGACTCAACAGAGAGCTAATCCATCTAATCTTAAAACTCAGTAAACATGCACACATCCCTTTCCACTGGTTCTTAAAGTTCCCCTCTTCCAAAACAACCTACATTAGGATTTGATAACTTCTTACACTAGCTTTAAAAAGGTTACAGAGATTATTAAAGTGATTATTAAACCCAGTCTAGAAGTCATTTAATATTATGGCCCAGTGTGGATTCTGTATTAGAAAGAAGTAACACCCAACAAAAAGCCACTGTCCACTGTTATACTGTATGTCAATTATATCAATTATAAAAATGTCATTCTCTTTTTAGAATTTATGAATAGAAGGTAAATTAGTATTTAGAGCTATACAGAACACAACATTCTTTCACTCAAAATGTGAAAACAGTTATGTGCCATCAAAACCTCTATACTAGTACTAGGGCTACTTCAATCTCATCTTAATTTTATTACAATTTTCTAACAACTTTTTCCTTAAAAAAGGCATGAAGAGTATGACAACAAGTGTGACACTATGCATTTCTAGTTGTCCATCATTAAGGGACTTACTATGTAAAATGAAGGTACATTCATTCCAAAAGTACTATACCACACTCAGCACTGATATGAAATGATTTCCAACATTAAGTGCAAAATAAAACAAGGTGCAGAACAGTGTATATAATATACTTATCTTCTGTAAGAGAAAGAAGGGAACTCCTAAAATACGTAAAATTCCTTGTATATGTGAAAAATCCTTCTAGGACAATGCATAAGAAACTAGTAACACTGACAGTATCTAGGAAGAGAAAGTGGGTAGTTGGAGGATAAAGGTGTGAGGGAGTATTTTCACTGTATATTATCTTTGCCTTTTGAATTATGTACCATGTCTGAGTATCACTTATTCAAGAAAGAACCAAAAATAACCTTCCTTCTTTTGATATTCCTTATGTTGTATTGCTCGCTTTCAATTTTCTAAGCTCATTACTTCTTTCCTGGCATTGTATAATCAATATATAATGATATTTTTCCAAATCAAATCAATAACCACTTAGCAGTGGGTCCCTAAGCTGCATGGCTTCTATGTGCCTTTATTTATGACAGCCTTTAAAAGAACATTAAAATAAAATTGCCTGCAGATTCCGAAACTGCCATGTGGAAATAAAGTTGAGATCTCAAAGTATTTTCAAAATACCGGACAAACCTATAGTTAGTATTTTTTCTTGATAAAAAAGGTCATCTTTTAGAACTAAAGTTTTGTGTCATCTTCAATAGTTACACTCCTATACGATTATCAAGACCCAGTAATTCACTGTGAAAAGCATATTAGGACGGGCAGATAGTTTTATAAATTCACTGAATAAATTTTATGTGCATACTGTTTCTCATGAGGAAAAAAAGAATAAAACAAACAAATACATCCACATTCCTACCTTCAAAAATCTTTCATTGGTCAATAGTGCAACTTGCTTTTCGGAAGCTTGCTTTTCCACGTACCTAAAATTTTCACCATCCCATAAACAAAGAGAAAATTAAACATTCTAAAGATTTGACTATAGTATTAGGAAAAGAACTACCTAGGCTGATGGCCAAATTCTTTCATTTCTTCTCAAAAATAAATTGAATAGTCATGGTTTAATGGTAATTTCTGACTCCACGAATCAGCTATTCTTCAGAATCTAGGAATCTAATCAACAAAAGCCATAAACTCCAGAATCAGGAAATGTTTATAAAAGAAACTCTGTAAAACTGCAAATTACATACCTTTGTAAAAGTATTTTTTGTTATGCTAAGTTTCCAAATCCAACAAAGAAATCTCACAAGAGAAAACAGAAGTGTTTTACTATGCTCTAAATAAAATGGTTACTTCTTTCCCCACTTCAAAAATAGCTAGGTCTGAGATCCTTTCTCTTACCCCAAACTCTATAATGTGTTAAATATGCACTTCTCTTTTTACCTCCTAAACGATGGAAGACGTCGGATGTTTTCACATTGATTTTCTGATAAAAAATTTATTCTTCTCTTGGCTTCTGGGAGATTACAGCATAAGACACTGAGAGGCTGGGAGTAGAAATGCTCTAATAGAGAAAGCTGAAAGAAATGTGAAGATTAAATATATTTGTTATATGTTATATTTGGCAGTAAATCTTTTACCCTGTGTTCAATTTTAAGGTGTTTTTTTTTTTCCAATGAGATCAGAAACCTTTTGTTTTGGGGAAAAAGCAGTACAAAGCTAATTGTATATTTCTATATAATGTCATTCTAATTCCAGAGTAACTTTATTGTCAACAAATCTTTTTGTAGCCTTTATAAATAAATCCCTCTGGTATTATCATTGTAATATAGACCTGGCCAAGATATGTTTAAGATCTTGGTTTCCAGAGCACTCAAATCAAGTAAACAGTCCCCTTGCAGACTTTTATATAAAGAGGTTTCTTATTTATTTTAAAGAGTTTTTGTTTTGTTTTTATTTATTTTTTAATTTACATCCAAGTTAGTCAGCATATAGTGCTATAATGATCTCAGGGGTAGATTCCAATGATTCATCCTTTATGTATAACACCCAGTGCTCATCCCAACAAGTGTCTTCCTTGATGCCCCTTAACCATTTAGCCCACATCCCCATCCACAACCCCTCCAGCAACCCTGTTTGTTCTCTGCATTTAAGAGTTTCTTGTGTTTTGTCCCCCTCCTTGTTTTTAAATTATTTTTGCTTCCCTCTCCTTATGTTCATCTGTTTTGTATCTTAAATTCCTCATATGAGTAAAGTCACATGATATTTGTCTTTCTCTAATTTCACTTAGCATAATACCCTCTAGTTCCATCCACATAGTTGCAAATGGCAAGATTTCATTCTTTTTGATTGCCGAGTAATACTCCACATCTTCCTTATCCATTCATCTGTCCATGGACATTTGGGCTCTTTCCATACTTTGGTTATTGTCCATAGTGCTACTATAAACACTAGGGTGCATGTGCTCTTTCAAAATAGCACATTAAGGTTTGTTTTAACAGCAAAAGTATGGCACTAATATATTTAATAATGTCACAATAACACTGCAAACAATGCATAAGTGATTCTATATCTTTAGTATTTTAAGACTGATTTTGTGGACAAGCTCAGAAAATTGTAATCTCTGAAGTATATATTAGAAGAAACTAGAGGCACCTGGGTGGCTCAGTCATTAAGCGTCTGACTTCGGCTCAGGTCATGATCTCACGGTTTGTGGGTTTGAGCCCCGCACTGGGTTCTGTGCTGACAGCTCAGAGCCTGGAGCCTGCTTCTGATTCTGTGTCTCCCTCTCTCTCTGCCCTCCCAACCCCCATACTCTGTCTCTGTCTCAAAAATAAATAAACTTTAAAATAAATTTAAAAAAAGACAAAATTAATATGAATGGATAGATCAACTCTCTGTAGAAGCAGCTCACTTACAATAACAGTACATATGGTGGGGATGGGACTGGGGTGTGACCTGAGAGTCTAATAGAGGCCCAAATACTCACAAGAAAACACCCATCTAAAAATCAGTGAAAAAATCTGGTCTGCTGAATAAATAAAAATGTTACACTGGTAGAAGCTTTAATGGCTCTACCACTTAAAAGCTGTGTGACCTTGGCCAAACTACTTAACCTAAGCCTGTTTCCTCACCTGCAAAACTGTGAATGGTAACCCATTAATGAAACAATGCAAATACTTAGTGACATGCCTAGCACAAAGGAGCTTAGTAAATTATGAGGAACATATAAAATCATCTAATCTTATCCCCTATTTTACAGATAAGAAAACTGAGACCCTGAGAGATTACATAATTTGATGAATATCCTTTTCTTCACTCACTTTCTCAATGGTATTTGAGACTAAAGTTTCTATTTCTTAAAATTCATTCTTCTCTTGACTTCAGTGTTACTCTTTCTTTTGGTTTTCCTTATTGTTTTTATTCTCCTTTTCTATTACTCTTCTTTGTCAGCTTACCATCAGATTCTAATTTTAGTCCTTTACTCACTCCTCTGGATGCTGACTCATCCACAAGTGACTTCAACCACCACCTTTTAATGATAAATGCTAAATATTTCTATTTCTATTTATTTCTAGATCTTTCTCATGAGTGCCAAATCTTTATTGTCCAACATACCTAAAATTAACCATATACAAAAAGAAACTCATCTTGTTCTAACTGGCTCTTCACTTTATATTAACATGTAAACTTACTAAATGGTATCAACCTCCAATCCATCTGCCAAGCTAGAACCTGTGTGTCTATCACCTATGCTTCTCTCTTAAACATCCTATCATCCACTTAGTCACCAGGGTCTGTTGATTCTATCTCATCCCAAATCAGTTTCCTACTCCCTAGTTCCACTATCACAACCTTAGTTTAGCCCTTGTTACACCTTGTCTAGATCAGTGCAGTAGTCCTCCAACAGATCTCTCACCCTCTACTGTGGTCTTTACCTGGAATGCACTTCCCATTTTAATCTGGGGAGCCCCTATTCCTTTCTTTCACAGCACTATTGAGAACTGTAATTTCCCTCCTTCACTAAACAAAAGAGCAATTTGAGGGGAAGAGATTTCCTTGTCCTCTGTACCCTCAGGGCTCAGCATAGTTCCTGGGTTACAGGAGGCTCTTGATAAATACTTTTAAGTAAATAAATGAATGAAATAAAATGTATGAGAGAAGCAAATTAGAAATGTATCATATCTCAATATCATTTAATTTCACATATTGCTAAGGTAAATATTTTGTTGCTTTAAAATACTCTTTTTAAAAAGGTTGAAAAAATAAGACATATATTAGCCATAAGAGAGCACTACAGTGTTTTACATGGAGGAAAAATACATAGGAGAAATAATTTATAAACTTCAAGGTACTACACAAATGTGAAACATTATAACATTGCACTTCTGTAGTGAAGGTTACTAATATATTGGTTTTAGGGAACTTGACAACTGGCATGTATTTACAGTGACTACACTTTGCTAAGGTACTTTAAGGTAGATGCCAAGAGAAGATAATATTAACTTCTAAATAACTGGAGAATAGAGTTATAGAGTTCCTTTTTTAGATTAGAACAGATATTAGGAAGCTGAGTTCATGAATTTTCTTCTGGCAATTCATGAAACCTTAGTAAAAATGCATTTCCAAAATGTAAGAATAAATATAAATGAATACATATACGTATATGAGCAGGGGACAGCAAACTATGGCCCATAGCCTATTTTTATATGGCCCAGGAACTACAAATGTTTTTTATATCTTTAACTGCTTATTTAAAAAGAAGAAAAAGAATATGCAACAGAGATACAGCATGCACACCCAAAAATATTTATATCTGATCCTTTATAGAAAGTTTGTTAATCCTTCATATATAGTATTTTTTAGGTAGAAATCAGAATCTCAAAAAAAAAATGTCTGTAGGGGCACATGGGTGGCTCAGTTGGTCAAGTGTCTGACTCTTGATCTGGCTCAAGTAATGATCTCATAGTTCCTGAGATTGAGCCCAGTGTCATTTGGGCTTTGCCTTGGCACTGTGGAGCCTACTTTGGATTCTCCCCCTCCCTCTCTCTCTGCTCCTCCCCACTCAAGCTCTCTCTCTCAAAATAAATAAATTAAAAAAAAAAAAAAAAGAGTCCCTTCCTCCCTACCACCAAATAGTTAAGAATCACTGGAATGCAGGGGGTATGTGGGATGTCTTTTTCCATTTTTAACATCTTAATTAACATATTCCCTATGTTTTGCTGCAAGGTAACTAAGAAATGGTAGCACCTAGAATAATATAACTTGAATACTTATTTTAGATTTTGCCATTTAAAATGCCTTATCACACTAAATAGTTTGAAATAATATGCAAATTATTTAGAATCAGCTTAAGAACTTTCACACCCATAGTGTCTTCTTACCTGAAGTCCTTTTATAAAGTTTTGAATTGAGAAATCATGATACAAAAAGATGTTGGTCAGAATCTGTAGCACTTTTTCACTTAGTTTAAAGGGAAACTGAGTTGTAAGAAGTAGCTGAAAGAGATACAAGGGGAGTAGGACACACTCCTATTAGTCTTTACTCTTCATAAATATCAAGTATAAATAATGAGGCAAAGAATGATACTATGACACAGAAACTATGAAAGCTGTAATAGTAGCTAGGTTATTTTTAGGTCAAATATCAACCAAAACTTTAAATTAATTTATATGAGTCATAACCAAATGAAGCTATTCATACTATATCTTTAGAATCAAAGATGTTCATCATCTTTCATCTAATTGCTAGTTTAAAAAAATACAATCTATTAACTATACAATCCCTTTTCTCCCACCAGAAGCCACTAAAGAAGGCATAGGCTCTGGTAATTATTATTATCAGATTTCTTTTTCATCCCTAACTTGTACACATTAATGAGGAATAACACATTATGCACTGCTTAATGAAAAGCCCTGAATTAACAGATGTCTATTTAAAAAATATAAAATAGCCAAATTTGTATTATCCAGCTAATTTTCAATGGCCTAAAGTGAAGATTTTATACCTGAAAATGAAAAGTCATACTAGGCTTTTAAAACTGAAACGTAGTTATATAACGCCAACTGCACTTGGCCACAAACAAGCAATTTTAAATACTGCAGCTGGAAAAATTTTCCCCAAAGTATCCATAAACAAATAGATACCAGCTTCATAGGAAAAGAAATGTAGAAGTGGTTAGTAAATAAATGGAAGTTTTTCAAAATTTATCTTACACATGCAATATAAAGCTCACCTTGAAAGAGTTGATTGAGTCTAGCAACAATCTGTAGGTCAGTAAGAATTAAGGTAGCAACACAGAACTAACATTAATTTAGGTAGAAACATAGAGCTAAGGTCTAAGGAAATGCTAGAATTTATTTTCTGCTCTTGGCAGAAAAAAATTTTTTTACTGTTTATTTTTGAGAGAGAGAGAGCACGTGAGCGAGCTCGAGCACGGGAGGGGCAGAGAGAGGGAGATACAGAATGTGAAGCAGGCTCCATGTTCTGAGACATCAGCACAGAGCCTGGCATGGGGTTCAAAGTCACAGACTGCAAGATCATGACCCAAGCCCAAGTCGGATGCTTAACGAACTGAACCACCCAGATGCCCCTCCAGTTATTTTAAATAAAATGTAAGAGTAAAAACATTGTTACTATTTTTAGGAAATCATTAAATTCTATTAAAATTTATTAAAACCCTAAAATTTTCCATTGAGTAATGATTGATTGACAGGTAGGTAGGTAGATACAGAAAAATAGAATCAGTCTTTTTACGTAGCTTTTATTTTATCTAAAGAGGCAATATTGTGCCCTATAAAAATCATTAAATATAAAAAAAATGTGAGGAAATATGTTCAATATCATACTCTGAGAGAAATTTATCACTAATGTTTACATTATCATCTATTCTTGGCTGTCTTTTCATCCTATTTCACTGATACAATTTTTTCTTTTTACCTTATCAAGTACCGTAGTCAGGTGCTCCTTGCAGGACAGAGACTGGAATAGTTCTATGCACAACAGAGATGATACTGCATGAGGAAGCAACCGATGGATGATAATAGGAGATGTGGCAATTCCAAAAATGAGTATTAGTGGAAATTCATGTAGATGTTGACTGGTTTTCAAAGGAAAATACAAAATTGGGATTTCTTTTTTTTTTTAGCAAATATATTTCAATACATCTAATTTCAAATTAAGACCATCTTTATTTGAATTCTACTGTATAAGATACTGCTGTATAAGACTAAAATATTCTAGGTCACTTATTTTCCTCTGTTAAAGTAATATAGATTGTTATTTCCCAGACATTCTAGCTCTGAAATCAATCTATTAACAGATCCTCTCATTTTCTAAATGAGAAGAGAGGTCCAGAGAAATCAAGTGCCTCTCTCTAAGGTTATACAATTTCAAGTATTAGAAGACTTGGATATCAATTTAACCTCTCACCCAAAGTTGGAGCTCTACCTATAGTCTTCCTAACAGTTAGACATCCAGTCTATGCTTTAAGAGTTCAGGGACATGGAGCTCACATTTTTCAAGGACACTTACTCTATTTATGCACATTTCTAACAGATACTGTCACCCAGCTATACATAATAGCTAAGAAACAGGAAACTTTCCTTACACATATATAAGATATTTTTCATAGACACCATTTAAAAATGTTACGTACTTCCTTGCATTAACTCAAACTTATTGGACATGACTTATTCTTAGTATTACTAGTATGAACACAAATGACTTCCACAGAGTAAAACAGCACTATCTTTAAGAGCTCTTGTGGGTCTGAACCCTTCGTATGTACCATGGGTGATGATTTTGCTTGCTCCCTCCTACTGGCTATTGCTTGTCAGTATTCTAGCTATATGCAATTCTACCTTCATAGGAGTGGAGTGCCTGGTTCTGTTACTGCTCTAAGTTTGTCCTCACTTTAGACGGCAAAAGGAGTCATAAGTCTAAGCTCCAAAAAAGTACAGCTCTTTTGTCAACATTCTTAGTGTGCATCTTTCAAGCATGTTAAGCAGTTCAGTTTTAGCATTAAAAAAGTCTTAGGATCCAGAAATCTTAGTTTCCATGGGGGGGGGGGGAAGATACTATCAAAATAGTAATTTTAAGAGTATTAATAAATTATGACACAATATATAGTTTTAGGTAAATTTAGCCATAATTATTAAGCAAATTAATATATAGAAAAATCCAAAATAAATTATATCCTAAAAATGTACCACAGGAAATACATGTCACTGTATTTTAAATAGGGTTAGTTTAATTCTGAATTTTACAGGAATGTCTTGAAAATCCAATGAGATCATGAAAATAGTTTCTCACTATAAAAATTATGTAAGATAATGTTATTTAGAAAACATACTTGCTCAGAAGAGCTATATGTAACTCAGAGCTTTTAATGGCAGATAGGTATCAGAAAATAAGACTTGACAGGGGCACCTGGGTGGCTCAGTCGGTTAAACGTCTGACTTCAGCTCAGGTCATGATCTCACGGTTCACAGGTTCAAGCCCCGCATCGGGCTCTGTGCTGACAGCTCAGAGCCTGGAGCCTGCTTCGGATTCTGTGTCTCCCTTTCTCTCTCTCTGTCCCTCCCCTGATCATAGTGTCTCTGTCTCTCAAAAATAAATGAATGTTAAAAAAATTTTTTTAGAAAATAAGACCTGACAAACATATCTCAATCTGGAGTAGTTTATCCATTTAATGGGCAAGAGACAGATGACCTTGGTGAGAGAAACTACATTTTATACTGCCTCTTCATACTAATTAAAAATTGGCTAACTTTAGTCTTTTGATCTCATTTTTGGATCAAAAAGCAAATGAAAATCTGATAGGTCTTTGAACATTCAATTATAAAGAGTTTGAAATCATTCTGGTTTCTATCCAGTTGGTATTAAAATGAAGATTAAATTGCCATTCATTTTCTCTGGAAAAGGTTGCTCTTCAAGTTACAAGTTACATTTCCTTAATAAAAAGAATTTTATGTAAAATCGAGGTGACATATCATCTACCTGCTGATAATTATGAAGTCCTGGAGTACTTTTGTGGTGAAGCTTTCCAAATCCTTTAAGATAAGCACAACAGGAGGAGACTGCCATTGACTAGAAGAAGTCCTCTTTTTCCTTGGCATTTTTGGATCTGTCTTCTTTTAAGTCATTGTAAAAAGAAGGAGTTAAAAGTAAGCATTACCACTCAAGCAATGCTACAACACTACAATAGATCTCCCTTTACATTTTACAGTAACGTTTTTTTCTTTTATTTCTCCCACGTAATAAAGAGAAACTCATTCCAGTAGTTATTAGCAAAATCTTTCTGTGTCTGACATGGGAATAATAACCAAGAAGAAAAAGGTTCAGTAAAATTTGTAACTCATATGAAGTATTTATATTTATTGCTATCTGAGAAAAATGACATAAAATGAATGGGGAGAACATTTTCTATAAATTATTTTTTCTGTTAGCAGAATGTTGTATGTTGCTTTGCTGTAAGGTGAGAACTAGTATTTTTAATTAAAAAGCACAATAAACTACACTGCTTGCTGCTCTGCTACTGTTAAATTTCAAGTTGAAAAGCACCTTTAATATCATCTGGTCTAACCCCAATCTTTTAAAGATATCTGACATAAACTGCGTGTAGCATATGATTTCTAGAAAATTTAAAATTGTGGATCAAATTAAGACATTATGATAAGCATTAGACCCAATTTAATCCCTACATAAAGCAAAATGAAACTTCACTTAGGGTTGACTTCAGCAAATACATTTTATCAGAAAATGTTACCACAGTATTTTTTCCCCATACTATTTGGCAACACAGCAACATAAACTAAAGCTGTGGTTTTATGGTACAGTTATCCATGAATCACCCAGATTATTCATTCTCACCAGAGACTGTGATGGTAGAATGGAACTTCTTTTAGTTAACTGTTTATTTTTGAATGTACTTTATTATAGACCATTTATTCCCCAAGAATTCTAAATGTGGAACAAATTAGATTTTTTAAAAAATGACTATTTCTCATTGGACTAAGTTGACAATGGGAACTGGCAGCATGGTTCAACTGCACAAAAGCAAATACTGAGGAATCTAAGGATAATATATTAAAGTCATAGCCATTGTCACAGAGATAGAATCTGCAACAGAACCAATTCCTGAGGCTGATTTTGTTAGTAGATGACATTCTCCCACAAAAAAAAAGGCCTTGTAAAATCAGAACCTAAACACTTACCAGGAATTAGACTGCATATTGATAAAAGAATAACCTTTAAATTCTAACAGCCCTAGGAAAAGTAAGGAGCTACCATTAATTAACTGTGGTAGTGTGCACAAGCATATTCTTATTAACAGTATTGTGTTTAATAGAATTCTAAACCTCTTCAATCATATGCAAATTCGAAGAAAAAACTGTCAGTTTACATTTACCTGTGTGACACTCATATACCAGCTGGAAAGAGAATCCATTGAACAAAATGTCTTTTTCTGGGCGACCGGAATACTTTCCTCTTTGGATTCCTCATCTACACAGCAGTTCATCAATTGTGAGACCAGCTTTTGCAAAAAATGTTTCATATCTGTAGAATATAAAAGGTAAGAAAGCTTATTTCCCTTTGAAACAAATATGAAACATCTGAAACTTCTTGATCAGTATATTACATTTGGGCAGAATGTATTCTTTTATACTTAAATTAATGTAACATTTAACTTATTAACTATTAATGTTCATTAGTATCTTCTCTTTAATATTTAAATTTCATTAATTCAGATTAACATTAAGCCAAAGTTTATGTATATTGCCTGTAATAAAAATGTTACCGAAGTAAATGTGTAAACACAAAAACTATAAATTTTATGAAGACACTATATATTTAAATTACACTAGACAGCAAAAGATTTTTAAGGCCTCTAAAAACAAAGTGTTACTTACATAAGTTATTTTACTGATTACAAATCTTCCTTATAGTCATTTAAAAAGATGTCCTAAGGGCTTTGACTTAATCAGTTCTAATCAGTTTATGAATATGAAAGTAATATATGCACATAAAGCCCTTATGTCAGTTCAAATCTAAGCCCATTTTACTCTATTAGCGTCCATATCCTTTATGATTTAATGGTTTCATATAGATTAGCTCTGGCAATGGACTATCTTTTACCATGCTAGTCTTTCATAGTAGGGCAATAAGATGATTTGAGGTTGAAATATGAGCCTACACAGTCTATTCTCTGTTGGGCTAAATAAGAGCTCCCCAATCCTTAATTCTAAGCTCTCTGTCCCAAACCTTCCAACTTATTAGACTTTTGCCAGGTTAGGGAACACATCTCATAAAATATCTAGACTATTACTGGCAGTGAAGCTGATATGGCAGGGGTGGGCCAGAATAAAGGAAGCAAAAGGTGGCAAAGAGTCCTGCAAGAGTCAACATTACCACGATAGGCAATAAACCCGACCCTGCCCAAATGTTGTGCCATGCTCTTCCCACAAATAAAAAGGGATAAACAAAGCTAGAGGGAGGGGAGGGAGGCTAGGGGTGAAGATAGAAGGTCAGAAGAGATCTGTAACATCTCACCAAGGTTATTAGGGCATTTATACTGTACCTGGACAATCTTTAGCTTGCAACGAGACTACATATGGAGTGACATTATTCTGAAGGGCTTCTGTTAGACTTCTGAATGTTAAATCATGATCAGTTACATTCACACCTATGGGATAATACATCAGTATTATACCATCATTTGTATTATAATTAACAAGGCTATTAAACATGTCTAGTGAATTACTGAATAAAAATATTTTCAAAATATGAGTAACAAAAAAACCCCATGATTAATAACAGAAACCAAGAAAATACACTGCATAAATGAAGATCTCTTCATTAACAATAGAGATCAGGAAGCACACACAATACTTATTTGTCAGAAAGGGTATTTAGCACAATCTCTCTTTAAAAAACATTACTGAGGACATGTAGTTAACCCTTGAAAACATCTTAGGAGTAAATTTCATTACTTTGTCAAATTCATAAAGTACTCTTTAAAATAATCATTCAAAAATAAGGGCTACAGATTCTGGGCTTACTAGGATCCTGACTTAACAAGTGAGAATACAATCACTAATCCTATTAATGCTTGTTGTAGTAAATACAGTAGTAAAGTATACACTAAGCTGATTTCTGAGGTAAGAGCCTAAAAACAAACACAACTTCAGGTCCTTTAAGGTATTTACTAATCTTCTCATTCTCATTTGCACAAATCAGAGTTTAGTGCTGTGCATGCAGTTATCAGAGTTGAGTGGAATTTACCTATCACAGAGGAAAAAATTCTACTGACACTTTCCTTAACATCACAATCCGAGATTTCTAGAAAGTGCTTTGGCACTTAGGCATGTGCCAACAGGAGCTATCTTGAAACTGCTTGATAATTGCTACTATAAAACTTCAACTGGCTGGAAGAAAAACAAAAGGTTCAAATCCAGGCCACCAAGAAGCAAAAAAAAATTTTCTAGGAGAGCCATAAATAAAAATGTTGGCAAGCTATGTTTTTCCTTTTAAATTTATTTATGGGACAACTGGGTGGCTCGGTCAGTTAAGCATCCAACTCTCAGTTTCAACTCAAGTCACGATGTCACAGTTTGTGATTCAAGCAAGCCTAAGTAGGGCTCTGTGGTGACAGCACAGAGCCTACTTGGGATTCTCTCTCTGCCCCTGCTCCATGCATTTGCATGTGCTCTCTCAGTCTCTCAAAATAGATTAATAATTTTTTTAAAGGCTTATTTTGAGAGAGAGCGAGAGTGAAAGAGAGAGAGAGAGAGAGAGAGAGAGAGAGAGAGAGAGAGAGAGAGAGAGAGAGAGAATCTCAAGCAGGATCCATGCTCCCCACAAAGCCCGACTCAGGGCTAATCTCATGGACTGTGAGATCATAACCTGAGCCAAAATCAAGAGTCGAATGCTTAACTAACTGAACCACACAGGTGCCATGGCAGACTATTTTTAAACAGACATATATCTTTTTGAAAATCGAAAATGTGCAACTGTGCCTAAACATTCTGCGACTACAGATTTTTTTTTAAGTATCAAAATGATATTCCTAACATGTATTATGGTCTGTGATTGTGATGTATCTCTGAACAAATCTGGGAGTTTAGCAAAACACCAGTTTCTCTTGTCTTTCACTGACTGACTTTATAAGCTATGTAACATTATGTTGCTTATAACAACAGACTGTCTATCGGAAACAAGAAAATCAAAATGTCTTTAACTGGGAAAACGTTCTCCTCAGACTACTGACTTTGAAATATAAGATTTCCATTAGCTTCTTTTCTCCTTTTGGCAGTAGGCAGAGGAGGGATTTCAACAGTGCTCTCTCAACAATCTATCAAGCCATCCCTCTTGATTACATTTTCCCCACTCCACTTCCAATTGTTGTAACCTAGCAATAGAGAAAAAAAGCACCAAATGGTATAATCGGGCCATCACTGGGTCTCAGTTTCTCATGCATAAATGAAAAGGGTTTTGAAACTAAGTGCAGGCTGCACTGAAAAGCTGTTCACAGTATTACAAAAATCATTCCTTGTGTCATTACTCAGAGTGATCCTGGGATCAGCAGTATGGGCATCAGGAGGAGGCCTGTTACAAATGTAGAGTTTTAGGCCCTGCCTCAAACCTATTAATGAAAGCCTGCATTTACTAAGATCCCTGGGAGGTTATTTGTAGGTACATTAAATTTTGCTAAGTATTGCCATGAACATCAGGAATGAGATTTAGGTAATGAACAGGATTAAAGGCAGTATTGGGGCACCTGGGTGGCTCAGCTGGTTGAGCGTCCTACTCTCCATTTTGGCTCAGGTCAGGATCTCACAGTTTGTGGGGCCAAGCCTCAAGCCAGGCTGTACACAGACAGCTCAGCTTGGAGCCTGCTTGAGATTCTCTCTCTCCCCCTCTCACTCTCAGCCCTCCCCTACTCGTTCTTTCTCTCTAATGAATTTTTTTAAAAGGCAGTATTAAACAAGAGAATTAAGTTCTCATCTCAGTGCCCACTAGTTTAACACACCTTTAATAAATAACAAATTGCAAGTGCAATGGAGAGTACATTTGAAATCCAAATAAATTCACTTTCTTTCCAAAAGAAATAAGGAAATTTGCTAGTATTCCAAAGAAATTTTTTCCATTATCCTGCAGCCAGATGTTTGGTTAAAATGGGACATTAATGATGGATATTTAAGTACCTAAGAAATTTACAATCTGCAGCTTTAAAGCAATTTATATATAATTTATCCAAACCCCCTTATAAACAATACAGTATTATGAAATAATCTAAGATTCATAAACTAAGCATAGGGAAATAAAATTAAGGATAGATAATTCCACCAAAGATACAATTTTAAAAAAGCACACAAATCTAATCTACTAACCCACTGGTGGTTTAATACCGAATTAAAATCTCATATATTCTCATAAAATAACTAATGAAGAGTAACATAAATATATTTCTCCTTCGTTTTTCTGACAAAAAGTTGAGGAGAGTACTAGCTAATCCTGGATCAATTTCTTTTAATTTAAAGATGTACAATCACTACAAGAAACTCTTATTGGCTTTGAAAGTATGTAAAACAAATTATAATTATTGAAAGTATGTAAAACAAATTATAATTGTTTAATTCTATAAATGAAAGGGACAAAACACTTTTATCAACAGAAGTTAGTCCCCACTATTCTAACTAAAAAAACTAAACAAATCACTAACTGAAAAAACAAACATACACCCATATGTACCTAAAATAAGAGCAGCAGTTGGAATTTCTCTGAGTTTTATTTGACTGCCCCAGTCTCTTGAATTCTTCTGGAATCCAGAATAAGACTTTTGTAGAAATTCAATTAGACTATTAAACAGGTTTTTATTTAACTCCTCTTGTAGTTGCTACAAAGAAAACACAAAACTTTATGAATTATTATCAGTAGTAATGTGATGCATCTTTCCAAGTCTGGAAAAGAAAACTCATGAATTCCAAAGATTATGAATAAAATGATTAGATGGATGAAATAAAAAATGTTTTTTCCTTAAGTCTCTGTTCATTAGTGCTTTGGATTCCTTCATGAAAGAATCTCATTTATTCATTAAACAAATATTTACTAACCACCTTATAAATGAAAGGTAGTCTTTATCCTTACATATGCAAGAACACTTACAATTTAAAAAGTGCTATGATAATATAGAATAAAGTGTAGGACCATCCAACTTAAGTTGAGGAGGCAAGCCAAAGCATTAAAGCAGATGATGGAGGAGGTGACTCCAGGGAAAAGTCAGAAGGAATGGGGAGTAGACGGAGCAAGGAAGGAAGCAAGCACCAAGTATCTGGGGAGCCACACACACAGCTAAGCATCAAGAACATGAGAAGTGGTAGGGAATGAGCCTGAACAAATAAACAAGGGGCTAGACCAATAAAATTACATTTGATGTTAAAAGGTTTGGGTTTTATCCCATGGGAGAACCACTGATTGGATGTGAAGCAGAGGTGTGATTAAATGCAGGTTGAAAAGGGTTAATCTGGCAGCACTGTGAGGATGGGAGAAGCTGTACTGGCAGTGAGGCTGGAAAACCCCTGCAGCCCTGCACTGTATCTGCCTGAAGGGAAGACTTTCCTAATTTGGCCAACAGTGCCACAGGGACTAATAACAGACCTGAGGGATCTGATATCAGAGACAGAGACATCAATTAGGAGGATCATCATAACAATTTGGGTTAAGAAATGAAGGCCTAAACCAGAAACCACAAACTCAAATACTTTCAAGGGTCACATAGAATACATGAATGAGCAAAGCCCTAGGTGAAAGCAATAAAGAGTGGTGGGAAGCAGTAATAAACAGAGTGCATAACCCTCCCACAGGCACTTAAAAGACAACAACAACAACAACAACAACAACACTGTGTTGGTCAAATAAAACAAGTCCACTCAAGATGTTGGCCCTAGAGCTACAAATCTGCTAAAGTACAGAAATTTTTTAGAGCTAGAATATCAAGAACACACACAAATTGGATAGGAGGAATGGGGGAATAAAGTACTTTAAAAACAGCTTGACTTCTTAATTCTATAACTGAATGGATAATTTAAAGAGTGCCACCATTTAAAAGCTGTGAGCATATGTAAAGAGCCCCTTGCCTTGGCAGCTATCATTATAAATGTATGTTCCAATACCTGAAGCCATGCTTAATACTTGGAACATGAGTGTTTTCTTAGGATACACGATTATGCTAAACTAATACTACCTACATTTCATCAATACTCTTGAAAATTGGTGGAAAGGAAGATGGGAAGCAACAAATATGAGATTTACGGTAATAGAGAAATAGAAGTTATTAAAAAAAAGTATTCACCTCAGTTTCAGATTTCATCTGCTGCCATATCAACTGATAAGTTTCAAATCGAAGTTTACTGTCCTCAGACTCATTTTTCCCTTTATTAAAATAGTCCTCTAAAAACACAGAAAAAAATAGGTCAGTTTCTTTTTTATGTAACAAAAGCTAGAAAATCTCTGTGCAGGGGCATCTGGGTGCCTCAGTTGGTTGAGCATCCGACTCTTGATTTGGACTCAGGTCATGATCTCATGGTTCATGGGGTCGAGCTCCACATCAGGCTCTGTGTTGAAGGTGCGGAACCTGCTTGAGATTCTCCCTTTCCCCCTCTATCTCTGACCCCCCCCCCCAAATAAACATTTAAAAAAGAAAAAGACAATTTCTGTGCAAAGTCACACAGTAGGGGATGGGGCTGAAATTTTTAATATATATCAAAAATTTATGTATTTGGAGATAAGTAACATTTAATGTCCTTCATATTTAATTTTACTTATCTCATATTTTTATCATAGTAAGTGTATCTATAAGATTAAAAATACTTGTAACTTTCAGGTTGTATTTCTATCACTTCTGAATTGCTAACAGCATTTAATGGATTTGGTTTGAGACATAAGCGTTTAATATTAATATATTTTTACTATCTTCTCTTATTCTACAGCCTTGTATACTTTGCTTTATATATTTGGTTTGAACTCTCCTTTATAAAACGATTCTTAATACTATGATTCTTGTTCTTTTATTCAATTGACATAGTTTAGCCCAGCCTTTTACTTAGTCTGTATTATTTCATATGCTTTTTGAACATTTTCCTCCAAATGGCTAGCCATTTATCAAAACACCATTTATCAAAATCCTAGTGTTCAAACTTTTTAAACTATGATCTACATTAAGGAATATGTTTTATATCATAATCCCACACACATTTAACAGAAAAACACAGGACCCACAAAACAATATTCGTCATGTGACAGTGAATGTTTTCTTTTCTATTTTTTAAAACCATTATGACTCACTAAGTTGATTTCATGACTCATACTTGGATTTTAACCTTCAGTCCAAAAATGTTCACTTATTAAATAATCTATCCTTTTTCCCACTGATTTGAGATGGCCTTATTATCTAAATACTTACAAATGCACTGGGTACTATATTTTAACTTTTTCTTTTGTTCTACTGAATCCATGTTTATTCCCACAGCTGTACTGAACTGTTTTAATGACTGGAGCTTTTCAGTACGCTCACATATGGAGTAATTCCAGGTCTTCCTCCTCCCACCACCAAACATCATCATTCTTCTTCAAAATATTTTAAGCCATTCTTTCAAATAAACTTTGCTATTGCTCAAAAATAATTAAAATGGTATTTTGACTTAATAAAATAAAATCTGTAAATTGATTTGGGAAGAAATGATATGAAGTTGTTAAAAAATCCAAATCCAAAGCACTACAGATCTCTTCCTTTAAACAAATATTTTACATTCTTTGTAGTTTTCTACTTTCCTTCATATTTCTTGTTGTTTTTGGTCAGGTATTTTATTGTACTAACCAGAACTTTTACAGCATTCAATAATAATGTGAAAATACATATTTTGTTCCTGACTTTACTGAGATGCCACTAGTATTCTACCATCAAGTTCTGGTAGTTTGGAATAGAGATTCTCTTTTATGTTAAGGAACTTTCCTTCTGTTCATAGTTCACTCAGAGTTTTTAGCAAATATTTTTTGAATTTATCAAAGTCTTAGAATATACTGAAGTCATTTATATGGTAGAATGACAGACAAGGTTATAGTATAAAAATGCAAACAAGAAAAGGCAAGGAAATACATTCTTAAGAGACAAAGCAGAACAAGGTAGCCTTAAAAAGAACAGAAGTCATTTTACTTGATAATGAGTAAATCCATACAAAATGTTAAAGTGGCAAATCAAGACATTAATTTTTTATGTGCTGAATAACATGGCATCAAAATACTAACAGAAACACTGTTAGAGAATATAAGCTCTCACTGTTGACAGGTCCCACCTGCTCCTACGCACAGTGCTCTACTTCTACTTCAGTGTGAACTTCCACAGTGTCGGTGACAGTGCCCCCACCAGTTTCAGCCTGCCTCCCTCCCTCTCCCTCTCTCTCCCTCCCTCCCCCTCCCCCTCTCATTCCTGCCCCGTCATTTTCTGGGATGCACAGTCATCCACAGAATAGAGTGGAGAGGGAGAGTTACCAGTCCTCTCCTAGGTACACATCCAAGTGTCTTCAAGTCAGGGGACAGATGGGGGACAAAATGTAGGGCATCTTCCTACTTCTTCAGGCAATCTGTTTCAAGAATTGAAGCCAGTGAAGGCAAGTGCTAAAATCTGGATATGTTTTCCTCATTCCTGCACCATCTGTCTTATAATCAGGGTCAATTCCTCTTAAGATTCTCATACTGAAACAGTATCTATTGGTTTCAGATCAGTAGAATGAAAAAACAAAAACCCAAAACTAAGCAAAGTTTAATTATACAATTATATACATTAGGTTTACTAATACTACAAACTTTAAACAAGTCTTAAGTATAGCTGAAATTCAACAGAAAAAGTTGAGTGGCAGTACCAAGTAATGGTTAGACCAGGGGCTCTGGAATCAGACAGCTTGGGTTCAAATCCCAGCTCTGCCACTTATTAGCACTATCACTGAGAAAGTTCTTTCTATGTCTAAGTATTCTCATATATTTTCACAGAGATAATCATAATACATTCCTCATAGTTTGCTGAGAGAATTAAACAAAGTAACACATATATAGGGCTTATAAAAATCTAGCAAATAAAAACTCAATATATGCTAGCAATTTTGTTAGTTATAATGACATTGCTGAAGTTATCAGGTGTCATTTCATGTCCTATTTCCTTCATAGATAATGGGAAACAAGACTTGAATTTTCTCTGAAAATGAACTATTTCAAGTTTAGCAATCTATGACATTAAAGAAATGTGTTCATTAAGTCAATCATTTAAAAATAAAAAAAATTTACAATGTAGCTTTTCTTTGTTCACTATTTCCAAGTGCATCACTGTCACTTTTTATTTTGGGAGTGGGACAAGGCATACAGCACGTTTCATGTTCCTTTGACACTAAGTCTAAGAGGGTATGGAACTTTAGATCACTGTTTATTCTGTAAATGAGAAAATAGATTCTTATTATAAGTCATACTGCCCTCTGTTCCCTTCAATATGGACCATTATTTTATTGTTTGCTCCTTGAGCACAGGTTTGTTACCTAGCTTGTCTCAAACTAAAGGAGTAAATAATACCCTAAGGTTTGCATCATGTGATGATTTAGAAAAATCCTATTTATTAATACAAGTTATTTATTTCCTTAGTCAAACAATGGTACAGTTATATTTTCTTTTTTAATTCAAAACTAGTACATGAATATGCTGAAATCCACATCATAAATTTTCCATCAGAATTAATCTTTACAGTACTGAATACTGAGTGTAAATAATTAGCCTGTGAGGAGCTTACAAAAAAAATACCAACACCTGGGTACCACTCCCAACCATTCTGATTCAATTGGTGTGAGATGGGTTCTGAGCATTAGTATCTTTAAAAAGTTCCCCAAGTTGAAATCTAAATGCAGCCAATGGATTATACCAATGTTAAGTTTCCTGGTTATGATATTGTACCAGTTACTCAAAATGTTACCACTGGAGATTTTACTGGGTAAAGGGTACAAGGGAATTCTCTACACTTTCTTGCAACTGCACAAGAATCTACAATGATATCCAAAAAAACCCTTGAAACAATTTTTTCTAAGTTTCCCAGGCGATTCCGATCTACAGTCACAATTGAAAACCAGTACAATAAACACTTTCTGACAATAGTATCATGATTGTTTGAAAGTCAATTCTTCCTTATATGATCATCACACAGATATCTGGAGATAAATGAAGAAAGACAGTATTTTTTTAATCTGAATTTTACCTAGGAATAATTTACAAATAATAAAACATGCCTGTTTTAACAGTCTAATATGTCCTAATAAAGGCATACACTCATATAACTGCTCCCTCAATCTAAAAAACATTTCCACCATCCAAAAAGTACCTCTTGCTCTTTTGCATTCAATTTCCCCTAAAGTACGCCAGGATATCACTGAGATTTTTAAGACAATCTCTCTTTTGTTTTTAATTCATGAGTTAGCCTCTTCTTTTTTTTTCTTTTATAGTTTATTGTTAAGTTGGTTTCCATATAACACCCAGTGCTCATCCCCACCAGCGCCCTCCTCCATGCCCATCACCCCCCCTTCCCCCTCTCCCCCTTTCGCATCAGCCCTCAGTTTGTTCTTAGTATTCAAGAGTCTCTCATGATTTGCCTCCCTCCCTCTCCCCAACTATTTTCCCCCTTCCCCTCTCCCATGGTCCTCTGTTAAGTTTCTCCTGTTCCACTTATGAGTGAAAACATATGGTATCTGTCCTTCTCTACCTGACTTATTTCACTTAGCATGACACCCTCGAGTTCCATCCACGTTGCTATGAATGGCCAGATTTCACTCTTTCTCATTGTCATGTAGTATTCCATTGTATATATAAACCACATCTTCTTGATCCATTCATCAGTTGATGGACATTTAGCCTCTTCTGTTTTTATTTTATTTATATTTATTATTTTTAAATATATGTATATATACATATATATGTATATATATTAAGTAAGCTCTATGCCCAATGTGGGGTTTGAACTCACAACTCACAGATCAAGAGTTGCATGCTCTATTGTCTGAGTCAGCCAGGCACCCCTAAGACAATCTCTTTTGAAGAATGAGGACATATCCTTTGAAGAAAATTTACTTTCCAATTTGCCTTTGAAGGTATATTTGGATTCCCTTTTAGACTGAAACCCTGGGCAGTACCTTATCCCTTTGACTATAACTGCTACATCAAGAAGGCAAGTAAAGTCACACTTAAGACAACTATTAAATTCAATTAGGGTTAGGTTAGTTCAAAACTTAGGGGAGGAAAACTAGCTGTTCAATATTAAGACATCTTACCTATTGGCACAGAGATCTTTCTCTTCTTGAAGTTTGGCTTAAAAACAAAGCAGCCCTATTAAAAAAAAAGTAAGAAAGAAAAAAGCATAAAGTCAGAGTAGCCAAGGAGCAGAAAAATCTGATTAACCAAGTATTTTATGGATAAGCAAAATTTTAAAAACGCATTTCTTTAAAGTGCTAAGAAACCATCTCTCTTTTATCTGAATTGTAACAGGAAAATTCTTCAAAAACAAGGGGACTATCCATTTCTTTCTCCTCCTTCCCACGGGATGCTCATCTTTGATTTTGCTCTTAGGGCCTGATCTAAGAGACAAAATAAAGCTGATGAAATTTAAACCCAGAAAGTTTCCATTTTTATAAAACTTAAGAGTAGAACATTAATACCATACATTAAGATAAAGATCAAAAATAATGACTCTCTCTCATTTCAGAAGAAATATTTATTATTTAATTAAACTTCAAGTATCCCTAACCTTGACAGGAAATAGATAATTTTGGCTATTGTTTCACCTTATACACCTTTCTTCATCTGATAAAACTGTTATTCATCTGCTCTGGGAAAGCTTCCCTAGTTCTCTAGTTAGAATTATTCCTTTCCCTAAGATCTCACAATACTTGAATGCCTTTATTTTGCTTTGTTTTAAATCACTTTCACTGTGTATCATATTTATGGGTCTGCCTCACCAAGTAGTTTGTGAGTGCCTTCAGAGCACAGACTGCATTTAATTCCTGTTTCCTCAGTGTCTTAGGATAGGGTTAACATATACGTTAGGCAATCAATATATGGAATGAATACTGGACAGATAATTTTCCTTGTAATTTCCTAGCTATATTTAGTATCATGTTATTACTTGACTAGTATACACCCCCCAAGCTCTGGTTCTGCATTTATTCTATCAAACTTAAAGCCATACACCATGTGCAAGCTTCTTAAAGACTGCCATTTTGGGGGTGCCTGGGTGGCTTAGTCTGTTGAGCATTCTGGTCTTAATTTTGGCTCAGGTCATGATCCCATGGTTTGTGGGATCGAGCTTGGAATTCTCTCTCTCCCTGCCCATCCCCACTCACACTCACACTCTCTCAAACAAAATAAACTTAAGAAAAAAAAGACTTCCATTTTTATGTAAAATGAAAGAAAAGATGAAAAAAAATACACCTAGAAAAAGTCCTCTCAGGATAGGGCTAAAGAGAGCTGTGCAAATATAAAGTGGCCATTTGGGTTATAGGACCCAATATAAGAAAAGTGCCTTTTTTTTTTAAATTGTATTAATTTTTTTTTTAATGTTTATTTTTGACAGAGAGAGAGAGAGGGAGAAAGAGAGATGTGAGCGGGGGAGGGGCATGGAGAGAGGGAGGCACAAAATCCGAAGCAGGCTCCAGGCTCTGAGCTGTCAGCACAGAGCCCCTCTAGAATCTAGAGGGGTTAGAATCTAAGAACCACGAGATCATGACCTGAGCCTAAGTCGGACACTTAACCGACTGAAGCACCCAGGTGCCCCAAGAACTGTCTTACACTCTTATATCTGCAACTAGTGGAACTACTCAAATACACATCCATATTTAGAAAAATCATGTAGTACCACAATAAGTTTGTCATTGCCTCCTTTCTACATCCAACTGCAATTCAATAAAAGAAAAGGAACTATGAAGGAGTGAGATATGACAGGCGCCCGGAATGGATCCTAATGTATGGCAGTGGTAGTAATATGGTTAACTGCTTTGAACTGCTGATCAAGTAAGTGATGGTATTTGAGATAGAAGTCATCTAGGAGGAGAGCTAAGAGGTAGAAAATATGACAAGAAAAGAGACATTTACATAGGTTAAAAAAAAAAAAAGAGGCTAGCAGTTCCATGAGGTCCTGAAATAGTCCTTAAGATTCTTATTTATGCAAGGTCCCCTTCATAATCATCTCAATACAAGGATTTCTGTAATAATGACATAAATGCTTTCCTGAAATAGACAAAAAAAAAAAAACACCCTCACGATTCTGCAAGATATAAAAAAAATAAGAGGTTTATGCAACGTAAAGGATTAGGGGAAAAACCATGCAAACCTATGGAAATTTAGAACCAGGGCAAAACAAAAACAGTACCAATCCTAATAAAAAATACTAGTGTAAGAGAACTTCAACTACCTCCATTTTGACCTCAAACTTTCTAATTGATTAAGTTCTTCTTTCCAGCTCATCTCTTGACTCCGGGAAAACATCTTGTGAGCACAACATCCCCTAATGGGAACCAAAACTAACCCTTTAAGCAATAAGGACTGCCCAGAGCCAGCAAGACCCCACCCATGACTGATTCCAAGACACTGATCAATCTGACCTTTACTGCCCACCTGTGCAAACCCACTGACCTTTGTCCCACATTTTCCTTATATAAACCTGGAAATATTTTCAGCACTTTGGAGACAGTCTTTGAGACTCTAGTCTGCTGTCTTCTCAGTGTTGGCTTCACTGAAATAAATTTCATTCTTGTTTCACTGCCACTCGTTTGTCTGACTTTGGCTTTGTCACCAGCAAGTAACTGAACCTGGTCTGTTTGGGACCCCCAGAGCCAAGTGCTCTTGCACACCAGCACCCTGGCTACCTGAGCACCATTAAACCTCTTCTGGGATTTGCACCTAGCATCCCAGCCCATCTTCTGTAAGCTTAAGCTCCATGGCTTTAAATTCCCCTGTGATATATAATCTCAAAAGGCCCTCCTTTTCATAATTTTAGTTTAATTTTAATCAAAATTAAAAATAAGACCCATGGTAGAGCCTTCTAACCTACTGTTTTAACATAGGGAGAAATGTATTTGCAGTGTTTTCATCTACATTCTCAACTTTCCACAGCTTAACTTCAGGGGTTTCTGGTTGAACTCTTTACTAAAGGTCTTACTTTACTTGGGTCTGTAACAGTGCTGTACAACAGGACTTTCAGTAAGGAGAAATATCATGTCTCTATACTAAAAGGGGAGCCACCACCACCACATGTGGTTACTGAACACTTGAAACATGTCTAGTGAGACTGAAGAAATGAATTTCTAATTTTATTTAATTTTACTTTATTCTAATTAAAACTGAAATAGCCACTGGCTATGGTGGCTACTGGCTATTACATTAGACAATAGAGCTCTAGGGTTTATCTTCTTACCAACCACACTATCGTGTCTTCTTGCAATCCGTGACCATCTAGGCAGCCCATATGAGGTCTGTATGATGTCCTCTGACACACATACACACCTACACTACGTTTCGATTCTCATTTTTCATAACGCCACCTCCCGATTATACTGGTTTTTTCAATTCTTTTAATAGATCACTTTATTTCTATCTCCTGGGCCAAAGAACATGTCATTCTCTTTGCTAGAACAGTCTCCCTGCCCCCAATCCTTTGCCTAACTGCTACTTATTTTTCAGGTCTGGCTAAAATGTCACTTTCTCCAAAAGGTCTTCTCTGACCCCGAGCAATGTGCTAACTTATCACAATTTGTTATCATCAGTTTATCTGTGTTTAATGTTTTTCTTGAGTGAAGGCACTGAGTCTATTTTGTTTACCGCTCTATCTCATTACCTAACGGAGTGCTTGGCGCATAACAAATATTTCTGAGAAAGAAAAAAGGGAGACTGGGGCACATCCTCGGGGAATTCGATCTCCACAAACCAGAGCGTACTAAATTCTCCCTGCCAGAATACCAAGGCAGATCCGTGTCTTCGTTGCCCAAGCAAAGTCGACCTCAACAGCACTTGGAGCAAGGACGCCGCAGCTCAGCCTGCCACTCCCTCCCCTCCAGCCTGTACATCAAAGCCTACGTAACGTCTGCTACATTCCTTCTTCAAATGGGAATGCAGCGACGGCTGAGTCTAGTGGGCGTCCGCCCCCCACGTACCTTGGACACCGAAGAGGTGGCCATGGCCCCACCGGCCCGCGGGATTCCAGCTGCACTCGGGATTTCCCGCGCTCCCTCGCGGCAGCAGGGCAGAGGTTAGTGGCCGGCCACGCGGCTTTTTGATTGGCTGGCAGAATCCTCCAGGGCGGGCTTCCGGCGCGCCTAGGCGGGGCATGCAGAGAAGGGCGGGGCGAGGATCCGGGCCAGGCAGCCGGGGCGTGCTTCGTGGAGGCGGCCATGGCGTGTGGCTTCCGCAGGTCCATCGCGTGTCAGGTACGGACCCGAGAATTGGTAGAAGGAGGGCCCTAGCGGAACCCCACCCCGCAGCCCCTTCACGGACTCATTCGGCGAGAACCGAGTGTATTCCACAGATACCCCGTTTCTGCCGTCTCCTCCCTCCTTTCTGGAACTGCTCGAGCTGCTGCGGCCAATCCGGTGCAGGGTCGGCCTTGCGGCCCAAATAGGTTTCTCAGGGTGAAAAGTAAACCTTGTAAAGCACAAATTGCTTCCCTCACTCCATCCTACCCCACAGCCTTGTATGCTTTACCCGAGGGGAAAGTCACTGGGCCGTGATTGGACCCTTTAGAAATTGGTGTTATTTACACAGTGAAATGAATAATGGCATTTGAATTTTCTTTCGAAAGGATCTAATTTAAAAAGTGATCATTTGTCTTGCAGTCACTTTGGCCGCTTGTCCTAGCTTTGTTTTTGGTAACTTCAAAGATAACGTGAGATGCTGTTTTTAATTCAGAGTCCTATGTGAACAGCTCTGCAATAAGGAAAGGAATGAAACATTTCAACATTAGATTTCAGCAGAAGTAATTTTAGAAACTTATCGGCCCCTTTTGGAATTTTGCAACGAAACTTTCTATTGTCTTGACAAACCCATTTCCTTTTCGTTCATGGACATTAGTGGACGTATTTTGCCTGATGTATAATTTCCCTTAGTTCATTTTTATAGTATTTCTGGACTTCTGTGGGAAAATTCCTTTGCCTTGTCTTCGTACTTAAAGATGTACTGCCCTGTCCAATGCTGGTTTCTCAGATACCACCTACCCTTCTGATAGGACAAATCTGGGTTTCTTCTGACTTACTGGGATAAGAAAGAACACCTCAGTAGAGTTTTTATTACTGTTTGGGAACAAGTCAAGGTCAGATTTTTCTTGAGAATTTGAAGTATGGTTTACGGCTGGTCTTTCAGTGGCAGAGGATGAGAGGGCAGAGGAGTGGAGGAGATGACTTGATTAGGACTGGATACTGATTTTAACAGTTTTAAGATTGATAGAAGAAAAGGAGTGCAAGGAATCTTAGGGCATAAACTGTTGGAAGAATTGATCATTTTTTCAAGAAGTTTCTGCAATGGATAATCAAGCTATTTGGGCAAGAGTCTCCTAGAATAGTAAAAAGTTATGCTAATGAAGACAAAGAAATAATAAAGTCATTCTAATGTAGTAGACTATATTCAAGGTAGGTAGTTTTGAACCTCAGTGGCCAAGCTGTGTTTGGGGGCAGGTGGAGGAGGGTGGGGGAGGTAAGATGTTTTCTGTTCTCAACCATCAAAGTAGTGTCATGACCAGAAACCTTTTGTGTTTAGTTTTGCAAAGGCTGTATTCTTCCGTGTGAAGAAGGTAAGTTGGAGAAACAGGAACTAATATGTATTGAATGTGTATTTGTGCTACTTTACATTCACATTCAGGCCCCACGATGACCGTATGACATATACAGTTAACCATATACAGTTGAGGAAACAGATCCAGAGAGATTAAAATCTTACCTAAAGTCAGGCCACATGGTTAATAAATTGGAGAATTGGTTTTTGAACAGAGATCTAACTTCAAAATCAGTGCTTTACTGGATACTGTGCTATTTCATTTATGAAGGCAAGAAGCACAATCTGATCATTAAACAGAATCTCATAGATTTGTATGGCAACATAAACTAAGCAAATATATATTTCTTCACATATGGAGTCACCGAAGGATGATCTGAAAGGAGTAAATAAAAATATGTGCAGTACATATCTTTATGAGTGAGGGTCCTTTGACAGTTTAGAAATGAAGGAATGTATTACAGGAAATGGCACAGTCATTCAGCAAATTTTGATTAATGAATCTCCATTTTTCTAAGCACTATCATCAGTCCCAATGTTGAAAGTAAATTAAATATGGTCTCTGCCCTGGTAAGGCTCCAAACTAACTTGAGGATACACAGGTATAACAGTTAATTGCAGTCTGTAACCAATGTATTACAAGCATGTCTGAAGTGCTACGGGATTAGGGAGAAGACAACTTCCAAATGTCTGGGAATGCTTTGTGGAAAAGTAATGTTGGGGCTCAGTCCTGAAGGGAGGATGGGTAGGAGTGTACCAAGTTAATAGGGTGAGAACTTGGGGAGTGGTAGGGTATTCCAAGAACATTATGTGTGTAAACAACAGACACGTGGAGAGCATGGTATGTTCATGGAACTACAAGATTTGCGTATGACTGAAATTTAGAGTATGCCTCTTAAGGCCTCACTTCAGCAAATCCTTTGGACTCTACCTTCAAAATTATATCTTGAATCCATCCACTCTTCTCTCTGTAGTGCCCTTCCCTTCCCAAATCAAGCTACCTCCAACAGCAGTCTAATAGGTCTGTTTCCACTCTTGCTGTCCCTCAAATCCATCCTCCTTATACCTGAAAAGTGACTTCTGAAATGTAAATCAAATCACATCACCTATCTGTTTAAAACTGCATTGCACAAACTCTCTACCAGGGCCATAACATCTTTCTTCCCAGCCTCAATTCATACCACTCTATTCTTCCTTTCTGCAGGATTCTAGCCACACTGTTGATCTTGTTTTTCTAACAAAGCAAGGACTTTCCATTACCATTACATAGATTATTCTCTGTGCCTAAAGGAAATGATTTTATATCATGACCGTTTGTGCAAGATCGAAGTTTCACAAAATAATACTTATAAAGTGTGTGTATTCTTTTCTATACTACATTTTTCAGCAATCCTGGTGGAGACTCACTGAATTGATTCCCAACGGACAACCTATAGTTTGAAAAGTGTGTCCTCCAGTTGCTCTCTATCTCAGACCCTTGTTTGCTTCCATCATAACACTTACGAGTTAATAATTATTTCATTAGCTACTTAATTATTCTTGGAATCAGTTGTTTTATTTGTTTTGGTGTATGCTTTCTCTTCATGAAGACAGCATGTTTGATTCACATCTTCGTAGCACCAACAATATGCCTAAAACATAGAAGATGTTTAATAAATATTTAAAGAATAGGTAGCTGTTGGTGATGTAATATAAAGTTTGCAACTTCACCAAATGAGTTCATAATTTTTTAAGCTGTGAGATAACATGGTAAAAGTGGAAAGGATTAAAATTGTAGTCCCTCCATTTGTGTGACTGACTTACTCTTGGCAGGTTAATCAACCTATAAATTGATGGTATTGATTCCAAGTTCACAGGATTGTTGCAAGGATTAATGATGATGAAGACAATAATAACTACCATTTGTGGAATATCTCACTTGTACCATGCACTGTTTTGCTGAGCTTTCTGGGGCTATTGATAAGTTCTAAGGACATAAATGTTAACAGTGTATAGTGTCAAGAACCGTGAGGGGTTTGTGATTTTACCCTACTTTACCACAGTTCCACTGATGCTGGCAGAAAACATGAGATCCCTGGGTGAGAAATAGATTATATTATTCACAGCAATAGTAGTAGCCAGAGTATCAACATTTTCTTGTGTCGGTTCCCCAGACCCCTCTTCTTCCCACAGGGCAATGTGAGGAAGGTCAGATGATACCTGCACAGGCAGTGTGCTGTAGGAGAGGAGACCCGGACTTTTAGGATGGGTAGTAGGCATGTTCCCCTTTGCTCTGCAGTGGGACACTCTTTATGTGTTACGGATCTGTTTGCTACACAAGCATCTTTGAAAAGATTTTATGCCATGTTTTCAAGACACACAGAAACCTAGAAATCCCATAGAGATTTGTCTCCCATCACTTAGGACTGTGGTATACACACAAAGTGTACAGTACTTGATAGTGTCATGTTGTTTAATCTTCTCAATCATCCTATTTGTATCATCTCTATTTTATAGAGGAGGACACTGAGACTCAGGAAGATAAAAGAATACCTTAAGTTACAGAGCAATGAAATTGTAGAGTTGAACTACAAACCCAGCTTTTTGACTGAAAGCTCTAATTCTTTGTATTCTATAGAATAACCTTTTTAAAATGTTCAGTACTATATCTGGCTCAGAAACATAATGACAGAGTATGGATTTGTTTCCCTTTCTGTCTTTTCACTTAGGTTTTGATGTTAAGGTTAAAATAAATCCAGCTGGTTCATTTTAATTTTTTTTACTTTTAATTCTGAATGTCAAAATTACAGAAAAGTTATGATAATAGTGCAAAAAACTCCATATACTCTTTATCCAGATTCACCAGTTACTAGCATTTTGCCACATTTGCTTCATCATTCTATTTACATAACTTATTTTTTATGTATCACTTGAGAGTAGGTTTCATAAAGCTTGCTCCTTAACTTGTCAATACCTAATTATTTACTTCCAAGAACAAATCTTATCTACGCAGCCACAATACAATCATTAGATTCACAGAACATCCATATGATACTTAGTCCATTACAGTTTTGATTTTTTCAATAGTCTTTTTTTCCAGTATAGGATCACAAGCTGCATTTAGTTGTATAATTGTTACATTTTAAGTGGCCTTAAGTTCTTCTCATTAGTTTATATTTACATAACATGATAGAGGAGATGCACTAATGGTTAGTAGAAGACAGGCCTTCTTGACTGTTGATGAGTGCTATTATCAGACTTCAGGTGTGGCCTCAAGGAGCAATTAAATTTGATGACCAGTTGCTGTCATCTAGTCCCAAGCTGAAATATTTATGTTGAGAAGATACTCAGCCGCATTCAGGTGAACAACAGGACTGACTGAATTGTCTAGGTGTATACTTCTCTCCTAATGAGTTCGTCTAATGGGCCCACCAGCATTCCGTTCTGCTTAAAACTACAAGTTATTCAAGAGCTGTGGTAAATTTCTTTCCTTATGAATAGTTGGTCATAACTTGCCTTCCAAATCTTTTGGGAAGTTCTCTTGTGAACCCTGAAGTTTCAGTTGTTACCACGTTTGCTGCCAGTTTGAGTCTGAGTTGATCCAGACCTGTACCTGAAGAAAGTCTGTACAAATGTGGGCATGCTTATGCACTGGCTCTTGCTGGCAAATGTTCATACCTGACCTGGTGATATCTGAGAGTCAGAGTAAGGAATAACCAGAGGTAATTGAGACAGTTTAAGTAATTTAAGATCTGGAAGAGTGATTGATAACATTTTAAGAATTTTAAGACTCGTGACCTGTGGACTGTTATCAGTTCTGCTACCTGTATGACTGCTAAAGCATAAGGATCTCTTTTTTATTAGCAAAATTAGAGTTTTTATGAAATTACCAGAGATTTTGGTCTTGAATCTGGTAAGTTTAACTCCTAACTGAAATTAGAACCTGTCTAGAACCAGAATGATAGGGTTTTGTTTTTGGCTTTGTGTTGAGTAGTTGGGTACTGGGGGTAGGAATCGTGTGTGTGTCTGAGGGAAAAGGAATGGTTGAGAACTGCCCACAAGCTCGTTAATTAATGTGCTTTCTCATACTGGATACCCTTAGAGTCAAAGAGTCTATTAAAATTTCTGATGCTATATTGCCAAATCTAAGACTTAAAAGTGTACCTGGTACATTGTAGGCACTCGATACATATTAGCCGTTATTATATTACACATTAGAATCTGATCTTAAGTTCCCAAACCAGATTTGGCAGATGTGGATTTTCACTTTTGATAATTTGTTAAATGTTCCTTTTCAACCTCAGATTTCCTCCTTATTCATTTGTGTTTAGTTTACTTCTCAAGGAATGCATTTAATATTTCGTGGATTTATTTCTCTTAAAATTTTGAGCTTTGTTCTCGTCTTATTATCTTCTCCTCATTGAATAATTTTTGGTATATTTTATTCTGTAGAACTTTTTTCTTTCATCATCCTGAGATCTCAAATAGGTAATTATCAGTAGGCCCTTGTTTTACCTGCGATTGTCTTAGGTGAAGCCCAATGCCAGGAAAAACACCTTTATCTGAAGGGGAAAGAAGAAAAGAAATGTACAAGGAAACCCATAGCCACATTCTTATGAGAGAAAGCATTAAATCCAAGTTCAGAGACAGTTAAAGAAAATCTTATGATTTCCAGAATAATTGTAGACCTATGAGAATGTAGGTGAATTAAAAACCATGCTCTCTGACATTCGACCACTTGACAGTGCTTCTTAATTTTTCTTTTTTTTTTTTTGTGCCCCACCCATTTGAAAGATATTCCTCTAATTAAAAACACTCACTAGCCTCGGCACTGATGGGAGACTGCTGGTACCTTTCTAAGCAGCTGTTCTCAAGCCTAGTTTATAGACTGGAATCACCTGAGAAGCATTAAACATACGTAAGCCCAGGGGCACCTGGGTGGCTCAGTAGGTTGAACATCCAACTTCTGCTCAGGTCAAGATCTCACGGTTCTTAGATTTGAGCCCCGCATCCGGCTGTCTGCTGTCAGTGCTAAGCCCTCTTCACTTCCTCTGTCCACTCTCCCTATACCTCTCTCTGTCTCTGTGAAAAATAACATACATTAAAAAAAAAAAATACTTAAGCCCAGGGCCATTGGTCTGGGGTGAGGTGGGGACCTTGAAGTTATAAAAATCATCAGCTGATTCTGATGTTCCTCCAGGCTTGATAACCACTAACTCAGAACGACCAGGAAACCGAAAGGTATAGCGCAGTCAAGTTGCCACACTTTACTGCATATCAGAATAGACCAGAGAACTTTTTAATATCCTGTTCCCCAGGTCACACCAGAATATTTGGCTGTGGGAGCCAGGGATCAGTGTGTTCTAAAGATTTCTGGGTCATTCCAACGTGGAATGTGCAACAAAATGTGGGAACCACAGTTATAATGATTAAGAACATTGACTGTGGAAGATGTGGGTTTAAATGTACCCTCTCCTTTGATAGGTATGTAAGTTCTCTGAGCCTTTTCTGTAAAATCTTGAAAATTATTTAGTTACTTCATAGTCTTATCATTAGTATTCAATGAATTAATACATAGTGCTTAATATTGTACATAGTATTTAGGATTATGTTTGGGACATTGTATACATTCAGTAAATGTTAATCATTATTACATTCTATCCTCAAAATTCTGAGGTTAGAGTATTTGAACCCTTCCTTTACACCACTACAATCCCAGAGCCTTTTATAAAGGGGAACTAATTTTATCCATTATTCTAGGTGAATGTTTTAGCCCCATATGAAGTTAAATAACCAGAAAGCCACATATCTGAACCCTATGGCTTCATTTCCAAAAATAATCTTTTTAACAGTACTTTTATATGAAGTTATGTTTTGGTAAAGAAAAAGTCATTTTTGCAAAAATAATGTGTGGTCATAGTAAAGAATTAAGCGATACAAAAAGGTGCAAAGAATTAAAAGAAAAATCTCCTCCATAAATAATCATTATCAACATTGGTTGACCATTATTTTAGATGTATTTCTTTGAGGATATGCACACAGGAAAAAAAATAAAAGGAAGACTGTATATATGCTTTTTTACAAAAATTGGGCTGTATTGTAATGGGTTTTTATTTTGAGGATTTTTTTTTATTTTATGATAGAAAATGTCCAACTACTAAATGTATAATAGTATTAAGATTCCCCATGTACCCATAACCAAAATGCTGTTTCTAAATTAAAAACATTAAAACAGTTTTGCTTGTGCTTAAAGAAAAAGAAACCAAAATGTAACTCAAAGAATTATTGCTATATTTCCTAAATGAGTCCTCTACTTATGAAAAGAGATTTTGAAAAACATTACAATTTGGAGTCTTTTTAAAAATGTTTGATGCTTCAAATTTAGATAGTATCAACCCTTGCCATTAGAAATAAGGACATTAGCACTTTTGTAGTTGATATAACTTCCTCTACCTTTCCTAATTTGTTTGGGTAACTTTCTCAAACTCTGTAGCACTTATTGTCTATTAACCATATCTGTACAACTTGCTTCCTATCGTTTTACATTGAATTGGACAAGATGCTTCCTGCCAGTCCTTTTCCCGAGGTATGGCTTAATTGGCTGGATTTTTTTTTTTATAAGCAGATCTTTCGGAGGGGTTCATGGTACCTTTTTGTTTTTTTAATTTGTTGTTATAAAGAAATTTTGACTTCTCAGATAAAATAACCCTAGAAGTATCAAAAGGAGATTTATATCATTAGAAAATTAGCATGTTTAGAAATAATATATAAACGCTTTATTTTAGAAATAAGGCAATAACACCAGATTCTTTAGTTCTGATTTAGAATTTTCTGAAAATGGATACTACAGGTGCAAATGCATACAACAATCCAATGTTATTTTAAAACTTACGAATGTTCATATGTTGGCAATTCAGATTAAAAAAACAACTGAGCAGGTGAAACAAACATATCGGTTTACAACTTCTTCCTGTGGGTGAATCTAGTTGTATATAATATCATTGCTAAATTATTTGCTTTAACCCAGATCATGGTCTTTGTGGTTAGATAATAATATGGCTACAAAGTACGGTACATTTATTTCATCCCTGGAGTTTTCTTGATTGGGTGCTTTATTTTTTGAATTTTGTAACTTAAGCAGAATGTGTTTCAGTGTTAAATTTTCCATTTTATACCTTCCTGACCTAGTAATTTATATTTATCTGTAGATTGTTTTCCTTTAATAAAATATTTAATTGTGAAGAAAAATACAGTTAATAAGTACCCATCACATATTACATTTAAATACTATTAAACACAATCTAAATACTATTAAAATCTCCTGGGTACCTATCCCTGGCCAAAAACTCTTTCCTCACATGTAAGGTCTTGTGTTTATTGTATCTGTGCATGTCACTTTCTACCTATGAATGTATCCCTACATAGTATTCTTTTGCAGGTTATTAAATTTTATGTAAGTGGTAATTGTGAGAATTAAGTGAGATAATTCATTTTCAGAAATACCAAATAAAAGCTGTGCTGTCTAGTTAACAATAGGTTTATAACCTACTGAAAATATGTACCAACCACCCCCAACCCTCCCACAATGGAGTCCCAAACCCTTACACACTTCACTTCCTGGTCGTTCTTCCCCTCTCCATTTCCTGGGCTTAATTTTTCACGGACTTTGCAATGAGCATGCGCCAAAGAACTGAAGTCTCTGCATCACATCAAGGAATGTACATTTCTTCCAGTCAGACTGCTTTTTAACCTTACATGGGCATAGGCGACTTCCAGGTAAGGCTGTAACCTCTGTAGTACTCAGCCAATAAGGAACCTGGGGAGGGACTTGCATGCTAGGAAATAAATTGTCTGCTGTGACTGCCCTGAGTGTGCCTGTCTGTCAGATACCCGCTCTTGCAAGAACATTGATTACAAGCCTTGCTTCACTGTGCTCCAACTCTCCCCATCCCTCCTTTGATTGGGTCAGTGGGCTCATTTCTCACAGGAATCAAACTGTAATCATCCTTCTGCAACTTGGGTTTTTCATTTCTTAGCCTCAATTTCTTTAAAAAAAAGTTGTATCCATAATGATGCATGAAGAGGTCTAGTTCTTTCATTTTGCTGCTGTGTGTCATTGCAGTAATATACCACAATTTAAATTTGGCTCCTTATTTCAGGGAAATTTTTCGTTATTGAACCTTCTGCCTTATCTCCTATCACCTTGGTCATACCTTGCTTGGTTTTAGCTGCCATTTGTATGACCAGTTTCACGTCTGCTTCCAGTCACTTAGTTCTAACAGCTCCTCATCTAGTCTAATAGCCTGCTGGTTCCAGCCTATATTCAGCTCAAGTGTGGCAGAGTTAACACCCTCAAAGACAGCCTTCATGGGCACCTGGGTGGCTCAGTCGGTTAAGTGTCTGACTTTGGCACAGGTCACAATCTCGTGTGCTTTGTGAGTTTGAGCCCCACATCGGGCTCTCTGCTGTCATCACAGAGCCTGCTTTAGATCCTGTCTCCCTCTGCCCCTCACCCATTTGTGCGTGCTTGCACTTTCTCTCTCCTACAAATAAATAAGCATTAAAAAAAAGACAGCCCTCAATCAATGGGGAATGGAAGCTCCTGCTTCTTATCTTTGGATAGACAAGTTTGGTAGATACTATGTGTGCTTCTTAGGAGGTACCATGGAAATTAAGCCCCCATTGCCTGTAGAAGTGACCTTGACAACACAATCTTAACTTTTTCTCCTTCCTTTCTCTTCTCAATCTGTCACACCCTCAGGAGTCACCTCCCAAATAAACTACCTGCACATAGGTCTTTTCTCAGGCCTTGCTTTTGTGAGAGCCAAGATATATATGAATATTTTTTATTTTTCATGGGTTTTGTTGATTTATCTCTATAGTTTCTGATAAGAGAGACCAAGTTAGGAACTCTGCTACACAAGACTGCTCCGTTCTGCTTCAGAATTTTTTGCATCTTTCCTTAGCTATCAGTTTTTGAAGAGTGTGGCTTTGGGTTTTGTTTCTTTATCCTGCTGCTGCTGGAGTGCTAGAGAACCATTATATCTATTTTCCTGTCGCTTCTTTGCTGCTCTTCCTTTTGTGTTTTAGGGACACCAATTATCCAAAGGTTGGATTATCTTATACAGATTTTATCGTTCTCCACTTTCATTTGTGTTTTTTAAAATCTGTATTCTCTGACTATTGTAGGCCTTCTGTGTCTTTCTTTTAATTATGACTGTTCCTTTATATTTCTTAATTCTACAATAAAAATGATTATCCATTTAAATTTTTTTTGGATTCCCCTTTTATCCTTTTCTGTCTTTAAAATCCTTATTGCATTCACAAATCTTGAAGCACTTTGGATGAATGTATGCATTCGGTTTTTGTTTTGTTTTTTTTTTTTTTTAAATTTTTGAGAGAGGGAGAACATGGACAGGGGAGGGAGAGAGGATAGAGAGACAATCTGAAGCAGGCTTCAGGCTCCCAAGCTGTCAGCACAGAGCCCTATGCAGGGCTCAGACTCAGAAACCACGAGATCAAGACCTGAGCTGAAATCAGACTCTTAACTGACTGAGCCACCCAAGTACCCCTGGGCAAGAGTTCTTTGACTTTACGTTCTTCCCTCTCCTCCCTCCCCCACCTCTCAGTTTGCTTATTTTGCCTACTTTTCATCTTGATCATGCTTGACAGCTCTGCCCACACTTTGTTAGTTCCTGCATTGTATGGGTGACTTCATTCTCCATGTGACATTTGTTCTTGGCTCACCTTGCTTTTATGATTACAAAAATATAAACTCTAGGGCTTTCCGTTCTCTCTGGTAGGTCATAGTGACTTGTATACATTACTCATGAACTCTGACTTGGCATATTAAATTTTTGCTGGCTAGCTCCAATATTTTTTCATCTTCCCATAAAAGTTCCTCCTCTGATTCTTACTGCCCATACAAAACCATATCAGGATCTGCTTGGGGCGCCTGGGTGGCTCAATGGTTAAGCATTCTACTCTTGATTTCAGCCCAGGTCATGATCTCATGGTGGCATAGAGCCTGCTTGAGATTCTCCTTTTCTCCCTTTGCACCCCCACCCACCCACTAACACTTGCATGCTTACACATGTTCTCTCTCTCTCTCTCTCTCTCAAGAGAAAAAGAAGAATCTGCTCCATTTAATTGGGGGAATATATTGTGTTTCCATTGGAGAGAACTTTAGTGTTCTGCTCTAGAATCTTCACTTCTGAAAAGTACTGGAATTCACTTCTCTGTTTTACTCATTCTCTCCAATAGCTCTGTCGCATCTCCTTCTAGTCCTATAACATGTCAAATAAAATAATTTATTTTTTTCTCTCCAGATTGGGGTATTAATGAGAATTGTTAATTCAAGTTAGAACCTTGTTAAACAAGGCTGCTCCCTTCCTCTTCAAAATCTGCTGTTTCTTTTCTTGGTTGTCACTTTTGAAGTTTCTAACTTTGGGCAGTGCCTATCCAGTATATTTGTTGCTGGAGAACCAAGAATCTTCCCTATTTATTAGCTACTATCCTTTCTTTCTCCTCCCCCTTCATCCATCCTTTTCATTTTAATTTGATAATGGGTGGGAGGTGGGAGATTATGTAAAGAAGGCTTCCTTCCACTGCTTTCATCCCAGAGTCTTTCTTTAGGTTTTTTGTTTTGTTTGTGATTAAGGGAGAATCTATACAATTTAAAATTTACCATATTAAGTATTTTTAAATGTGCAGTTCAGTGCCATTAAGTACATTCACATTGTTGTGCAACCATAATCATCAACTCTTTCCAGAACTCTTCATTTGTAAAACTGAAACTCTGTGCCCATTGTAAACAATGATTCCCCATATTTCTCCTTTTCCCTCCGTCTCTTTATCTTGGCTTTTAAATTTACATCCTGTAAGAATGTTTTTGTGCCTTTGTAAAACTGCTCTTGAAGGTGTTTTCTATTTTGGTATTTATATCTTTACGTGAATATAACTTGGTCTTAGAATTTACTTTTAGGAAGAATTTACTTTATAGGAAAAGTTTGTTGCCAGGTAGCAGTGTACTGTGTAGTTAGATTCTTTTTGTACTGGAAATAGAGTTTTTTGTGTTGTTCATTTAAATGTAAACATTTTATTGACTATGTTCACAACTTTTTTGTCAGCTGAAATGCTTTAAAATTTACCTCTGTAAGTTTTTTGTTTTTTGTTTTTCCAGCAGACTTTAGTTGTACTTAAGATAGAAAATCTAGGGGCACCTGGGTGATTCAGTCGGTTAAGCATCCAACTTCAGCTCAGGTCATGATCTCACGGTTCATGGGTTCAAGCCCCATGTCAGGCTCTGTGCTGACAGCTCAGCCTGGAGCCTGCTTCAGATTCTGTCTCCCTCTTTCTCTGCCCCTCCCTGCTCGCTTGCTCTCTCAAAAATAAACATTAAAAAATAAATAATAAAATACAATTTATTATTTTTAAAAATGTTTATTAATTTTTGTGAGAGGAAGTGGGGGAGGGGCAGAGGGGGGGGACAGAGGATCCAAAGCAGGCTCTGTGCTGATAGTGATGAAGTTTTGGGTTGATGGTGCGGGGTTCAGAGCTGATGGCCATTCTTGAAGATGTCTTTTGTGCAAAAAGGTGACTTTATTAAAGCATGGGGACAGGACCCATGGGCAGTAAGAGCTACACTGGAGTTGTGAGGGGTAACTCATTATATACCCTCAGGTTGGAGGGGGTTAGGGATAGAGTAAGTCTCTAAGGTATTTTGGAAGCAAGATTTCCAGGACCTTGAGGGGCTAGCTGTTGCTAGAGAAACACCATTTTTTACTGTTTAATAAAACCTCAGTCATGAGAGCCTTCAGATGCATATCAGGGGGCCATACTTGGAGCATGATTGCCAGCATATATCTTGGGGCGGTTGAGATAAAGGAAGTAGACTTAACAGGATTCTCAAGGTTGGGATAATGTTCAGTTAAGATTCCCTTTTGCCCCTAGCAAAGTGTCATGATTGAGACAGCTGAGCTCCTAGAGGGAGGTCACTCTGCCAGTTTCAATGATGTCAATGGGCAATAGGCAGTAAGGGAATTTAATTTTTCATTTGTCTTAGTTTCCCACGTTACCATGGCAAGCACTAGACCCCTTTCCTTTGTTCTTGGGTAGCCAGGAGTGTCTGAGGAATATGACACATATTCCACCTCGGGGGGGGGGGGGCAAGGAGTGCCAGCCTGTATACTGCCCTCAGCTTGCCCCATGCTCCCCCATCAATAGCAGTGAGCCTGATGTGGGGCTCAAACTCACGAACCCCAAGATCATGACCTGAGCCAAATTTGGACACTTAACTGACTGAGCTATCCAGGTGCCCCAATACAATTTATTTTTAAATTTACAAATACAAAACTTGCCCCTTTTTTGGTGAATAGTTCCGTTTGCTACTTTAACACTCAATCCCTGGCCACCACTGATCTATCTGTTCATCATCCTTCCAGTTTTGGATTTTCCAGAATGTCAAGTAAATAAATCATACACTATATAGCCTTTTAAGTCTGGTTTTTGTCACTTAGCATAGTGCATTTGAGACTCATTTAAGTTGTTAAGTATCTAAATATTCTTTTTATTGATGGAGTATTCCATTGAATATGGTACAAATATAATAACCATCTTCTTCTGTTTTCTTCTTCTTTTTTTTTTTAATGTTTAGCTTTCTAGAGTGTTGGATCTTCCACCAGAAAACTTGATCAAGTCAATATCTGCAGTTCCAATTTCCAGAAAAGAGTTAAGTATATTTATAACAATTTAAATTGTTGCTAACTTTGTCAATATACCAAAAAAAATAGTTTTCAATTAACAGAATAGACCTTGAAATTAACCATAGAATATGATGTAACCTATTTATTGTTGACTTAAATAATAAAATCTGTATTGTACATACTCTGACATGATACATTAAATTAGAACTCTCATGTTGTTTGATGTTTATTGCTTAACTACAATTATGTCAAAATCTTTAAGAAAAATTAGGAATAATGTCAAAATTTAATTCTGTGACAGCAAATAAAAGAACTAAGATTGTGGTTAGAATTTCAGGGTTTTCTAAGGTTATTTTCAAGATTATACACCTAGATGCTTGAATACTGTTTGTATTGTATTTACCTGCTAGGTTTCTTCTGGGTTTTGGGTTTTTTATTTGTTTCCATTTGAGGACTCCCAGTGATAGAGAACTATTGGTTACATATAGGCCATAGTTGCTTTCTAGGATACAGGAAGATATCTGTCTCTTTGAGAGTTTGGACCGTCTAATTGATACTTATTTACCATTTGGCTAGAAAATCTAGCCAAAATGCCTTCTTGGTCAATAAATAATGACAAGAAATTAGCTACATAGTAGGCATTTAACCCTAAGCTTTGGAAAGATGTAAAGATATAATTATCAGTACCATTATGTCCTGATATTTTGTCCCCTTAACTTTGTCAGGATTTTAAAATAGGGTAGGATGAATATTACTGTTCTCAGAATAGGACAAAGAAATAAGTGGTAGAGGAAGAGAAAGGCTACATGTGGCCTTGTTGAAACAAAGTATCTTGAAAGTAGCCTGCTGCAACTTGCTGTATATTAAGTTCTAAGAACAAAGACAAAGACTGACAAGGGGATCTTATAATTACACATCAATTAATGTAATATTCCAAGCCAGTTACCTGCTTCATAAAATCTGTAAATGGCATTTTGCATAATAATGAAAATGTTTTTATTTTATGTTTCAAAGGCTTTTAATAAGCCTGAACAATCTTGGCCCATCTTTTGAATAAGATTCTTGTTACCTGCCTGGAGCTCTTTTGGGTAACTCTACTTTTTTTTTTTTTTAATTTTTATTTTTTATTACTGAGAGAAGACATAGCATGAGCATGGGAGAGGCAGAAAGAGGGAGAGACACAGAATCCAAAGCAGTCTCCAGGCTCTGAGATGTCAGCACAGAGCCCAACACGGGGCTCGAACTCAAACCAGGAGATCATGACCTGAGCCGAAGTTGGACGCTTAACCGACTGAGCCACCCAGGTGCCCCTGGGTAGCTCTACTTTAGTTAATACTATACTTTACTGTATCTTTGGTTTATAGAAAATCAGTATTAGGGAGGATTTTAAATCCTTTTTAGGCTACAAGTCTGCATATTAAATTTATTTAAAATAAAAAGAATCTCTACTGCTTTACCATCATAAACTTAGTATCCTTTCAAAGGATACCAAAAAAAGGATACAAAAGAAATCCGTATTTTTCACTTTATTCTAAAATGCTATTGTTAGGAGAATTAAGTCCTTTTTGTTGTTATTAATATGGTTTATTTAATACCCTATGAATCAATTTCTTCAAGTCTCCTAATTCTCTCAATTATATTTTCAACTATGGCAGAATTCCTGCTTAATACTGATCATAGTGTGCATAATTAATGACTTTGTTACCAGCCAGCAATACTCAAGCCTATAATTTCACTCTAATACCACAACAGCAACTACTCAGAAGTAGTGGAAGGGTAGCTATTTTTCTTAAACTTTTTTTTTAAATTATAAACCATATAAAAGTAGAGGGAATAGTTTCTAGAACCCCTGTGTGCCATCATTCACTCTCATTGGCACACAGCTAGTTATGTTTCCTCTGTACCCATACCCACTTTCCTTCTTCACAGTGAATTATTTTGACAACTATGTTAATTTTTCTATCACAAAAGCAAAACAGATAATCTTAAGGAAATTCAGGAAAACACAGAAGAATAACAAGGAACAATACCCAATGTGTTAACAAGTTGATGTACTTTTCATATTTCTCTTTGAATGTGTCTTACAACTTTTATTTATTTAATTTTTTAATGTTTGTTTATTTTTGAGAGAGAGACAGAGTGTAAGCAAGGGAGGGGCAGAGAGAGAAGGCGACCCAGAATCTGAAGCAGGCTCCAGGCTCTGAACTGTCATTATAGAGGCCAGTGCGGAGCTCAAACTCACAAATGGTGAGCTCATGACCTGAGTCGAAGTTGGACACTTAACCAACTGAGCCACCTAGTCGCCCAGTGTCTTACAGCTTTAAAAAAAAACATAGCAGGGCGCCTGGGTGGCTCAGTCGGTTAAGCGTCTGACTTTGGCTCAGGTCATGATCTCACAGTCCGTGGGTTTGAGCCCTGTGTCGGGCTCTGTGCTGACAGCTCAGAGCCTGGAGCCTGCTTCAGATTCTGTGTCTCCCTCTCTCTTTGCCCCTGCTCCACTCACTCTTTGTCTCTGTCTCTCGAAATAAAATAAAGACCAAAAAAAAATTTTTTTAAACATAGCTATAAAACCACTGTATGTATGAGTTTTGAACCCTTTTTCCTTAACATCATTCTTTTTGGTAAATGTCACTTTTAACAGTGGCTAAATAATACTCTAATGCTCCCCTGTTGATGGACATTTAGATTGCTTTCAGTTCTGACTTTCTACATAATTTACATTCAACAACTACCTTTTTTAAATAGACAAAGTGAACTTATCTTGTAGATATATAACTAAAAGCTCCCTAAAAGGAAAAAGGGGAAGTAGGTCAATTCTGGTTGATACACACACCCCCACCCCCCTACACACACATACCCCTGAAGCATTTATTTCTCTTTTGGGCGTTCCTTGATGGCAAATAACCCTTCATATAATTTCAGAAGTCATGTTTGAAATATTCCTAGTGTGGATTATTGTTAATAGACTAAAAGGATGATTTTTTTATTTGTCCTTCTACCACTGAACAGATTGGAAATATTTGTGTTTCTATTGAGATAACAAAACTTTTTAATTAAATTTCATTCTTTTATTATTCATGTCTAGAAAAAAATTACAGATGCTTCCATTCATAATTTTTTAAAGTATCTATAGAAAATCATGTGACCTCTTTGTGTTTCCTGGATGTTTGAGAACCATTCTATCTATAGGTTTATGGTCCTATTACACCTCATGTAAAGTATCCTAGCTATATGTCAGAATGTTAATCTTTGGTATATTCACATCTGTATGATTTCATTTAATATTGTTATTGCTCTTATTACTTTTAATTTTTTAAAAAATCTTTGTGTTCATGTGTTATTCCCACCTTGTTAAACTTATTTCTTCAATTCCCCACATTATTGGCACAAATACTTGGCTAAACTATCAGAGTCCTTTGGTAAGAATAAATACATTCAAACCTTATGTAAATTTGCCCAATTAAAGTTAATCTTTAAGAAATTGAATTGTTATGTCCCCAGATCTCAGGACTCAAGACTGTTTAACATTTTTATTTAACATCAGAACTAAGATTAGTATTATTTAATCAGGACTTAATTTCTCAGCGACAGTGTGAAGTAGGTACCATTATCATCACCATTTACAGAGGTTAAGCAAAATGCTTAAGATCACACAGACACTGATTAATAGATGAACTTGGGTCTGCAGTTACAGCTCAAGTGTCAGTGGATGAGTTTAGGTTGGTAAGTATAATCCATACTAGGCTGCTGGATAATGTATTAAGGCCCAAGAAAATTCTTCTAGTTTTTTTTGGTTTTTTGTTTTCTGGGTATTTTTTGTTGGGGGGGGGGGGAAGGAGAGAGAGAGAGAGAGAGAGAGAGAGAGAGAGAATATATGTGAATGGGGGAGGGGCCAAGGGAGAGGAAGAAAATCTTAAGCAGGCTTCACACTCAGTGCAGAAATGGCTGAAGAAAATTGTTGTTTTAAGAGAGAATACGCATGCGCACACATGTGGGGAGGTGGGGGGGAGCAGAGAGAGGAGAGAGAATCCCAAGCAGGCTCCATGCTGTCAGCACAAGCCCAAAGTGGGGCTCAGTCCCACACACCATGAGATCATGATCTGAGGCTCAAGAAAATTCTTAATGGTCTTTGTTGACTAGGCTCTTTAATGTAACGTGAAACAGATATCACACAGGATATTTTAGGCATGTCCCTGAGTTTCAAGAGTGATAAGAATTGATAGGGAAAATCTGCCGTAAGATGGCCGACAGGGCGAATAGGAAACACCTGTTCCTGATTGAGGAATGCGGAAGTAACTGGCTATAAATTGTTCCCTCTGCTAATGCTCTGGGCTCAGACCTCTGGAGAATGATCTCCTCTGAGCCCACCTTCCTCCCTTCCAAGATCTCCAAGTGCTGCTTGGTTCTTCCTCTGGGTGATCCAGACCAGATTCCGCAACAGAATGAAGTCATTTATGCTCCTCTAAAATACATTCTTTTGTGTCAGTGACAATGGACTAGACAGTATTTTAATCCATTTATTCTGCCCATAGAGTTTCATTCTCTAGTTCCTTATTAAATATCAGAGATGTTCCAGCATGGGTAATTATGTAGATGTTTGTATATCAGTTAAAATTTTTATTACACTTTGAACTACCTATCTCAAATTGTAAAACTATGATTATGTAATCAAAGAGGAAGAATTTTAGAAGATAAAGTTATAAATACAAGGTGATATTTCTAATTTCTTTGCTTTATGTTTTAAAGGCATAATCCTTTCATTAAATTGTATCAATGTGGAGAACCCATAATGGTTGGTCTTTTTTGTTGTTGTTATACTAGTAATATTTTTAAGGTATAATAGCTTTTTCCTATTTCAATTTCTGTCTTTAGAGAAGTAGCTGATTTTCAGCTGTCTTTGGATTCACTATTGGAAAACAATGACCATTCAAGACCAGATATTCAAGTTCAAGCCACAAGACTGGCAGAGAAGGTATTTTAGCACTATTATCTTTTTTAGACATTATAATAAACTTACTATTTTTTAAAGAAGAAAAAACTCTGCGGGATATCTCAGCCATAATAATGATTTAATAGTGTTTTTTTGTTCAAGACACCTTGGAAAATACAATTTAAATTCATTTTAGCTGTGTACAGTAAGGTTAAGATTTTTCAAATTAGTTATAAAGCATTCCTCTTGAGCTGACATTGTTCAATTTTTTGATTAACTACTTATAGGAGGACTGAAGTGTTAATTAAATTTACAGATTGAAGCTGGATGGACTTCTGAATTTAAGAGAACAAGCTTGATAAATTAGAGCAGTGGGTTGCAATTTTTAAAATTAGTTTCTGAGAAGATGAGCGTTAAAATATGAGAAGAAATGATTAGATGTAAATAGAATCATGACTGCAGAGAAGAAGTGGCTAGATGATTTAATAAACCTCTTTCATTTCTAATTCCTCTGATGGGTTTGGTATCTCAGAGCGGAGTTGAAAGGATTGTATAGAATGACCGAATCTTAACTTAGTGTAATACCATTAAAAACAGGGTTTTTTAAATAGAGTTATTACATGTGAGACAGAGTCGTCTGGGCACACTGAAGGACTGGAACAATGCAAGTCACCATCATAGAAAAAGGTGCGTAAAGAATGAGTATAATCAAAGAGCTTTGGTAGCTGAGCAAATATTTAATCAGAAAATCAACTCAGATTTTTATCAGGAAGTACACCAGGGGTAGAATTGTGCTAATTACAATATTTAGTCTTTTTCCCCCATCAACTGTGAGTTCTTAAAAATAAAGACTAGTGCCTCTTCAGTGATAACAGATATCTCCTCAAGGTTCATGGGTACCATCAGGTGCTTTGAAATCTAGTAGGCTAAAATTCTAAGGTATATTCAATGAAGACAAAATATTTAAATGATTTCCATTTTAGGTGTTGATACAAGTGCTTCAGCATAGGGCCTGACAGAATGGCATGTTCTGTGGCGCTCGTGCAAGGTGGGAGAGAGAAAGTTTTAGATTTTTTTTTTTTTAAAGCAGTCTCTACAGAGTAGGGGAGATAAAAAGAGTTCACTACATCTCGGGGCACATAAGGTGGGGGTTAAGTGATGCTGGCTTCCTTCCCTGTAGGTGGAAAATTTGAGGTGAGGGAATGGGAAAGAGAAATAGATTCTGAATACAGAATAGTGTTCTAGTCAGGAAAAGAAGAAAATGTTGTTTACCCAAATAGAGTAATAGAATTGAAAAGATTGATTAAGGCCCAGGACCAGATACAATGACTGAGAGATATGATGCACTTGCTGCCTTTTGCACTCCAATTTGAATAGTATTAAAACTACAAATCTCAGGGTGCCTGAGTGGCTCATTAGGTGAACGTCCAACTCTTGATCTCAGCTCAAGGGCTGTTGAACTCAAGCCCCATGTAGGTCTTCACATTGGGCATGGACCCTACTTAAAAAAAAAACCTACAAATCTCATTAGTTCTATCTTATAACATCTCTATTTTACTTGATTTTTATCTTTTCAGCTAAAATGTGATACAGTGGTAAGTGAAATCAGCACTGGTCAAGGGACCGTAAATTTCAAAATAAACAGAGAACTATTAACAAAGGTAAGCATGGGTTATGTTCCAGCTATGCACCTTTACTCTCTGATTTAGCTATGTGATTTTTCTTCCCAGTTCTTGAACTTCAGACACCTTTTGCCTCAAAACTTTGCATATTCTGATCCCCCTCCCTGGAGTGCCACCCCAAGTTAACTCTTGCTTGTCCTTCAGCTTTTGTCCTGGGCTGGGCCTTTCTGTCTTCTTCATTTATGTGCTCTACTAGCACTAGATAGCTCTCCTTTACAGATTTTATCATAGTTGATGGTTTACATTCTTTTTATTTGGTTAATGCCTCTTGCCCTTTAAACTCTAAATTCCATCAGGGCTTATAGCGTCTGTTTTTCTCACTATTGGATCCCCAGTTCCTAGCAAAATGCCTGGCATGCAGTATGTTTGAGATAATTATTGTTTAATGAATTAACAGACTCTGCGTGGAATACACAAAAAGTACTGTTGGTTTTGGTCGCTCTGGTAGCCTGTAATCTGTTGGAAGCATAAGATTTATGTAGAAGAAATCCTGAAACAGCTTATTCTTTTATTAAAATAAATATTAAAACAAAAAAGTAGAGGTGACTGGCTGGTTCAGTCAGTTAAGCGTCTGACTCTTGATTTAGTAATAGTAAACTAGTAAGAAAAAGGAGTATTGGATGTGCCTGTGTTATGTTACAGCTTTTTTTAAAATGATAATTCTTGTTTGTTCAAAGCCTAATTTCTTCTACTTCTGGCTCCATTATTTTCAGGCCTTAAACAGTGGCATTTGCATACCTAATGAATTTTTCATATCACATCAAGGAAAAAAATTCAACCTTTTGGGACCATTATTAATACATATTTTTACATATTAATGTTACCAATATTGACATGTAGCCAGTGACCTGTGTCCAAAACTTCTCAAGCAGAGAATTATGAATTTGTCCTTGCTTACACATGTAAAAGCTTAGCCTTGCATAAAAATGTATCTGTTCATGCAGTGCAATTGAATTATTTACACTAGCAGCACCAGGAATGATTAAACGTTAGCTTAACTTTGGATCACTAACAGTGGCAACATAATGTCTTCATATAAATCATCCTCAAAGATAATCTAACAGGAGAAACTTAACAGAGGACCATGGGGAGGGGAAGGGGGAAAAAGAGGGAGAGGGAAGGAGGCAAATCGTGAGAGACTCTTGAATACTGAAAACAAACTGAGGGCTGAAGGGGAAGGGGGGTGATGGACGGGAAGGGGGGTGATGGACGTGGAGGAGGGCACTTGTGGGGATGAGCACTGGGTGTTATATGGAAACCAACTTGACAATAAACTATAAAAAAAGGGAGGAGACTAAAATGTAAAATTCAAGGCAGTAAGAACTGCCAAATCACTGGGACTAGATGATAAATTTTTTAAAGCTGTAAGAAGGTATGACCAATTCATACATAGTAAAGAGCTGTCACTTTTGTACCAAGCTTCTACCTGTCAGCAGCTTACAGATGACATTCAAGAGTAATTTAGAATAATAGTTTAGGGGGAGAAAAAACAGAAAATGTGAGTTTAACTAAATAGGAAAAAGACAAAATCTTGTGTTTTAGGTGTGCCTTAAAAGTACACAATGGATAACATTCTTATTTCACATGTACCCGTGTGATAACTGTAATGATACTTAGGAGATAGCATGTGCAGGGTTTGGTGGTTAATAGGTATTTTTTATCTGCCAGATTCAACTTTGCATGCTCTGCTAAAACTTAGGAAAAGAGTCTAATTTAAGTGGCCCTAATTCTGCTCACATATTTTACTAATTGAGCTTATGCCAAAAAGCAGTAGATGCATTCAAATCACGTGTAGTGTCAATAGGCTGAACACATGGAAGGAATGGGGGCACCTGGGTGGCTCAATTGGTTAAGCATCTGACTCTTGATCTCAGCTCAGATCTTGATTTCAGGGTTTTGAGTTCAAGCCCCATGTTGGGCTCCACGCTGGCAGTGAAACCTACTTAATTTAAAAAAAAAAACTAACATTTAAAAAAAAATTTTTTTTGTCTTTATTTTGAGAGACAGAGAGAGTGGGGGAGGGGCAGAGAGAGAGGGAGACACAGAATCTGAAGCAGGCTGCAGGCTCTGAGCTGTCAGCACAGAGCCCGACACAGGGCTCGAACCCATGGACTGTGAGATCATGACCTGAGCCGAAGTCGGACGCTTAACCGACCGAGCCACCCAGGCACCCCTAACGTTTCTAACTTGTGATTTTTATGGGTATTATAACGTGCCTTTTAACAAATCAATTTACTCAAAATTAAAAAAAGTAAAGGTAATATGCACGTAAAGTAAAGGTAATATGCACATAAAGTAAAACTCAAGCCAGAAATTGATAAAATGTTTTAGATTTAGGGAATTATTGCGAGAGTTAAATAGAACATAGACATAATTAAATATGTATGTTATATAAGGAGATAGTTGTGTATTATTGCTTTGTTGTGGTTGTTTTTGTAGTGGTATAGCTGACGGATGATGAGGATATAAACCAGGCCAGAGGGGATAACTGTAATGATACTTAGGCGATAGCATGTGCAGGGTTTGGTGGTTAATAGGTGATTGATTATGAAGGTTGAGGGAAAAGGGTAAATTTTAGGAACTCCTATGCCTCTGATTTGGTTAGCTGGGTGAGGGGGTATAGTTCATGGAAATGCAGAATGCAGAAGGAAGAGGAGTATATTTGAAGTGCCTGAGATGTCCATTCTGGAGTTGGACTTAGCAGTCTGTGGCACAGGAGAGAGATTTTGTTAGATAAGTAGTAGTTGAAGTCTTCGGACTTTATATACCTGGGAGAAGTATAAAGTAAGGAGCTAGAAGCAAGAAAGGAGCACAGAGTGGGGAGTGGGGAGACAGGCAGTGAAAGAGGAGCCTGCAAAGGAAACTGAGAAGCAAAAGTTGGTAGAAAGTGATATTACAACGAAAGGTGGAGGATGGTTGCAAGGAGAAGAGTAATCAACAGCTAAGGTGATGTTTGAAAAGTGGTCACCCCTGGGGAAGCTGGTGGGTTAGGGCAGATGATCAAAAGGGACTCTAGACTTTTGCCTTATCTGATTTAATTTTTTATTTTACAAAAAGTGTACTCATAAAAGTAACATTTTAAAGAATTGAAGCATTTTGAGAACACTTGGAATAAAATAGTCGAGAAGGAAGCTCTAGGTAGCACATTGATCAGATTGTCAGTGGAAGGTTGGAAGTGGGGCATGTAAGATAGTCCTTTATTAAAGTTGCTTTTTTGTTTGTGCCAGAGATGTCAATGAACTGTGGGTCATTTGTTAAAGAAGAGTTTTAGCTCCCTGTGATTGCCTTTTGTGGAGTCTACCATCCATTACACATAAAGGAATCGAAAGTGAAATGAAATAAGTAGATGTTAAATTTAGAATAATCTGACTATGAATTCCTCCCCTAATATTTATCTCCCCACTTGCACTCTTGCCAGCCATAGTCTTGGAGTATATAATGGGCCCCTAGTGTATGACACACACTCTTCTCTGTATATTAATCCTTACTCTCTGTGTCCTATATTTTGTGAGTGAAAGGAATAATGTTTTCTCTGTGTCTTTGTGCAAATACATACTGTTTCTGAACCTTAGTTTTTGCATCTATTAAATGGGAAATATTGCCCATTTTTACCATTGTGAGGCTAGGGATAAATAAAATCATCTGGACTTGAACCTAGCACTTTGTAGATGCCTAAAAAGTATTGCTTTGCTGCCTCCTGCTGCTACTTTCTCTGCCTTTTCCATTAAGTGACCATTTTAACCAACTCTTAATGATAGTAAAATTCTTCACATCATAAACTACGTATTTAGTACTCAGAATTCAGTTCATGAAACAAAACCAATGTAAGAGTAAATAGAAACCTATCACAGTAAATTCAAACCCCTACACTAAAAAATGAACACATAAGTAAATCCATCACACCATTAGCAAAAAAGGATGTATGAATTTTGTGAATTGTATAATCTTTCTGTGTTCATTTCTAAAAATGGAATATGTTTTGGTTGTTTCTGTGAGATTACCTTGTTCTTTAATTATGTAGCCAGTAGGCATTTGAATTATAATTTTGTGTTTTCGGCCATTCAGGTGATTGTTAGTACTACAAAAGTAGCAGCAGCATGCAGTAGTTAATACATTAGCTCTGGAGAAGGTCGCCTGGGTGGTTCAGTCAGTTAAGCGTCTGACTTCAGCTCAGGTCATGATCTCATGGTTTGTGGGCTTGAGCCCCATATCAGGCTCTGTGCTGACAGCTCAGAGCCTGAAGCCTGCTTTAGATTCTGTGTCTCCCTCTCTTTCTGCCCCTACCCTGCTTCTGCTCTGTCTCTCTGTCTCTAAAATAAACAAACATTAAAAAAATTTAAAAAATATGTATTAGCTCTGGAGTGAAAAAGGTTTTGCTACATGATTTAATAGCTGTATGACCTTGGGAAAGTTCTCTGTGCTTCTCTTTCCTTATTTGTAAAAATAATACTTCTCTCAGGGTTATTGTAAGGATTAAATGAGTTAATGCATAGGAAATGCTTAGAACAGTGTATGCACATAGTATGCATTCAGTGAATATTAGATGCTCCTGGTTTTGCTGTTACTATCTGCTGTGGGACTTTTAGCAGTTACTTAATCTCTCTAAACTTCAGTTTCTTTATCTATAAAATATCTATATCATTGGTTCCTGTAAGGATGAGTAGATGTGATATATAAAAGGGCACAGAGCCCCCATAGATGTTAGTTCTTGTTATTACTGTTCTGACCAGCATTAGCAACAGGAGAAGGAGGGGCTGACAATGCTGTAAAATGCTCAGTGCTGTAAATTAGAATGAGTAAATAAGCAATGTTTACTTCATTACCAGTAAACGAAGTAATTAAGAAAATTACAGGGCTTTTTCTGTCATTAAGTCTCATTCCCTTTACTTCTCAGACAGTACTACAACAAGTAATCAAAGATGGCTCAAAATATGGGTTAAAAAGTGAGCTATTCTCTGGTCTTCCCCAGAAGAAGATCGTGGTTGAATTCAGGTGAGTGCCAACTCATCTTACATGTTGGTTATCAAGGGGGCTGGGCAGTTATGTGGTTTACCATTATCATGTGGGGCTTCAGGAAATTACACAAGAAAAATAGAAAACCAGTGAGATCTGTTTTCTTAATATTACAGTGAATTGATCACTGTACCATGAATAAAAATTCTGGACTTCAGTAAAAATTCTAGTGATTATGGGTTTTTTAAAATTATTTAGTAGTTACTTTTGTTGGAAGAACTAGTTTTTCCATTTTAGTAAACTCTTAAAGCAAAGGTAATGGTTACTGCCATATCAAGAATTTTAAAGTAATGTGATTACTGGAGAACAAAGCCTTGTAGTATTTGTAATGTATATTTTTTTTAATTATTGGATTGAAATTTTAATATGCCTCTAAATAATCCTCATAATAACTTTCTGATATGCTGTCAGTACAGCCATCTAATATTTGCACTGTTTATAGGTAACCAGAACAGAAAAGGGAACACTTTCAGAGTGCAGCTTGACCAGTTGACAGCTCATGGAGATGATAGAGATGTTGTGTGTGCCTTCCTAAAAGCTGAGGAGTCTTGAACTATTTTCCCACTTGGAAAATTAGAACTTGCTATACTATAGCCTTTTGTTTTCTTAAGTATATATTTCTGTAGAGGATTTTTAAAAATCGGTGAGAGAATTATTTTAGGTTTCCTCTTTATTATAATCTATTATGATAACAAACTTAGTTATAATTGGCACCTATATAACCAGTGGTGACAGTAGGTTTTATGGATTCCATATTTGTACTGTCTCTGCCACTCGTTTGTGTTCTTAAAAAAGGCAGACTCTTAAAATTCAGTAAACTTACTTGTTTATGATAAGGACTGGTTGCTGAATAAACTCATGCTCCTGTGGAGTAGACAGATATTATGAATAAATCTTATACTTTCAGTGTACCCCAATCATGATATTGAAGGTTGAGTTTAAACATTCGTTGCATCTCAGAGGAGAGGGACTTCATGAGGTCATCTTCAGAGCAAGAGGAACTACACTAAGACCATCCCTCAAAGAAAGTTGCCTGCCATTTTGTTATCTTTTCTGGTGTAACAAGCCACTCTAAAATGCAATATAGGAGGGCACCTGGGTGGCTCAGTCGACTAAGCCTTCAGACTCTTGATTTCGGCTCAGGTCCTGATCTCACTGTTTGTGAGTTCAAGCCCCGCATGAGACTCCATGCTGATAGTGCGGAGCTGCTTGGAATTCTCTCTCTGCCACTCCCCCACTAGCTGTCTCTTTCTCTCAAAATGAATTAATAAACTTTAAAAAATTTTTAATAAAAAATTAAAAATAAAGTTTAATGGAACACAGACTTGCACTTTCATTTACATTTTATCTGCAGTGGCTGCTTTTATACTGCAATGGCAGTTGAGTAGAATTGAATTGAATAGTTGAGGTAGAGACCAGGTGGCCTGCAAGCCTAAAATATTTACTATCTGATTCTTTAAAGAAAAGTGTGTTAGTTCCTGATTAGTGTCTTGAAACAACCATTTTAATGTTCAAGACACTATAGATCAAGAAATCAGGGATGACGTAGCTCAATTGTTCTTTGACTTGCCTGTTACCATATGTAGCTCTAGTCATCTACTATACTGGGGCTCGAAATTCAGGTGGCCCATTTACTTGTTCGGCAGCTTACGTGAAGGATGGCTGGCTAGGCATCTCTCTCTCCACAGGGTCTCTTCAGCAGAGTTAACCAGACTTCTTTACAAAGGTGCTCAGGGCTCCAAGATGGTAAAAGCATATTGTCTTGAAACAGGCACAGCCTCATTTCTGTCACATCCTGCTGGTTTCAAAGCAAGTCACAAGATCAGCCCCAAATCAGCGGGAGGGAAACTAACTATATTTCTTAATGGCGAGATTGGCAAGCTTGTGGTCATCTAATTCTTTTCATTCACGTCTTTAAATTGATGCAGGACACTTCACCTCCTCTGGGGAGGCACTTCAGTACCGTATTACTCTTCTGGTTCTTGCTCTTACCTAACCAGCAGTAAAGGAGAATCAGTAGAGAAGTTGTATAGTATCTGTTACCGTGTATTCATCCTTGAAATAATGCCATTGTAAGTTTCTTGAAACTTGAAAAGTTGCCATGAGTGTTCACTTTTAACATGTTCTTTTCTATCATCACTTGACCTTTATCATCCCTTCTTCCCAACCAATCTTGAAATACCAAGACTGCAGTCTTCCTTATTCATTGATTCTCTTGGTTTTCTCCTGTTTTTGTTTCCCATGTAATAACGTTCTTTTATGTTTATACTTATAAGAAATGCCTAAAAGTAGCCTGTTCTATTTGAGTTGTATTATTTAAGCTATTTGTATGGCTTTTTCTTTGTAGGCCTTTTTTTTTTTTTTTTTTTTTTTTTTTTTGCTTATGGATTTGCCCCTTATTTAATAAGGAAGGCTGGAACTTACATGAGCATTTGAATGCTGATGAAGGCAAAGTTCATGTCTCTGCAGCCATCTTTGCTCTTTCTGATACTCCGTCTGGCATTGCTTTGGCTATAGCTGCTCTTTCCCTTAGAAGTTTTCCATATGCTATGATGCTTACCACTGTTGTCTCAAAGTAGAGACAAACAGGTGAGGAACAGGGTCAAAGTTGATAGGAAACATTGTTCTTGAATTTCTTCTGAAAATGAGAGAGGTAGAAGAACAGAACATATTAAATATATAGTATCTTAAATAGGGTAACTTTACCCCCTAAAAAATAAGAGATAATGGTTCAAGAAACTTGCCCTCTAAGTTAAGGTGTTGATGATAATAATTGGTTAAGTAACTTGCTCGGGGCCATAGAGCTGACTCTGAAGCCTATATACTTTACCTTTACTGCCTCCCTAACATAGAATATTGATTGTCATATATTTTGTCAGATCTAGGAGTATCGTGATAAAATGCCAGAGTAGAGGACTGTTCAATCATATATGAGCTCTACCTGAGTAGGTGCTGTAAGACTTGAAGCTAACTGCTTATTGCCTCCCTCCTCTTTGCAAAGTCAGCCTTTCCTATTTTGTTCAGATCAGACTTGCAGGAGCAGTCAGCAGTGGTAGACTTTCCACTTCTTTCCTCAGCTCAATCTTCCCCATCCCCTGCTTTTCCCCAGTGTGCAGTGTTCTCACAAAATAAATTGAGGTCCTCTAATTAGTAAATTGGGAATCTGAGAGATTGGGGTACCAGTTCTGACTATTAGTAACCGATTCAACAGTCTTGGATAGGACAGTTTATTTTCATGGTCTCTTATCTGGAAAACAAGAGCAATAATATTTGTCTTAAAGATTGAGGAAGTCACATAAATAATTTTTTTACAAGTTTCAATAAGGTGTCCAATTATAATTTATTCATTAGGGCTCCTTTTGTTGCCAAAATACTTTCCATTTCATTGTATTTATTTCTGAGTAGGAAAATGATACCAAAGAATGGCATATCATTTGTTCAAAACGGACATTTTGTCAAGGCTGAAAACCTAGGTAGATTCAATTCTTCGAGTCCTAGAGAAAAAATACAAACACTGTGTGAAAACTTAAAAAAAGGTAATATAAATAACTAGCTTGAAAAAATTCAAAGATTATAAAAATATTTGGTGAAAAGTAATTTCCCTCCCCATTCCCATTTCTTAGTTCTCTCATTATGGGCATTCACCAATACTAGTTTCCTGTTTACCCGCCTAGAGATAGTCTGTTTTTACACATTGTTCTGCTGCTGCTTTTTTCACTAAATAATAATATCTTCTATTCCTTTAATATTTGAAGTATATCCTGGGATGGTTTATTATTTTTATTGTTTCATACTGTTCTGTTGTCATTTTTTTAAAAACAGCTTTATTGGAATATAATCATGCACAATATAATACCGTTTAACATATTTCAGCATATAATTTGAATTTTGGCAAAGGTGTACAGTTCATGGAACTACCACTGCAGTTAAGGTGTACAACTTTTCTATTTTTTTCTATTTTGACTTGTACTTTTATCTATATAGTCTTTTATTTTGCTTACTTTGGTCCTCCTTTTCTAGTTTCTTAAAGGAGAATTTTAGATTACTTATTGGTTTGAAATCTTTCTTTTGTAATACAAACATTCCATGCCATAGATTTTTCTGCTTTAGCTCACAAAATTGCTATTTAATTTGCTCAAGGTCTCATTGCTTCTCATTCTCTCAGGGATCGTAGTCCTTCAGTGTCTGGTTTCATAAAACCAGTGTTTCATATATTTTTCTAGATTTCTGGTTGTTTAAGGCAGAAGAGTAAATCCAATCCTTGTTATTCTGTCTTGGTGGGAAATGGAAGATTCCCTATTTTTTAATTTCTAGAAGGGCATTTACTTAATAACTAAATAAGCGTTCTTGTTTCATAATTTTACAACTGCATGCATGTTTATGTAGAATCAGTTTTTTAAATTGTAATAACCTTGGTATAAGGCTTTGAAGACAGACCAAAATTAAGCTCTCGTTTTACCACGTTTAACCAACTGGGTTGAAGTTAATTTATTATTTTTTTTCAATATTGAAGAACTTGTGAAGTTTTCAAACATACACAAAACACAACAGTACAATTAAATCCATATGCTTATCACCCACGTTTCAAGTCATCAAGCTGTTGGCCACATTTGCTTCATTATCTTGTTTCCTTGTTGTCTCAGTTTCCTCATCTGTAAAATAAGTGATCAGAGAACCTTACCTCACAAAACTCGAATGAGTATTAATTAAATGGGTTAATGCATGCAAAGTGCATGAAGTTGTGCCTGTCAAGGTAGTTAGTGCTCTAGAAGCAGTTTGCTTTAAGTTATTGATTACAGCTTCTCGAGCATACAGAGAAGTGATAAATGTGTTGACTGAGAATTTGGAGTGGTGATCAGATTTCCAATTATTCTGGGAAGTTTTATGCATAAATATTTTTATATTTTTCCATTTTAATTTTTGATGGAGTAAATGTTGATAGATTTTACCCATATAAACAAAATTTCTGTGGGGTCAGTAATTTTTAAGAGGGTAAAGGATTTGTAACTGGTATACTAAACTTAATTCCCAATAATTGCTTTGTTTTTATGTCAAAACAGTATCTCTGAATTTCTTCAACTTTTTATCAATCCTTAAATGTATCTGCTTCCTAACTGCCATTTCTGTGTATGATTATGGTACTACCTCATGAGTTACAGGATCGATTTCATTAAGGATGATTCTTTCTGAATTCTAATTTATCTTTGTTCTAAATTTCTAATTTTTCACTTAACTTTGCCCTAAATTACCAAAGCCTTAATTCCCAATTGTGTCCCAACTGTGGAAGCATGACCTAGTTCATTTTAGAACTCTTGTTCTTAGAACAGAAATATAACTTGTGCAATTATTTGCAGTTCACCTAACATTGCCAAAAAATTTCACGTTGGACATTTGCGTTCTACCATCATAGGTAAGTGTCATTCGTTTCACAGAAAATAGTAAACATGACTTTGAGGCAGCATTTTGATCATGCATTCTAATGGTTTTTTGCTTAGATAACGAGAAGACAAAAAAAAGTTCAAATTTATATGAATTCAATGCTAATATTATATGAAATGGGGGAAATTGGTTTAGAAGTAGAAAAAGAAATTTGTTTCAAAACCAAAAGATTGACTCAGAAACTAATTTTAACTGTTAGGTTTGTTGAGGATTTTAACTTTTGTAAAGTATGTATGTGTATGGAGAAGATCTGAAAGATGCAAAAATGAAAATAGTTATATGGGGATGATAGTAATTCTCCCAGGTTTTTTGTTCATATATTTTGTTTTAAAAAAGAAACTGGTACAATATCAATTATATCTCAATTAGAACAAAGAAACTCAATCTCCATCCTGTGAGTGCTAACTGGAGCATTCAAGACTGGAAATGGGAAGAAGAGGATTCTAAGAAAGATTGCTATTGTACTTCATAGCTGTAATGCTTCAGTGTATATGCTAAGATCTTCATTTATCTAAAACATGACATGATGCAGTAGCCCAATTTAAAACTACAACTAGAATTGGAAGAGATTTTGAAGTATATCTCATCTGATCTGTCTTCTGGTGTGGAAATCTATCTATTGCATGCTTTAGGGATCATTTAACCTGTCGTTTGAATATTTTTAAGAATTGGAGCAATCAGTACTTTGTGCCATAGATCATCATTGAACTGGAGTCCCCTCTCATTGTAGGAGAGATCTCATGGAGCATTTTAAGAGAGGAAATGATAGGGTTTGATTTTTAAAAGAATATAAAAAATATACTGTATAAGAAAAGCTACATGAGTAGGTCAAAATTGTAGGGAGCGAGTAAATGATGGACAGAGCATGATAAGGTTTTTAAGGAAAATATTTGGACCAGGAAGAGATAATATTTACTCAGAATTTATTTACCATGTTAAATGTTTTCATGTATTAGATCAATTAATTTCACAACAGCCCTGTTTAGTAAATACTGTTAACTGTGGTCTGGAAACTCAGATACCAAAAGGAACTTTTCCAAAAATCACATAGCTAGTAAGTATCATAGCCAGGATTTGAAATTAGTCTAATTCCAAAAATGTAGGTTTGTGTCATTTAGTTGATTTCTAAGATAATGAGATGCTAATTAAAAATAAGAACACAGTCTGAGTAGCAGCTAAAGATGTTTGCTGTTGGGACTGTATAGACCAGGAAAGTCTAGAAGTAGAGAAGCTGGAAAAGGAGTAGCTACAGTAATTTAAGTCAGATATACATATTGGTGAAGGATTATTTGCAGAAAACTAAATCCTCTGTAGTAAAAGCAGGCAAGAATTTATTACAGAATATTGAATTGTTTACAAAGTTGTGGAAAGTGCTGAAGGAGCTTTGGGTTAAGTGACATGAATGCTTCACAGAATTCTACTGTGGAGCATGTTCATCAAGGGAGCTTCTGCCTTTTCTGCAGTCACTTCCAATAGCAGCCATGCTACCACTACCACAGTCAGGAAGCTGCCTCTAGTCCCGCCATGCCTTCTAGAATTCGTATGAGCAAAAGAGGCAGCCCCATATCCTTTCAATTCCTTTGGAGGTCACATGACAGGACACTGGGCTATTAGTGATGCCACTAAAAAGAAAAGGCCTCCACAGCTGTGCGTGTCAGAAAAAATAGAAGTAGCTCTCCTCTCACCTCATTTCTACCTTCGAAGTCTCCTGCAAAGTGTTTGTGATTTGCCCAAATGTAAGTGACTTCTGAAACCCTAACTGCAGGAGTTTCTGAGAAATGTAATTTTCAGGTTTCCAGCCTCTGCAGCATGTGAGTGCACATGAGGAGAGTGCAGTAGATGATGAATATCAAATGAGTGTCAGCAGTAGAGGAAGACGAAATTCTTAGACTACCGTGTGCTCTTAGGGAACAGGCATGAGGGAGTGGATTTCAGTGATTGAAAGAAGGTTGAGTGAGCTGTTGAGAAAAAACACCAGTATGGCTTAGGCTCTTTAGGGAATAGCAGAATTATTTATTGTTAATTACTGAGATTCTCTTCTTTTCTTTGGAATTCAGTTATTCTAACATATGTTCCCAGCTTCCACTGGTGTTGCTAAAAATCTGTTCTTATGAAAATTGTGGGGTTCTTTGGAATAACTGCCCCCCAAATAATTCTCTCCTCCCATTCTATAACATAGATGAAAACACGATAATTAATATTTTACCAAAAAAATTGAATTGCTAAATTCTGTCAAAATTTTTGTTAGGCTTTGATAATAGAGAAACACATGGTTCTTATGCCAAATTGGATAAGAATGAGAAACTGTCTATTTTATTGATTACTAGGAAATTTTATAGCAAATCTCAAAGAAGCTTTAGGACATCAAGTCACCAGAATAAATTACCTTGGAGATTGGGGCATGCAGTTTGGTAAGTAAGTGAGTTTGAGATTTTCTCTTTTATTTCACTGTTAAGTTTAATTTCTTTTAATTATGCCACTTGTCATGATAGAATATAGGCAGAATCCAATGGATAAAGTAATGCCTCCTACCCTTTTTTTTTTTTTCTAATGACTCCTTTGCGTAAGTCTTGTATTCTATTAGAGCAACTCTCACTACACAAATATGTTTTGGGGTAGGAAACCTCACACATTCAGGGCAATAAATACCTGATAAATACATGCTTTTATGTTTTTATTAAGGAAAAGTAGCTTACACTTATCAAATGTAGAAGTGAATGTACCAAGGAAGAAGTAAGCCTAGCTATATAAACCCTTTCAGCCTGCCATGGCATTAACAGCCCTGCAATTTTTCAAACAAATGAAGTCCAACCTCCCTGCATCATACGTGGAGGGTGATCTGTTGTTATACCCTGAGCCTGTGGCCTAGAGGAAAAAGAAAGTGGGATACTTTGGCTCCTTCTCAAATCGTACAGTGGCAAGAGGTCAGGAAGAAAAGAGAGGAAGAGAAGAGTGAGATCCAAACAGTTGAGTGCCACAAATTATCTCTAATGTTGTGAGCTTACTCAGAACCATTCCTAGCTCGTAAGTACACCTGTAATCAAGGAAAGGCAAGATAAATGAAGTTGCTATGGTAGTGAAGTTCTGGTAGCATGTGAAATGCAAACTTTTAAAAATCTCTGGCAACTTTTATATGTGTTTTAAGATCTGGCCTTAGTGTCAACCTCGTAAGGCATTCTCTGACACACAGATAGACCCTTGCCTACATCTCACGTCACCAAGTTCCTAGTATCCAGCTCTCCTCAAATAGGCTTGCCTTATTCTATTCTTATTTGTGTGCTTCTCTCCCCTGCTAGATGACATGTTCCTTGAAAGCATGGATTGTGTCTTAATTATTTTTGTGTCCCTAGTACTTGAAGAATAAGAAGCACTAAGAGTGGTGAATGGTGGAAGTATTTTATAGTACCAATCCAAAAGAAAGGCTAGATAATACTTTAAAGCTTCCATAAAGTGTGGTGTGCACTACCAGTTCTAAAGTTTACTGATAGTAAACTGTTCTGTCATAGCTAGTGAAATGAAATCAAAGTTTCTAAAAGACAGATTCAACATGACCTTATCTTTCATTTCAATTAATAAAAATCTCTTTTAGACTCTAAAAAAGGTAGAACTTGAACCAATTAATAGTACCAGTACTATTCACTGTGGAGGAATCAGAAAACATGCCCTGGATTTTAAAAATCCACTTGCAGTCCACAATAGCTGGTAGTTAGAGATTTGGGCCCTAGGCTCAACAATCAGATTTAATAGATGACCTCGGCTTTACATTAGTTTAACTGACTTATGCATTTCACAAGCGTTAGCAAATATGTGATTATGGTATTCTTTGATTTTAGCTACAGGATTTTATTTCTGCAGTGTTTCTCAAAAGGACTACAATGGTTTGATCTGTCACCACTTCCATTATAACCATCATTGTTGAAGGGTTTTAATTTTGGGTGTTTCAGCTAACTCTTATTGAAAGTTGGCAAATAGTTTCTAAGCACAAAATTAGTTTTTGAAAATATATTAAGTTGAATATTAAAAGGGGATTGGCCTTTACTTTTCATATTTCCACTTTTTAGAACACTCTGGGCATTTTTCCACACCCTGCTCCCAAGACCCTGACATTTGCTTTTGGTTAAAAGTGAATAGGGCTGGTACATTTTTCAGTCATCCTTCTAATTTTTGTCTAAAGCTCCAAAATATTTTACGTCTTTGAGTTCAGTGGCATCCCATTTTCTGCTGAGCCTCCATAGAAAAAAGTACGTCAGCAAGGCCCACTGGCAATACCCCCTATAGATCTGAAGCTTAGTAATTGATAGAGTTGTAGAAGCAGATTGGTTTTAAAAATAATTCAGCCACCTTTCATTGTTCTTGGCCCCAGGGTGCATATATCCTTTTTTTTTTTTTTTAAAGACATGGAAGAACTTTATTTATTTATTTTTTTTAATGTTCATTTATTTTTGAGAGAGTTGGGGAGGGGCAGAGAGAGAGGAAGACACAGAATGTGAAGCAGGCTCCAGGCTCTAGGCTGTCCACACAGAGCCCGATGCGGGGCTCAGACTCACGGACCATGAGATCTGAGATCATGACCTGAGCCAAAGTTGGATGCTCAACCTACTGAGCCACCCAGGCACCCTGAAATTGTGATTATCTTTCTTAAGAATATAAGTACTTACACTCAATTACCTCAATTATTATTTTTAAAAAAATTAAGGTTCAAACTAATACTGTCCCTGAATGCAGAACTTCTCATCAAAGACCAAAAAAAATCATTAACAAACTAAAAGACAAATATATGGCCAGATAAAAGAATTTTGTTGCTTGGTCACCTTGAATGGGAGAGATAATCAGGTATGTTTTGAGTTTTATCTTTATTGTTTTCCTTCAGTTATTTTTTTAAGGATTAATATTATAACACCAAGCTAACTCTTACCTTTGTTTTAATATCTACAAGTTTAAAAAGAAACCTTTGAAATCACCTCCCATAAGTTTGTTTTCACAGATTTTAAGCATCCAATGTCTAGCATCATGATGTCCTTCCTCAGGGGAGCTACTCAATAAATGCTTGTTTTATTAATGTTTGCTAGGGAGGTGGTGGGCACTGTTAATACAGAGACAAGTTAGTCCTAGACCCTGCCTTTGAGGAGTTCATAGTCCATTGGTGTCTTTGAAGTTAATTTCAGTGATCTATTTAATATATTGAATTTGTGATTCGGTATGTTGAGTTTAACTTCCATCAGTTTATGGGGTAGCAGAAGATGACAGCATGTGTTTGCAGTGCTCTCAGGACACATAATTATAAGGGTTTGATATTTTGATACAGCTATACCTGTTCCCTGCCATGACTGTTCTCTATTCCATTTTATAATTTTTTCATTTATGGATTATTGTGCTAGGTCTCCTGGGAACTGGCTTCCAACTATTTGGCTATGAAGAAAAACTTCAGTCCAATCCTTTACAGCACCTCTTTGAAGTAAGTTGGCAAGAAACAATAGTCATAAATGTTTCAACTTATTTTTTTCAGAGTACTGTGCAGCTTGGATTTTAATCCCAGAGGTTTTAAAAAATGTTCTTAAAAACAAGGAACCACAACAATGGAAAATGTTGCTTTTAGTTAACTAGGGAGTGCTTTTCATTTTCTTGTCCAAGTGTTTCTTTTATTTATGTTTTAGTTGATTTGGGACAGTATTTCTCTAGTTATAGAGTCGTCTTAGAATAAACACATAGGATAACAGATTCAACACAAATTTCTCAAATTTTTTTGTCAGTTGCTTTATACTATGCAGCTTTCTTCATGGCAATAGCTATAATTCATGTAGAATTGAAAAACATGAGTTTATACTTTTTAAATCTTATTCTAGTGTGAGGGAAGGTACCTGTGTTTCTCTGAATTTGTGTGTGCTTTTAAAATTTCTCTCTTTTAGCTCCTTTTCCTGGCTTTTGCTCAGCATGAACTCCTTCCTGTTCTACACTTAGTCCCTTGGGTACTTTGATTCACTGTCCTCAGTTTTTCCTGGAGTTCATTAATAAAGCTCTTCCTGTCCAATTAATCTCCAGGGGATGTGTTTCCTTTTCATTGTTACCTCTTCTGTTTCTGGGCCTCACAACGACAGCACCCGTGTTGGTGACGTTCTGGGGATCAGACTAAAGATGTTATACCTGTGCATGAGAAAGAGCACTTAGCAGAATAATGTTTTACTTCTCTAGCAAAAGCCACTGAAAATGCTTCATCATTTTCCTTTTTGTTGAATGATTTTTCTCCTGCAGCTTTGTAGTTAAATTTAACAAAAATTACCTTGTAATTCTTAAAGACTTTAATAGTTTGTAATTTACTCCTGAGTCCATGCCTGCACTGTACTTTAAATGCTTACATTTTTATTTATAATATTAAACAAAATATTTTTTTCTGTTTTCCATTGAGTTTTATTGATAGGCAAGAGTTTAAAAATTAATGATTTTAAAATTTTTGAATAATGACAACTATTTTTTACCACAGGCTTAGTGAACCTTTCATCAGATCCAGGCCCACAGAGACAACCATTGCACAGAAAATAAAAATACTTGTGTGAAGACCTTGTGTCTGTCATCAAGAGAACATTTTTAGGGATGTAGAATACAACTTCATATGAGAGTTACTGTTCTCATCTTTCTCCCACCCCACCTCAAAGGTTTTATTTAACCCTGAAAATAGTCTTTGTCATTCATAATATTTTAAATATTTTTAGTAAAGTCTGTTCTCAAACTTGATAGAAACTTAAGTTTATGTTTCTTTCTATGCAGTTTATCACAAATTTCCAGGCTTTTGAGACTCATAAAAAGCTGGAGATTACACACCTGTATTAGAGGTTGTTGATTGATGGATGCACATAAAGAAGGAACAAGGGCAGGGGGTACTTCTGTGACTAACTAAAAACTCAAGGAACAATGGTGTTGCTTTCATTAAGTGTTCTTTTGCCTAAAAGCTTCGTAGGTAAGCAGCATTTATAGAGAAAAGAACAAGTCAAATACACTCACATTGCTGTTTGTGATAAAAGATAGAAACCCATTAGGACACTAACTGGCTCCCTTCCTTCCTTTGCAGGACAGAAAAAAAATGCAGAGCCTAAAGTGGTAGCCTTATTTTATCTTTGGACTAATTTTTGCTAACCCAATTTCATTTTGAAATTTATAGTTGTCCTTACAGATCATTTTCAACAAAAAAATTTTAGCATAAATGATGAATTTTTTCCTTTTTCTCTTTTTTTTTGATCTTTAGACAAATATTAATAAATGGTTTTATCTTGTGCCTGAAAGAAAACCTGGACTTTGACTGGCCCCCCTGGTTTTTTCCTTGTCAAATTGTAGTTGTAACCACTTTGAGAAGGACTACATCTTCCTGATCTTTTATCTCCAGCCCCAAACACCATACCTCGTGGTTACATTTTGTATGAATTTGATCTTGTAGTTTTTTATTTGTCCCTTTCTTCCATTTAAGTAGTAGAATATCAGACCTATTGTATAGTTCCAAGGAAGAGCTATTATAGGATATAGTCCTATATATCCTACCATTTCCTGTAACTCCTACCATTTCTCAGAATTGACTTCATCATGCAGTTACTGTTGCAGAACCCGAGGGCCAGATGCAGAGCTCCAGCACAGGCAGCCTGGCTTCCAGGTGCTCACTGCGCTGCCCTGCCCTCCCCTGGCATGACAGAATGCCCTTCTGGCCATTCATATCCATTGGTTGTAATTACTTATGTACCATTTTCCTTTCTTGCATCCTCAAATTGCTGTACCAGGAACACAATTAGTAGTTTAGTTTTCGCAGTTTCAATCTTCCAGCATATCTGTTTTGAATTTGGCTTCGGCCATCCAGTGGCAGTTTGTGGTCCACCTCCTGTTGAATGGCATCCTGATCAGTATCCCCCAGTTTCAGTTTCTCAGTTTTTGTATATAGAAATTATAGGATAGTTTTAGCATTTATTTTCTGTGATAAAAATATTTAACACTTACAGTCAGTTCTGTCTTGCGTTCCCATTTTTGTGCTTTGCTTCATTGCTTGTTTTTCTGTGTACCTGTAGTCCTTCTTTTCCCATGATGTCTGGCTGTTGTGTGTGGACATGGGACTTTGTTGGTCATCATTTAAAACCATATATTTAGTTGTTCTGATTTGTTGTCATAAAACGGGGAACTGGTTTCGTAATAGTTGATCCCTCCCCCTGAATTAGCTAATGAGTTAAATAACTAATATATTTGCTATTTAGAATTCACATTATTGATTCAAGGAAAACCTTTATAATCAGTTTTGTGACATGTATAAAAAAGCCTTTCTGCTTATATCAAAAAGTAATTTCTTATGGTAAAAAGTGTTAAATCTAAATCACGAGTATATGGGTGTCCTCATTTACTTTTACCTGTTATAATCTTTTTAATGTTTATTTATTTATTTAGAGAGAGCACAAGCGGGGAAGGGGCAGAGAGAGAGAGAAACGCAAGCAATCCCATGCTGCAGCACAGAGCCTGATGCGGGGCCCGAACCCTCCAACTATGAGATCGTGACCTAAGCTGAAATCAAGAGTCAGGTGCTTAACCGACTCAGCCACCCAGGCACCCCTACTTTTACCTGTTTTAGTTGATTGTTTTTAAAAGTAATTTCAGGGTTTCTCTTGGGCTTAAACGATTCGAATGGACCTTGAGAACATCTAACACTGTTTTAGGAATGTATAATCCAGCTTTTTTTTTTTTTTTCCTGCTACAGAAGGTTTTAAAACTTGACTCATTGCATATTGCTTATTAATATGAATTTTGATTACCACAGAAATGCCTCTGAAATATAAGTAGACTCTCCTAAGAGATAAATATTATGACAATAATGGATGCATTAGCCCTATACCCTAATACTGGCATTTATAAAGGGAACATGATATATTAACATCAATAGTATATATTTTCTCTTAAGTTTATAATGACTCCAAAAGTATTCATTATTTTTCCCTTACCCTTTCTTTCTTTTTTTTTTTTTTTTAACATTTATTTATTTTCGAGAGACAGAGAGACAGAGCATGAGCAGGGGAGTGGCAGAGAGGGAGGGAGACACAGAATCAGAAGGAGGCTCCAGGCTCCGAGCTGTCAGCACAGACCCCGACACGGGGCTCGAACCCAGACGAACCATGAGATCATGACTTGAGCCAAAGTCGGACGATCAACTGACTGAGCCACCCAGGCACCCCTCCCTTACCCTTTCTAAGATGACTTTAGGTAACAGTGGTGGGCATTTAATGAAAAAAAAAAAGAAAAAAAAAAAAGAAGACCTGGAAAGTCAGAGGATAATGTATTAGTAGGAAATAGTATATTAGAGGTTTGACCCTGAGTGTCCCTATATCAATAACAAACAAAATAGGGCAAGATCAAAGCACCAAATTAATGAATGATACTATTTACTTGCTCTCATTTTTTTTAATGTGGAAGAAGTATCTATTCCTCAAAAGACCATGGGTGTTTTTTTTTTTAGGGGGGGTGGGTTTGGCTTTAGATTCTCCAAAAAAAAATTTCTTCAGCTTAAAAAAGTAATTCAAGTAAATCAATTCTAGACATAATGGGATTATTTATGCAGTTAGGAATGTTTATTTTATAAAGGCTTGAATTCAAGAGTTCTTTATTGGTTAGGTCACATTACTGTTTTCAGAAAAAGTGACTGTTATGGTTGATGTGAATTTTACTCATTATAACACTTACATGCAAGAAATAATTCTTGGGGCGCCTGGGTGGCTCAGTTGGTTAAGCATCTGACTCCAGCTCAGATTATGATCTCACTATTTGTGGGCGCAAGTCCCACATCAGGCTCTGTTCTGACAGCACGGAACCTGGAGCCTGCTTCAGATTCTGTGTCTCCCTTTCTCTCTGCCCCTCCCCTGCTCATTCTCCATCTCTCTCTCTCTAAAAAATAAATAAAATTTAAAAAAAAAAAAACTCTTAGTTTGTAAGCCTAATTAAATCTGAACCCAGTCATAACTTTTGAGAGTGGTAAGAGTCTTCTGTAGTCATTGTTAAGGGTCTCTCATCTTCCAAATCACACAAAGTCATCTATGTTCTTATGTGCATCTCAGGACCGGCATGGAGGCCTCTTCTTGGCTTTAGTCCACTTGGTCATGACTGATGTGCCCAGTAACATTGGTCTTTACTGATATGCCCAATATCCCAGCCTACATAAATGCCCCGGCGGCACACAGCTCTGTTTGTATGACAAACATAGGAGATCCTAGCTGTGGCCCAGTTCCATAGGCCTAGAAATCAGCCTCCCCGTATAGGGACACCACAAACCATTTCCCTCAGAGGGCCTGCTGCCACCCCAGAGGCTTTTTCTATTCCTGGGAATGTTTCTCTATCCCCATTCCCTCCTCATTCTAGGCAATTCGCCTTTCCTCTCTCCTGGCAGCTTTTCTGTTTTATCATACTCTTGACCATCTTCCCTAAAGCCACTAGCCTTTCTTCCTAACCCCTGCTTTTCTGGGGGTTACTGCAGTGTCTCATTGTCCTCTGAGTGTTCTTAGAACAAGGATGGGAATACTGAGCAAGACCAGAGTACATGTTAATAGCTCAGTGATTATCCCTCCCACCCACTCATCAAAATGAGTAAGAAACTTTCTCAGCATGAGAAATGTATATCACCATGTGCCTAATATATATAAGACGTTAATCTTTATCACCCTTGAATAAAGGGATACCATGGACATTATTATAAACAAAGAACAAAAATAGGAGATTCCAAATATTGAAAGAAGATGAATAGATGGTAAATGCTGTTTAGATGCTGCTAATGGTATACTAATGAGAAACTTGATAATTACTGTTTTTATTTTATTAATAACTGATATATTGATCTTTTAAATTATAATTGTGTTGTTTGAATTTCTTTAATATTTAATTTAACATTAGAAATCTATCTCGGGGTACCTGGGGTAGCTCAGTCAGTTAAGCATCTGACTTTGGCTCAGGTCATGATCTCATGGTTTGTGGGTTTGAGCCCCACATTGGGCTCTGTGCTGACAGCTCAGAGCCTGGAACCTGTTTGAGATTCTGTGTGTCCTTCTCTTTCTGCCCATCCCCTGCTCATGCTCTGTTTCTCTCTGTCTTCTCAAAAATAAGTAAACATTTAAAAAAAAAATCTATCTCAACCAGCAGTTCTGTAAGAAATTTCTGATCAAGACATGAAATAATATTAAAAATGACCTTTGTTTGAATTATAATCATGAATTGTTTTTTCTAAAAAATGAGATCAAAATTAAATGCATTTTAAGATAGAAGACAAATTACACAGTTAAAAGCGTCTTTGTTGTCTAAGTTATGCTAACCATTCTTAACAGTTGCTCTGTTTTAAAACAGAAATAACCAGGGTTGGGGTTAGAACCCTGTACCAAAGAATTAAACTGTGTCTGCATTGCTAAGGGTATTCTTGAATCAAATTTAAGAGATTAAGAGAATAAGAGAACATTTTATACTTTTTTTAAATTTCTTTACATTGGGACAGCTCATCTTGAGCTGACTGTAATTATCTGAATCAATTAAATTAGAAATAAAATATCCTATGCTTTTTTGGAAATATCAGCATCTAGAAATAATGAAAAAGTTAATATTCCTTTAAGGAAGTCTTAAATGTTTAGTTTATTTCCTAATGGAAATATAGCTCACTTTCATATTTTGGTAACTAAAAGAAAAATTATTTCCATTCTCAAGAAGATCCTAAGCCACACCAAATCCAAATTTAAAATTTCCTTTTTATTCCTTTTGTGTCTAGATCTAGCCTCAAAAGGAAGCTGTCTGCAAAATGCTTACTTTCTAAGCATAAAAAATTTATGGTAACTAAATTAAAAATTGTAATTTCAGAAGTACAAAGTATTAAAGTTATTTTGTGAAGGAAAATGCATTTCTTTTGTAAAATGGTGATGTATTTAATAATTACAGTTTTCTGTTGTACATTTACAGGCAGATTGTTAAGTGCTAATTAAGGCTCTTCTATTTGATAGTGTCAGTTGATTTTCATTGTTTGGTTTATAACTACAAATTGCTGAAATGCCAAGATTCTTCAAGTATTAGGGTGTTTTGTTTATTTTGTTTTAATTATTTCTATTTTAAATTTTAAGAAAGGGAAAAGATTCTGGTAAATTTTTTTCTAAAAATATTCTTATCAGTAGTTCACATGCATATTAAGTTTTTTAAAGGTTGTCGATTTGAGTTTAGAGTCCTAGATTTTTAAAAAAAAAATTTTCTGAAACTAATAATATTTTGTGTATGTTTGGTTATAAATTATATGTGAATGTGCGTGTGGTGTGTGTGTATGAGAGAGATTTTGAGTCACAAACTATTTATAGAAGTATGTATGCCTTGACTAGTATAGGCTGGACAACAGTTTAGTTGTCCATGGATAACTTTTGATGTCCATTCAAAAGTCAAGAAGTCTGGGGCACCTGGGTGGCTCAGTCGGTAAGCATCCAACTTTGGCTCAAGTCATGATCTCATAGTTCATGGGTTTGAGCCCTGTGTAAGGTTCTGTGCTGACAACTTAGAGCCTGGACCCTGCTTCAGATCCTGTCTCGCTCCCTCTCTGCCCTTCCCCAGCTCTTGCTCTGTTTTTCTCTCTCTCTCAAAATAAACACTAAAAAAATAAAAGTCAAGAAGTCTGCAGTTTGCTATCTTACAGTGACTCTCTGTTTTCCTACACCTCACCAAAATTTTCTTACTCTGTTTCTGACTTATTCTGTACTTATTTCATAGGAGCACATGGAAGTTAATTTTTTATGGTATGTGTGTTCGATCTCCCAAGACTACTGCCATGTTTAATAACTCATTAGGAGGACTCACAGGACTCCATGTAGAATTGTACTCACAGCTGTGATTTACTATTGCAAAAGGTTGCAAAGCAAAATCAAAGGGAAAGGAACATGCAGTGAAGTCTCTTAAAACCCAGGGCCAAGCTTTCAAGAGTCTTTCCCTCGTGGAATCACACAGGATACACTTCATTCCTCCTGCCGCAGACTGGGACAACATGCTTGAAATGTCGTCTACCAAGGAAGCTCATTAGATGCTCCATGCCCAGAGTTTCTATTGGAGTTTGATCATGTAGGCACCCACTGCTTAACATGTACTAAAATGCCAAACTCCCAGAAGGAAAGCAGGTATTTAGCATAAACCATATTGTTTTCATAGTTTAAGCACAGTGAGCCACTCTTATGAGTTAGGTTGGTGGGAACATTTCCCTAATCTGAAATACCCAGATGCCCGCCAAGTTCCCAGATGTCAGCCAAGGGCTAACCTTGCAAACTGGCCATTTTAAGGATAGCAGCCTCAGACATACTATATTAATTCTTTTCTGTATAATGTGCTTTAAAGAGGAAAAAGAAATTAGGTAGTATAATGTGCTTTAAAGAGGAAAAAGAAATTAGGTAGTTTTAACCTCTTCTTGGAATATTCCTTACATTCTTTCTGCCATTCCAGTAATTAACAGAAGCCATCTATGAAAGGTGAGACATTTTTACCTTGACATAGATGTTTAATGCCCTGTCCCTTTTGTTGGTATATGATCTAGTGGGTCTAAGCCACATTCCAGTTGTCCCAGTGTGTACTCCAGCAATAAAACCACTTTATCTGCCACTGATATTTTGATGATATTACTATAAGAGATGTCTCCTATGTCTTTGGTAATTTGCCAATTTTATTACTTTTATGCTACTTGAATAGCTTTATGAAAGAAATATGAGGAGAGTAAATTTATCATTCATGTTTCATCCTGGAAGTGAGTTACAACTTAGCAGTAAAGTCTTTATATTCTATATGGGTAACTTCAATACTACTTGAGGTGCAGAGTTGATATTTTATTGTTATTTATTAACCTGCATTTTGGAGACCAGAAAATTATTAAATTGTAATCACAGAATCATAGAAAGAGGCCTTAAAAAGCCATTCAGGGGGCACCTGGGTGGCTCAGTGGGTTAAGCGTCTGGCTTCGGCTCAGGCATGATCTCACGGTTCGTGGGTTTGAGCCCCTCGTCGGGCTCTGTGCTGACAGCTCAGAGCCTGGAGCCTGCTTCAGATTCTGTGTCTCCCTCTCTCTGACCTTCCCCTGCTCGCGCTGTCTCTGTCTCTCAAAAATAAATAAAAAACATTAAAAAATTTAAAAAAAAATTTTTTTAAGCCATTCAGTTCCACTCTTGTCATTGGGTGGGGGCAGAACTAAACCAGCCAAGACAGATGGTGCAAAAACATTCCAGAAGTGAGTGGTCCACACAGTTCTCAGGATCCCAGGTTCCAGTATAAGTAAACTAACTCTGTAGAGGTCTTCTAGATAACATGTTACAGGGCTTTCGCAGATTTAGAGAATAGTTTTAAAAGTCTTTGTTAAAACAACTGCTAAATCATCCTTTGGCCTTTTCTTAGCCAGATTGAACCATTCTACCTTCCTTGACCTTTTCTCAGAAAAGTTGTGGCAATAATAATTTGCCCTTTTGTTAAAAAAAAAAAAAAAAAAGAAATGCTAGCTTAATCTAACCCAGGTACTCTTATCCTAAGAGTCTGTGAACTTGGAAGGGAGGGAAAAATTACACATTTTATTTTCCCTAACCTCTGTCAGAAGTTTAGTATTTTCTTCCATTACTACATCACACTTTTAAAAAATGGTTGGATAACTTTCAATGTAATTTCCTTTATAAGCATATGTATTTTACTTTATGCATTTAGAAACATTTTGAGAAGGGATCTGTAGGGTTCACTAAGGGCCCATGGCCAAAAAAGAAGAAAAAAAGATTACACTCTGATGAGGGCAGTTGGCTAACCTTTAAATGAAAATTCTCAGGATTGTGTTTTGTTACATTGAAGGGAACAGTGACTAATGTACTTCATTTAATATGCTGTTGTGCTTTTAGGTTTATGTACAAGTTAATAAAGAAGCAGCAGATAATAAAAATGTAGCAAAATCAGCACATGAGTTTTTTCAGCGGTTGGAACTGGGTGACATGCAGGCACTTGCACTGTGGCAGAAATTTCGAGACCTGAGCATAGAAGAATACGTGCGGATTTACAAGGTGCCCACCTGCTCTCCTGTGATGGGGTGCTCTTGACTGTTACTACTGAGTAATGAAGTTGCTTCTTAAGCTCATGTTTTAAGACTAGATTTGTCATGCCATTGAAAATTAGGACCCAAATGTTATTCTTTGTGCTTAAAGTTGGAGCTTTGAAAAAGTCCTGTGAAATTCACAGGCCAAATATCAGGTGGCACTCCAGTACTCTGTTTCATTCTGGCTTCTCTTTTCTCTCTTCTGTTCATTCCTTCACTTTTTCTTAATCTTTTTCCCCCCATTTCACTTCTGTAGGCCTATATGTGATACATATAAATTTGTTCATTTAATAAACATTTTAGGGGGTGAGAGAAATACAACAGTGAATAAAGGAAATAGAAGTCTCTCTGTCCTGGACTTCATATGCCAGCACGGAGATGGAGAGCAAATATAAGACAATGGGAATTAAACAGGGACATACACAGTCCATTAGGTGATGATGATGCTGTGGAGAAAATGAAGCAGGGGAGGGGAGACGGAGTATCTGTGGGTTGGAGGAATGAAGAGAATTTTGTTAAAGAACCCATGTGGCTGGAGTAAGGAAGCAGGATGAAAAGCAGCAGGAGGGCAGGTGGAAGAGGTTGTAGTGTAGGGTACCATGTAGGACATCCCCCAGGGCTGCCCAGCCTCGCTTCTTGCCGTGATGGAGAGATGTTCCATGATGTGTTGCCCAGCAGCATAGCCACTAGCCACCGGTGGCTACCCAGCACTTGAAGCATGAGTGGTGTTACTGAGAAAGTACGTTTTTTCTTTTATGTAATCTGAATAGCCACGTGGGCCTGGCAACTGCTACATCAGCCCAGTACTATTGTGAGGACTTGCCTGGTGTGAGAGGAGGTCAAAGGTTTGAGCAGAGGAGTAACTCAATCTAATTCTTACTTTCCTGTCTGGGTGAAAGACTGTAAACTATCCTGTTTTGTCATAGGATAAGATAATAAGGCATTTAAATAACTTCCTTTCTTTTGATTTTGAATCCTTTTAGCGCCTAGGAGTACACTTTGATGAATACTCAGGAGAATCCTTTTATCGTGAAAAATCCCAAGAAGTCTTAAAGTTGCTGGAGAGTAAAGGACTCCTGCAGAAAACAATGTATGATCAGGTTACTGTTCTTCAGGAAAGTTATTTGTTCTTTGAAAAAATTGGTAATATGCTTTTCACATGTGAGGAAACTGAAGCACAGAAAGTACCAGTGACTGGCCTAATGTCAGACAAGTTGATATATAACTGGAAAAAGGAAATAAAACTTACATCTTCTTACTTAGCCCTGCTTTTTTAAAAAACCACATCCTATTCAAAATGGACTTAAGGCACCTTATGTAAACAGGTATAATACATGCTTTTGAAAGAGTACAATGAGGATCTCAGGAAGCGAGGGCAGAAAAAATAATACGGAATCAGGGATGATAATGGTATATCATCTAACAACACACTGCCTTACTTAATGGTAGATTTCTGATTTAGCTTTGAGCTTCCCGTCAGCCAAGCAAACCAACAGTACCAGTCATAGGAGCCCAGGCATCTGTAATACGGAAGCAAACCAGTTGCTTAGAAGGGCCGGTTGTCATACTACTGAAGAACAGCTTCTCTTGTCCTCTTTATAAGGAAGACCTGGAGAACATCAGTCATGTCCATAAGGCAGATTTTTAGATTTCCATCTCCAGATTCTAATTTTTGATAAGGCAGGAAAGACAATAACAAAATTCCATGGTTTATTACTCAGGGGTATTTTCTGGCATGTTAAAAATTAGCCCAATATTAAATACATTAATTTGAATTAGAAGAATATGGTGTTTCATGGTTAAACCATGGTGTTTCATGGTTGAAATCTCATTTTTCAATTGGATATGCTAACGACTTTCTAAGTACGTTACCCAGAGCTACAGAGTTTAAAAAGATAGGATAACCAAATATTAGTTAAATTCATGGTTCGATTCCTTCTTGTTTTTCTTCATTTTTGGTTATACTGCTTATTGCTACATAAGGAATAAAAAATAGCTTCTAGTTTGCCAAAGGTAATGTTATAGGTATGCTTTTAAAGGTCTTATTCTCTTTCTTCAGAGTTACCTTTTTGCATTTCTAGAAAAGGAACAGCTATAGTGGATCTTTCTGGAAATGGTGACCCCTCCTCAATTTGTACTGTAATGCGAAGTGATGGGACTTCTCTCTATGCAACCAGGTTTGTATGTAACGTGAAGGTCAACATCTGAATGTTTATGACTTCATGTGCTTTGTTGTAGGATCAGTGCTAAAACCATCATTTTATGGTCAAAGCTGTACTAAATCCTACTTTCCAAATCTCTTATTCTCATCACTTCAAAATATATTTTTGGGTTTCTATCTATTGCCAGTTACAGTTCCTGGAAAGGCGTAATATCATCAGAAAAGTGACTGAAAAAAATTATTTACAGTTAGTTAAACATCATAGGATTTCCACAGCTGAATACATTGTTTCACAAACTGAAAACTGAGGTACCTCATAATCAACTATAAGTATTTTCCTGTTGCACGTTGGCAAGAAATGTATACCAGAAGGTGGTCATATTGGCTCAGAGGCGTCCTCTGTAAAGATCCATTTTCCGTGCACATGAGTATCAGTCCTCGTTCTGATTATGGTAAAATAGGCTAAGGGAGAAGTAGGACATGTTGCCTTTTCTCTTTTTTTTTTATTCTCATCTGTCTGCATTACTGACCCCTGTAGAAAGGAACAGTATCTAGTCTCTGTTTATCAGTAAAAACTGGAACTTGTATCTTATCAAGCACATTTATATCTGGGACAAAGCCAATAGGAAGGTGAAGATAGGACCATAAAAAGGCACACAAGCAAACACGGCCATACTCAAATACTGTTGGCAAAAGACTCTACTGCCTTCCAGGCTAGAATGGTTTGTTTGTTTGTTTGTTTGTTTTTTTAATGTTTTTTTAAATTTATTTTTGAGAGGGAGAGAGAGAGAGAGAGAGACATCGTGAGCAGGGGAGGGTCAGAGAGAGGGAGACACAGAATCTGAAGACAGGCTCCAGGCTCTGAGCTGTCAGCACAGTGCCTGACACGGGGCTCGAACCCACGAACTGTGAGATCATGACCTGAGCCGAAGCTGGATGCTCAACCGACTGAGCCACCCAGGCGCCCCCACGCTAGAGTTTTATATTGGATCATACACCCGCATTTATAGCATAGTTAAAGTACTGATATTTATTGTCGTTGTTAACTACCATCATTTGTTCCAAACAGCATTAAACAACCATCTGATTCTCTTACTGTCCATTAGAAAATTGATCTCTTTACTTTCTGTTACTTTTTGGCATTTCCCTTTATCATTTCCATATAATTATAGTTGGGAAGTGAGAAGAACCTGTGTATCTAAGAGGTAGGTACATTTCTTTCACTAGATTAAAAAAATAATAGAAAAATACTTTGTGCCAGCCAGTAATTGCTGGACAGATTAAATAAAGAAACCTTAAGCAACGGCTATAAGAAATGTGTCCACCCAGGGGCGCCTGGGTGGCTCAGTCAGTTAAGCATCCAACTTCAGCTCAGGTCGCGATCTCACGGTTCATGGGTTCAAGCCCCATGTCTGGGTCTGTATTCACAGCTCGGAGCCTGGAGCCTGCTTCAGATTCTGTGTCTCCCTTTCTCTCTGCCCTTCCCCCATTCGCACCCTGCCTCTTTCTCAAAAATAAACAAAAAACAAAAAACAAAAAACAAAAAAAGGAAATGTTCCCACCCAGAATAGCAGCTCCATATCGTTTTAGCGGTCCTGATTTGGTTATTTTTCTTGGGCTACCATTCATTAGGTCTAGATTTTTCTGGTATTTACCTTAATACTTTTATGTTTCTCTTTGAGAGAATAATTGTTTTTTGCCATTTGTCACCTTCATTTTTCACCTTGCTCAAACTTTAGTTTCTGCCCTTTCAGTGGAACATATATGTGAATACATATATATAGAATATTATAGAATACGTTGATATATGTGAATGTGAATTAGAGGAGTTGTTATAACAGACAGAAGTGCAGGAGAATACTGGCAAGAGCACAGGATAAGGCTGGGGACCTTGTCTGGGCCATGAGTCCCTACTTTGAAATGAGAGCCCTGAACTGAATGACTTGGCATTTCTTCCTGCTTTCAAATTCAGGTTTTACAAACTCAACCTAGAGCTTTTCTTTATATTCTTCTATTATTTCATTGTATCAAAAGGCTTCTCTTTGTTTTGTCCTTGAGTCAAACCAAAAATACAGTGGGAATGTATATTTGTGACTCCTCTGGGGGATAATCTTCTATACTTGTGTTTCACACCTTTTTCTGTTTTTGTTTTTCCATTATAATCCCTCTCAGGAGCCTTTTTAGCCTATTTTTCCGACTTGATCACCCCAGGAAATTTTTGATATCACAGATCTCCAGTACATCTGTATGTGTTATGTGCACTTATGTCGTCTATACATAAAAAGAATAAGATTCTGTTGTCCCTCACAAGCCAGTTTTTGCCTCCATTGTGAATGCATGTGAATGCTCTATGTTCTATCAGGATCAGGAGATGGGCACTAATGATACTTCGATGATCTCCAACATTTCAAAAGATCTAGGGCCTTTTAAAATCTTCCCAATGTCATATATTGTTAACCAAAAATAGCTTTAATTTTAAATTTCAATATTTTCATAATTTTGACTTGAAATTTCATAGTTAATGCTTTGGTTTTCATTCTTTCATACTAGATGCAAACTGAGTTTTTTACACTTAAACCAGAGAAAGGAGAGTTGAGTTTTTGTCAAAAGACTTCATGGTCTTTTACAGTCTTTTAGAAGGTATTGCTTATGACTGATTCAAGACTTTGAAAGTCCTTGGTAGTACTAATAGAGTAGCTAAAAGATATCTGTTTAGTTACATCACCTTTGTTTTAAGTATGTTCTTTAAGAAGGTGTACTGCAGAAAACTGACACTCAGGTGTTTCTTCCCAGTAGAGGCTTAATTAACAAATCATTAAACATTTACTTACAGACACTTTGCCTAGAGCTGCTTTAGTACTACTACTTTCCCCAGAGCTTCTATTTATTTATTTAGTTTTTTTTTTAATCTTTCCACAGTACTTTTACTATTGTTGCTTTTCCCAAAGCTATTTTTGTTATTATTACTTTATATCCAAGTATGGTATGGGAATTATATAATCATAGGCAGTATACCCCAGGCTGTGGAGTAATAAGAGTTCTTAATTAGAAAAGCCTCATTGCTGGAATACTACATGGCAATGAGAAAGAATGAAATTTGGCCATTCGTGGCAATGTGGATGGACCTCGAGGGTGTCATGCTAAGTGAAATAAGTCAGGCAGAGAAGGACAGATACCATATGTTTTCACTCATGTGGAACAGGAGAAACTTAACGGAGGACCATAGGGGAGGGGAAGGGGGAAAATAGTTAAGGAGAGGGAGGGAGGCAAATCATAAGAGACTCTTAAATACTGAGAACAAATTGAGGATTGATGGGGGAGGGGGAGAGGGGAAGAAGGGTAATGGGCATGGAGGAGGGCACTTGTTGGGATGAGCACTGGGTGTTATAGGGAAACCAACTTGACAATAAACTATATTTTAAAAAATAAAATAAATAAAATATCTGAGCAGGAAAAAGAAAAGTCTCATTACTATTAAATAGGTAGAGCAAATTTTTACCCAGATCTGCTTAGTAACTCTTAATTTATGGCCATTTTTTTTCAGAGATCTTGCAGCTGCTATAGATCGAATGGACAAGTATAATTTTGATGCAATGATTTATGTGGTAAGTAATCACAATAAAGAACAAAAGATAATGATCTCTACCTCATGAAAACTGCAAAGATAGAAGTTAATTGCCATGTTGAAAAACTATGGAAAAATAATCTTGTCAAAATATAGAAGGAATTCAATGTTAGGTTTATTTAAGATGGCAACCACTAGGTTTGAAAAAACAAAACTAAAACCTTAAAAGTGAAAAAATTCACACTGCTTCATCCTAAAAAAAAATTACCCAATTCAGGAAAATGGTTATGTGAAATGAGTATGTGCAGGTTACCATAATGTACTTTTTTAAAAATAACTTTTTATTTTAAGTATTTTAAGACAAGTTTTAAAACAGTACAGAGTTTCCGTGGACCCTTCACCCAGCCTTCCCCAAAGATAATATGTTATATAACCATAGTACTTTATCTAAACCAGGAAACTGACATTGGTAAAGACCTTAGTTAAATTTCACCAATTTTTACAGGTACTTTTGTGGGGGCCTACATACATTGGGGGGAGGGGAGAGATCACGTAACTATCACAACATTCAGAATAGAGAACTGTTCCTTCATGAAGCAAATTCCCTCTTGGCAACCACTTAATAATTCCCCCTTCCCCCTAATCCTAACCCCTGGCAGTCATTGCTCTGTTCTCCATCACTACAGTTTTGTCACTTTGAAAATGTTATACAAATGGAATCACAGTAGGTAACCTTTTGAGATTGGCTTTTTTCACTCAGCATAATGAATGCCCTTGAGATCCACCCAAGCTATTGTGTGCATCAATAGTTTGTTCCTCTTATTGCTGAGGGTTATTCTGGTCTCTTACTCCCTTTCCTTCCTCTCCACGTGCAACCTCCCTTTCCCCTGAGAAAATAGTTGCCATTAAACACCTTATTAGAGTTTAGGTTTGTCCTTCTTGGAGATAAAGGTCATGATAGCTGAAGGAAAAGGAATTTAAATAGAATATTCAGGAGACTAAAGGATTTCCTCCTGACTGCTGGAGTGCTGCAGCTCCTACTCTCTCCTACTCTCTCGCTCTGTAGGATTCTAAGCTTAGACATTCTACTGGCATCCTCTGTGTGCTTATTTAAAGTACATCAATTGACAATGACTCTAGTCCGTCAAAACTCAAATATTTTGGTTTATGTCCAACCTGTTTTTGTAGGTTAACTTATCACTGTTATTTTAAATACTTCTTTTTTTGTTTCCCCCAAGACAGATAAAGGACAAAAAAAGCATTTTCAGCAAGTGTTCCAAATGCTGCAGATCATGGGATATGACTGGGCAGAAAGGTAATGTCTGCATGGTTCTTAACTGCCTGCTCAGGATCATTAAAGGTTTGTTAGGTCAGCCAAGTCCCAAAATATACCAAGTTGCTAAAAATTGTCATTCAAACTTCGTTTCTTTGTTGCAACGTGTTGTGTAAGAAAAACATTTCTTTTTTACGTTAATGATGTCCTTGTTTCTAACGTACAAACATTTAATATATTTGTCTTTATTAGACATCTGTTCTCAGTTGCTTGATTTCCAAAATTCATGATCCCTCCTTTTTTTTTTTTTTTTTTTTCCACAAAGGCAACTAGTAACTTAATCACATGCTAGTGATTATCTGTACAATGATGTGTGTGTTTAACATCTTTGGTGGCATATAACAAATCACATCACATTTCAATTTATTAATTTTGAAAAGTCCCTCTGTGGGTGTTAAAGTTCAGACTACTCTCTGAAAGGGTATTATTACACACTCTGATCATCAGTTCTTTTCTCTTTCATTTCAGGTGCCAGCATGTACCCTTTGGAGTGGTGCAGGGAATGAAAACTCGAAGAGGCAACGTTACCTTTCTGGAAGATGTTCTAAATGAGATCCGATCAAGGATGCTACAGAACATGGCTTCTATTAAGAGTGAATTCACTTTCTTGTTACGGTCACAACTTACGTGCCACTTTTATGTTCTGCGGACTTCTGTGCAGTGTGATTTGTTATGACTGTCCCTCTCTTAACTTTCATTAACCTTGTCAAAAATAGCTTGCACTAATTAGAGGTGCCATAGGTTTTAGACTTGCTGCTTGGTGTCATTCAGTTCAGTAATCTGCACGGATACAACACTAGGCCTGTTTCATGGACAGCTTCAGCCTTGCATTCCACTGTTGGAGTGCTTATGTGAAATTCCTATGTTATGTAACAGGACACAGGTCACAAGTCCTGGTGGCTTTGTTTAGTCTTGGGAAAGTAAGTGCTAGCTTTATCTAATGTCTCACAAGGGATATTCATGAGAAAAGTGAATTCATGTTTCTTTCCCTTTAATGTAGGCAGGGGAACGTCTTTGTCCAAGGTCAGTTAGTCCAAATTAAGGAAAGGAAATTGCCCACTCCGAACCTGTTTGTTCTTCTTACTGGCAGCGTACATTTTTGGCCTATTTTATCTCCTTCAGTCCCTGGTTCCGTACGGTTTCACGTAGGTTAAAGATAGCGCCTTTGTCTGTTTCAGCTACCAAAGAACTAGAGAACCCACAGGAGACTGCAGAGAGGGTCGGGCTTGCAGCGCTCATTATTCAGGTCTGTTAAGACTGCATCCTGTGAGACCCTTTTGTTTGGTTCCAGAACAAATCCCAGCACTAAAGATTTACTCTTGTCATTTTAGGACTTCAAAGGTTTACTCTCGTCTGACTATCAGTTCAGCTGGGATCGTGTTTTCCAGAGTCGTGGGGACACAGGAGTCTTCCTGCAGTACACGCATGCTCGCCTCCACAGGTGAGGGGAGTCTGCAGGGACGCGCCAGCCACTCTGTCCTTCCCAGGGTGAGGCTTGGCTGGTGCTCCTAAGACCAAAGGTCCTATTTGCTGGGCTCCTCTGATATCTCCTGTTCAAAACTAGTTAGAAGTACAGTGGACCACCTGCTAGATTTGGTTTTTAAAATATTTATTGAGCACCTATATAAGTGCTTTTATGTATGTTATTTATTATGTATTTAGAATAACCCTGCCAAAGAATATACCCCATTTTCAGAGGAAGAAACAGATTTAGGGAAGATTAAGGCATCACGATAAACTTGCAATTATGTGTCCTTGGATGACTTGTTTAATCCTTTGTTTTTAAACTTTTGATAACAGTTTGGAAGAGACTTTTGGATGCGGTTATCTAAACGATTTCAACACTGCTTGTTTACAAGAACCACAGTCTGTTTCCATTCTTCAGCATCTTCTCAGGTATGGTTTTTGTAGTATTATCCAGTCTTCGTCTGCTTAGTGAAACGACTGGTGGGGGTTTGCTTACGACTGGAGTGAATAAGGTGGTAACTAGCTCCTACCCGCCCCCCAACCCCTGCTACCAAACAGCAAGCACTTTCCTGGAGGTATAGCCAAAAAGCGATTATCTGCCGTTTGAGGCAGGGTCAAGGTCAGTCCTTGGGACTTAAAAATATTATCACGGCTGATTCGGCACAGGTGTCTAACACCCTCTTGGTCATGGTATGAGAATAGAAAGCCTAGTAAAAACCTAAACTTTTAGTTTTGGAAAAGATCTTCTCCTTACCCTCTTTGATCAGTTAAGGAAAATCTCTACCTTTGTACAGTTTCCATGAGACCGTAAGTCCTTCATTTGCTTCATGGTTTCAGTTCACAGTCTCCAATAAATGTCTACTTGATGCCCCCACGCTGGGCAAGAGACCACACCTTTGAGCTCTCACAAGCATTGTTGGTAAAGCCAGACTTGTCAAAAGATACTAGTCTCTGGAAAGGATGTGGGTGGTTAACAAGATTGCCACACAGTGGTCAATGACTCTTCCCTGGGATCAGGAGTCAGTTTTCTCACATTTGGTTAATCTGGTAGAAAAATCAGCCAAACTGGTTTCCTTGGCATTGAAGGTAGACTATTTGTTAGTTTCTAGATTATATTCCTAAACATGGCTGGAGATATTTTACATTCCATTTAACAGCCATGATTTGAGTCCTTGTTCCAGTCTAGGCCTAAGGGATATCAAGATGATTTAGAAAATACTTGCCATCAAGGAATTTGTAAGAAAGAAAACTATGCCTTTACCTTCAAATGCACCCAAGGTCCTTTTTCATATACCTTCTACTCTTAATGATGTCAGCCTTACATCCAAGAGCTTAACAGCTTACGTGCAGTCTTCCTCTGCCAACTGCTCCTGTCATGTTTCTTTTAGGTTCGACGAGGTGCTTTATAGATCATCTCAGGACCTTCAACCCAGGCACATTGTCAGTTACCTTCTAACTCTAAGGTACCTAGAACCTTGCTGTTTTCAGGTATTGAAGACTTCTGAGACCTGATGTGAAAAAGGACATTTCTTCTAAAGTTTTCCTATAAACAAAACCCCTTGGCCTAAAAAATGAGCTGCTTTAATAGGAATTCTTGCTTCATCTTTGCAAATCAGCAGTTAATGTTCATTTATTCATTCAGTGATACAAGGTACAGTCACTACAGTCTACTGAACGGAACCAGCAGCTTTGTCATGGGTGGTTACATAACAGCACATGTGTGTTAAGATAGAGTGAACATAAGAGACCATGTTAGGGCACTCAGCCCAGCCTTGATGGATCAGAGGGGACTTTTCAAAGGAGAGGAGTTGCAAGGAGAGGAGGGTAAACAAGGTCGCAGAAGAGGAAGAAGCAGCCCAGAGTTGAACGCAAAGATGATAACACTGAAGGAACTACAAACATAGTCCTGGGAGGGGTGAGAAGTGAGTGTGTACAGGCCTTTTTGCATGTATTAGGGCATTTCAGCTTTTTTTCAGGACAGTGGAGTCCATAAAAAGATTTTAAGCAGAGACATAGAAAAATCAGTCAGCTAGAGAATAGAGAACGAATTGGAAGGTAAATCAGTGACACTTCAATAGCAATTTCATAGTAGCTATTTCAGAAACTGAATAGAAGTTGAGTATCTTCTAGAGCAACAGCTGTTCTTTCTTTTAAATTTTTTTTAATGTTTTTATTTTTGAGAGAGAGAGAGAGAGAGAGAGAGCGTGAGCAGGGGAGGGGCAGAGAGAGAGGGAGACACAGAATCTGAAGGCAGGCTCTGAGCTGTCAGCACAGAGCCTGACGCGAGGCTCGAACCCACGAACCGTGAGATCATGACCTGAGCCAAAGTCGGACGCCCAACTGACTGAGCCATCCAGGCGCCCCTGTTATCATTCTATAAATCTATTTAAGAAAGGAAATATTTGCTTTTACTCAAGATTTACTGACATCAGATTTATTGGGGCTGTTTTCTTATCCTTTTTACCTGACTTCCCCAGGTTTAAATAAAAAAAATTTTCCCTTTAAATTCTACATAGTCATAGAGAAATAAAGAAGCCAGAAAGTCTTATTAAGTCAGTTAATCATTGAAATAAATGTCATAAGCATCATTCCTCTGGCACATTGTTCTATTTGCTGCTATACCTGAACAGAAAAGATGCTTTAAAGAAAAGTGGCCAGTGTTTGTGCGGTGTTTGTGTTTGATAGCTAGTCTATACCCCCCGCCCCCACCTCTTCACTGTACAGAGGGGAAGCCCAGGCCACATTATACCTTTCACCCTAAAGATGCCTAAATGAGAAAAAAAAAACTAATTATTAGAAAGGAATCCCCTATCTTTATAAAATCATCACCTTAAGAGCTTAAGGTATTAGGACCAAAATCTAAAGCTTTAATGTGTTTTCTTTTCCCATTACAGAAACACAGTGAATTCTGGTCTCAACTTTACAATGTTGGACACATCCTTTAATGGCTGTAGGCTTTGATTTCTTTGAGGGAATAAGATACCAAGCTTGTATGTTACAACAGGAAATTACTGCTGGTCTTCATTTCTCTCTTCCCGTTTCAGTCATCTTGCAGGTATGGCACACAAGACACTGCATATAAAAGACAGTCCTCCTGAAGTGGCTGGGGTATGTTAAGTGTTTTCTGTGTTATCTTTAGTATCCTCACATTACTATTACTGAGTCAGTGTTGTAAATGTTTCTAAAACAGCGTCTCGTTTAACTACAGTAGTATACTTAAAGACTCAGGTGGTACTTAGAATTGGTCTGTAACCATCAGTGTTTATAGATTTTCCAACATATTGGACTATGAAACACATTTTCCTAAGAGTGAGGAGTTCCCCGTATCTGAAGCTGTACTGTATAATGATACCGTTGCGCCCACTCCCCAACTCTTGGGTACCAGTCATACTATAAATGACGGGATGCTATGAATTTGTTTCTCCTTGGTGACAGCAAATCCTAGGGCACCCTGAGATACTGTTCCTACTTTAAGTTAGAAAAAAGTTAGAATTACTCTTAAAGATACTCTTCTTTACTCACTTATTGTTAGCCTGTTATTGAACATTTAATCACCCTTTGTTTTATTTGGTAGGCCAGACTTCATCTTTTCAGAGCTGTGCGTTCTGTCCTAGCCAACGGAATGAAACTTCTTGGAATAACACCTGTATGTAGGATGTAATTTCTAATTAAAGTAGCTTTTTAATTACCAAGTGAATTCTAGTTCTCTATTCTTACATGCTTTGTTTAGAATTTAAACTGTTCTGTATCAGAATCTATATTTTATTAAGCCTAAGTGATTTATCAGCTTATTAAATCTTTCTCTTAAAAAAATCATCTGAGTTGTCCATAAGTACTAATTCTTGTAACTGAGGTTACTTAATGTTTGCATCAGATCAAACTGATGAAAACATTTCAATTTTCTAATAATGGCTAGTTCTGAATCAATTTAGGGACACCAAAATTAAGTTGTTGTTTTTTTTGCCAACACAGCTGACAACCACTCCCAGAGAACAGATCTAGTGCTTATCTTTCATTGATCTGTACGGGTAGGTAACTCTTACTATGTGAACTTGGGAACTGAACAGATTTAAATAACAAGGAATTACTTATACAGCTATTGGACTAGGAGCTTTTTTGTAAAAATTAGTCCATTCGTTAAACCATAATTTGAAATGGAGTTTCTTAAACCATTTCTTTCATGTACCTACATATCAGTCAAGGATATTTTGTGTGATTTGTTTAGGTAACATGGGATGTGCTCTGTTTGATCAGTACGGCTATCCTCATCTGCCAGTATTTCCATTCAGGTCTGCTATAATTTAAATGTTGCTACTAAAAGTCTTTTGAATACCAATGACAATCTACTTTTACAAATAAATAGAGAAGCAAATTAGTATGAACCAAAACTTCTCAAGTTGAATGAACATAGTTTTATATTGGCAAGTGTGGTACACCTTCTTAGTCCTAGAAAAGACTGATCCATGCAGTCTCAATTTTAAAGTTAGCTTCCACATTAAAAAAAAAAAAAAAACTTAAAAATTAGTAATCTTTATTTTTGGGAAAGCACAAGCAGGGGAGGGGGCGGAGAGAGGGGGACAGAGGATCTGAAGCAGGCTCTGCACTGACAAGCTGGCAGCAGTGAGCCCGATGTGAGGTTCAAAGTCATGAACCCCGAGAGCATGACCTGAGCCACCCAGGTGCCCCCAGATTACTAATTTTTACTTAAAGTATCATTAATATATCCTTAGCACAAACTAGCTATGGAATAAAAATGTATACTTGGAAGATGTTTTTCATGTCCTGTATCCTTCTCCACATGTTTGGAGAAACATTTCCCCTTACCAGATCTGTGGTAGCCACCTCAGTATTTGAATTTTGAGTGAAATGACACAGGGATAGCGATGGTTAGAGGCCAGTCTTTCCAAAAGTAGCTCCCTGAAGACTGTTCATGATCTGCTACAACCTAGAGCCCTACTGCTGATGTAGTCTTTCTTATAAATTATAAACTCTTTTGCTTAAGGCTAGCCAAGAGTTGGTTTATACGTGATCAAAGAACCCTGATATAGTTCCAACATAGAAAAAATGAAAAATTTAATGTTTTGGGTTTTTTTTTATATTTTGCATTATCTTAATGGTCATAATCACGATACAAAAAATGATCACAGATTGCATATAAATAAATTAAGTTTATTGCTGAAGTTTTCCATTAACATTATAGAAAAATTTTTAAAAACACTGAAATTTCACAAATTATTGACAGCCCAATAGTTTTAAACATACTATATAAAAAAAAGTACAAAAGTGACATTAGAAATATTTTTTGAAGAAAAGTAGATCATCTAACAGCAAAGAAATACGAATCCAGACAATGAATGGCACAAATACAGCACTTACAAGAGTACTCCGTCACCACCCAGAAGTCATTGCCTGCATTATGAAACAGATTCAGTTTGAGAGGTTAAACATTCAGTCTCTTTCTGAACTAGCCTGTCTTGATTGCCTGTCTTTAAGAAAAGAGCTAGCTAGGTCTTTACGGCTGCTGGGATGAAATACTGTACATGAATTGGAGAACAAGGAGGGGTCATCCTTCTCTCCTGGTTCCTGAACAAGAAAACAGTTCGTACAGAAATGGCTTTGGCACTTAAATCCTTACCCTTGTCCCAAACCTTGTTACTTGAATATTGTATCCTCACATGATATTTTTTTAACATCATATCCTCTCCATACTTTTTATATACATTATATATACAATAAAATTCTTTCATTCTAAAACAAAACAGGTTGACCCAAAACAGGTCACAATATATCTTTGTAGCAATTCATTCAGATAGCTTTCTTATGACACAGTACTGTTTTTGTTTAAGCTACCTTCTCAGATTGACTTAAGGCTCTAGTTTAATGCAAACAGTCTAGTCTTGGTAGGAGTCTTCTGAGGCGCAAATCACACACCACTGACTCTCTCTTTTGAAGCTGTTTCTCCCTGTTGGATGGATGTAGTGTCTTGTCTGGGTAATCCATAGAGATATATAGAAACACATACAAGAAGAGTACCCAGAGCAAAGGTGGGTGCTGAAAAGAAAAGGAAAAAAAAAAGTTTAATCTGTATTTGTGTCCCTGAAACTATATAACAATAATCCATTTTAAATTTTGAAATCGTTTAATTATAGGTTTATACCATTAGATCATATGGAAACTAAATCTAAGGTTTAAAAAGATAATCAATTCTAGCTCTCCACCCCCCAAAAAGGTACAAAGGGACTGACTGTATGCTTTTTGAGAATTCAAGTATGCCTGTCCTGGACCACTGACAACATACTAACTTCTCTATGTGCTAATTTTTTTAAGGATTTTTTTTTTTTAAGAGACTCTTAAGGAGGCTCTGTGCTGAGCCCAACATGGGGCTCAATCCCATGACCCTGCGATCATGACTGGAGCCAAAATCAAGATACTCAACCAACTGAGCCACCCAGGCACCACCACTCCCAACCTCACGACCATATGCTATAAGTTAAAGAAGAGCAATCGATTGTGGCTTTTCCGTGGTACTCCAAACCTGTAAAATTTTAGAGTAAAAGGTAGTTGAGCACAAAATTTCGAGTTGGGTAACCAGTGACTAAAAACGACCGAAGATTTCTGAAAAGGAGATGAGGGTGATTCTGAGTACAATTCCATTTTCTACCAGCCTTGTCTTTTTTGTTTTGGACTTAATTCTGAAAATCAGGACATAAATTACAACTTCTCCAAACTTGACAGGCATTTTACACATAAATGCTTATGTCAAAACTCTACACTCTGTTCAAAATGGAACCAAATTCTGCAGGGAGTACAACAGCATGACCTTATTAGTTTTAAAAATGGCATGAAGAGAAATGACATCAAGCTATGATTTTAGTTCGCCCCTAACTAGAGAAGACTAGCTTTCCCATCAAAAAAAGGGAAAGTTAAATCTAAATAGAAAACTGGAAGATTGGTAAGATGTTCTAATTAATTTCCTTGACCATCAGTAAGAACATTGACCAAAAGCATTTTTTTTTTTTTTTTTTACTGTCCCCAAGTATTCCTTAGGAGCAAAGGCATAAGGATTTGTTGAGCATAAGGATCAAAACTACAATTAAAAGTTCACTCAGATCAGGTAAGAAATATATCTAAAGGAGTACCTATAAATAAGAACTGATACCAAAATGGTAAGTGGTTGGCCTTCTATGAATACTTAACTGTGTGCCAGGCACTATTCTAACCACTTTACCTGAAACAACTCTAGGAGATGGGTGATACTGTCCGTCCCATTTTACAGATGAAGAAACTGAGACATAGGTTAAGTAACTTCCCCAAGATTGCACAACAAAAAAATATTTTAAAGATTTATACAAGCTTGGTGTTCCTCTATTTGCATTTATAACAAGAACCAATTTTAAAACCAAACATAGGGGTGCCTGGGTGGCTCAGTCGGTTAAGCATCCAACTTCGGCTCAGGTCATGATCTCACAGTTTGGGAGTTCCAGCCCTGCATCCAGCTCTGTGCTGACAGCTCAGAGCCTGCTTCGGATTCTGTGTCTCATTCACTCTCTGCCCCTCCCACACTTGCGCTCTGTCTCTCAAAAATAAATAAATGTAAAAAAAATTTTTTTTAATAAAATCAAACATAAATACGGCAGGTTTGTTTCTTTTACTTATTGCCGATAGTTCATAGGTTGTGGTAAAACTGATCAGTAAACAAAATCATTATTACAGCACCCTGAAATGTTAGATAATTCAAGAGCCAACTTACTTAATGCTGAGTGTAGGCTAGGGAAACCTATATTGGAAGGACTAGCACAGTGATGATTCCAGAATGCCAGCTATAATAATTTTGTAGTAATTACATATTAAAGGAAACAAAGATATCTTTTTATAAAAAAGAAAATATTTGGATTTGGATTGTTGCTTCAGAACCAATTTATACCTAAGTCCAAAAGCTAGGAAGGTACAAAATAAGGGGGACATGAAAGCATTTTCTGTTCTTTCCTCCTCATAAAAAGCCTTGTTTACTGTAACTGCACTGCTGAAGGTAATCATTCCCTAAAGTCCTTGTAGTTCCTTGCAAACCTAATCATACTATATTCACCCAGAAGTACTCAAGTTGTGTTGTATCTAAAACCAAGGGAACAGGGAGGTCCTGACTACAGAAAGGCTCTTCGTAGTATCAGTAGCCCTGTCACTATCCCTCAGCTAAGCTCTAGGACCATGGAAACAACCTCAGTACTGCTGACCCACATGCCATACAACTATGAACTGCTGCCCTTGTGGAATAAACTTAACAAGGAATTTATGACCAACTGTCATATTTAAGGAATCAAGGAAGTGAGCAGCTCTTTTAAAAACTTAAAAATACAAACTAAGACATACTTATCTGCAACCCAAACAGCATCACTGAAGCGATGGTAGAAAGGACAATGGCTGCTGCTGCAGAAAAGCCCTTCATGATGTTGTCTGTGTACTTGACCACAACAGAAGTGTAGAGGCCTCCAACACTTGCAAGAACTTGTATACAGAAAGAAATAAAATCTTATTAACACTCAGAAATGAAACATTCTATGATGGTGAAGCAATTTTCACCCCCAGAGATGCCATACTAATTTACCTAGGAAAGTACTATTTTCCTTAGAAGCAGCCATCTGAGAAAGTTTGTACTAAAATCGAGTAATAGTTCCTACAAAACATTGTTTTTCGCATGCCCAGAGGGCTATGTGGTCTACTAAATTGTACACATTTATTGCTAACACATTAGATACTTCTAATCGTGAAGGCAAAATTGCTTTGGGATAGCTATGCCACAAAAGTCAGTCAATAAAACCAAAATTACATTTTCAAACTGGTGTTCACAGTATCAAAGGAACAATTTCAAAATGCTATAAAGGCTTAAAACAGACAGCTTTTTTTTTAATAAAAAAAAAAGATCTACCCAGAACTTTTTAATTCCTGGATACTTACAGATGACAAACCAGACATAATATGTGTAACCATAGAAAAATCCTTTTTCTTTAATTTCAGCTCCATCTGACAAGTAGACGCCAACTAATGTCACAACAATCCCTGATAGATACATTTGAATGTTTCTCACCCAAAGGGAAGTGTCTGAACTCTTTAAAACTTTTTCAAAATATACTCCTGGAAAAAATTAGATATGCAAATATGAAAGATTAAAAATTAACTTAAAATGCCCTTAATTTGAACAATAACCTAGAGATATGACAATATAAAAGTATATGATTCAAGAAACAAACACATTTTACATCAAATGCACATTTATTATGTTGGTTGTGACACATGGCATATTAACATTAGCAACATGTATTTTTATAGAGCATATAAACAATAACTAAGAGGGAATTTTCTAACCCATGTTAACAGGAGACTCGTAAGTTATTAAGAACAGTTTCTCCCATTACTATAGCAGTAAGAGATCACAGAAGCTCTCTGTTAATGCCAATAATAGACTTGCTTTGGTCAGCTGGAAAACTATACTATTAGAGTCAATTATCTTAATCATATCCCTATAATATCTGCCTAGTAATGAAAACTCCCAGCTTTGCAAAATACCCTATATAATCACCATTTGGGATTTCTTCAGAGTAACACAACCAAAATAAAAGTTAAATAGAAATTGCTGAGTGAAGCCATTTTCGTTTAAAGCAGGGTTCCATAGCCAAGTTCTTAAACAATGTCAGCATGAACTCTCTCACTAGGTAATGCATTTTGTATGTATGTGCATTTTCTTGGGGTTGAGGGTCCACAGTTTTTTCAGATACTCCAGAAAAGCAAATGATTCCTCACCACACACACACACACACACAAAATCACATACCATTACTGTTAAGTTTTATACTTAAAATGAATACATGCAGACATTCAAGGACATTAAAGATTTCCATTATAAACACCATATTAATTGCAGACTTAGAAACTGCCACTCAAATACTAATTAACCAAAAATTATAATGGAAAAAAAGATTGTTTTTGGTGAATGTGTGCTAGAGCCAGAGAATGGGAACAAACATGTAATGGTTATTTCTATTCCCATTTTTTAATGTTCTATCTGGGAAAACCACTTAACTATTTAGTGTTCAGTTGTCCCAAGAATAAAGGGATATTAAACCACCCAGTATTTCCTCAATTGTGTATTCAGAGGTTGAGCTAAATAGAATGTTGGACACAAACATTTATTTAATTGTTCAAAATGGTGCTAAAAGTCTAATAACATTATTTCTTGGGTAACTCAATATTTGTTTCTAATTTGCTAGTTCCTCAGAATAAAAATTTAGCATGATGCTATCATTAAATATATTTCTTAATTTAGATTTTCCCCTTTTATCAAAGATCTTTTTCACAAGCAATATGTCACTTCAATATCCAGCCTACTTTCCTAGTCAGAAGTAAAAAGAATCCTGACTCTTGAAATAGCACAAATAAAGATAAATAATAAAAACATAGCTATGACTAATACTTTACTAAAAAAAAGTTCAGGTTCTTCTCTGTTAGAACTATTTCTAAAACATACGTTGCAGTTAACATTCATACCTTGTCTCTAACTAAGTGGAGGATTGTTCCTACATATATGACTCTAGATTTCCATGTTTATTTGATGTTAATGATTTTGATTCTCATCCCTCCCTTTTTGGCTGTTACTTTTATGTTATTAACTTTTCATTGAGGCCTTCTGTTCTCCCTACTCCATAATTTCTAATCTGTTGGAGGTTAACAGGAAAAAACAGATACTGAACTGGTAACTTCCGAACCTAAAGCAACAGAGTCTTGCCTGAGGATAGTGCCACTTCCAGGAAATGGAAAGAGGTCCTTTGAGCTTTCTAATTGCTAACTTCCTCCATTAAGTCTCCGTTCCCTTTGGGGTTCTTATCTGGACTGACGATGGACAACATGACATAAGTATGTTCTTAGATAACTGCAAATATGAGTAATGTCTTGGGTCTGAACTGAATTAAACACTACCATGCATTTACTGAAAAAATAGCTGACACAAAACTGAGTATAGGAAGATAAGCCTTACTGGGAATAAAATGGTTACGATAAAATAAAATAAACTAGATCCCTATTTAAAGTTTAATGTTTTTCAAAAAAAACTTAACAGAACAAAGTGATGCATTTATGATTTACCTGCAAATCCTGAGCACAACACAGCAATAGCTATAGCGCCAAACCCTAACAATGGATTCTGTTCCACCTGCAATAATAATGTTTTGGAAGTTATTAGTGACTCAAATAGAATTCATCCAAGAGATCAAATGACTACAAAAATGTGTTATGGTTCTATTGAAAGTCTGTGCCACATAAGGCACAGCTAGTCCTATTGACTAAGATAGAAACAAACAAAAGGCCATCCTAGAGATTAACCAAAGCACTTAAATTAAAAAGGTTTCCTTCAAATTGCATCCATGGTAAATACCAGAACATGTGTGCCGATTTCCTAATGACCGTCAGGCAATCACCTTCACACAGAATTTTGCATAGTCAGCCTGCCTCGTAATTTTAACTTCTGCCACCACCCTAACTCAAGCCCTGTGATAGCTTCAATCACAGAAATGGTAACAGTTTAACTCCTGTATTTCCTATCACCTGCAGAGTGAAGTAACAACTTTTAAAATTTCCTACTTTACTGAATTTTTATCAAATATTAATAGCATATTTGCTATGTACCAGATACTCTGTCTTATGTACTAAATGAATAAAGATGATACACAGCTGTGGTTCTTAAATAGTTCATGGATGGGAAAGATTTGACAGTTGTATATAACCATAATTTTGTGCTAAAAGATGCATGAATATGTGCCCTAACCTATTTCAACTTTATTTCCTCTTTCTTCCCTAAACTAACCCTCAAGGAACTTTCATCAGTATTTCCTCAGAGATAAATACTATCTCAATACTAACACTGAAACTAAAGAGTTGGGACACATGACTATACTATGACAAGCAAATACCTTGTTCAAAATAAACAGCCTGATAGAGGTGAGTACTGCTATATGTTAAATGTCTGAGAGAGAAAGCTTGGTCTACGTGATTGCACCTGTTACTGCTACTATTAATGACTTACTGGCAAAATGCTAAAACAGGTAACTTAAAAAGTTTAATGGTCATCACTAGAAAACAATATGGCTTTCCTAAGAATAAGACATACCAAACTTCCTTATGAAGGGATTCCTAGTTAGTATGAGGGGAATTCTATAGAGACCGTGTTTTGCAAGAAATTTGACAGATCAGCATAGTATTTTTGTGAACAAGACAGAAATGTATTGAGAATAGCACTACAATTCTATTCATAGCTGAGTGAATTCTCATACAGCAAAGTGCTAATGGAATAAAACCAAGCTAGACCAACATCCAATACCAGCTTGCCAGGCATATGGAGGAGCCACCTTAGAAATATCCCCTAGGCCCAGTCAGGCCTTCAGTTGACTGCTGCCATAACCAAGATCTTGACTGCAACTTTCAAGAGACCTCAAGCCAGAATTACCTAGCTAAGGCCCCCTCAAATTCCTGCCAGACCTATAAAAACTATGAGAGAGAAGGTTTATTAAGCAAGAGGGGGAAAAGTCCAGCTAAAGAGAGATCTAAAAGCACAGCTACAGAACTCTGGTCCTATCCTGTCTAAACTTTGGGTGAAGACCCTAAGACCTACTTGTCAAATCTGTAGAACATTAACAACTCAAAATTGTTGAGTATGGATAATAAGGTCTGGAAGGACCTCAAAGGCCTGAATGATGAGCCAAAGCTAACAAGATACTGTAATAAATAAAAGACATCTTGCATCTTGGTTTAGAAGATGCAGCCCACTGCGACATGAAACCTTTGAAATAAACTATGTTGTGTGAATCTCTTTGTGTATAATCAGTTATAGAATGGCTATCTTCCCTCCACCTCCACCAAAACACTGATAGGCTAATTTAACAAATCTCTAGTATTCGGAACAAAAGAGGTAATTCACAAGTTACACTTCATGCTGCCCAGTCAACAGCTGGAGACGGTGTGAAGTTTTAAGACTACTGAGGAACAATAATGAAAGCATCTAGAAGAGAAATACAAGGAAGTACTGGGGCAAGAGGCAAGGAATCAAGAAATCTCTAGAAAATATAGAAAGAAACAACAAGGTTGTCTCAATGGGGAGGAAAAAAAAGACTTGGAGGGTGGTGATGTGATACTGTCTTCAAACATCCAAAGGATCATCCTATGGAGTTGGTAGGGATTTGAGTTATTCTGACAAGAATAATGAGAGGCAGTTACAAGAAGCTGTACTTTGCTTAAAATACGAAAGAACTTTGTGTAGTGGTCCAAAAGTAGAAAAACTGCCCACTACTCTGCTTTAGCTTACTAAGCTTTTCACATACATTACCTCTGTGAGGTGACCCAAACATCTTTTCTAATGGTTTGAAGTGTTAAAGTTCATATTTAACTTTTGTTTGCCTTACTTCCCAATAAGTTTATTTTTCTGCATGGTATACAATTGAATTAACTGTGCAGTGCATATTTGATCAGTGTTTTGAAATGCCACCAGAATATAAGCATGGTTAAATATCATGTGAAGACCATAAATATTCATCTAAACCTCATTTTCCAGGGGGAAAAAGTCCTCCATGTAGTTTCAGGCTAGAAACTACATAAAAAATAACTGATGTCCTACTTGAACAGGCCTCCATACATCTCTAGCTGCCTATACCTCTAGAAGAGTCCTTTATTTGCTAGAGGGTGAAGAAAGTATTCCGTTGTAAAGGAAAACTCCTAAAGGTCATTCACTAGAGTCCCACTTCCTAATTCCCCTAGGGAAAATAACTTATAAAGTATACAACATATTTTTTTAAATCAGGTATGTACCATTTAAGTCTTAAATTGAAAATTAGGCACTTTTGGCCCTGTTTTAATTACTGAACTCCTCCTATAACCCCTATCACCGACAGTGAGTGTGCGTGCAAAAAGATTAAAAGAAAAACTTTGAGTTCAGAGAAAAGATGAAAATTAGATGGAGAAAACTTTCCTTGGTGTTGAGAAAAATGTCTAAAAGAGACCTGTAAATTCTGAACATACATACTATGAAGTTGGCACAATTTTAGTAACAGATTAGCTATTAACTGTAACTTTGGACAAGTTACTTCACCTCTTGAGACTTCAATTTTGTAGTGTCTGAGTGGCTCAGTCAGTTAAGTGACCAACTTGATTTCGGCTCAGATCATGATCATGGGATCAAACACTGCATCAGGCTCCACGCTGAGTGTGGGGCCTGCTTGGGATTCTCTCTCTCTGCCCCTCCCCAGCTCACATACACGCTCATGTGCTCTCTCTCTCACAATAGATGAATAAACTTTTTTAAAAAATGTTCTGAGGTTTGTCTTAAAAGAGACTTCAATTTTGTCATCCATAAAATGAAGGGGGTTGGTTGCATTAAGGTACCTTCCATGTCTAACATTTTATGCATATTCCCCTCCAGAAAAATAGGAGGGGGAACAATTAAGTTATATTATTCTTAATAATAATATTACCCTAAGGGAGTAAAAAAAGCCTATCTTGTAGAGCAAAGATTATTTTCAAAGAAATGTGCTACATTCATCAATGTGATTGTCTGAAGTGTTATAATATTAAGGAAGTGTTCTATTTTAGTTCTAGTGAGCATTTTGTTTCTTACCACAACTTTTGTAGCTTGAGCTGGTTTCCACTGTACAAGTATGACTCCACCACACAGCATAAAAACTGAAATCCACTGTAATTTGCTAAGTGTCCGGTTTAACATTAAAACAGTACATAAAGCAGTGCAGGGAATCTTCAACTGATAGGTCACCTAGAAACAAAACAATAAATTAATGAGCTCAGATAACGTTAGTGTCAGACACAAATATTTGCTATTAATAGAATTATGGAGAAAATGTGATAAAGGGCTAATAAAAAAATCTTTCACCATAAAAACTTTTAAGACTCTATACTTTTCATTGTCATTTTTCATTGTCATTTACCTCCACTTACCTGGTATACTGCTGCATCCAGATTGCTAAGAGCTAGGAACGCCATATTGTTCTGAACAGCATACACTAATGATGGTACACTTAACTTCATCAGTTCCTTGGGGCTCCCCAAAACATTTTCTCTTAAAGATGCCTTGAATCTACCCAGACTACCAGTTTCTCTTTGAAAACAAAAGGGTGAGAAAGGGGTGAGAAAGAAAAAAGGGCATTTTTAAAAAGATTTTTAAGTAGTCTCTACACCCAACATGGGGTTCAAACTCACAACCCAGAGATCAAAGAGTTGCATGCTTTATCGGGGCACCTGGGTGGCTCAGTTGGTTAAGCGTCTGACTTCAACTCAGGTCATGATCGCACTACTCGTGAGTTCGAGCTCCGCGTCAGGCTCTGTGCTGACAGCTCAGAGCCTGGAGCCTGCTTCCAATTCTATGTCTCCCTCTCTCTCTGCCTCTGCCCCTCTCCCTCTCCCACTCTCTTTCTCTTTCAAAAATAAAACAAAAAAAAAGTTGCATGCTCTATCAGCTGAGCTGGCCAGATACCCCAAGAGCATCCTTTTTGATTCCTTTACACAGAATAGCCATATTGTGTTAGCTCCATTGATATAATTTAGCAAACTTGTTTTTATAACTGTCAACTAGTTTTAGAATAAAAGAAACAACTGCATAAAAGAAAAACAATTACAAGTTCTATTTGGGAAAATAGGACAATTAGGTTTACCATCATCAACCTCTGGTCAAAGCTCCAGGAATTTTTAAGTATATTAAATAATGACATAACAGGAAACCAGAATTGCTAATACTACCTATAAAATTTTAATGTAATCCCTCCCACTTTAACTGCCATTACATCAAGTTCATCCTCGTTATTTTAATTAATTACGTTGTGTATCTATTTTTCAAGTTTTTTTTTTTTTAATTACAAACAAAGAGTCTTTGGTAGTTATGGAAGTTACTTGGGATAGGGATTGAGCAATTCAGGTCAATATTCTCTGTAAATCAGTTCAGTGCTTATGAAATATAGTAGATAATACATCCTAGCATAGTCTCATAAAACTGAAGTACATATCTATAATTTTGCAGGAAATAGTAATAATTTACTAATACCAACAAAACTATTTGTAATGTATATAAGTTTGCTACTTGATGCATATGCATGTTCTTAACTATTCTTATTTTTTCCTCAGGAGGAACTAGCTAACATGGTCCATACTTCCCGTTGAAAATTTCCTGAAAATAAAAATAAAACAATGTTTTATAATAAGCACCAACACCAAAAAAGGGGCTTTATCAAAAGGGTCCTAACTGCAATTTACAATATCCTTAAGGGGACAAGATCATAATATTTCTGCAGGGAGATCTGTTTTAACTCAACTTGACAGTCACAATGAGCCTTTAACATGTTTGGTTAACAGAATCAACAGTAACTGAATTTTCTCATATTTAAATAATGCAAAAATAATTCCCCATGTTCTAAAGGTGGGCAAAAAGTCTAACTGATCACCTGTGCCTATGCAAGAAAATGCTTAAGTATGACAGGAAATTTGGCCTAGGTCATAAAAACAAGACACCCTTCTTAGTTACAGGTCTTCCTCTACTGCCAAATTTCAACACACTCCGCACCACAGTTGTAAATCTATCTGCTGAGAAATAATGCACACAGCCTGATGGGAGACTACCAACTCTATCCAGAAAAGGGAAAGAATACCAAAAAGATCACTACTGAGAAATTCTACGTAGTGGAGTTTTCCAGGTATCTGAAGATTGGCCCTTTAAATATTTGACACTTTTTTTTAATGTTTATTTATTTTTGAGAGAGAGAGAGGGAGACACATCTGAAGCAGGATCCAGGCTCTGAGCTGTCAGCAGAGCCTGATGCAGGGCTCAAACCCATGACCACGAGATCATGACCTGAACAGAAGCTGGACGCTTAACCGACCAAGCCACCCCGGCAACCCCACCCCTTTTTTTAATGCAACATTCTTTTTTAAATTACTTTTTAATGCAAATCTAAGATGTCTTATATACTTTCTGAATACCTTAAACCATATTTTCTCAGAGAATGTTTTCCCTCAATTACAGAACTGAGTAACAAACTTAAAGATTAAAATAAAAAGAACCATAGGGGTACAACTCAAAGAGCCATCTTAACAAGATGATGTATTTAGAAAACATAACATTTTCTTTAATGTTCTACTTCTCACTAGTAAGCACAAAATAGCAGAAATATAAATCTTACACACTATGAAGTACAGGACACTGCTTTTGTTACTTTTAATGCCTTCCAAAATACTGACATATATTGCTATATCTTCAGAGTGGTTCCCACTGAGAAATACCTGTTTGTCCCCATCTCCCACATTCCACCACCATATCCACTGACTTGCACTGGATTCTCCAAGCTCTAGTGTAGTGACTAGTTCTTTCCCTAATCCCTTACTATGGGCAATGCCATTTTACCTCCACCTCTTAGAGATACTCTAAGCCTTCAATGGTATCAGATGAATTATTGCCTATCCAGAAAAGAGGTGGCCTCTTTATGACTTGCTCTCTTTGCCCTATTTGGAATATGGACTATGTAAGTATCTAATTACTATTTGTAATAACCACCATGCCTGCACCAATAATCAAAGTTGCTGTGGTCCCCTTTCTCCCTGACACTTTTGTCCTTCCTTACCTCATCTACCACACTTTCAACTTTCACATAAAAAGAAGGACCAATGAAGTGCACCTGGGTGGTTCAGTAAGTTACACGTCAACGTCAAACTCTTGATTTCGGCTCAAGTCAAGATCTCATGGTTGTGAGATAGAGCCCAGCGTCAGGCTCCACACAGGCAAGCATGGAACCTATGTAAGATTCTCTCCCTCTCCCTCTCCCCTCCCCCCCAGAAATAAAAAAGCAGGGCCTGTGCAACATCACCAGCCAACCTGAGTAATCCATTGTGACAAACCAGTAAAGCACACTGTGTCCAGACTGACTTCAGGTGTTTGGCTCTTCTGGCTCTATCATTTGTGTTGGGTGCTTAGGAGTTACTACTTACTCACTGTCAGGAAGGCTTTAATATATGTTTCTGGTTCCTTCTCTAATGCAGATATCAGAGAAACCAAGCTATTTCAGAATACTAACTAGTGGAAACTTCAAATTTCACTGTAGTGTCTTAGAATTGTAATTCTAATTCTAATAATATTACACAATGTAGTGTAATATTATTAATTATAATAAGATATGTCAAAGTACGTTAAAAAATAGCAGAGGATGCTAAAAGAACTTATGAAAGAAAACAAAAGCTCTGGAATAATAGAAAAATATCAGGGGTGCCTGGGTGGCTCAGTCCAACGTTGGCTTAGGTCATGATCTCACAGTTCACAAGTTTGAGCCCTGCATCAGACTCTCTACTGCCAGAGCAGAGCCCGCTTCAGACCCTCTGTCTCCCTTTCTCTCTGCTCCTCTCCCACGTGCACTCTCTCTCAAAAATAAACATTTTTTAATGTTAAAAAATATGTTTCAGAAAGAATAAAGAGGTTTAGGAGGCAGAAGAAGAATAATGATCAGATTAAATCCTGCTTAATTTAACAGCGGTATTAAGAATAGAGCTCTTAATAAAAAGAATATAGCTCTTAAAGCTTGCATTTAACTTTACTCACTAAAATTTTTAAAAAACCAAATAACTACAATATATCTTCCAAAAAACACTAGTTATCTATTTTACTATTAAACAAAAATAACAATTCTAAATATACTACAGCTTTGAATATACTATAAAAAGAAACATATAAAAAAAGGGCATTTTCTTCCATTTTCCTGCCGTTATTTTCTTAGAAATCAAATCCTTTATTAAGCACCTTTTGTTTAAAAAAAGTATTAAATTCAATTCTATAAATGACATTGCTAGATAAGAAAAAAGCATGTATAATAAAAAAGCACATCAATTTTTGGGGGGAGGATCGTCTTTCACATTAAATTTATTTGAACAATTTGTTTTGATATTTATCACTGGAATAGAATCTATGTGCAACCTTTTGTTACCTGAAGAAATTCTGAAGCTCCACATTGACTGCAGAGATTCCGCTGCCGCCTCCCCCTCTAAAATTTCCCATCAACCGGCTGAAACCAATTCTTTTTGACCTATGTTTGGTCAAAAGTAGGCCTCATTCTTCCAGCTCCTGATCTGATGAGAACTACTAGGAGGCATAAAATCCTTGGCTAGTTACCAAGGCACTGTGCAAAATGAAACATAAGTTACTTATGAGCTTAAGAAAGTTAAATCTTGTTTATAAATTTCTTATCATATGCAAAGTTAAATATGACTAACTCACATAAAGGATTTTGAGGAGTAGATACAAAAACCAATAATGAGAAGGGGGCAAGATGGCAGAGAAGTAGGGAGCTCTGTAATCTTCGCCCACCCGCAACTATCAAACTGAGAAGGACTGAAGCCACAATACTCTCATCTGCAACAGTGGGAGGAAAACACATAGAGTCCACATAGAAGAGAGCCTCATAGGTGCCTGAGTGAGTGAGAACTGGGGAAATAAAACCGGGCCAGGCCAGAGGCTCTGAGGGTAGGGAGCCCCAGCCCAGCGCAGAGCCAGGGAGAGCGTGCAGAGCAGTGCAGAGCAGCACAGAGCCGCAGAGACCGTGGAGAGACGAAGGGAAGAGAAAGAGAGTGGACTCTAGAGAAGAGTAAAACCTTGGCCCGGGACAGAGCAGGATAACTATCATCCCATATATAACCGCTGGGCGCAGGGAGAGAAATTCATCCCCTTTAGCTGGCGCATTTTTCCTTGGGCTCAGTGGCACAACGACTCCAGGTGGAGCCAGGAGAAAGCTGCTCCCCAGTCCCCCTACTCAGTCCCAGCTAGGAAGCCAGCCGCCTACAGGAGGACATCTCATCTTGGGCAGTAGCATTAAAGTGGGTGAACTAGGATTTGGAAACGAGGCAGGGCTTGGAAAAAACAACATGGCTTGCCCGCAGTACAGGGAGATCTGACTCAAAAGAGTGGCTTGCGCAACCCTTGGATCGAGAAGGGCTTGGGGCACTGCCAGTCTTCTCCCCACAACCACCAAGGCGGGGCCGCAGGGAGCAGCCCCCCCCCCCCCCCACACCAAGACCTGACCTACCTACACCACGCCCATCCGTGCTGGAGAGCTGTTTTTTTTTCCCCTTCTTTTCTCCTTTCCCCACCTGGAGTCTGGGAAAGACCAACACTGATGCACTGCCATGATTAGATGAATTCTTGGCATCCAGATATATTTCTCCCCTTATTTCATTCTTATCTCTCCCCTCTGCTGGTTTTACGCTCTTAGACTGTCCAATGGTGATTCTGTCCCCCCCTTCCTTTTTTCTTTTCTTTTCTTTTCTTTCTTTTCTTTTGCCTTTTGGTTTGCTTGTTTGATTTGTCTGTACATTTGCATGCTTTTGTTCCCTGTGTGTTTGTCTGTCTGTTTTCCTATTCAGGGCTACCTCAAGAAACAAGCCAAAGTACACATGGTGGAGAGTCCCAAATATCACTGAGTAGGGAAATAAAATAATCAAAGCCACAACAAGAGAAACCGAGAGACATCATTAAAAGAACACTTACTGAAACAACAGGCCCTGGACAGTAAATGAGCCTCCTTTAGTAGAGCAATACTAACAGATGCACAGTACATAACAAGCTTTTAAAACTGACAAGAGACAGAAAGCTAGCCAAAATGATGAAACAAAAGAACTCTCCTCTAAAGAAATTCCAGGAAGAAGTCAGAGCCACAGAACTGCTCAAAACAGATTTAAGCAACGTTACTGAACAAGAATTTAGAACAACTGTCATAAAATTAATCACTGGGCTTGAAAAAAGCATAGAAGTCATCAGAGAAGCTATGGATACAAAGACTAGGGACCTTCAAAATAGCTGTGACAAGTTAAAAAATGCTATAAATGAGGTGCATAATAAAATGGAGGTGGCCACTGCACAGACTGAAGAGGCAAAGAGAATAGGTGAATTAATAGACACAGTTATGGCAAAAGAGGAAGCCAAGAAAAAGAGAAACTGATACAGGAGCACGAAAAGAGAATTCAAGACCCGAGTGATACAATCAAATGGAACAATATCCATGTCATAAGAATTTCTGAAGAAGAAAAAAGAGAAAAAGGTCCTGAAGGGGTCCTTGATCAAATTGTAGCCGAGAACTTCCCCAATCTGGGGAAGGAAACAGACACTGAAATCCAAGAGGCAAAGAGAACTCTCCTAAGACATAACTTGAATCGACCTTTGGCACGACATATCATAGTGAAACTGGCAAAATATAAAGATAAAGAGAGAATTCTGAAAGCAGCTATGGATAAAAGGACCCTATCATACAAAGGGAAACCTATCAGAGTGGTTACAGACCTATCTACTGAAACTTGGCAAGCCAGAAAGGAATGGCAGGAAATCTTCAATGTGATGAACAGAAAAAAATATGCAGCCAAGAATCCTTTATCCAGCGAGCCTGTCATTCACAATAGAAGGAGAGATAAAGGTGTTCCCAAATAAACAAACATTGAGAGAATTCATCACCATCAAACCAGCCCTACAAGAAATCCTAAGAGGGACTCTATGAGGGAAATGTTGCAAGGAATATAAGGTACCAGTGACACCACTACAAACATGAACTCTACAGAGAACACAATGAATCTAAACCCACATTTTTCAATAATAACACTGAATGTAAATGGACTGAATGCTCCAATCAAAGGACACAGGGTAGCAAAATGGATAAAAAAACAAAATTCATCTATTTGCTGTCTACAAGAGACTCATTTTAGAACTGAAGACACCTTCAGATTGAAAGTAAGGAGATGGAGAAATATCTATCATGCGACTGGAAGTCAAAAGAAATCCGGAGTACCCATACCTATATCGGACAAACTGGACATTAAAGTAAAGGCTGTAACAAAAGATGAAGGAGGACATTATATAATAATTACAGGGTCTCTCCATCAGGAAGAGCTAACAATTATAAACATCTACGTGCCGAATTCGGGAGCACCCAAATACATAAAACAATTAATCACAAACAGAAACAATCATTGATAAGAATGTGCTAATTGCAGGGGATTTTAATACTCCACTTACAGCAATGGATAGATCAAACAGACAAAACATCACTAAAGAAACAATGGACCTGAACGACATATTGGAACAGATGGAATTGATAGATATATTTAGAACTCTGCATCCTGAACCTAGAGAATTCACTTTCTTCTCAAGTGTGCATGGCACATTCTCCAAGACAGATCACATACTGGGGCATAAAGCAACCCTCCATAAATATAAACGAACTGAGATCATACCATGCACACTTTCAGATCACAATGCTATGAAACCTGAAATCAATCCCAGGAAAAAGTCTGGAAAACCTCCAAAAACATGGAGGTTAAAAACCACCCTACTAAACAATGATTGGGCCAATCAGGCAATTAGAGAAGAAATTAAAAAATATATGGAAACAAATGAAAATGAAAATACAACAATCCAAACTCTCTGGGATGCAGCAAAGGCAGTCCTAAGAGGAAAGTATATTGAAATCCAGGCCTATTTCAA
>CM053577.1:69764641-69829785 GCA_028646485.1 Cryptoprocta ferox
GAAACAGCCTCCTTGACCTCAACCGCAGCAATTTCCTATTTGACACATCCCCAAAGGCAAGAGAATCAAGAGCAAAAATGAACTATTGGGACCTCATCAAGATAAAAAGCTTCTGCACTGCAAAGGACACAATCAAGAAAACTAATAGGCAACTGATGGAATGGGAAAAGATAGTTGCAAATGACATATTGGATAAAAGGCTAGTATCTAAAATCTACAAGGAACTCACCAAACTCCACACCCGAAAAACGAATAATCCAGTGAAGAAATGGGCAGAAGACATGAAGAGACACTTCTCCAAAGAGGACATCCAGATGGCCAACAGACACATGAAAGGATGCTCAGCGTCATCATCAGGGAAATACTAATCAAAACCACACTGAGATACCACCTCACACCAGAGTGGCTAAAATGAACAAATCAAGAGACTATACACGCTGGCGAGGCTGTGGAGAAACGGGCACCCTCCTATACTGTTGGTGGGAATGTAAACTGGTACAGCTGCTCTGGAAAACAGTGTGGAGGTTCCTCAAAAAACCATCAATAGAACTTCCCTATGACCCAGCCATAGCACTGCTGGGGATTTACCCAAGGGATACAGAAGTGCTGATGCATAGGGGCACATGTACCCCAATGTTCATAGCAGCACTTTCAACAATAGCCAAATCATGGGAAGAGCCTAAATGTCCATCAACTGATGAATGGATCAAGAAGATGTGGTTTATATATACAATGGAATACTACATGGCAATAAGAATGAAATCTGGCCATTCGTAGCAGCGTGGATGGAACTCGAGGGTGTCATGCTAAGCGAAGTAAGTCAGGCATATAAGGACAGATACTTGACAATAAACTATAAAAAAAAAAATAATGAGGTCACTTGATGACAAAAATACCTATCATAAGGTACATGACTTTTACATCCTCCCTATGACTGTAAACCCCATTACAAAGTACAAAGAGGCAGTCAAAAATGTAAACGCTGCAGGAGAAACGGAATAGGGCTATATAATCTGTAAGTATTCGACAGCTACGTTATTCTAGATAACACTACAAAATAATTAAAATCATAATTTTAAGTAAAATAATTTTCTCCAGTCTTATATAATGTATTTTATTACTAAACCCACCCCAAATATATGTATATTTGCACATCCTGCAGATTTATTGAGTCTTTATACACTATGGTGAATAACAAACAATAGAACGTTGACTTTGTTCTAAGACAATGTGAAAGTGTTTGTACTTCCATTTCTTCATACCACAAATGACAGGTTTAAATCAAAACCATCAGTTTTAATAGCTGTGACAGCATTTAGTAAAGAATACAGTTAATCAGTAATTTTCCTATGAATTGTAGTAACAACTAGTTTGAAATACCAAAACATTTTAAACATCATACTGTTTTATGTTTCAATCAGATTATAACTTAGAAATTGGTAACATATAATTCAAAGACTTTAAAAATCAATTTAATCACATATAGAGCTTTTAAAGCAACATCAAACTGCTTATCTGTTCCCTCCCCCCAAAAATAGCATTTAGTAATTTCCTTTTCGATTTGAAAGTGAACTGATTTAATCATACATGTGCACAACAGTGTAGTAAAAAAAACAGTAACTACACCTTTGTTTAGACTGCAAACAACTCAAATGCCCATCCATAGAGAATATATAGTATATCCATATAATGGAACACAACAAAGCTCTTAAAATGAATAGGACAGATTTCTATGTACTGACATGAAACAATCTCTAAAATAAAATGTTTAAGTGGGAAAAAAAGCACAGTGGAGCACAGTGTATAGCATGTATATACACATATTACATGTAATTAAAACTCACCAATTAGTCCATGTAAACTTTAAACCTTATTTATCAAAACAGCCATCTATTATTTCTTCCCCATCCTTTTTTCCTACAGTTCTAATTTATTAAAATAAATATTTCATATTCTAAAACTTACTATAAATTATAAGTAAAATCAACAAGGATGGCAAATTTAAAATTGATTACAAACAAAAGAAGGGTCAGTTTTTTAAATGAATAAGAAAATTACACTGAGGGGGAAAAAGAGAACTAACCTAAGTATTCTAAAAAACAGTTTTTTTACTATATGCTCTAAAGGTAAAAACTACATACAAATACTGAACTTTAGCTAATAGGTTTTTTCACAACTGTATGTTAGAAACTCTGAATCTATCTATATACGCTAAGCAAATAAGTAAATATTTTGAGGATAATGGAAGCCAGCCAGACTCATCACCATTAGAGAAGGGAACAAATTTGGCAAGGGAACGTTAAAATGAACTGTGGTCTTAGATCATAATCATAGGTATCATACAATATATAACTCATGGTTATACACACAGACATATCCATACATACACAGAAATAGATAGGTGTGTATGTATACACATACATGTATTTCCTACCTCTGCTGACAGGGCCTAGAAGCAATGATACCCCAGAAGCAATGGGCACACCTAGTATCTAGATTATGGTTTCTATATACCACTCTCAAAAAAAAAAAAAAAAAAAAAAAGAACAACGCTTCTTGAAGAAACATGATTTCAGGGTTGGGGAAGGTACCTTGCTATGCTAAGTAAGTTGCTCAAAGATTGATAAAAGTATGAACAAAGAGAGGGAAAAAAAAGAAGCTTGAAGAAGATCCCACTGCCCAAATCTGGGACAATTTGATCATCAAAATATATAATGTTAATGGATTCTAGCCCTTACAATGAATCCAAGAATCTATGTTGTGTGAGAGAGACAGAAAAGGAAAGCTTCTCAGAGTAGAATGCTAAGTAATAAATGTACAAGAAATAATGGAATTAAGAAATTATCATTTGGCCACATCAATGGGCAATAAAACTAGTGAGTGAAAGTGTTATGAGAAACAGTATTTACTTCATCACAAAGTATCTCTCCACAAGACATTATTTACAAAGAGAAAATTGGTAACTCTATGTGGAGAAACCTAGCAGGCACTACCTTAAGAAATCAAAATTAAATTACCAGTGATGGGGCAAATAGATATTGCATGCCTCATGATACACTGCCCTGAGGACACATCATTTCTGTGATATTTCTGACCAAAAAAAACCCAAAAAACACAAATGTAATCATATGAAAGCTTTCACTAAACATAAAGAGACTATGCTCTTTAACATTATCAAAGACATGAAAAAAAGAAAGATGGGGGAACTGTCACAAACTAAAGGAAGCTAGAGATAGGACTTAAATATTATTTTACTATTAAAGACATTAGGCTCAGTCAGTTAAGCATCCGACTTTGGCTCAGGTCATGATCTCACAGTTCATGGGTTCTAGCCGCCACATCGGGCTCTGTGCTGGCAGTGCAGAGCCTGCTTGGGATTCTCTCTCTCCCTCTCTCACTCTCTCTGCCCCTACCCCAGTTGTGTGCTCCCAAAAATAAGTAAACTTTTAAAAAAGGACATTAGTGGGCAATTGGCAAAATTATCTAACATTTGTCAAATAACAGTATTGTGTCAACACATATCTCAACTTTGATATTTTATGATTAGGTAATAGAATGTCAATGTTTCAGGAAATATGCACTAAAGAATCTAGGGACAAAGGGGCATCTTGTATGAAACTTCTCACATAATTCAGAAAACTAAAAGCATAAATATATACAGAGAAAGACTATAAAGCATACATGGCAGGGACACCTTGGTGGCTCAGTCAGTTATGTGTCGGACCCTTGATTTTGGCTCAGGTCATGATCTCATAGTTCTTTAGATTAAGCCCCATTTTGGGCTCTGCACTGACAGCATGGAGCCTGCCTGGGATTCTCTCTTTCTGCCCCACTCTCACTTGTGCACACTCATGCTCTCTCAAAAATAAAAACTTTTTTTTAAAAAAGCATATATGGTAAAATGTTAGCATTTAGAAATAAAAAATGAGAAAAAACAAAAAACAAAATTAAGGATTACTGAAATGTCTAACAATGTTGCTACATTCTTATCTTTGTCCTTGCTAATCAAAAACTGCTCAATTATTTCACTATATCTAAAAGATAATTTTCAAATTCATAATTTGAAAATTAAAGATCACGGAACATGTCTTCTACTTCTATCACTGCGAATCACCTTCTATGTATCTTTGGCAAATAAATCTTCCCTCAGCCTAAGATTTCTCATAATAGAAGATGAAATAATAGCTACAACTAAAATAAAGGTCCAAGAATAAAATGAAAATTGGCTGTATTTACCTGCATGTTTCCCTCACTGTCAGAGGGGAGACAAAAAAGAATGTTTCCTTAACACCATCACTCTGGAAGCCTGCCACTCTGAATACCATCAATCCTGAATGTCTGTGGCAAATTTAGTTGCAGCAATCTTATGTTTGGCACTTCACATAACACATTTTGACAGTGATTAACAGATTGTATTCCAGAGTGGAGTTACTTGCTTTCTAAAGAAGTTAGATGCCTGCTCATTAGGTTTTCAAAATTCATTTTGACAACAGTGCCAAAAAGCAGCTTTATTCTTTCGTTTTTCTAAGGCAGTTTTAACTTACAACATCATATATTATAGCAGTAAGTATTTTACTAATTTAATGAGCAGTTTTCTTAGAGACCACACAAAGGCATGCATTTCTCTGCCTTCTGTTCTCTTACCACAACCTGAAAGATGTGCTTTTACTTTTCTGAAGAAATGTAAATGATACCCATGGTTTTTGTTTCCACAATATATATCACATTCCTTACTAAAGCAGGTCTATGTTTCCTTTAAAAAGTTAAATATCCTGGGGACGCCTAAGTGGCTCAGTCGGTTGAGCGTCTGACTCCAGCTCAGGTCACAATCTTGCAGTTTGTGGGTTCGAGCCCCACATCGGGCTCTGTGCTGACAACTTGGAGCCTGAAGCCTGCTTCAAATTCTGTCTCCCTCTCTCTCTCTGCCCCTCCCCCATTCATGCTGTCTCTCAAAAATAAATAAACATTAAAACAAATTTTTAATTAAACAAAAGTTAAATATCCTAAACATATCGGAGAGAAAAATTTCAAGTGAATTTCATTTAGAATTTATATATATATATATATATGTATATGTGTATGTATGTGTGTGTATATAGATATATGACAAAGAAAATATTTGAGATTAAAATTAAGCTACTGTCTTCCAATGTTTCAGCAAACCAGCCATCCATACCCTTCAGACTACAAAAGTTTTTTTCCATACTAGTAATACCCATGCTTCAGAGGATGCAATCCCACTACTCCTAAACCAGAGAAGGAAAAAGAGAATGGAGTCTCCACCATTTGACTTGGATTGCCAACATGAATTCTATCCAAATAGGATGATTCCCTAGGTAGAGGAACTCCCTACCACCTCAAATCCTAAGAGACTGGCCATTCATTTAAAACATGAGTCTGAAACCTTGCTGATCCATTTGGTCAGGTCAAATTTATTAGAGAGATCATATTAATTAGTCCCTTTCAAGTCTCAAAGTTCGGACATAAGAGATGAAATGACTAGACTTCAGATCTCCAAAGCTCACCAGGAACCATCCCTGGAGCTACAACTTTAAGGATTTTATGTTCTTAAAATCCTAGGACCTAAATATTCTAACTTGTCTAATTCGGGCACTTGACTGAAGTTATGCTTACCCTAGTCTACTTAATTTAATTCTTACAAAATTCTAGGACACGGCTTCACACTAGACTGACTCTTGTTATTCTTTAAACAAGCTGATCTCCATTGTCTAGTCATACTGCATCTATTATTGTGTGTTCTTCTTTATGTAGGTTCTGTGGTTTCTAGTTGTACTGTCCATAAAAAAAGCAATCTTTAAGGTGTATGGTGTCAATAGGCATTGAAAATGAGAATAGTTTTATGAGATTGCTCTGACAGTTTCTTCTAATCCCAGGAGATTAAATACTTCCTGTGATAAGGACGTCCATATTTACTTCTTCAGCCCCAGACCTGTCTTCTATGTTCCACTTATCAATGCAACTGCCTATTCTCCATAGCTCACTTGGATGTCTCTCAGAGGCACTAAAACTTATACCTGCCCAAAATTAAATTCTTGATATCCCCTTCCCTCAAATCTGCTTTTCTTCCTGTTTCAGAAAAAAATAACTCTACCCAGTTTTTTATATTAAGAAATAGGGATATGATTCTTAACACCTCCCTTCCTTCACCTACTGTAGTTGATCTTCATTATTCATGGGTTCTCTATGTACGAATCTACCTATTTGCTAAAGTGTATTTTTAACCTCAAAATCAATACTCGCAGCACTTTTGCAATTGTAGGCAGACACGTACATAGCTGCCAAATTTTTGAGTTGCCTAATATACACATTCCCAGTTGCAGTCAAAAAAGACAAAGCTCTGCACTCTTGTTTCAGCTCTTATACTGTAAACAAATGTAGTCTATTAAGTGCTACATTTACCAGATGTGGCGATTTTGCTATTTAAAATGGCCTCCAAGCATATTGTTCAATTCCAAAACAGCTGTAATGTGCCTTAAAGGAGAAAACAGATGTTAGATAAGATTTCTTTAGGCAAGAGTTATAGTGCTATTGGCTGTTGAGTTCAATGCTAACGAATCAAAATATATTAAATAAGGTGTTTTTAAAACAGAAACACACATGAAGCAAGGTTATATATTGATCAGTTGATGAAAATATTGTAACCAGAGGCTCACAGGAACCTAACAGTTTTTCCTCTAGGAGCACTAGTTCAGTATTAATTAATTCAGTGTCCATGGTGACTTCATAGAACTACTGTGAATAAAAATCAACTGTGGGGGCACTGGGTGGCTCAGTGGATTAAATGTCTGACTTCAGCTCAGATCATCATCTCATGGTTCGTGAATTTGAACCCCATATCAGGCTCTCTGCTGTCAGCACCCAGAGCCCACTTCAGATCCTCTGTCTCCCTCTCTCTCTGCCCCTCCCCCACTCATTCTCCTTCTCTCTCAAAAATAAACTTTAAAAAAAAAAATCACCTGTGTACAAAAACCCATCACCAAATCCTATAGATTCTCCTTCCAGAACATAACTCAGATACATTAACTTCTCTTTATCCTGTGTTGTCACAGTAGGCCATTATCTCTGGCTTGTAATAAGCTTCCTTACTTCCAACTCTTGCACCCTTCTAATCCATTCTCCTCAAAGATCAGTAACTCTTGAAGCAAAACAGATTGCCACTGGTTAGTCCCTGATTTAAACCATTCGATTCTTGCCTAATGCACTTAAGATAAAATCCAAAATTCCTCACAGGCCCACAGATTTAGTCTTGATATCCTGCAGACCTCTCCTGCTTCACCTTAGCACCACTCCCTTCTCACAACACTCCAGACATAGTGGTTTGCTGCTGTTGTTCCTTAAAAATCAAGAATTTTTCTGCCCCGGGTACTTCAAAACACTGTTATGTTTGCCTTCTCTTGGCTCTTTTCCTAAATAACTTCTACTCAATCTTCAGGCCTAGTTTTAAATGTAACTTTCTCAAAGAGAAAGGCTTCCTACCCAAATGCAGACCCTCTATTATACTTATTTATAGTATCCTCTATTCATCCTTAACACCACCAATTTATTACTTATTTGCTTAATATCTGGTTCTCTACTAGACTATAAACTCCATGAGGACAGAACTATGCCTTTGTAGTTTGTGACTATCCTTCTAACATCTGAAACAGTGTTAAGCACATAATCTGACGAATGAATAAATGAATGAGCATGACTATATGTTTAAAATATTTGAAGGAAGTGAAATATTATTTGGATGTGGCAATGATATGTTACTCTGTAAGTGAATCTTAATTACAACAGACACTAAAAATTTCAAGAAATTTCCTGAGTCTTTGTTCCCATCTCTACATACTATGAAGTGACATGTACTTCTTCAACAATGGGCCAAGACTAAACATATTACTGAGCAAAGAGCATTACTTTAGAGACCATACTAAATAAACAAACAGCCAAACTGGTCTATAAAGTTCAGACCAAACCCAAGTTTTTAAATAATATTTATATCAACTCTATAAAGCTATTGCACTTTGTCATAAGGTAGAGAGTAGGGAAAAGGAAGAAGCTCTTACTTCCTTTAATAATTTTTTTCCCATTTAAACAGTAGTTCCATATTTTTTCCTTTTCCTATCATACTCCCAAATTTTCAAATCAGAATTTAGTAACATGTTGTCTAATTTTTACATTGACTTTATTTTCATAATATGGAGGAAATTTTATCATCAGGATCTAATTTTTCTCACATTTTCTTCTCTGAAGATTCTTCAAGTTATAAACTTTGTTATTTCTAATATAATTCTCCCACAAAGTCCTGAAATTATCCTCTCAAATGATACAGTATTGCTTCTACTTTGAACACAAAACCTAATGTCTTGCCACAAATATAGTCTGATATTCTAAGCTTCTCCATCACAGTAAAATAAAACACTAATATCCAACTTGCATTTGTTGACAAACTACATATATCCTATTTGCCTTTGATCTACTTTTTTTTAAGTTACCAATTTTAATATACGTACAAAGAAATGACAGCATGAAGAGTATCTAGAAAATCTTTTACTTCTTAGCAAACTTCACACCATTCACTCAAAAAGACAAATACAGTTATTGGGTCTTTCATTTGCTGCAACTCTTAACATTTCAATTCATTCTTAGTGACCTGAAATCTGCCCATGTATTTTATTCATCTTTTTCATATTCCAAACTGTTTCAGGTGAATTAATATAAGCCAGTTGTCCTTTCAAGATCTAGAACCATCTTTCAACATTTTCACTGGATGTCTTTCCCAAATAGCTATGTTTTAGTTTCATTATCAAGTGTCTCACCACATACTGCTGAAGAAGCTGAAGAAGCAGAAGAAGCAATCACAAGGTCTTCCATTTCATTTTGTAACTATCAGTCTGTGACTTCCTAAATTGAAATAATTCTCCTTTATCTTTCACTTTTTTACCATTCTAGGAAATTAACATTTTTACAGATGCTCTCTTAAAAGTAATAAAATATGTTCCAAGAAAATATTTTGTTATGAATAGCAGGTATTTCATTTCTACCAATGTGTTTTGAATAAGCACATGAAAATTTGCCAACATATTTCTCCACAAAAATTATATTCATTTTAAAATCCAGTAATTTCAAATGGATTTAGTTTCCTTTATAATTTTCTTGCCAGTGCTTTTCCACTTAGAAACTCTGTGTGCTTTAAATGATTCTCTTTCACCACCAAATTCTTGTTAGCCATATAATGTCCAATGCCAACTACCAAAACTATGCATGTCATAATTCTTTACTTTTTCTTGATTGTCCCTGGTCTTGCATACTCTGCAGGTACAGGTTCATAAAAGAGCCACTCTTGTGAGCCTTTACATTATGCTGGTGACAGACACAACAATAAATTATTGATGATGATGATGTTGACTAAGTACAGAATTTGGTTTTCCACACTGTTGTTATTTCAACACCATTATTTGACTTGTCTGGTGAATTCTCAGAAATTTTGGTACTTTGGGGTGCCTGAGTGGCTCAGTTGGTTAAGTGTCCGACTTCGGCTCAGGTCATGATTTCACAGTTCAGGAGTTAAAGCCAGGCACTGGGCTCTGTTCTGACAGCTCGGAGCCTGGAGCCTGCTTCAGATTCTGTCTCTCTCTCTCAAAAATAAAAAAACATTAAAAAAATTTTTAAAGAAATTTTTGTGCTCTTATTTTTATGTAATTTCCAAAAAAGTTTCCACAAAACAAACTACAACTGACTACACCTGTAATATTGCAGAGCTGAAGAACAAGAAATACTACACACTAAACAATAAAAAGCTAGAAAAGCATCAAAAAAAAAAAAGTCTATATAGGTGGGTTAGCACAACATAGCTCAATGGCTGAGTTACACCAAACCCTCGCTACTTTTTTTGCACATTGGTTTCTAAAAATTCCTAACAGTTACAAAACAACTGAATCATCATTTGACCTTATAGTTTAAAATGGCTGATGTCATGCTTGACAGTCCTATTTCACTCTTGAGCCACAACGGTTTCTCCCCATGGAATTTGGGAAAAAGAAGAGATGGGTTCCCTTATATCCTCTTCTTCCAATACCCCAACATTTATCTTAAAAGAAAACAAGCGTTAAGATTTTATTAAACTCTTAGGTTGCTATATATAAGTTGTTGCAGAGTTTTAGACAGAGGTTTTTGCCTTTGGAACATTGCCTTTTAAAGGTACAACATGGCCTCTCATTTATCTGACACTTTCCAGAATGAAGAATCCCCTAAACAAAGCCAAATCTCCATAAAAATGAATCTTGGTAAGTAAGAAACTGTGAAAGGTTTGAGATTTTACCCTACTTACAACCTAACAAATTAAGCTGCCATAGAATCTCAGCCCACAAAATATATCTTAAACTCAAATATATTAAAGCTTGCCATCATGGGGCCTCAAGTTTATTTTCTGTTCTTTTCTCCCTCACCAAACCATTTTTAGAGTATTTTCTTCACATGATTACTTGTAATCATGTGTGTGTTTACTGGTTTATTTTCTCTCTCTTCTACTAAGTCTAAGCTCCAAGCAGGGAGAAACCATATCTATTTCATTTATACTTGTATATCCAACACCTTTTATAAAACCCTATCACAGAAATCAGAAAATATCTGTTAAATGAAATTTGGAAGTGTTTATATGAAATTTGCTTCTACCTAAAAGCTTACACACATGCTATTCCTCACTGGTGCCCCACTCCCACCAATTCACACCTTGAAACCTGTATGAATTCTCACCTGCCACATGACCCAAAAGAGGCCGCATCTCATAAATCTTTCCCCAGTGCAATTTCCCAACAGATTTTACTTAATTCTCACAACGCTGTATTATTTTCTGCAGTTAAAAAATAAAGAAACTAAAGCTTAGAGAGGTTAAGAGATGTGTGCAAAGTCATAATCCCAGTAAGTCTAGGTTTAAAGTTATGTGTCACTTCAAAGCCCCTATTCCTAACCCTCTCTTACATTGCATCCTTAGTTAAAAACGATTCTCAATGATACTGACTCAAATCAAAGCCCAGTGCTGCCACCTATTAACAGTGTAATATTGAGGAACCTCAGATGCTATATAGGTAAAATAGGGATATAGTACTTACCTAAAAAATGTATACAGATTAAATTAGATGATTTATATGAAAAGCACTTAGCACAGTGCCTAGCACTTAACACAGGAAACACTCAAGAAACATTAACTATTACTATCATCATATGCCTCTAAAACAGAAGTCAGCAATTTTTTTTCTGTGAAGGCCACGTGATAAACAGTTTAGGCTTTGTGAGCCACAGTCTCTTCGCTGCAACAAATAGGCAACAAGCTGGATTTGATCAAAGGATCAAAATTTGCCAACCTCTGGTTTAGAGCAGGGTCCTTCAACCTGCACTACTGATATTTGGGGCTGGACGATTCTCTGTTGTGGAGGGCTGTGCTGTGCATTGTAGGAGGTCTAGCAGCATCCTTGACCCCCACCCAGCAGACGCCGGTAGCATCACCCAGGTGGGCCCAACCAAAACAAGATCTCTTGCAGAGCAAAACTGCCCCAGGCTGAGAAACACTTCTCATGGAAATTAATCATTTAATGCACTAAAAAGTATACTCACTTAGCTAAAATTCCCACACTTAGCAATAACTTTATAACTTCTGTGATACACACGGCTGTGGTTGAAAAGTAGAGTTCTCTGTCTGATGTCCTTGTGTATCTTAAAGCTATGGTATAAGCTGCAGCCACCAGGGTCATCACTGCCAAGCAGTATAACTTGAATAATAAACTGACATTTTCTGGAAAATATGTGCAACAAAGATATTATTTAGTAGACAACATTATGTTTATAGAAGTTAATCAATGTTATAACTCAAAATGCTTTCCAATTTCAAGCACAAAATACTTTTTAAAACCCATGACATTTGAACATTTATTTCAAAACAGTACATTTCAATTACAGGAACACAAACAAACATACATACACAAAACACGGCTGACTTTAAATATCAACCACTTAGGCAAGGATTTTGTTCCTGCAAGATTAGGCAGTACACTGTCACTTGTTTGGGATATTCTAAATTAAATATTTAACATATTTATATAATGTTAGTGTTATACATCTTTAGCGAGCATAAGACTTATGCCTAAGGCACAACAAATATTTATTGGCAATAAACCTAAATCTGTAAATTGCTGGAACTATTTCAGATGATTTGAGTTCTGCAATTGTGAAGTTCTGCTCATCATTAATCTTGCTGTCCCTATTCTATGTTATCAAAACAATTTTACTTTTCTCCCGTATTTCCTGTGTTACTACAAAAAGACTCTTAAGGTTGAACTTATTTGAAATGGGAGAATGCATTAAGAGAATGATACGCACTTACAATGCCCGTGGGCAGGGCTTGATTTCCCCAACCAGGAAAATAACTTAGCACTCATGCAGAAAGATATGCTGTAAGTATTTGTTTAACATTTATTCAGGAAGTGAAGCCAAATACTCTATGGGAGAAGGGTGGATAAGGAATCTGGGAGTCACCCAACCTGTCCTAGCTACTGCTCTGAGGTCCAGAAATTCAGCTCTGGTCCTAACTCATATATCCCACTCAGCAAAACAAAGTGTTTCGGGGTTAATCAGAATCACTCTCATGAAATGGCAATTAGTCATCAAACATTATTACTCTAATGGGCCATCCCTGAGGGAAAAGCGGGGGATCTCACCCTCCACCCCAAATATCGTGTTCCTTCTAACCACATACAACATTCTCCAGGGAAGTAACTCTTAACGACTGCTTTCTCCATCTCGTTACGGTTTCAGCGCTGTTCTAACGCCCCAGGGATGTTTTCAGTGGCTGTCACACGGACCAGCCGCTGCTTGGGCTCCGCGCTGGACGAAGACCCCGGACAGAACGGAGGAGAGTCCTGCCTCCCGCAGGGTGATACGGCTCCAGCCCGGGACCTGCGTTCCGGCCCCTCTCCGGGTGCGCCGCAGCCTGGGCCTGTCCGAATTCGGTTCCCACCCACTGCAAGCTCGTCGACACAAGCGCGCTCTCCGGCCGCCGAACGGCCCCGCGCGGAGTCCGCCTCTGGGAAGGCAGCCGCAGTAGGAGGCTAGCTGCCCGGCGCTGCCCTGACAAGAGGCGGCGCGGGCTCACGCCAGGGAGCGGCTCCAAACAAACTCCGGACGCCCGACGCCTCAGCCTTGCCCCGGAGCCCCGCGAGCGCGAACAGCAGCTGACACGCCCGCGCCACCACCCCCCGCGGGTTCCCCCCGTTCCGGCGGCCCCCGGCCTCACCTCTTGGGGCAGCCATGGTTCCCCGACAGCCCCGCGCGGAACTGACGCACGCCCCCTCCACGCGTCCTCCTCGGGACACCGGAGACCGCCTCCTGTGGTCATAGAGACGAAAATCGCTCGACCTAGAGCGCCTCGTCAGCCGACCGTCCGCCAACTTCCTGGTACCAAGATTAAGCTCCGCAATCCGAGGTACCCCCGAAAAATGGAAAGACCCGGATGGAGAAGAGGCCTTTACGGCCGAGTCCTTGCTGACAAGTGCGTAAAACTCGAGTCGAAGGCGTCGTTCTGTAAACTACGCCTCCCGGCCGGCTAAGGAAGCGGAGTCAAGGGAGCAGAGCGTTGCGCTCTGGGAATTGTAGTCCTCACCAATGTGATTTGGTAGCCAATGAGGACTTGGGAGTAACGGTGCCTGTCCAAAGCTGTTGTAGAAACCCCCAGAACCCGTAAAGTAACAGAAACTACTTTCGGTAACTTTTGTAACTTCCACCTCGCTCATTACCTTGCACTGTTACCTCTTCATGTGATTTATGTATTTTTCAGAAGTCTTGTACCTGTGTCCTTTTTGTCAGCGTTGTCATTGATTATATTTACTTGGTCGGACATTCTAACTACGTGATCTTCTCACAACAAAAGGGCTTCAAAAATATCAGACGTGTCAACAGGCATTTATTTCAACCGCTGTAATCTTCACTTTCACTGGGGAATATTAATTAGCATAAGGAATGCTATAAATAATTCATTGGCAAAATGAAAGGCTTTCCAGATAACGTGGATTGGTTAAAAATACTAGGAAGGCACCTGAGCCCTTACAGGAAGAGCGGTACAGGAATCTGAAATGCCCAGCCGCCTACAGCTCCCGAAGCATCATCTTTCCCTAAAATGACTTTTTAGAGGTTTGAGCGATTAATGTTCTACACCATTGTCTTACCGTTAAATAGATCTTTACATAGATATATATAGCCTATTAACAGTATTGGGAAAATTTGCATGCCTTATTACCATCACATTACTATTAAAAGGAACTTTGTAGAGTCAGACATTTGATTAATCTCATTTTGGAACACTGTTAGACCTTCTCTCTACCAGGTTGTATATGTGCTCACTGGTGCTAATCATTTCTTCCTGTACTTGGCACAGTTCCCCACTGTGTAAGTTTAAGTACTTAAACAAAAAAAACTCACATGTGTACTTAAAATTAATATTAAAAATGAAAAATATTCTAGCATACATTCATTTTTTTTTACAACTAACTGCTTTGTACAGTTTATCTCTTCCCATTTGGGGTATCATCATAGTCTCAATTTAATTCAATTAACTACAATTATCCTCCTTTTGATGCTCAAATTATCCCAGTATGACCCTTGTAAGCCTACTCCTTTCTTTACATCTGCATAAGATTTTATTTCTGGCAACAAGAGGTTCCAGCCAATCTTGATTTTTCCCTGTCGGAGGTCATGGAATCAACTACACTTCAAGGAACTGTGGTTCCTTCTAGTAGAGAATAGTGTATCTCTCTCTCTCTCTCTCTCATACACACACACACATACACACACACACAGATACAAACACAGGCAAACACACTGATTATAATTAGGGTGGTGGGTAAAATGCTGTTGGACTGTTTTTGCAGCATTTCTGGTTCACATAACATATCATGCTGCTGAACCCTACTTCCCTTAATAAAATTTAGTTTCCCAAAAGACTTCCTACTCCATTGGCATGAACCTTGACTAGACTTTCATGCCTCTTGTCCTAATCTGTCCAGCCCAAGACTACGAGGGACGAACCTATATTCAGATAGAGTCAGGATTAGTGACCCATTCCAGTTAGGGAAACTTCACACCAGAGGAATTGTGTGGGATGTCCCTGGAAACACAGAAAGAGTTATAAAATCTGGTAGAAATATGGACTTACAAGAAATTTAACAAAAGCAGTGTTTTGATAGATTCAAAGCAGGGCTGTTTATAAAGAAGTTAACATCAGATATGGACTGAAGAATAGTCTCAGGATCCTGTGTCTTGAAAACAACAAAGTTACTGGATGCGGATTGTTCTATTCAGGAGCCCCTTAAATGAAGGCTTTGGTCCTAGGTTGGAAATTGAGGCCACTTCTTTGTGTCAAAGTGACTTAAATCGTCCAAGCAAAAGCAGGCTCTTTCATTCTTACTGATATAACTTCAACAGCAAGGCTCTTAACAGTATATGATTTTAGAGAACATAATTTTTCACTAAGAGCGTAGACACTCAAAACAGGGGATGGTTATTATACTTTACTGCAGCATACCCTTCGGGAAAAAAATATTATTTCCCATTAACTTTCTAGCTGGAGTTTCTATTCATTATCTCAGCCCAATGAATGGCCAAGCAGATATTTACATTCTTTACATCTGAGCTAAATTTTACTTTCTCATTCTGAATTATCCTAAGTCTTACAGGAAAACCTGTTGACTTAGTGTGCTTCTTTTATGTATGCTAGCTTTCTATACAACCCTAATTAGTGCAAGAAGCAGTGATCTTCAACATGTGAACCACAGAGTCATTTGCCTGATAATGTGCTAACCTTACTGTGTCTCAAACAGCTATTGCTATTGCCATTTGAAACCATGATGATATTCCTGATTGTCACTATCAAGCTGCAGTATTTGCCTTGAAATCCTGCTCACTTCTATCACCTCAAGCATGAGAGTGACCCTAGTCTCAATTAATTATATAAAAGGAAGCCCATTACTATATCCATTGGTAATAAAGTAAAAGTGTAGGCTGTGCAGTAAGCAATACCAAAAGGCTTAAGGAAGTTATAAATTCAAGTATGTAGCTATATACAATAGGTTATTAAAAGTGGTGAAGTTTCAAGTATAGTAAAGCATTAACCATAAAGAACATTTAGACAAATGCAGGTATCTAAACATAATTGCTTCCAAGACAATTTAAGCATATTATTCCATTCTGCTATTAAGAAAATTAGGGGCACCTAGGTGGCTCAGTCGGTTAAGCCTCCGACTCCCAATTTCAGCTCACATAATGATCTCAAGGTTGTAAGATCAAGTCTGGCACTGGGACCCCGATGTGAAGCCTGCTTGGGATTCCCTCTCTGGCCCCTGTCCCTGCAAGCACACACACACTCCCTCCCTCTCTCTCTCTTTCAAAATAAATAAATAAACTTTAAAAAAGAAAGAAAGAAAATTATATCCAAATTTGTTAGGTTATTATTTTAAAAACAATTCTTTCCTATGGTGTAATATTACTAATACAAGTTTAAAGAATTGTTGCATTTTATAAATGAGAAAATAATAAGAATATAAGGAGAGAATGAAAAATTCAATGTCTGGACTTGAGTAATAATCATCAATATCTAAACATTTCTTATTTGAGCTTAACTCTCCCTTGCCTCTGTTTCTTTTCTTAGTTACAATAATCTCATTTTTCTTTTCATGCCAAACAGTACTGATTTGTAGTCTGTACTTATTTCTACCATTTTCTGCTTGCTGCAGTCCTGTTTCTACTCAAGCCAACTCTATTAAGACAGAACTCAGCAGATGCCTACTCCATTGACCTTTTCTCACTTCTCATCCTCTTTGTTTATTCATCAGACATTGACTGAAAGCCATAATGCACCAAGCATTATTCTAGGCACTGAGAGCTTGAAAATAGAAAGTGGACAAAATAAGGGCAGGAGTGCAGTAGAATGACACACTAGAGATTCTTTCCTCTCATGGCCAGAATTAACAAAGTGCTTACCCACATGAATGCTTTGCATGGGTTAACTCCTTTAATCCTCTTGACAACCCAATGAATTAGGAACTATTATCATCCCAATTTTTATGATGAAGAAACTGCAGCAGAGAAATATTAAGTAACACAGCTAGTAAGTAGTGAACCTTCTTTTTACTTCCTTGACCACAGAGATTCCTTTCTTTTTATACTCCTCTGACTGCTCGTTGGTCTCATGTTGTCTCTTCCTCTTCATGCCATACCCATTCCTTTGGGGATGACCTCCCAAATTATCTTTGTCCAGTTCAAATTCCAGTCATTTCTGCTTTATTATTTTTGTTATCCCTTAAACATAAATTTTCTAGTACTGAACAAGTTCTCTTTTTGATCAACCAGTTCCTCTTCCCAACTGTCCTCAGCCTTCTAGGGTAGACATCCTGAGGTCATACTGTGATTTTTCCTTCCCTTTCCTGAGATGTTATATCCTGTTTATCAAATCTCACATTTTCCCCCTTCATGTCATCCATTACCACATACCCAAATTCTTTCAACAGCTTCCTAGCCATCTCCTCAACTGTAGAATCTCTCTCCCACAATCAGTCTTCTGCTCAAGAATCTACAATGGCTTCCTAATGTCTAACTATAGTAAAGGCAACCTATTCCTCTGCCTGGCTTTCAGCATTCTGCAAAAGCTGTACCAAACTGACTTGTCCAACCTTCTCTTACACTACTTCTCAAAAAATAATCTCCTTTTTTCTCTGTTCCTCTCTCTCTTCTTTTCCAATGACTATTTTGCTACTGATCTCCTTATCAATTCCCACCTTGGCTATTAAAATAATGACTTGACCAATATCCTGCCTCCAGTTTGTTCTTATTCCTTTTTTTCTGCCTTCGTTCATCCAACAAAATGCTATACAAATGTCAGGAATATAAAAATGACTAGAACACAGTTTAAATCTCAAAAAATCCAACAGGGAGATTACAGATGACCACATATGTACCTATTTAAGTACTACAGTAGGAGTATAAATAAAATGTACTGAAAACCCAAAGGAAGAAACAATTAATTCTCCTGAAGGTGATGGGGAAAACATTCACTGAAAAGGTAAAGCTGACCAGGCTGTTTGAGGACAAACATAATTTCATGAGGGTGTCTGTGGAGTACATTCCAAGTGACAAGGAAAAGCAAGAGCAGAGAGTGGTGGTATTAGACAATGACACACTTAAAGAGTTTGGGTTCAATTTGCCTAATATGTATAATGTTTGGAGATAGCATGAGAAGAGCAGAAAATGAAATGGGAAGATAAATGGATATAATTTGAAAAGTCTTACATAATATGTGAAGGAGTTTTTCCATTATCCCCTAGGTAATAAGAATTTGGGTAGGTGTGTAAGCAAGGGAAGTGAAAGTTGGGGGAAGGAGGCAGGGTGACACTATCAGACTTATACATTAGAAACATTATGCCAATGAACCTGGTAATACGACTAAGTCCTAAACTATAGCAGTCATGGTGAAAACAGAAAGACACAGATTCCAAAGACAATTCAAGATAAGTCAGCAGGGTTTGATGACTTGTTAAATGTAGGGGCTGTGAGAGAAAGGCAATCAAGAAGTTTTTAATTTATGCTACTCAGTAGATGGTGATGCCTTTCAGCACAGAAAGAAATACAGAGGGAGAAACAAGTCTGTCAGAGAAAATGACTGTGGACTGCAACCTGCTGAAATGGGGGTGCCTATCTGACACAGAGTCCAGCATGTGGTTGGAAATCTTTAAAGAACATTGGGGCTTGGGGAGATGGTCAAGACCCTAGGAAAGAATGAGTCTATCATTTGATCTAGTTTCCTTTATTATGATTCTGTTGCATTTTCTGATATTAAATTTAGTTTTTCAAGGGTTTGGTATTTTTATTTACTTGGCAATTTTACTTTCAGCCTTAACTTGATAATCCCAAATTATGGCTTATCCGCCATTCTCTGCTGTATTTAGAAATCTTGCAGAATCGAATGAGGGTTGACAGAACAGATAAAATCAAATACCTGATGTTGAAAAGATTAGTGTTAGCTATAACCTCCCACCTTCTTCAAGGACAGAACTCTGCCCCCCCCACTCCTGGCCCCAGGCCTTGCCCCAGCAGCCAGCCTATCTTTAACATCATTTTTATCTTTTTTAACGTTTATTATTTATTTTGAGAGAGAGAGAGAGAGAGAGAGCAAGGGAGGGGCAGAGAGAGAGGGAGAGAGAGAATCCCAAGCAGGCCCTGCACTATCAGCGCCGACCCCCACACAGGGCTCTATCCCACCAACCAGGAGATCATAACCTGACCCAAAATCAAGAGTCCAATGGTTAACTGATTGAGCCACCCAGGCTCCTCTAACACCATTTTTAAACTATAGGTATGAAAATTATGAAGACTTAGAAGTAGGTCTGGGAGCGCCTGGGTGGCTCAGTTAAGTGTCAGACTTCAACTCAGTTCATGATCTCACGGTTCGTGGGTGGAGCCCTGCATGGTCCTCTGTACTGATAGCATAGAGCCTGCCTGGGATCCTCTCTCTTTCTCTCTCTGTCTCTCTGCCCCCTGCCCCCCCTCAAAATAAATAAGTAAACTTAAAAAAATTTTTAAAAAGAAGTAGGCCTATTTGAAGTTTACCTTTATGATATCTGTGGAAAGTGGATTTTGAAACATATTCACATTATAGATAACATTTAACCTACACAGAATGCAAATTATATAAACACCATAGTAAAAGTCACAAAGACAGAAAAAATACATTAAATATAAATGATCCCCTGACTATTAAAGCATGTTTAACAGTCCCTCCACCAGGGATTCTTTATTATCCAGGAGCTGGTATTAGAAGTATGTAAGAAAGTAATAAAATAAAGAAAGAAACTTAAAATAGATATATTGGGGCACCTGAGTGGCTCAGTCAGTTAAGCACTTGACTCTTGGTTTCAGCTCAGGTCACGATCTCACCATTTGTGGGTTTGAGCCCCAAGTCTTGCTCTGTGTTGACAGCACGGAGCCTGCTTGGGATTCTCTCTCTGCCTCTCTCTCTGCCCCTCCCCCGCCCCCATGAGTGCATGCTCTGTCTCTCTCTCTCTCCATCTTAAAAATAAATAAACTTAAAAAAAAAGAAGTTTGTAAGACAGTAACAAAACTACAGCTCTAAAATTCAGCCAGCAGTAATTCACATGGGCCCTATGCACAACTGTATAGGGTCAGGCAAATAAGGCACAAGAGTACCTCGGGAGACTGGCAAGCAGCAGGGACTGGACTGGAACTGCTGGTCCATGAAAGGGCACAGCTACTACTCACAGGAATCCTAGCCAAGTATTGCCAAATGTTCTGATTTTTTTTCAAGTGACTAAAAAATCTAGATTTTATGTAAAATATCCAGATTTTGAAAATTCATGTGGACCTCGGCTCTGAGGTTTTGTTATATATCAATTTAATCCACGTTAACATTTAAGAGCTAGTGAGGCTTAAATATTGAATAGGTTTTAAATTTTTAATGTTTACCATTAAATATGAGTTTAGAAATAAATAAGCTTCTATCTCAGTCATAATCTTATAAATACATTAATACCTAAATAGCATCATAATTTCAGTCTTTAATGCTGCCAAACTTTTTCTTACAAATAGAAGGTGAGTGGACAGAGTTTTATTTTTCAATTTTAATAGAATTAAAAATGTGCTGCAGAGAACAACTCTTGGTTTGTTGTAGCAATTTGACAGAATCCAGAAAAGATTCACACCACCAATGAATGTGCCAGACTCACAAAATTAACTAATTTCCATGGATGCAAAGATATTTGTCAATATTTGCCACTCTTCATAACTTGGTGATATGTACTTTAAAAATACAGTCTCTAACTAGGTCTCATCAACAGCTCTAGTTAAGTTCACCTTGACCCCATAGGTGATTTTACTCTGTCCCCCACGAAGACCAGCTATGTAAATCTGGGGCCTGGGCACTTGGGTGCTGCCTTCTCTCATAGACTGTGTGCTGGCATCCTTTGGTGGGTACACCTGTGAAAAATTTTCTCTTCTCATGTGACTAAGGTCAGTTTGTACCGAGTGAGTAACCTTCTGACGCAAATTGGCCTAAGAAGAAAGAGAATACACAGGAATTAACCCATCTCTAAAGAACAAATAATTCAGCCGTATCTTTTTTCTCAGTCCACAAAGAAATTAGGCCTACAACACAGCATTTTTCTACAAAACATTAAAACATTAGAAAAACTAGAATCCTTTGCCAAGGAGTAAGAAAATACATAAAATGTTGAAAATGGACCCAAAGAAAGAACATACAGATTCAAACTTAACAGTGAGCCCAATTATTTGTTAATATAATCTCCTAATTCCTTCATTATTATACTTTGAGATTTATACAACTTGGATTTTTCCACCATACTTGGTTTATTTTTTTTAAGACAAAAGTTTAAGATTTCCTTTGTCTTTTTTAAATGGGCTTTACCCAAGACTTTTAATATAAAAAGTTCTGATGTCTTCAGGTTATATTTTACATTATTCTACATCTTGCTTCCTCTTTTTATGGATTACTAGTAAACATGAAGTTAAACAGATCACTCAGTCTGGGAAGCAAAGAGGAGTTTATTAAAAGAAGACAAGGAGTGGGGTGCCTGGGTTGCTCAGTCAGTTAAGCATCCGACGCTTGATTTTGGCTCAGGTTGGGATCTCACAGTTCCTGAGATTGAGCCCTACATTGGGTTCTGTGTGAGTGTGGAGTCTGCTTGGTATTCTCTCCCGCTCTCTCTGCCCCTCCCCCATTCACTCCTTTTCTCTCAAAATAAATAAACTTTAAAAAACAAACAAGCAAACAAAAAAGGAGACTAGGAGTTACCGAAGTAATGAAGAAGTCCAAGAAAAGAACTCAGAGGGATAAGGACCTGTGACTTAAAAAGGTAGAGACCTGGAATTAGAGGAAATATTCCAGATTTTGAGACACTGTGGATGAGTGAGAACCAAAACTACTTCCCCCACACTGAGTTTACTGTCTACATTAATATGGCTTTATTATTCTGCTGTCTTCATTAGCATAATTTTACCATTCTGAGAGACTCTTACCAAAGCAAATAACTTGATTGTTCACTACAGAACATCCCAAAAGACAGACCTTTGGCTTTGTAAGCACCAACACACAGATTAAGCCCTAACATTCCCTGCTCCATAAATCTTCACCTTCTATTCCCATCAGTGCTGGGCTGTTTGTTCATGATCCTTATCTAATCCAATCCACGCCCTCATCCCATCCTCTGACCTACTCTTGGCTTTGAAAGACCTGCCTTCCACCGAACTTCCTGCCTTGGATCTTGTGAGGTGCTGGTTCCCCCGACAGCTTTAAGCAATACACTCAGTTTTGTCTTACCAGCACATTGTACTGGTCATATGTGGAGGAGCTGGCATTCAACGTGATGCATTTCCAGAGAATTAGATCTAAGGTGAGCCTCAGAATGAAGTGGAGGTTGAGGACTGAGAAGAGAGAGTTCAGTCAGTAGGCAGTGCAGCCCCATGGAATATGCCACTCTTTTAACATTTCCAGTCCAGACCTATGCTGGTACCTCTACCTCTCATATCCATCCAACCATCATTTCCCTCTTCTCCTTTGCCTATTTATACCTCAGATCAACTTAAAATGTCACCAGAGTCCATTTTTATTTCACTTCTATTCTACCACTTACCAAGAAGTATTGAAATATTTTTAGTGTATCAGTGTCATTTGCTATATGATTAGCTGCTGAAGAACAAAGTTGTAATATCTGTGTTACCTAGTATATATGTGATGGGCTTAAGTGAGTTTAGTAGATAACAGAAAAGAACACGGGGATGGAGCTTCATGTACTATAGAAGAGTAACTGATAGGAATGCTAACGGAATGAGGATCTGGAAGGTATACCAGGAAGCTGATCCTTCCTCATCCCAGGAAATCAAGGGACTGAAAAGCTGCCACCACAAAGGGTGGCAAGAGAAATGCCATGGTTGGTGAAGAGCTTATAAGACACTGAATATACAAACGGACAAAGGCTAGACCTTATATGACAATAGAACTCAGAGGCACAACCTCTCTAGCCTTAGCTATAAGCCCAGAACAGACAGGACTTGGCCAGCTTCCCTATTTTTTTGCTGCCTCCCACCTTCCAACTAAGGACCAACCAGAGAAAGCCAACTATGCCCACCAAACCAATCACATAAGAGCCCTGACTTTGAGTTAGCCTGTTTCCATTTTCCCTGTGTCAACAATCTCCAATCAGATCATGCTTAAAGCCTTCCCCTTTTTTTCACTATAAAGCTTTCCCACTTCCCCTGCCTGCTTTGGAGTTTCTGCCAACTGCCAGTGATGATGGCTGACTCCCTTTCTATAGCAAACGTTGAATAAATAGCCTCTGTTCTCATTTGGGTAGTCTTCATTTACTCCCATACCTGATTTCAGTTAAAGAGATGGATAAAATATACTAACAAAAGGCTATAGATATAAAAGTTTATTTCCTTCATACTCTAAATGCTTGTCTAAAATGACAAGGTACTGTAACAAGGGTAAGAGGGAAGAATTCCACTGAGTCACACAGGGATGAAATTTTCAGAGCTAAGCTTTGAGGGCAGGCACCTCTTATGATTAAGGTGACTGAGAATCAGAAGGACAAGAGAGCTTGGTGCCTATAGAGAACATGCTGACAACAAGAGGGGACACTATCTGTGACATAACTGAGGCAACAGTCTACTCAAAAGAAAAAAAAAAAGACCACAAAAGACAAAGATATTCTTTAAATGATTAGAGGAAGTTGAAACTGCTCTAAATACTAGAATCTCAGAGATGAGCACAATAGATGGATATAGAAAGGAAGAGAGAGCAACTACCATTGTTCTAGTCACTGGATGGTATAATTTGAGAATAGTTTCATGCTTCTGTAGGTACTTAAAATTAGAAGACAATCTTACAATGTAAAGCTGACAAAATATTTGCAAAGAACTCTGTATACATCTCATTAGTTTATATAAATAATTTAAATTACCCACTCTATGAGTAACAACACATTAAAGTTCCCCAACCCATAGCTCTCAGCCTCAGCACCATCTTCCTAGAAACCCCTCACACCATGAGAGCCAAGTGGAGGATGAAGCAAATACACAGGCTGAAGTGAGAAAGAAAGAGGAGGCAGAGTTCCAAGGAAATGGCCAGCGTGTACACCCATGGAAGCTACAGGAACAGAAATAGGAAAGCCAGAGGCCAGGGACACTGGTACAAATTGTTGGACAACACTCCTATTTTCTCAAAATTGATTCAATGAATCTGGAACATCCATTGCCATCTTATCTCGACAACTATCCTTGAGAGACCCACCCTGCTCATACCAAAACAATCCCTTTTGGTCCCGTGCCCTGGACCTGTAACTTTTGAGACTAATTCTGTTTTCATTTGTGGCTGAATGTAACACATGTACAAAATATCATCTCTTCTGCTGCCTTAGGTGAAAAAATAAAATTCCCCAACCAACAAATAATTTTAGAAAATATTGTTACAAACCAATTTTATAGCTTTTCTTCTTAATTCCCATTCATTCCACTCATATGCTCTCACAATCGTTGGTGGCAATATGTGCGTATCTGTCTGTGTACTACTTTCACACTTTGTAATTGGTTTTATATGATGTTTGTCAACATCTTTCATCTAAAGAAATGAAGTTTTGTAATTAGTATTTATTTTAAAAAATCAGCATTGTTTAGAGATAACTAAAAATAATTAAACTGACAAAAAGATTAGAAAAATAAGAAGTTTTGAACATGGAATATACTTGTAAAGACAGCAGAGAAAATAAGCTAAATAGTAGTGATCTAAATGTGACAATTTTCCTGGGCATTACAGCTTTCTTTGTACCTGACTTTGTGAACTTAACATGGGAGGTACATTTTGGGAGGGGAAAACCTAACATCGCTCATTCCTAGGTCAGATTACCCTCTCCAATTTTCACAATAGGTAGCATACATGAATACTTTGTTGAAAACTGACTGAAGCTTAACATAGCCATTAAATATTAAATATGAATCACATTTGTTTAAAGTATCAAAACACATTTAGGATATATCTAAACCCCAAACTATGAATACACATGGTTTTGTTTTAGTTGGATACTTTTATTTACTGTTGGGGTACCCACAAGCTCACTATTAAAATATTAAATATTAATTCCAGGCTAAATAAGAGATGATTATGCTATATACAAAGTTGCTGGAGGGGGTGGTAGAGGTTTAAGGAACCCAGATCATAGTGCAGAGGAGGGACAGATTAACTTTGTTTTAATTCCAGTATAACTAACACAGAGTTGTTTTAGTTTCAGGTGTACAATATAGTGATTCAACAATTCTATACATTACTCTGTACTCATCACGATAAGTGTACTCTTAGTCCCCTTCACCTATTTCACCCATCCCTCCACCTACCTCTCTTCTGATAACCACCAGTTTGTTCTCTATATTTAACAGTCTGTTTTTTTGCCTCTATTTCTCTTTGCCTATTTGCTTTTGTTTCTTAAACTCCACATATAAATGAAATCATGTGGTATTTGTCTTTCTCTGACTGCCTTATTTCACTTGGCATTATATCGTCTTGATCCATCCATGTTGCTACAAATAGCAAGGTTTCATTCTTTGTTACGGCTGAGTAACATTCCATTGTATATATATGCCACATAAGATTAACTTTTTACTCCAAATCAAACAACAGATAATCACTGATTGCCTACCACCTGACATAAGATTAATTTTTTACCTTCAAAACAATGTTATAACATAGCTGGGTAGATAAAAACATGTTGCAAGATTATTAGCAATATTACACAGTACAAGTAAATGGCAAGTAATGAAAAGAACTACAGGTTTGAAATATGAAGAGAGAAAACTCACTTCCATAGGTACTGAAGGTCACTGAAGAAAAGCTGGGAATTACATATACAGAAAGGGAAAAATCAAGACGCAAAAAATAGGGGGAAATTGTTTCATGGAAAACTATGCATTATTTACATAAAGCATACATTTCTGATTATCTGATTCTAGCCTTTCACTGTCTTTGAGGTATCTTACAACTCTTTAAATTATAAATAAGTGGTGGTAAGGCCAAATAATTCTTGTCTATAGACAAACAAATTCATAATTCCTTCAAGGTTTTTTATGGAACCTGACAACATAATTCTCAAATTTATATGGAAAGTAAAGGATCAAGTATAGCCAAGATCATTTAGAGAGAAAAGGGTGGGGGAACTTACTGTACCAGGTGTCAAAACTTACTATAAAGCTATAATAAGATACAGATACCGGAATTTTTAAAAAATTGAACAACTGAATAGAATAGAGAAACTAAAAATTAAGCCTGTGCATATAAGACACTGTAGATATAGGGAGAGGAAAGAGTATTGAACAAATGGTCTGGGACAACTCATTACTTAAATAGAAAAAAAAATTCAAATTGGATCTTCACCTTCCACTAGACACTAAAATCAAATCCAAGTCAATTAAAGACTCAGGTGTGAAAAGGAAATCCATATTTTTTTTACAAAACAATATAGGAGAATATTTTTATGATCTAAGATACATTAAGATTTCTTAAACAAAAGTTTGAGACATGAAAAAAAGATTAATAAATGACATATTAAAATGAAAATCTTTCATTCATGAAAAGACATCACAAAAAGAATGAAAAATAGAGAGACGCCTGGGTGGCTGAGTCAGTTGAGCATCTAACTCTTGGTTTTGGCTCAGGCATGATCTCATGACTGACTTCAGTCAGTTTTCAACAAAGTATTCACGTATGCTACCAATTGTGAAAATTGGAGAAGGGAATTTGACTTAGGAATGAGTGATGTTAGGTTTTTCCCTCCCAAAATATACCTCCCATATTAAGTTCACGGGTTCAAGCCCTGGGTGTGGTTCTGCGCTGGCAGTGCAGAGCCTGCTTAGGATTCTTTCTCTCTCCCTCTCCCTCTTTCTCTGTCCCTCCCCTGCTCTCTCTAGCTCTCTCTCCTGTCTCTCTCAAAATAAATAAACTAAATAAAAATAGAATGAAAAATACAAAACTGGGTGAGCACAAGCCAGTAGAACACAATTGAAAGCCTAGAAACAAACCCATTCCATATGAGAACTGTTAATTCAATGGAGGTGTCACCATACTGAGTATTTCCAGTCACCACTGGTATCACATGCAGTTTTAGAAGTGGACACAGTAGAAAATATAATTAAAACCATTAAGTTTTATTAAGATATAATTAATGAAACTAGTAATTATTAAAAAAAAAACTAAATGGTACTTATTATGAATAGGACAACCCAATATAATAAACATAAAAATTCTTTGATTGTCTTAATGCAATTCCAGTTAAAATCGCAGTAAGATTTTGGGGGAAACTTAGCAAATTTATTAAGAAAACTTCCATGCATGGCTAAGACAATTTTGAAAAAAATAAAAGGCAAAGGAAAGAGCTTGCCCTCTCAGGTAATAAAATATATCAGAAAGCATTATCTTACAACTCTAAGTTATCACAGTTATCACCCGTGTTATCTGTGCTAAGTTCCTTTCATTTTAGATAAGGAAATCCTATAGACTCAATTATTTATCTACATGTAGTCTTTCTCTTCCAGATTTTTCCAGTCTAATTTATCAATTTGACTCCATATCTTGATTTCATTAGTTTCCCTCTTCAGGTGAATCTCTTTCCAATAGCACGAAAGGCACTCTTCTGATTCAGTCTCTGCTTGGGCTTTGGAACTACTCTAAAACAATGCATAACTTTTTAATTAACTATACTTTTAAATGTCATACCTTCTTAAAATACTGATTCTGCTTACCTGAGAATATGGAATGAGGGTTTCGAACTGTTGATGCAGCTCCAGTAGCTGAATTAATTCTGCATTTTTTTTGGCTTGTTCCTTAATTAAATCAATATACTTTTCAGGACTTTCTGCAAATAAATATGCAGCATCTCTGGTATTGAAAGTGTAATACTTTTCTCTATATTTCAAAATTCCAATTGCTGCATTTCCTGAAAATTAAGAAAAGGAAATGAATTAGATATAAAATATTAAGTGATTCTATGTTTGTAATACATCCCTAAAACCATCCCCTACATACTGCATATTTAACATATGACTTATGGCTTCATTTTGCTAAAATGCTACAATTAGCAATTTTAAGTTATACATTTTATTAAATTCTATTTTATGTGAAATTCATATTAAATTAATTTTAAAGTATGATTTTATGCAAAAATTATTTTACTATCCAGATATAAGGTGTCTGAAAATCTTTTATGAGAAGCCACTTAATCATCTGATGGTTTTTTCAAATCTTTAACTAAACTAACTACTATAAGCATTGTTTTAAAAACAGCTCTATAAAAACTACAAAAATGGGATATCTTTTCCAAAATACAAGTATATTTTTTTAAGATTTTTACTTTTAAGTAATCTCTACACCCAACATGAGGCTCAAGCTCACAACCCCAAGATCAAGAATTGCATGCTCTACCGACCGAGCCAGCCAGGCACCCCCAAAATACAAGTCTCTATGTTAGAAAGTATTTCCCACCGTGAACAGATACTACAGAAATATGGGTTATTAAATATCCACATAGTTGGTGGGATTTATATCTGAAACAGTACTTTTTTTTTCATTTGTTCAACAAAATTTATTGGCCCTATTCCCCCTATTCCTGGCACTGAGGAAATAAAGAAAACAAAATCGTTCTCTCAACAAATCAACAAATATACCATAGGCCAGAGAGTGCTGCAGAAAAAAGATTAAAAATAAAGCCAAAAGGCACCCGGGCAACTTAGTCAGTTAAACATCTGATTCTTGATTTTGTCTCAGGTCATGATCTCAGGGTCATGAGACTGAGTCCCACATTGGGCTCCGCGCTGGGTGTGGAGCCTGCTTAAGATTCTCTCTCTCTCTGTCTCTGTCTCTCTCTGTCTCTCTCTGTCTCTGTCTCTCTCTCTCTCTCTCTCTCACACACACACACACACACACACACACACACAAATAAATAAATAAAGCTGGTTAAACACATAATAAAAGGAAGAAGGGTGTGGTTGATATTTTAAATGGGTGATCTAGGAAGGCTGAATAAAAGGAGCAAGGTATGTAGCTCTCTGGGGGAAAGATGGAGTTTTCCAAGTAGAGGGAATAAATAGCCAAGCACAAAGGCTCTCAGGTGAAAATGGGCTTGAGAGGTTCAAAACTAGCAAGAAAGCCGGTGAAGCTGGAGTAGTGAGCAATGGAAATTGATTGGCAATAAAACCGGTGAAGTCACTGAAAAAGATCCTAACTAGTTAGTAAGCCTTGGGGTTTAAGCCACGTGGTCTGCAGTCTTGAATGGAAGGAGAAAAGTCCTACAGAACTCTGAGTCAGTGCAGTTTTCTGCTCCCCAGAAAATAACGTAGTAAATAGAAATAATGTAGTGAGGGAAGTAATCAGGGTTAGCTTATTCAGAGAGGACTCTGAAACCCACAGCCTCACAAGCCCTTCTACTTTCCTATTTCTATTAGAATCCCAGTTAGTAGAAGCTTGAAGGTGCCACACAGACCTCCTAGACTAGAAGCCAGGCTTTCCTGAACCTTAGCTCATAGCTTTTTCAATTATATCATGCTACCTCTGTCGTCACCCTACAGCCATGTTTCTCTGTGTTTGTGTCTCTCATGACTCCCTTCCCTTCTTATTTGTGATGGATGGATGGATGGAAGGATGGAAGGATGGAAGGGAGGGAGGGAGGAAAGAAAGAAGGAAGAAGGAAGGAAGGAAGGAAGGCAGAAAGGAAGAAAATGGGCAGAAAGGAAAAGAGAAAAGAAGAAAAGGAAAGAAAGAAACCATCTATATTCCATCATTTATTTCTTCATGGCTTTTTATTGTTAACCCTGCCCACCAGCTAGTATCACTGATCCTCATGGGCCCTCAGAATACTATTCTTATTCTCTCAGCTCCCTATGGTAAACCTTCCATTACTTCCAGTATGAAAAAGCTAATACCATAAAAAATGAGTCAGGGGCATCTGGGTGGCTCAGTCGGTTAAGGAGTCCAGTTCTTGGTTTTAGCTCAGGTCATGATCTCATGGTTCATGAGTTCAAGCCCTGCACTGGGCTCTGTGCTAACAGTACAAGAACCTGCTTGGAATTCTCTCTCTCACCTTCTCTCTCTGCCCCTCCCCTCACATGCTCTCTCTCTCTCTCTCTCTCTCCCTCAAAAATAAATAAAGTTCTCTCTCTCTCAAAAATGAACTTAAAAAGTCAATATGTGTGTTCTCTAGCCTATATATAGTTCCAATAATTCTTTCTAATAAAAAAGTAATATCCAACCATGCAATATAACAAAATAAAAGAAATAACAAAGAAAAAGGAAAAGGACAAAAGACGTTAATGGTGTAAGGTAAATTAGAAAGAATTTTGTCAAACTGTTTTCATTCTAGCCCTAGCTGACTTTTTATTTCCAATTCATACAGCATTTTTTGGATAATAACTTATCTCACCTCAATTTCTGACTTACTCTTTGTTTTGGGGGAAGCTGTAGTAATATATACAGAGAGATTTTACTTGGTAAAGTATTGGCCATTTCCTTAGACAGACCTGACTTATACAGAAATCCTGATCTATGTTAATAGAATATAACCATAAAGTGACAGAGTGTTTTTTAATAAACATAATCAGCCAAATTAGTGTTACTCTTTCAACTAATGACTTTGGAAGATGATCTATTTTAGTAATGCCATGTGAATTTCTGGAGTCCCTCATTGGGCATATGAGTCATCCCTCTTTATGATAATGTAGTATCCAGATTTCATCATATACACATTCCATCACTTATCAGTTGTTTTTGCTTTCGTTTTTAAATATGAAACACTTCACAAATTTGTGTGCCCTCCTTGTGCAGAAGCTGTGCTTCTGTATTGCTCTGTATTGCTCCAATTTTAGTATATGTGCTGCCGAAGCGAGCACCTCACTTCTCATTTGTGTATAATTCTTGCTTATGTCAGTCTACCAGATTATTCTGTGAGCACTTCAAAGATGAAGACTTTGGTCTGGATCATCTTTGTGGCTCCTTTCCTAGTTCACCATCAGATCCCATAAAGTCTTAAAAAATGATAAGTAAAAAAAAAATGAATAAGTAAGTGACAATGACAGCTTTATTTAAAGAAAACATGGGGAAGTCAAAGCAATATCATTTCCACAATATACCTGGAAGAAGAAGACCATCTGTCGTAGCAAACGTATAAGCACAAAATCCTCGATACTGAATTAACAATTTATCAAAATTGGCCGTTGTTTCTGGGAAAAGCCATTCTTGTTTTCTGAAGTCCTCCAGATGTACTCTATCTTCTAAAATGAGAGGAAGACAAGAAAAACTTCAATCAAAGAGAAGAGTAAACAACCCAAGAAAATGAGCAGAAAAGACTGGCTGCTGTGTGACTAAAATAGAGAGATCAACTTCATTCAAGACTGCATGGGTGGGCAAATTCTTCAAGTGTGATGCTTCTGTACTAGGACTATTGCTTCCTGAAACAGCTGAGAATGTTCTGAGCAGAAAGATTCAAGGAAATATCTCTTAGTAATTTAATTTTGAAAACAAGGTGCATAATTTTTGTTCTTTACACTTTTAAAAATCCTTCCTAATGGTGGTTGGCTTACTTATTCACATGCGATAAACAAATCGTCTCCATCTTTTTACACAAACACAAACACGTATTTATAAGACATTGATCCCAAAGGTTCTTAGCTTTTGCAATCCTACTACACTTCTGGGTCTGGCTCTACATCAAAACAGCAATACCACAAATGCCCTTGTGACTGCAACTAGAAGTAAATGCATACTTTGGGGAAAATAAACCTTCCTTCTTTTTTCCTGCTATGCCTGAAAGCCTCAAAACAGAGATGAGATGTGGCAAATGTTAATTAAATTCTTTTCGAATAACATTCGGTCTCCCAATTCACTGGAGCAGTAACATGATAAATAGTGTTCTGGTGAATAAAAAGTTGTGACATATGGTGGAAAATGACATGTTTAACTCCAAGAAGTAAACTGTCTTGCCAATATGGGTGAGTTTAATATCTACTGTTGAAGTGACTTTAACTTATTTTTTTTAACATTTATTTATTTTTGGGAGACAGAGAGAGAGACAGAGCATGAGCCAGGAAGGAGCAGAAAAAGAGGGAGACACAGAATCTGAAGCAGGCTCCAGGCTCTCAGCTGTCAGCACAGAGCCCGCTCAACATGGGGATCGAACTCACGAACCGCTAGATCATCACCTGGGCCGTAGTCAGACGTTTAACCGACTGAGCCACCCAGGTGCCGGTAAGTGACTTTAACTTTTTAATTTCACTTACTATTTGTGTAAATATGCTGCTTTAATGAAGTAAGTAGGAAAAACTTTAACAGGAAGGATGCTTTTGAGTCTCTCTAATTTAGTTTCAGAGTTTTTTTTCTTAGTCCAGTAGTTGAAGAATGGAAATAACAACTTCATTTTCATTTTCATTTTCCACTTTTACAAAATTTGAATTTGTAAAAGAAATTTAGAGAGTAAATTATCCAATTTCATTTTCTCGAAAAAATTTCTTTTTAGGCAACAACTCCCACTCTATATTGGCATTTCTCATAAACTTCACATTGTCTTTAACAAAGACAAAAGCTACCAAAAATTAAAAAGCAATTTGTTGATAAAGACATCCTTCCTATAAGACTTAGTGCATCTCTTACAGGGCCTAAAATAAGCTCAATTTTACAGGATAAAATTCATTGATTTATAAATTTCAGCCTGAATCTGAGGTAGATAAATGGCAAACAGCATTCTAAAGAAATAGAGTTCCAAATATGGCAAGCATTAGTATCTTTTTCTATGATAAATCAATAATAAAATCACTAAGACTACAACAGAAACACATAAGCAAAGAAAATAATTGTTAACCAGAACACTGACAATAATATTAAGAATGCTTATTATTGGGGGCACCTGGGTGGCTCAGTAGGTTAAACGGCTGACTCTTGATTTCAGCTCAGATCATGATCTCATGGTCTGTGAGATTGAGCCCTGCACTGGACTCTGCACTGACAGCGTGGAACCTGCTTGGGATTCTCTCTCACCCCCCTCTCTCTGCCCCTCCCCACTTGCTCTCTCTCTGTCCAAAATAAATAAATAAACATTAAAATTTTTTTTAAAAAAATGCTTATTACTGGATAGTAGTAAGATATTTAGCTTATATATTTTGTTTCCTGCACTCTCCATAATGAACATTAGTACTCTTAATCAAGAAAGATGTTTACTACCTCATCAAAAGGATAGAGTACAAAAATTTTACTTTTTTTTAAGCAAACTTTATGCCCAACACAGGGCTCTAACTCATGACCCCAATATCAAGAGTTGAATGCTCTACCGAATGAGCTAGCCAGGCGCCCCAAGCATTAAATTTTTAAAACAAAAGAGTGCCTTTATTCTAGAGACAATTTTAAGAGGAAGAGGAAGGCAAGGATGGTTTCTATTACCTATGTGTTCCTTCATCCTACATATATCGGTCTTCACAGTCAGCCCATCAAGAAGATTCTGCATTACTTTCTCAGGAAAGAGGAGTTCATGAGCACCCAAGAATGGCTCAAGGTGAGTTGTTAAATTACTGAGGACACTAATCAAAACAGTTTCATCCTGGAAGCTAGTCCACAGATTGGAAAGTGCAATGAAGGTGGGCTGAAGAAGAGAAAAGAATGTTCAAAATGTTAACTGTTTAATAAAATTACAAATCAGTGTGCTTTTTAAAACAAATACAAATTTGTGTTTGTAAAGAAATTCTTCCTGAAGACAAGTCAAAGTCTCATGAAGTTAAACAATAAAGTCTACATTAGCAACTGCACTCATGAGAAAAAAACGTGTATTTTATTTCAAAGTATTTATTTTGGTATGATTGTTATAAGTTAATTTACCCAAAAAAAGCCAAACACATTTGATCACCTAAGAAAGATTTATGGATGCTTGACCTCAAAAAGCCAAGAGGAAAATATCTTCTGTTTGTAGAAAAAGCTAAATATGACTCATTACTATTAGATTTATCTGGCTCAATCATGATTAAAAGAACCTGAAAGTCTGGAGATGTATCTCAAGGCATATCTTGTAAGCTGCTTTAGGTCAGTGAGATAAAATATTTTTTTAATGTTTATTTTACTTATTTTTGAGAGAGGCTGAATGAGAGAGAGAGAGAGAGAGAGAGAGAGAGAATGGGGGAGGGGCAGAGAGAGTATCCCAAGCCAGCTCCACGTTGTCAGCATAGAGCCCGACTTACGGCTCAAACCCACAAACCATGAGATCATGACCTGAGCAGAAATCAGGAGTCGGATGCTTAACCTACTGAGCCACCCAGGTGCCTCAAGAGAAAATATTTTTTATTCATACTAAAGGTCACTGACTTATAGAACAAACATATAAAAAATTAATCAGTCCCTACTAATAAGTAAAACAACTTAGCCTTTTGTGTCTTAGTTTTTGAAACCTAATATTGGGAATGGTTACACAAACTTGTCAGAACCTCAAAATGCTCTATAAAATACTGCATGTGCATCCTACACTTCCTTAGGGCTACCAGATTTGCCCCTAAGATGGTGCAGAGAATCAGAAAGTCAGTGTAAGTGCAGGCCTGGTAAACACAGTGATTAGCCTCTGTCTCTTCATAAAGGACACAAGTCACATCACCCCTTTGCTGAAGGAAATTTCTAACCAGCCACTATGAACATGTTTTCAACACTGCATTATGGATTCATTTTGTTGCCACAGCCTATGCTGGTATTATGGCTATCATAATATATACCTGCATTTCCTTCAGTAGCAACTGCCTGCGGAGGGAAGTCCCTCATCCAACTTACACGATTACTACAAAATAACCATAAAAACAGGATCACCTTGCACAAAAACAAATATTATATTTTTAGTGATTCAATATAATTATGATAACTTCTGATTTTAGTGTATAGTATAGACTCAAAGGTATATTCACTCTTTTCTAAATTAATTAATTAATTAATTTTAAAATTTACATCCAAGTTAGCATATGGTGCAACAACAATTTCAGGAGTAGATTCCTTAATGCCCCTTACCCATTAAGCCCATCCCCTCTCCCACAACCCCTCTGGCAACCCTCTGTTTGTTCTCCATATTTAAGAGTCTCTTATGTTTTGTCCCCCTTCCTATTTTTGTATTATTTTTGTTTCCCTTCCCTTATGTTCATCTGTTTTATATTTTAAATTCTTCATATGAGTGAAGTCATATGATATTTGTCTTTCTCTGACTAATTTCACTTAGCATAATATTCCATCTACGTAGTTGCAAATGTCAAGATTTCATTCTTTTTGATAAAGTATGTTCACTCTTAAGCAAGGTCAAAGTTGATGGCAAATACTTACAAAGACTTGGGACGTTGGGACAGCAGTCTTTGATTTTATAGTCATTTTTAATTGTTCCAGTTGGGCTCCTAACTGCTTTATCATCATTTCTACTTCTTGAGCACAGGCAATTATATCTGACTATGAAGACAACATAATCTGCATTAATATTTTTATAATTTAACTACAAAATTCAAGTGTTTTAAGCCCTACCTGCTCCTTACATCCCCTGAAGGTAAGCACAATAGGAACAGAAATTCTATTCTCCGTGGTATCTCCAAACCAAGAACAGTACTGGCGTGCATATGGTACTCCAGAAATGTTTATTTGATGGATGATCTCTTGAAATACAATAGCTATAATTTTTCCCAAAGGTATTCTTTTCCTCAAGGTATTCTTTGATATGCATTATAATTTCATTCCTGAGAAGTGGATCCCATGACACAACTTTGTTCAGCTGTTATTTTCCCACTCCTCAATGATTAAATTAATGAGGTGGTCCTCTGAAAACTATTTTGATACCAAAATTTTTAAAAATTACATCCAAGAATGCAGACCATCTTAAAAATCACATCACTGAAAGAAAAACAATGTATTTCTGATATGACAATAGTAATCTGAAAATAAGGTGTTAAATGCTCAACCTGAAATAATTACTAACATTTATTCCATGTGCTATGCATCATAGTAAATACTTAGAAGTACAAAAAGGGGGTAAGTATAAATAAGAAAACCAAGACGTAGAAAGGTAAGTAAAGTACCCAAGGATACAGAGCTAATAAAGGGTGGAATCATGGGTCTATCCCAGACCATTGGAGCCCAGTGCCCGGCTCTTACCCATTATATTGTACTACCTAAGACGTGACCAGGAATAGTGGTGGTATGCGATTATCAGTACACTGTAAAAGAGTGACAGTTACTTGAAGTGAAAAAAAAATGCATTTGAGTCTTCAGATATTTGTAGCCTAACTATATGCTTTACTAGACTATTTTTTTTACGTTTATTTCTTTTGAGAGAGAGAGAGAGTGAATTGTGCACACACGAGTGAAGAAGGGGCAGAGAGAAAGAGGGAGAGAGAGAATCCCAAGCCAGCTCCATGCTGTCAACGCAGAGCCAGAAGCAGGGCTCGATCTCACTGAATGTGAGATCATGAGCTGAGCTGAAATCGAGTCGGACCACCAGAATGAGACACCCAGGCAACCCTACTAGACTATTTTTAATTGACAAAAATAATTACTTCATTACAAATATCAAATATTACTGTATTTCAACTAATGAAAGTTTTTATTCATGAATGTTAACATGCATCCTGTTTTAATTTTACCCATACTATTCTCTAAGTATCTCCCTTCCCCTCCCTAAATGCTCCATGTAATCCTATCTATCCTATCTAATAGGTTTGTCTACTTCATACAGTTTTCCCCCCTTGTTGTAAGTTTTGTTTTAGAAATCAAATATGAGGGGCTCCTGGGTGGCTCACTCAGTTAAGCATCTGACTCTTGGTTTCGGCTCAGGTCATAATCTCACATTTCATGAGTTCGAGCCCCACATCAGGTTCTGTGCCGACAGCATGGAGCCTACTTAGGATTCTCTCTCTCTCTCTCTCTCTCTCTCTCTCTCTCTCTCTCTCTCTCTCTCCCCCCTCACTCTCTGCCTCTCCCCCACTCATGCTGTCTCTGTCTCTCTCAAAATAAATAAACTTAAAAAAAATAGAAATCAGGGGTGCCTGGGTCGCTCAGTTGGTTGGGCAGCCAACTTTGGCTCAGGTCATGATCTCGCAGCCTGTGAGTTCAAGCCCTGTGTTGGATTCTGTGCTGACAGCTCACAGCCTGCTTCAGATTCTGTGTCTCCCTCTGCCTCTGCCCCTCCCCCACTCACACCTCACACTGTCTCTCTTTCTGTCTCGCTCTCTCTCAAAAATAATAAACGTTAAAAAAATTTAAAAAAAAAACAGAAACCAAATATGAAAATGGGGTCCTTAAAGTCTTGTGCAACAGCAACAAGAAACAGAAATAATATGCTTTCAAAAGTAAAAGTTACATTCAACACATAACTTATTTAAATCTATAAACTGAAAATACTCTAGACTTCCTCCCCAGAGCTATGTTTTCAGGAACCACCCACAGAGTAGGCACAGAGAAATACTTGATTTTTCCTGATAATGACCTAGAACAATCACACTGTTAACATTTTATCAAAAAGAACTTTTTCACTAAAGTGAAAAAACTATGTGGAAATTTTAGTTGTAAAGTGGTTCTCACAAATAAGTAGGAAGATATTCTGTGTTCATGGACTAGAAGAGTTATTAATATTGTTAAAATGTCCATAATACCCAAATCAATCTATAGATTCAGTACAATCCCTATCAAAGTTCCAGTGGCATTTTTCAAAGAAATAGAAAGACAATCCTATAACTTCTATAGAGCCATAAAAGACCCCCAAGTACCCAAGCAAGTTTGAGAAAGAAGAACAAAGCTGGAGGCATCATGCTTCCTAATTTCAAACTATATTGCAAAGCTACGGTAATCAAAACAGTATGTTAGTGGCATAGAAACAGACACATAGATCAACAGAATAGAAAGCCCAGAAATAAACCCATCATATATGGTCAACTAATTTATGACAAAGAAAGAACTAATATACAATGGGGAAATGACAGTGTCTTGAATAAATGGTGCTGGGAAAACTGGACAGCAACATGCAAAAGAATGAAACATACAGAAAATCAAGTCATACTGGATTAAAGACCTGAATGTAAGACCTGAAACCATGAAATTTCTGGAAGAAAACAGGGCAGTAAGCTTCTTAATATCAGTCTTGGTGATGATTTTTTTGATTTGACACCAAAAGCAAAAGAAACAAGAGGAAAAATAAATAAGTGAGTCTATAGCAAACTAAAATCTTCTACACAGTAAAGGAAACCATCGACAAAATGAAAAGGCAACTTGCTGAATAGGAGAAAATATTTGCAAGTCATATATCTGATAAGAGGTTAACATTCAAATTATAGAAAGAACTCCCACAAATAAATAGCAAAAACAACAGTGACAACAAGAACAAAAAAACCCAGGGGCGCCTGGGTGACTCAGTTGGTTGAGCGTCCCACTTCAGCTCAGGTCATGATCTCACAGTTCGTGGGTTTGAGCCTCACATCAGGCTTTGTGCTGACAGCTCAGAGCCTGGAGCCTGTTTGGATTCGTGTCTCCCTCTTTCTCTGCCCATCCCCAGCTCGTGCTCTGTCTCTGACTCTCTCAAAAATAAATAACATTAAACATTAAAAAATGTTATATATTGTTAATAAACAATTTATTTGTTTATAAATTTATAATGTTAATAAAAACATTAAAAAAAACTTTAAAAAAAAGAACCAAAAAAACCCAAACAATCTAATTAACAAATGGGCAGAGGATCCAAATAACATTTTTCCAAAGACGACATACAAATAGCCAACAGGTACATGGAAAAATGCTGGACATCACTTACCATCAAGGAAGGGCAAATTAAAACCACAATGAGGTATCACCTCACATCTATTAGTACCAAAAAGACAAGCGATAAGTGTCAGCAAAGATGTGGAGAAAAGTAAACCCTCATGCATTGTTGGTGGGAAAAATAAATTGGTGCAGCCACTATGAAAAATAGTATGAAGATTCCTCAAAAAATTAAAAATAGAACTACCACTGCAATCCCTATCAAAATAACACCAGCATTCTTCACAGAGATAGAACAAACAATCCTAAAATTTGTATGGAACCATAAAATACCGCAAATAACCAAAGCAATCTTGAAAAAGAAAACCAAAGCTGCAGACATCAAAATCCCGGACTTCAAGCTGTATTAAAAAGCTGTTATCATCAAGACAGTATGGTACTGGCACAAAAATAGACACTCAGATCAATGAAACAGAATAGAGAACCCAGAAATGGACCCATAAACATATGGCCAACTAATCTTTGACAAAGCAGGAAAGAATATACAATGGAATAAAGACGGTCTCTTTAGCAAATGGTTCTGGGAAAACTGGACAGCGACATGCAGAAAAATGAACCTAGACCACTTTCTTACACCATACACAAAAATAAACTCAAAATGGATGAAAGACCTAAAGGTAAGACAGGAAGCCATCAAAATCCTGATGAGGAGGACGAGAAAGCAAGCAGAAACCTCTTTGACCTTAGCCATAGCAACTTCTTACTCAACACGTCTCCAGAGGCAAAGGAAACAATAACAAAAATGAACTATCAGGACCTCATCAAAATAAAAAGCTTCTGCACCATGAATGAAACAATCAGCAAAACTAAAAGGCAACAGACAGAATGGGAGAAGACATTTGCAAATGACACATCACATAAAGGGTTAGTATCCAAAATCTATAAAGAACTTACCAAACTCAACATCCAAAAAACAAATAATCCAGTGAAGAAATAGGAAAAAGACATGAATAGACACTTCTCCAAAGAAGACATCCAGATAACCAACCGACACATGAAAAAATGCTCAACATCACTAGTTATCAGGAAAATACAAATCAAAACCACGATGAGATACCACCTCACACCTGTCAGAATGGCTAACATCAACAACTCAGGCAACAACAGACGGCGAGGATGTGGAGAAAGAGGATCTCTTTTACACTGCTGGTGGGAATGCAAACTGCTGCAGCCACTCTGGAAAAGAGTATGGAGGTTCCTCAAAAAATTAAAAATAGAACTACCATATTACCCAGCAATTGCACTACTAGGTATATATCCAAGGGAAATAGGTGTGCTGTTTCTAAGGGGCACATGCACCCCAATATTTATAGCAGCGCTATTGACAATAGCCAAAGTATGGAAAGAGCCCAAATGTCCATTGATGGATGAATGGATAAAGAAGATGTGGTAATACATATATATACAACGGAGTATTACTCAATCAAAAAGAATGAAATCCTACCATTTGCAACTACATGGATAGAACTAGAGGGTATTATGCTAAGCGAAATTAGTCAGAGAAAGACAAATATCATATGACTTCACTTATATGAGGACTTTAAGATACAAAACAGATGAACATAAGGAACACGAAGCAAAAATAATATAAAAACAGGGAGAAGGACAAAAACATAAGAGACTCTTAAGTATGGAGAACAAACAGAGGGTTACTGGAGGGGTTGTAGGAGGGGGGATGGGCTACATGGGTAAGGGGCATTAAGGAATCTACTCTTGGGACACCTGGGTGTCTCAGTCGGTTAAGCATCCGACTTTAGCTCAGGTCACAATCTCACAGTCTGTGGGTTCGAGCCCCGCTTTGGGCTCTGTGCTGACAGCTCAGAGCCTGGAGCCTGCTTCAGATTCTGTGTCTCCCTCTCTCTCTGCCCCTCCCCTGCCCTCTCTCTGTCTCTGTCTTTCAAAATAAAATAATAAAGACATAAAAAATTTTAAAAAAAGGAATCTACACTTGAAATCACTGTTGCACTATATGCTAACTAACTTGGATACAAATAAAAAAAAAACCGTCACAAAGAGTGGGGAGATCAGAAAGTTAACTTTTTCAATAGAATAAGCAGCAAAGGGCTTCGACATGCGATATTGTCTAGAAAAATAAGAGCTCTTCAGTTCATACCCCTCCAGAAATAAAACCAGAGCCATTCTGCTAAAGTCCTAACAGGATGATGGTGGCAATAATAAACATTATCTGGGGCACCTGGGTTGCTCAGTCGGTTGAGTGTCCAACTTCGGCTCAGGTCATGATCTTATGGTTCATGAGTTGGAGCCCCACATCTGGCTCTGTGCTGACAGTTCAAAGCCTGGAGCTGCTGCAAATTCTATGTCTCCCTCTCTCTCTGCCCCTCCCCTCCTGTTCGTTCTCTCTCTCTCTCTCTCTCTCTCTCTCTCTCTCTCTCTCTCTCTCAAACATTAAAGGATTTTAAAAAATAATAAACACTATCAGAAGCAGCAGCAATTTATTGAGCTCATAACTATGTGCCAGGCACTGTTCTACCTTACTTGTATACTGAAGACTATCAATAACCCCATTTTATAGATGTGGAAACCAAGACACAGAGAAGTTAAGCAATTTCCTCAAAGACACGGATTGAGTAAGTGGCAAAGTCAGGATTAGAACACAAGCATTCTGGTTGCAGAGGCCACACTCATCACTTATATACTCTACTCACGGTCCCTCTAGCTCTGAGGATGAAAAAAAACAATCAGACGCCAGACTGAAATTAGCTGGACATAATCCACAATTGAAAGCTCCGAGAAGATGCTACATAATGGATGACATTCTCTACAACATCCTTACATTAAGTGTGACAGTTTCTGAAGGTTCTTATGGTATCCCTTCCAAACACAGATGATAAAGTAAATGTGAGGTTCTTACTCCTGTAGATCTGCATGCACTTCAAGATAAACTGATTATAAAATCCTCCTCTTATCTGACTAGTTAGATAAAGCTGATAGCCACTAGTCAATGTTAGAGGAACATCTACCCTAAAGAATGATTTGGTTTAGGGGCACCTGGGTGGCTCTGTCGGTTAAGCGTCTGACTTCGGCTCAGGTCATGATCTCGCAGTTTGTGAGTTCGAGTCCAACATCGAGCTCTGCACTGACAGCTCAGAGCCTGGAGCCTGCTTCGGATTCTGTGTCTCCCTCTCTCTCTACCCCTCCCCCACTTCCTCTCTCTCTCTCTCTCTCTCTCTCCTTCTTCTCCCTCTTTCTCTCTCTCTCTCAAAAATAAATAAACATTAAAAACTGATTTGGTTTAGAATAGCTGATTTACAGTCCTCATTCCTGAAGGCAATTAGATAGTAGGTCAGTTGTGAGGACCACCTCCTAGTTCCTTGCAATGAAGTCATGTCATCTGGATGTTTATCTTTCTATTCTCTACAGCGTAGGTAAGGAGAGAAGACAGATCAAGTTCATACACAAGTAGTATCAAGTCATCAAGATATGAGTTAAAAACACATCCTGTTCTGTCCTTCAAGACATTGGTATTCACTCATACAAAAGACAGTTCACTGACCCTGAGTCTCACAGTTATTGGAAAGTAGACATTGTGTAAAGACAAACAGTGACTGGTGTGGGATGAATGTGTTAACTCGATGGGAGAAATGTTTTCACAATGTATACATATATCCAATCATCACATTGTACATTTTGAATATCTTACAGTATTGTTAGTTATATCTCAATAAAGCTAAAAACAAAAACAAACAAAAAAACATTGACTGGTAGGAGCATAGCTTGCTGTCAAGATGCAGTTAACAAACTGTGTCCCCTAGAACCCTAGGGTGGGATGGGAATGTTCCTTGGTGAAAAGGTCTCTCAATCCTTTCACCTAGATACCTGTTTTATATTTTTAGGATTAAGAGTAAAATTTTATCTGAAAGAAAAGTGCTCTGCCACTTTTTAAAAAAAGTTTCAAATCACCACTTTACTATATTTTCCAACTATGTGGGAATACTGTCTGGCTTGTTCAATAGATCTAAAAATATTAGAAATAGGGGTGATTGGCTGGCTCAGTCAGCTAGGCATCTCACTTCAACTCAAGTCATGATCTCACAGTTTGTGAGTTCGGGCCCCACATCAGACTATCTGCTGTCAGCACGGAGCCTACTTTAGATTCTCTGCCTGTCTCTCTCTTTCTGCCCCTCCCCCATTCACTCGTGTGTGTGTGTGTGTGTGTGTGTGTGTGTGTGTGTGTGTGCGCGCGTGCACGTGGTCTCTCAAAAATAAAAATTATTTATACTTTAAAAATTAAAATACTTTAAAAATAAAAATATTAGCAATAAAAATTTTTTCAGCCAACTTTTGCAATAACAATTACACAAAAATTATTTGGCCAACTACCTGCCAAAAAATACATTAGATACTTTCTTTGCATGAAAACAATGCAGTATTACTTACACACATACACACACACACACACACACCACTGCTTAACTACAGCACCCAACAATCATTCCACTGAGCACCAAAGACAATCAACAACTACAGAAATCAATTTCTACCAATATTTTTCATTAAAATAAAAATCCAACTTCCCCATTTCTATTTTCATTCTCAGCCCTACATATGCAACATAAACAGAGCAGTTGTTAAGACTGCATCCTTTATCAATGACCCGATTCTACCTTTTGTTTAGCCCCATAATATATAAAGTAGCTGCATTCTATGGAAATGGCCAGATCTTATGACATTAACTCACCAAAATGATCTGAAGGAAGATCTCATATTGCCGCACATTATACAGTGCTTCTTTTAACATAAGTGGCTGAAGTTCCATACTCATGAGTGGGTTCTTTGCTACTTTCTCGAGGATGGCTGTGTAGCGGTATGCCTGGTCCTGGGCAGTCTGAAGTTGGGAATCAATGTGCTGAGTGGTTGCCGGGATTGCTTCCTGTAGAATAGCTGGCACTGTTTTTAAAAGTATATTGAGAGACATGAAAGAATCTACAAAGAAGAAGGAGCCTACCAAGTGGTCATATTTTGAGCATTCAATTGAGTTTAGTTTTTTTCCTCAACCAAATTAATAATAAGAAGATATATATTTCATATATTTCTTCCCACACCATGAAATAAAGAATTGGGCAGGGGAGAACCTATCCAAACAAAACACATTGTAGAGCAGGTCAGCTTTTGCCACTAAAATATAGAGGAATCTAAAGAATAGATAGGCTTTGGTATTATGTGCTAATGATCAGGTACCTCTAGAAAAGACATATTTTGTAAAACAGGAAAGTGTGTGACTTAAGAAACTCATTAGGATACTGGGGCACCTGGGTGGCTCAGTCAGTTAAGCATATGACTTCAGCTTGTGGGTTGGAGTCCCACGTCAGGATCTGTGCTGACAGCTTGGAGCCTGGAGCCTTCTTTGGATTCTAGGTCTCCCTCTCTCTCTGCCTCTCCCCTGGCTTGCACCTCTGTCTCTCTCTCTCTCTCTCTCTCTCTCAAAAATAAATAAACATTAAAAAAAAAAAAGGAAACTCATCAGGATACTGAAAAAAACAGAACAGTCTAGCAAGATAAGGAACTTTATAAAGAATGGGAACTTGACTTTCTAGAACAGTTTTTAAAATAGAAAAACTGACCCTATTGTACTAGATAAGTGATCTGGTAAAAGATACTACCACCTTCTCAGTGGGCCTACATGTATATCAAATTCATAAAGAAGTTCCTTCTACTGAGTCCCTGATAAGGTTATTTCATGAGTGCTTTTAAACTTATACATGGTGAATGCATTAAGTATGTAACAGCACAGTAAATGCTCCTGGATTTGCAGATTTGCAAATATCTCCACTTATACCTTTGCATTCCATTAACTGCATCAGTCACTATTTTCAGGGTAATTGGTATTTTTTTATGTGGTTATTTGACTTGGAATAAAGAATACAGAGCCCAGTGAATTAGGGAGGCTGGCCTCCAGGCAGGCCCCTCCTTCCTTCTACTGATTCACTCTCCCACACTAGCTTCATGATACATAATACTGCAAGTCTTGCCCCAGCAAAACTAAAAATTACAATCCATTATGAACACTAGTTGTGCCTACGGTAGAGTCAGAACTGTACACCTTAAATCTAAGAATGCCGGTGGAGTACTATACGTTATTTTCCTCACTGCGCAAGTTAGATTTTAAACCTGCATAAACTGTAGACTTAACCAAACGATATACCTACAGTCATCAATGCCTTCGCCTCCCTTTCCACAGTCTCGGTTAAATAAACGAATCCCAGTAACGATCATGGTGAGTTCTTTCAGTTGGCGTTCTTTGTCTTTCTTAGAAAGTGTTAGAAAGGTCCCAAGCTCAGCCTGAGGGAAAATACTCTGTAGGGCAGCTAAAACAAACCACAAAAAGAACAACAAAATGGTAGAATAAAGGTATCAGATCCTAAACTACAGCTTTCTCTCAGCAGGAAGTTAAGAGCCTGTCCTTACAAAGCTACTTATATGATTCTTTACATTTCTGATACCTGCTTACAGAATATATAACAAAATTTATCACATGTCAAAGGTGGGCTATTGATGGGGTGTCTGGGTGGCTCAGTTGGTTAAGTGGCCAACTTTGGCTCAGGTCATGATCTCGCAGTTCATGCGTTCTGGCCCCGTGTCAGGCTCTGTGCTGATAGCTCAGAGTCTGGAGCCTGCTTTGGATTCTGTGTCTTTCTCTCTGTCCTTCCTCTGCTCACACTGTGTCTCTATGTCTCTCAAAAAATGAATAAATGTTAAAAAAAATTAAAAAAAAAAGAAAACAAAAGTTGGGCTATTGAAAATAATGCCATTGCCTTGTGTCTATTTTCAATAATTAAGCACCCATCAGCAATTTTTGACAATGGGCATTAAAACAAGCTTTTTAATTAGGATTCTGAGTAGAAAAATTACTGCTTTAAAATAATTGTGGAAGAAAGCCATAAAAAGGCTAGAAATCTTGCCTCTTCCTTACCTTAAATAATCAAGGAAGGGAAATACTTCTTTGGATAAAGAAGGGAGGATAAAATAGTGTCCTTTTCCATCATCCATTTTAGGTGACAGACGCCAACGCCTTTCATCGATATGAAATCTCCCTTTCCAACGGTCCCCATTACCGGATCAGCCTGGCACTGTTAATCATACTGCCAGTGTTTCTCTCGTGAGGAGTGATGGGTCCCTGTTCATGTGCAGCTCAAAGAAAATTAACAATACGTACTTTCCAGAAGAGCTAATTGGGTTTTAGAGTTGATACATACTGTAAAAGGAGTCTGGCTAAATCTTAACCTCTTATTTGTGCTGATTTTTTTCCCCAGATAAAAAGGGAACTTCGGTCTTCAATATTTTTAATTTAACATCTTTTACAAGATACAATGTTCATATCTTTTCACATGTGGAATGGAAATCATACAGATTTTTTTACCTGTTGCCTCTCTGACAACCTTGATATCTGTAGGGGATCCCAGCCCAGAACGCAGTAACACGTAGCTGACAATCTTTCGGTAGAGGCTTTCCAGTTCTTCTCTAGTGCATGCCCTGTTATCTGTAATTTCTCTGATCACAGAGCCTAATCTAGACTCGAAGATTCGGTGATGTTCTTCAAGGAATTCCTCTAAAATTGGCAAAGGACAATGTTCCATATATTTGACTTAGAATTTTTATCATATAAGAAAGCAGGATCAGATGAAAAAAATGGCTTGGGTATGGCAATTCTACTGCACAAAAACAAGTGTTTTCTTAAGGTGTAATAATCACAATAAAAAATAGTTGCCAGCAAGTAACCTCAAGGCAAAAATCTAGTAGGAAAGATTGATTACAGCGCTTTAAATGGCACGCTTTGTCAAACTACATAAGACTTCCAACAGACAATCCAACAGTAATATCCAAGGGGGCTAAAACCTCCTAATTAAGCAGGGAAAGTATAAAAGACAATTTATAATACATATATTATAAACCACATAGTAGAAATATGCATACTATATATATATTTACACCACATGTAAGCCCAGGTAGTATACTATATGCAAGCACATATAGTATAAATATACATATATGTAGTGTAAATATTCCTGTTCAATTATTTTAGGTCTAGATAAATTTCTTTTGAATAGCATTATCTGATGTTGCATCGAGAACTGTAGCCCTCTCACCTCTTCCTGTGATATGATGATGTCTAGGCCTAATTGTGGCAGAAGCCACAATTCACGCAAGACAATTCTTGCAACTAACTCAGTAAGACATCCCATTTTACTATTACAAGGGCAATAATTAACATACCAACCATGCACAATTCATACCTATACTCTTACCACAAAAACAACTGAGAACTTTATGCAATTTAAAAATCTAAATTACAATTTCATCAATTCCATGATCACTTATCACTTGAACATTTCATTATTATGAAGCATAAAAGCAAGATATATAATTTATTATGTAGCATAAGTGCAAGTTCAATACACATAACCAAACGGTTAATAATAATGGTATTGCAGTGGAGCAGAGGGAGTCTAGTCTAGAGAGGAATTTATTTTCCTTTTTCTTGTTTCCAGTGTGTCTTTGATGTATGTATTAAACTATTTACATAAGAAAATAATAATAATAATAAATAAACTTAAATTTCCCATCATTCATTTCAGGTTGAGGTAGTTACCTAATTTAGGTAAGCATTATAAGATAATAATATAAAGCAAAAACAAAAAAATCAGCAAATTAGAAACTTTTAACTTTGATGGGCTGGTTGTTTTAATTTCTAATTGTAGTGTTAGTGATAAAATGATTAAAACACAATGGACTTGGAAGCATAACTATCATATGCATAATCATAGGCATAACTTTACTTTTAACGCTCACAAAGGCCATTAGAGTTTTTCTCATTGAGCATTTCCACCCTCATTATATTCTTCAAAGTTGGAAAAATTTTCAAAAGATAGATTAAAAAATTAAATTAATCATTGTCAACCAGATGAAGCCCATATTACTTGCAACACAATATGAATCCTTTAAAAAGGGTATCAAGATAGGTAGATATGTTACCTCGACTTGTATAATTCATATCAAAGTAGACTTGCATCTTAATGGTGTCCAGGGATGGGTTTTTACTATCCAATAGCCGAGACACACAAAGCTAGAAAAGAGTATCCCACAAATGTTTCTAGTTATATTTTCTGAAATACAAGTATTTCCTACAGTTATTTTCAAAAATTAAGAGAAATATCAAAGCAATGGTTTCTGATATTTATCCACCAATAGCCCCTTTTATTGCTTTGCTCTTGAGGACTTCGTGCTTCATAGTTTACCCCACCACCAACATTTAATAAGTAATAAGTTATTCCCGAGATCAGCAATATCACCATATCCAAGTGGCTAGGCGTCTAGTCGAAGGCGAGAAACTTGACACTTTGGTTAGTCTATGCAGTCTGGATGTGGGCAAATGCTCCATGAAGCTTAGGCTCCTGTCTAGAGCTCATCTAGAGCCCCTCATTACTATTTATTTGAGTCTCTTAAACAACACTCCTTCTTTGTTGAGTTTGGGGGTTACTTTTATTTTATAAAAGGCCGTTCTGCTCACAAAATCTCTCTGGCTCTGGTTTTTCTTTCAAAATTCCTTTCCTGGTCTGTTTTCTCCCATTTTCCCACCCACACAGATGGCCCATTCCACTTCTCTGCTTTGCCCCCTTAGATTAGATGATCAACCTGAATTTTTTCTCTCTTTCCTGTCTCACCCCTTAGGTTTTATATCTGCAGTTGGCAGGCACAGCAGTGGCAGCACCCGCAATGCACCTCCCTGAGCACCAACCCTGCTTTCCTGGGAGGATGGAGACTGAATGCAAGACCGACACCTGGACACTGTGCTTTTATAGAGCCTGTGCACCTAGATCTCTCCAGGTAGAGAAGTACTATTCTAAACACAGACTTCACAAATTAAAAATTAGCTCATCCATATGATTTTTAATTGAGAAAAAAGGAAACAATCTTTGTCCTCTGAAGCAAGATATATGTTGATAATTTATGTACCTGTCATATTAAAAGTAAATTGAGTTTGATTCTTTCCAACTTAGCTGAGTTAGAGGAAGAAAGAAAACTCTTCTTGAGCACTGAACAATAGATAAATTTATCTTCTGCCTCTCTTGATTTTCCTTCAGAGCTTCCCAATAAAGTTTCTGACTGACCATCCAGCCATTTCCCCTATTGCAAAGAACAGGTTTCATGCCACATTTAAAATCAGCACAGAGGGACACCTGGGGTTCTCAGTCAATTAAGTGACTGACTCTTGATCCTGGCTTAGGTCATGAGCTCACAGTTCGTGAGATCAAGCCCCGAGTCAGACTCTGCACTGACAGCGCTGAGCCTGCTTGGGATTCTCTCTCCCCCTCTCTGCCCCTCCTCCACTTGTGGCCTCTCTCAAAATAAATGCATTCATACATACATATATACAATCAGCACAGAAAGACCCAGCTCTAGGCTGCCCTGCACAATCATGGCATCTCTACTGCAGAATCATCCTAACAACATATTCCCCAGCTCCAGTCTTCCAAAGCTCTTCCCCATCCCTCTGGCAGCTGCATATAGACCTCTATTCCATTATGTGAATTGGCTATGAGAAGATGGTGGTGATGAAAATTTTCTCTGCCAGTTTTCTGAGCCCAGAGAATATCCACATACAAGCTTGAGAAAGCTTGTTTATAGTCCTTTGTGGGAAGGAGGGAATTAAAATCATTAAGCCTGGGGAAAAAAATGTTGCATTTTTAGGTAATAAATCTAGGAATATTTAGAAAATAAATATCTAAGCACCTATATCCAGTGTGTCACACTTAAAACATGTGAAAAAACTAATGATGTCTAAAATTTCTGCCATCTTTGGTTCTTAAAACTAGTTTTCAGGCACACATACTTGATTTCTAAGTATGAATTATTTGCTACAATGTCAATTTTTCCTTCAGAATTGAAAAACACAAATTACATTGAATCAACAATTATATGAATCTTAATTTAGTACTATGTAATTTTATACTGTATGACAAGTCAGTTAATAATGTTCTCAATGTGGGGCACCTGAGTAGTTCAGTCAGTGAAGCGTCCAACTTCGGCTCAGGTCATGATCTCACAGTTTGTGGGTTCAAGCCCCATGTCAGGCTCTGTGTTAATAGCTCTGAGCCTGGAGCCTGCTTTGGATTCTGCATCTCCCTCTCTCTCTGACCCTCCCCCTGCTTGTACTCTATCTCTCAAAAATAAATAAACACTAAAAAAATTTTTTTGAAATAATAATGTTCTCAATGTAATGTTAGGTTAATAACAGGAGGTCTCTAAAATACTGTGGCAGACACTGCTACCTGCCAGTACCCACAACCGTCCTTCATTACTAACAGCCCCAATCTGGACTGGGGCAAAGATGTGTTCTGCTGAAAAAAAGAAAAAGAAATCAATGTTCCAGGCTCACTTGCAGTATCATTCTTGTCAATAAACGTAAGCAGACAAAAAAATTCCGAGAAAGCTATTACTTTATGAAAAGAAAGTGACAGACCCAATTGGCACACATATTTTGCCCTCTGCCCTCACACCTACCTAGAGGTGGAGAAGCTATCTTGTAACCACGGCATGAAAGCGTATGCACAATGTTGGCCCAGGAAGCCAGGAAAATCAACCTGTGTATCTCTAGACTTTATGAGAAACAATAAATCTCACATTTGTTTGTACCACTAGTTGGTAGGGTCTTGTTCCATGAAGCAAGGCACTAATGGCTAACACAAATATTGTATTCAGAATTGCAAATAAATAATTTAAAATTTGATAATTGTTGTATAATCACCTTAATGAGTTTCTGTACGTCACTTTTCATGAGGGTTCTATCCATGTTAAAGCCATTACGTGGGTCCAAGACAACAGCTTTCACCTGCGAGTAGGAAATAATGTATTAAATCATTTTCTCTCATATAATTATGAAACAAGTTTGTTTCCATTTTTTAAATAGCTGCCTCCTGATTACTCAGGGGTCGATTATTCAGCTGATTTTATTATCATCCATTTCATCAGCACCTTCATTAGAGGTAGAAGAAAGGAAGCAATAAGCATCAAATTTGAATATGGTGTTCAAAAATTACATGAAGAAATAACTTGAAAGCAGGGACTAGACTTTAGATTAGGAAACTATTTGAATATTTTATCACATTTTTATTGTGTATCGTTAAACCAAAAGCAAGAATAATGAGACCAAGGCAATGAGTAATTTTTACAACAGTGAACAAAAATACACGTTAAAACTCTGACATACGACATTATTGATGTTTCCAAAGCAAATCAGTATCTTCTAAATCAGTTTCTATATATCTAGAACTGACATGCTTCATAGAAAAACATTTTTTTGCTAACTTTTCCAACAGTCTCAATGTTTTCAATGGAATAACATTTAGGTAAGCTTCACAGAATTTTAAGAGAAATGGGTACCACTTAAGGCTATTTTTTAATAAAGCAGTAATTCAAAAAAATATTCATTCTTACCATGAAAGCAGCCAGAGTTTCAGAAACAATCTCTCCATGAGCTGCACATTCTTGTCCTATTTCTCGAATGATATTCTTTATAACACTTTCTGCCTGAGTGGGAGGCATTCTAGCTAAATAAAACAATGATTATTTTTTTAAAAATTGTATTTGAAATGACTCTATTCAACAACCAACCTCCCCGCCCCCCCCCACCCAGCTTACAGACAAAATTCACAGGTGGCTGCACTTGGCCCTAAGTCTTTGTTTTTCTAGGTCACAGGGGCCTACATTGTCAGAAAATAGACCCCAACTACAAAACATATTCTTCTCTCTCAACCCACATCTCAGACAAGCCCCAGACAGAGCCCCTGGAGAATCCTGCTACCTCCTGCTCTACCAGGTCGACTAGACCCCCTCCCCACACCCCTCCTCACATCCTTAAAAAAGAAAAACAAACAAACAAACAAAACCCTTAAAACGCTAGGCAGCCCAGGGGCACCTGGGTGGCTCAGTTGGTTAAGTGTCTGATTCTTGGTTTCCTTCGGCTCACGTCATGATCTCACAGTTTGAGTTCGAGTCCTGTGTTGTGCCCTGTGCTGGTGGTTTGCAGACTGCTTGGGATTTTCTCTCTCCTCTCTCTCTCTCTCTCTCTCTCTCTCTCTCTCTCTCTCTGCCCTTACCCTGCTTGCTCTCTTTCTCAAAATAAATAAATAAACTTAAAAAAAAAAAAAGGCCCATCCCAAAAGAAGCTCTGGGGACATCTCTCTGGATATATGGCCCTCTCCTCCCTTGGAGAGTATATAAATTCTGTCCTGCTTCTTGCTCTACTTTTTGTGCAATTCTTGGCCCCCCCAACAGTACTTATATATTTCTTCCTCTTTAGATTTCTCATTATATTTGTAAAGAGTAATACATTTATCAACTTACTAGCATTTATTAGCATCTATAAAGATAAACTGTATTTATAAAAATGAGGGATTTTGTTGATGAAAGAAAGAGCAATTGGGACTTCAAATTGGGATTGAAATAGTTCCTATTTTGTATAAATGACATTAGAGGCATTTTTAAAATAGACCAAGAGCAGCCATTTCAAGGGAATTGCCTCCCATGTCCCCTTTTCTAAATCTTTGAAATAAGCCAAACTGCCAACATTCCAAGAATTCAGCAAGAACAAAAAAATCCTGTTTGAAAACCATGATGATAAATAAATACGAACTTCTGACTAGTGACTACTTCAGCTGACTAATGAATGAAGTATAAATCTGGCCCTGCCTACCAGCACCAATGAGCTTTCTAAGAAACTTACCTAAACTTTTTTTTCTCCATAAAAACCCTGAGGCCACCTCCTTTAATCGGTACACTATTTGGGTTTCTACCTAAATCTGTACACCCCTGCCCCCAATCCTTTTATCCCAACACCACCTTGCCTCTTGAACTGGTTTCTTGTTTTTAGGTTGACAATTTAAATGATAGTAGTCACCGAAAGTATATTTATAATATATATTTTTGAAATGGATGACTAAACAGTGTGGGGAGGTATATATAATGAGAAACACCAGCCCTATCTGCAGGTGGCAGATTACAGTTTGAAAGAGGAAACGCTTATTCCACCACATTCACTAAGTGATCTTTAATAATTACATGAGATTCTTGGAAAACAACTCTTTGCTTGGATGATCTAAATTCTCTTTCCTGCACACCCAAGTTGGAGTTTGGACTTTTTATTAAAAACATAAAAGAAAAAATCAAAATATATTATGTGAAATATGAAATTATTTTTTAAATGAACTCCTAGTATTAATTCCATTTACTACAAACCAGTAAAGGGTGGTAGGTTTTAATGATTATTGCGTGTTCGGATCTTCCTAAGCGTCGGTAACTGAGAACACGATTTCTTTGCATGTAGAGACATGTAGGTAGATACAGGTAGATTCAGGTAGATACAGCTAACTCTCAGCATTATTAGTGTTTAGATAAGGTAGCACTTGGCATTTTGTCCAGCAGAACCAGGCTGCCTGGAATCCACGGTGACCTGTTCATTTTCTAGCTGAGACTCTAGACATTTGCTTCCCTTTTCCGTGAGCCGGTTTCCTCCTCTAAAAATTTAAGACTACTACCGTCTCCCCAGAGTTGTCCCAAGACCTAAGTAAGTTCTATACACTTAGTGGTTAAAACAACATCGTGTAACTAGTACTCAAAAAGTGTTAGCTGCGCGTGTGCGCCTGTCCGTCTAATGCGCGCGCCCATGACTGTGCGCGTTCGCGAGTGCCGGGAGGCCCCGAGAGGGGGGTCGCTACTAACTCCACTTAGTACCCTCCTCCGCCCCACTTGAAGCTCTACATATCCCGACTTCCGGCCTTTAGGGGTTCAAGTAGCACCCAATAGAGACCCGAAGCTCAGATGCCCGCTCAGTGCGAGTTAGAGGTCTGACCTTAGGACCTAGGCGACTCCGGCCGGAAGCAACCTGTTTCCGCGCAGACTGGGCTCCAAGAAAGGAGTTCTGACCGACAGTTAAGTCTCAACCGAGGCTGCACGGTCTCCAGCCCCACGGGCTCTACCCGCTGCCCATGTTCCCTCCTCGCGGCTGAAGGGCGCAGAGCCCCGGGTGGGGTCACCGTGGCCTGGAGAGCTAGTGGCCAGTCTATACGATGGTTTCCCTCTTCCCGGCTTTGCCCAACCTTAGAGTAAGCTGCAGAGTACTCCGCGTGTGACCGGTAACCATGGAGATGGAACGCTGGGGCCCGCGTGGGCGTGACCAACGTAGGGAGGCGGGGCTGGGCCCAAACTGCCGATTTTCCCGCGAAGTATGGGCAAGAATTTTTAAAAACACAAACAAAATATGGAAGGTCCTAAACCCGAGGTAGAGAAAGCCAAGTTCACTACACCTCAGTGGTTAAGTGTATCAAAACACAAGATTTCCTAAAAAAGAGTATTTACTTTTGTGAAAAATAATAAAAGGAAACCTCACTAAAAGCGCACTTGGGAGGCTAGAAGGGGAGCCTGGTAGGGTGAGCCCCTACCTTTCCACCATTAAATTATAGGCAGAATTGTCAGTTACAGACTTCAATAGAAGAACCCTCAAAAGGAAAGAATCATCAGTTACAGGCCCCAACAGAGAAAGATGTATATTGCAGCCTGTAAGAGATTGACTACCCCCTAAACTCGTGCTTTTCTCCAATGGACTTTTATTCAAAACAGCCCCTCCTAACTTTCTCCTTCTCAATTAAACAATGTTCTTTTGCGCTGTTTGTTGGTTTTGCTCAACTGTCTTATCCCAAATTGCAGTCATCTGTTATTCCTGAATAAATTCATTCTGCTAGTGAACTAACTGAAGCTTTATTTTTCTTAATGATTATTTAGTTTTGAGGGTGAGAGCAGGGGAGGGGCAGAGCGAGAGGGAGACAGAGAACCCCAAGCAAGCTCCATGCAGTTAGCACAGAGCCAAATGCAGGGCTCGAACTCACAGACCCTGAGATCATGACCTGAGCCCAAATCAAAAGTCGGTCACTTAACCAACTAACCCATCCAGGCACCCCTTACAGCTTTATTTTTAAGGTTAACTCTTGCGAGTGTGGGAATCTATGGCCTTTAAAAGGGAGTCAGGGGAGGCAGGATCCAGTTTGGAGAGGCTGAGAAAATGGAGGGACTGTATTGTTGTATGGAGTTTATATAAAAGTATCTAGTTTTTTTTTTTTAATAAAAAGGATCACAGTTTAACTTCCTGCCCTGTCCAAAGGAAGTCTGTAATAGGATGGTATAAGCTGCAAGAAGAGAAAACCGCACATTCAGGAAGCACATGATAAGGACACACCCATGACTAGAGTTGGGATAATGAGGTTTTGACCTGCCTACTGATGTGGAAGTACAAAATAGAATTAAACCAATACCAGAAACCAGTATCAACAAGTTTTATTTTCAAACAGGCTACTGCCAGAATTTTTCTGAAACAGCAAAGACAGTTGACCCTTGAACATCTTTGGGGTTAGGTTCTCCAACCCCCACCTCCTCCCTCAAAAATCAAAAGTTTTTGACTCCCCCAAAACTTAATTACTAATAGCCTACTGTTGACCAGAAGCTTACCCATAACATAGTAGAGTAACACATATTTTGTGTGTTGTATGTAATATATACTGTATACTTACAATAAAACTAGAGAAAAAATGTTATTAAAATCATAAGAGAAAATACATTTACATTGCTGTATTGTACCAAAAATAAAATTCACATATATGAGGACCTGTGCAGTTCAAACCCATGTTGTTAAAGAGTCAACTGTATATGGGATATGTTTTGCTGAAAGACTTTCTCAGATAACTGGGAAATAAATGTGCTGGGAGCCACATCAGCCTTGCTGGATGACACAGTCACAGATGTTTGCACAGCTCTTGCCATGAGGCGAAACTGGTATCTCCTTCTGCTACTACTGCTCATGTTGAAAATAAGCCTGTTGTCATTAATTAGGCCTTACAGCGTTCCAAATCAGACCGATATTCCCCACACAGTTACCCCATAAGAAAAAACATTTTCCTGTCCCTGCATAAGAGATTTTAGATCAAAGCACTGTAGATGTTTGCCAAAAGGCTCTTCTAATGAGCCTTGCAGACCCAAGACATAGACTATGAAGGGGTTAAAAACACAAGAGTTGCATTTAAGTCTGACCTGGAGTAAAGGAGCCTAATTTGGAGATAAATAGAAGACAAGGTCAGAACAAAGTCCCTTCCCAAGGTCCACATTCTACAAATACTCTCCCTTGTACTGACTTCAGTTATGAGGATGGATAAGAAAATAGAAACCCAGGTGCAAGGCCAACACACATAGGGCCCCCCTTCTGCTTACATCAAAGAAAGGGCTTTCTCAAGCAACTTGGTAACAAGCATTCTTTCTCTTGTGGTTAATGAGCCAAATAAAATAACTCCTAGCCTATCTATATACAACTTAACCTATGTTTTAATTTTAGCGTTACTTGTTTGTAACTTGTTAATTGAAAACAAAGTCATAAATATTGGCAAAAAGCCAACCCATACAAGTAAGATAAGTTTGTTACTTTCTTAATCTGGGGGACTGACGCCAAGAATGAATGGGATGGTTCTACAAAAATATTTCTGTAAAACTTGTTTCTGTACACCTTTGATGATCAAAGCATCTTATCACAAAAAATTAGCCACTGTAAAAAATTCAACTTTCTGATGTCATGTTATCGCTTGACAAATAAAAAAAAAGACACCAAAACAGACAGGGCAGAGATGCCTGCCTGGTGATCACAAAGAACCTTGAGGCTCTCTCATCACTCTCTCGTGCCAACACCTCCATCCTTCAGGGAACCCTGGACCTGCTGGAGCTGGACTCCAGCATAAATGAATACAAAAAAATGAAAGTCATAATATCAAAGGATTTTATTTATTTTCCCCTTCTAGAAAATTTTCCTAGAATGTGAATGAAGCTTGTGCTAAAATAGATGTTTAGAGTAGCAAGATAGATAATAGGAAAACATTGGAAACCTAAACATCTGATACTTAAAGAATGTTGATAAAATGAAATATTAGGCAGATATTCAAAATAATGTGAACAAAATCCTTATGTGTTTGTCTTCTATTTTTAAAAGCCAAATGCAAAATGTATATACAGTATGACCTCAATTATATTCATATATACACATATATAATATATATAAAAAGTATATAAACTTGTTTATAAATATCAGTAGCAGTGTTTGGATCTGAGTAAGGGTAAATTATTATTCAGTTTATTTATTATATATATACATATTTTTTTTTTTAATTTGAGAGAGAGAGAGAGAGAGAGAGAGAATCTTAATCCATCCTCAGCACAGAGCTCATCTCAGGGCTGGATCCCATGACCCTGGGATCATGACCTGAGCTGAAATCAAGAGTCAGATGCTCAACGAACTGAGCTACCCCGGCGCCCTGATTATTCATTATATTTTATTTATTACTTATCTGTATATGGGCAAGTTATTATTTTTATTTCTTTATACTTTTCTAATATCTCTAGATTTTCTATAATGAGTATATATTGCCTATAAAACAAAATGAAGGAAAAAATAATGGGGAGAAGGGGCTAGCTATTTGTAGAGACTGAGTGCAATTTGGAAACTTGTAAATACACAAGGTAAAGCAATCAAAAGTCAAGTAATAGAGCAAAATCTTAACAGTGGTGCTACCTGGGCAATGAGATTATGGCTGTTTTCTTCTTTATGCCTTAAGATATCTACTGGGGCGCCTGGGTGGCTCAGTCAGTTGAGTGTCCGATTTTGGCTCAGGTCATGATCTCACATCTTATGGTTCGAGCCCTGCGTCAGGCTCTGTGCTGACAGCATGGAGCCTGGAGCCAGCTTCAGATTCTGTGCCTCTCTCTCTGTGCCCCTCCCCTGCTCGTGCTCTCTCTCTCTCTCAAAAATAAACAAATATTTAAAAAAATAATATTAAAAAAAAGATACCTACCAAAATGTCTTTCATGAGAGGGATTACTTATAAATTAGAATATTAAATATTTTTAAGATGCTAAGAATGTCATCATATTAAGTATAATTTTTTTTATTTTTCAAGTTTAATGAATAGGCAAATCGTGGCACAAATACTTCCTGAATGTGTCTGATACTGCTAATTGCCCACTTAATATCAATTTTCTTTTCCTTCTTACTAAACCTGACTGTGTGATTGTGTTGTGAATGACAATATTCCGTACTGAAAAACAAAAAAAAAATCTTACCCCCTCTTTCATCCAGGGGTGGTGGCATGTGACATGGTCCTGGCCAATGAGATATCAATGGAATCACTGGATAGGGTATCAGAGAAAGTCCTTTCATTTCATGTCTATCTCCTTCCCTTTTCTTTGTACTTGAAATGAGATTGTACTGGCTGAAATTCCAGCCTATTGTGAACATGAAGATGAGGACCACACCTTAAGGAGGGTTGAACAAAAATCTGAGTTCCTGGTGATACTATAGAGCAGCCATATCAGTCTTCTGGACCTCCCATAACATCAGAGAAAATAAACCTATACCTCATTAAGTCATTCTTATTTAGGTTTTATGCTACATTCAGGCAAATTCAAACCCTAACTGCTACCTACAGTAGGTGTGTCTTTGGAAATATTATTTAGCCTTTTGTGCTACGCCGAATTATTGGTTCTAATTCTCCACTTTCCTTGGCACGTACTCCTTACCATGGACTTGAATCCTTCCTCCCCTTTGACTTTGAGCTTACCTATATGACTTGCTTTGGCCAATGGGATGTGTGGAAGTGACAGTGTTCCAAGTTCAGAGCCAAAGCCTTAAGAGACCCCACATTTCTTCTTTCCCTCAAATCTGCATTCGAGGACATTATAAGAACATACCATGGCTAGCTCTTTGGTCCCAGGAGTGGAATGCAAGGCAAATGGAGCAAAATTACCTAACCAATCTCAGTGAGATACAGCTATTCAATTGGGTCTGACCTAGATCAGCCCAACTCCAGCCAACCTGTAGATATGTGATAAATAAATACTGTCTTCAACCACTAAATTTTCTGGTAGTTTATTTTACAATATTATAGTGCTAATAGTTCCATCTATAAAACTTTCAACAGTCCAAATTTCTTATTTAAATTTAGTTAAGTAGGCTCCACACCCATGTCGGGCTTAAATTCATGAGCCTGAGATCAAGAGCCACAGGCTCTACCATGGCCAGCCAGATGCCCCCAAATTTCTCATTTATAAAACAGAGCTAATAATAGCATCTACCTCACAGAGTTGTGACCATAAAATGAGGTAATACTTATAAAGCATTTAGCATATGCCTTATATAAATAAAAGGATCATTAAATTTTAGATATTATTATTACTTTTATCACAGTTATTACTGAAAAATTCAAGTATGAAACTATTCACTTATTGGACTTCTAGTCCTTATATAACTAATTTTTCCTACTTTTAACATGGCAGCAATTTAAAAAGAAGTATGGAGGAACTAGACATGTCTTCAGAGAATGATAAAAAGAATCTTGTCAGAAAAAAAATTAAAAAGGTAGGAATTGGATATATTTATCTTCAGAAAAAGACAGCATGAGAACTGTTATCAGTGTTGTTTAAAAAGAAAGGGCTTTAGGGGATCCTGGGTGGCTGAGTTGGTTAAGCATCTGACTTTGGCTCAGGTCATGATCTCACCATTGGTGAGCTAAAGCCCCGCATTAGGCTCTGTGCTGACAACTTGGAACCTGGAGCCTGTTTCAGATTCTGTGTCTCCCTCTCTCTTTCTGCCCCTCCCTAGCTCTCTTAATTAATTTAAACAATTATATTTAAAAATCCACTTTTCTTTATGATTGCCAACTATCCTAACACATTTTTTAAAGGTAACAAATGATGAGTGAAAGCATTAATTCTTTGTTTCCCATCTTTTTGTCCATCACATGAATCAGCCAGTAGACAAACAATAAGCCTTAGGATCAGATTTTCATAAATCAGGGGGAAATTGAAATCTTTACTGCAGATACCCAAGCATGGGGTCCTGCTCTTTCATGTATTACAAAAGAATCAAAATTATAAAAACACAAAATGAAAAAAATTAAATCCGTGAATTCTATTATCATGAAATTCAAACCTCTAAAAATAAAGTGGAGGCAGTAGGGGTTCTTTCTTAAAATTATTTTTCCCTTATAATCCTAATTAGGAAAACAGGATCCAAGCATAACAACCTTTGCTATTATAGGCTCTGTGGCATTGATTCTCAAGTCTAAGTCTGGAGAGGGGTAGCGCTCCTTGTGAGTTCCCATGATGAACTCTGATACGCCTGACTTACCTATTTTGTGTATGTGGACAATATTACTGCAAGTGTCTTCCTTTCTTTTACCCACCCACTCACACACCCATTTCCCCAATCTTTAACTAACAACTAAGTCTTCATTAATGTCTCTCAAATCCATTCAGTTCTCTCCATTCCCACTTCTCCTGAATTAACTAAAGCAATTATCTTTTCTTGTATGGATTACTGCAACAGCCAATCAGTTGAGCTCCCTGACTTCGGAGTTATACACTCCAATCTTTGCCTATACTAAAATGATGTTTCAAAAATATAAATATGATTGTGTCATTCCCCTGCTTAAAATCTCATGAAGGCTTCTGAGTGGCTTTGGGGTGAAGTCCAAACTCCTAGGCATGGAATATAAGGGCCTTCATGATCTGACCTCAGCTCCACCCATCCAACCTCAGCTCTTGCTACTGCCTCCCTCCTCCTTCCAGAACACTCTTACCATTGTCCAACCATGTTGGATTACTCACTGGCCTCCCTTGCATACAGGTTCCTCCCTCTATATGATGTTCCTTTTCCCTCTTCACCTGGCTAATTTCTCCATGTTTTCAGAAGTTATGTCTTCCATGAAGCTTTCTCTGACCTGACAATATTGGGTTTAGGATCCTAAACCTTAACCTCTATCTAATTCCAAAACATTTTCCACTCCCAAAAGAAAACTCCATACCCATGAAGCAGTCATTCCCCATTCCCCTTCCCCAACATACTTACATTTGAGAGAGCTGTCAATACTCTAGGGAAGTCTATTTTCTTGTTTTTCTCTTCTATTAGACCATAGGCTCCTTGAAGGCAGGGATCATATTTTGTGGAACTTCTAGGACCTAAGAATAGAGCCTGGGATGAAATGTCATACCAGATTATTTAGATAAAGGAGGTAGGTATAGGTGTGGGTGAATGAAAAAAAAAAGAAAGAGAGAAATTTTGGAAATCTTAACTTCTTTACTGGAGGGTTGGAGAAATTTCAGAAAGAGATAACAATTTTAGAGGGAAAGGAGGAAGCGTTTAAATTATAGGTCTCTAGAAAAGCTTCTGACTCTACCTTGGCTCTCCTGCTTCAGGATCTCCTACCTATCCCCAAGCACCCCTTTACACATCCCCAAGAAGAGATTTCCCTCAGTCTTCTCCTCTTCCCTCCATGCCCCAAACTAGAGCTGAGCAGTCTCCAGGGGTGCCTGGGCTTCAGAAGGTGGGGGTTGAGTTAACTAACCCCTAGGCTTACAAGACTTCTTAGAAGACCAGGTGTTGTAGGTGGGCATGGGGTGGGGGGAGTGGGGATTTGGTTCCAGATTGAATTTCATCTTTGTTATTTCCTCCCACTATCGGGAGCACTATGGCACGACTCCCAAGGACGGACTTTAATTACTAAAGAAAGACTATTTTCTCATTATCAAGGAGCTCACCTTGCTCTGTAGCTCATAAGTCTTCATTTTTGTGAGGAGGGATTTTCTGGCTCCCCTTCAAGTTTTGCTGAAATTATAAAAGAGCTACATTCCACTTTCAGCAGCTATTTTCTTATGAACAAATAAAGGCTAAAGATCCATTAAGTTATTTCCCTTCAACTGTCCCTCTGATGGGGCAGGCTGGATTGCCAGTTCCTCCTGACACACTGCAAGGAATAATGTATCACCTGGATTTCTCACTCTACTCCAAGCTCATTATCTCTAACACCAACTTTCTCTCCAAACCAGTCCCACTCTCTTCATTCTTTATTGGGATGAGTTACCTGCTTTGGGTAACTCTGCTTCTCTCCCTCTCTAATCCTTCACATTCAGATCTGTCACTAAGCCTATATATCCTACCTTTTAAGCATGTCTCATAGCCATTCGCTTCCCTAACCACTATGTTCTGAGGTCTGTTACTGGAATCTCTTACATGTTTTTCTTCCAGCCTGCTCCATTCCCAAAGGTCACGCCAATCATATAGTTCTCTATGTACAGCCCTTTGAAGACCTCCCATTACTATAGGAGAAAATTCAGTTCCCCTTACATGGGATGTAAGTTCCTCCTTGATCTGGCCTCTTCATCACTAGACCTGCACTGTCCAATATGGTAGCCACCAATCATATGATCTATTTACATTTAAATTAGTTAAAATTACATGAAATTTAAAATTCCTCAGTTACCCTACCACATGTGGCTAGTGACTACTGCATTTGACCATGAAGATAAAGAATAGTTCCCTCCTGCACTCTTGGTGGGAATGCAAACTGGTACAGCCACTCTGAAGAACAGTATGGAGGTTCCTCAAGAAACTAAAAATAGAACTACCCTATGATCCAGCAATTGCACTATTATGTATTTATCCAAAGGACACAAAAATACAGATTTGAAAGGGTACATGCACCCCAATATTTATAGCAGCACTATCAACAATAACCAAATTATGGAAACAGCCAAAATGCCCACTGACTGATGAATGGATAAAGAATATGTGGTATATATACACAGTGGAATATTACTCAGCCTTTAAAAGAATGAAATCTTGCCATTTGCCATGACATGGATGGAGCTAGAATTAACTCAAAAGGGATCACTTATGCTAAGTGAAATAAGTCAGAGAAAGACAATACCATATAATTTCACTCATATGTGAAATTTAAGAAACAAAACAGATGAACATATAGGAAGTGGGGGGAAAAGAGAAAGAGGGAAACAAACCATAAGAGACGATAATGGCATTGAGGACATTTGTTATGATGGCCAAGAGATGGGTAATTGGCATTGAGGACATTTGTTATGATGAGCACTGGGTATTGTATGTAAGTGATGAATCACTGGATTCTACTCCTGAAACCAATATTGCACTGTATGTTAACTAACTAGAATTTAACTAAAATTTTGAAAACCAAAAGTTTCCACTCCTTTAGGTAAATACTAAAGAGCGAAATTACTGACTCATATCATAAGAGTATGTTTAATTTTCAAAAAAAACTATCTTCCAAGGTTGCTGTACCATTTTGCCTTCTCACTAGCAATGAGTGAGAGTTCCATGTGCTCCACAGTTTCACCTGCACTTGATATTGTCAATATTTTGGATTTTCTCAATTCTGAACGGTGTGTACTACTATCTCATTGCTTTAATTTTGCAACTCCCTAATGACATATAATGCTAAACACCTTTTCAAATGCTGTTTGTTATCTGGATATCTGTTTTGATGAGGAGTCTATTCATATTTTGTGCCCATTTAAAAAATCAAGTTGTTTGGGGTCACCTGGGTGGCTCAGTCAGTTAAGCATCTGACTCTTGGTTTTGGCTCAGGTCATGATCTCTCAGTTTATGAGATTGAGCCCCAAGTTGGGCTCTGCACTGAGAGCTTGGAGCCTGATTGGGATTCTCTCTCTCCCTCTATCTCTGCCCCTCCCCCTCTCATGCACGCTCTCTGTCAAAAATAAACTTTACATAAAAATCAAGTTGTTTTCTTGCTGTTGAGTTTCAAGAATTCTTTGTATATTTTGAGAAATAATTTTTTTATCAGATATTTGTTTTGCAAAGACTCTCCCAGTCTATGGTTTGTCTTTTCATTCTCTTAATCAGCTCTGTTGCAGAATAGAGTTTTTAATTTTAATTAAGTCCAACTTACCAATTTTTTCTTTCATGGGTCGTGCTTTTGATGTTTTATGTAAAAAATTATTGCCAAACTCAAGGGCCCTTAGATTTTTTCCTACATTATCCTCTAGGAGGTCTTATAGTTTTGTACAGTTTGGTCTATGATCCATTTTGATTTAATTTTTGTGACAGGTTTAAGGTTTGTATTTGTTTGTGTTTACATAAAGTTTCTGGCTGTCCACTTATTCCAGCACATTTGTTGAAAAGATTATCTTTTCTCCTTTGAATTGTCTTTGCTCCTTTGGCCAAAGATCAGCTACTACATTTGTTTTTGTTTTTGATTTTTAATTTTTTTAATGTTTTTATTTATTTTTGAGAGAGAGAGAGACGGCTGAGCAGGGGAGGGTCAGAAAGAGAGGGAGACACAGAATCCAAAGACAGGCTCCAGGCTCTGAGCTAGCTGTCAGCACAGAGCCTGATACAGGGTTTGAACCCCCAAACTGCCAGATCATAAACCTAGCCGAAGCCAGACGCTTAACTGACTGAGCCACCCAGGCGCCCCACCATTTGTGTAGATCAATATTGCTTGTTTCTCTACTGTATTCCATTGATCTGTCTATTCTTTGACCAATGCCACACTGTCTTGTTTACTGTAGCCTTGTAGTAAGTCTGAAATCAGGTACCATCAGTTATTCTATTACTTTCATGTCTTTTCATCTCTTAGTATTCTAATTTGGCCTGTTGAAGTGTAGTAATGGTAATACTGAGCTCCATTGTTTTCAGAGAAATGCTTATACTATCACATTAATTATAGTATTTGCTATAAATAAATACCTTTCATTTTATTTAATTTATTTTTTTATTTTATTAAGGAAGTTTATGCTATTCCTGGTAGGGGAATTTGCATTTTGACAAACATTCCAGGTTAGTCTAGTTCAAGTGGTCCAGAGACACACACTTTCAAAAAGTAATTAATAGAAAAGAAATACCATATCCAGCAAGGAATTCCCCACCTTTTTAGCATTATATACAAATTCTGTCTTTGATTCTAATGGAGAATGATACACTTGTGTATTAGACGCTTTAAAAAATAGATTACTGGAAAACAGTATGGAGGTTTCTCAAAAAATTAAAAATAGAACTACCCTACAACCCAGCAATTGCACTATTAGGTATTTATCCAAGGGATACAGGTATGCTGTTCTGAAGGGGCACATGCACATGCACCCCAATGTAGTAGCAGCACTATCAACGATAGCCAAAGTATGGAAAGAGCCCAAATGTCCATCGATGGATGAAAGGATAAAGAAGATATGGTATATATATATATATATATATATATATATATATGTATACAATGGAGTATTACTCAGCAATCAAAAGAATGAAATCTTGCCATTTGCAACTACATGGATGGAAGTAGAGGGTATTATGCTAAGCGAAATTAGTCAG
>CM053577.1:69829885-69883547 GCA_028646485.1 Cryptoprocta ferox
TGAAGACTTCTAATACAATAAATTGCATGTAACCAGGTAACCATAACCACAATCAAAATAATGAACATATCATTAGTCCCTCTGCCCAAAGTTCCCTCCCTTCTCAGTGTAATCTTCCTTTCATTCCTTCCTTATGCTCCCATCCCAGGCAACCATTGATCTGCTTTCTGTCTCAATAGATTAGTTTGCATTTTCTAGATGTTTAAACAAATGGAATCATACAATATGTATTTTTTGTTTTCTATTTTCTTTCAGATAGCATGATTGTTTTGAGATTCATCCATGTTGTTGTGTATATCAATAGTTCATTCCCACTTATTACTGATTAGTATTTCATTGTATGGATATACCACAATTTTCTTATCACTAGTAAATCCAAATTTTTAATGTGGTAGTAACAAAGTTATTTGGCTCAGTAGAACAGATTAGAAACTCTTTAACATTATAGAAATTCCCCAGACAAGGACATGAAGAATAAATTATGAGAAAAGGTAGAAATAAAGGTAGGATCTTTATGATGAGAACAAAGTCTGAAAGAGATAGAGAAAGCAGAGGAGGGTGAGGAATCTGGAAAGCAAAAATAGAATATGAACTGAAAAATCTATCATAAGAAGTTGGTAGCAGGTATAACAGTTAATTTCAAAACATTTAAGTTTAATGAGGTTAATTTATCAATCTTTTTCTCTACATGTAATACATTTTATGTTCTATTTAAGAAAAGCTTACCTATCCCAAAGTCATGAAGATATTTTAAATTGTCTTTTAGAAGCTTTATTATTTTGCCTTTCACATTTAGATCTCTACTATACTGTGAACTGATTTTGGTTGCTTGTGTGAAGTAGAAGCAAATATTTTCCCCACCCATACAGATATCTAGTTGGTCCTGCACCATTTATTTAAAAAGAGCATTCCTCCTCATCATATTGCAATGTCTCTTTTTCCACAAGTCAGTAGGTATAAATATGTTGTTATGGACCTGTTTGGATGATGTATTCTAGGCTTTCATCCATCCCTGCTACAATACCACACTGTATTAATTATTGTAGCTCTGTAATAAATCATGCTAAGAACAAAGTACCCATTGTATCTTAATCTTCATTAAGATTATATTGGTTATTTTTAGTTCTTTGTCCTCCCATATAAAATTTAAAGTAATTTTGTTAATTTTCACAAAAATACTGGTTAGGTTTTTATTGGTTTCTACAGATCAATTAGAATCTATAGATTAATCTTTAACCTCTTTATAATATTAAGTTTTTCGATGCATGAGCATGATATATTTTTTATTTACTTAGTTCTTAATTTCTCTCAATAATATTCTATAGTTTCCTGTGTGTATGTTTGCATATCTTTTATTAATTTTGAGGACCATTAGAAAAGTACTGGTGCTCAAGCCCCTCTCCCAGAGATTCTGAATCAATTCTTCTGGCACAGATTCCATTGGTATTTCTCCAAGATGCCCAAGTGGTTATAGTGTGTAGCCGCAGTTGAAAAACACTGCTCTGGAAACCTCTCTCAAGGCTGAAATTAACCTATAATATGTGTTCTTGAGGTGGTGTTGTCATTCACCCAGTTAAAAACTGTTTACATATATTATCATCCAGTCTTGGCCTTTTAGCTCTGGAACCTATCAATTCCAACTTCTTTGGAAAAAGAGTCTTTGCCGATGTAATTAAGTTAAGGACCCTGAGTGAGGAGTGAGTGAGGAGATTCCCCTGGGTTATCCAGGGGAGCCCTAAATACCATTCCAAGTATCCTTATAACGAGAGGCAAAGGAAGAGAATGAAGCACAAGTAGGAGAAGGCAATGTGAAGATGGAGCAGAGAGAGATGTAGCCACAAGCCAAGGGATGCCAACAATCTCCAGAAGCTGGAACAGGCAAGGAACAGATTTTCTCCTAAAGCTTCCGGAGGGAGTGGAGCCTTACGATACCTTTATTTTAGACTTCTGACCTCTAAAAGCTGTGAAAGAATAAATTTCTGTTGTTTTAAGTTACTTAGTTCATGTGAGTTTATTATCACACCCCGAGGAAATTAATACATGGCCTTTTCAGATAGTGTCTGCTCATCTAAACCTATAAGATGAATATGCTAGAAAAGAGACATATAAGTAGAGTGGAGTGATTAAGGATTTGGATATGATCTTGGAAAAGTTACTTGAACGCTGTGAGTCTTACTTTTCTAATCTGTACCACAGTGCCTACTGACCATATGGTCCTTGTGATCATCAAGTTATTTAATGTACAGAAAGCCCTTGGAGAGATCCTGAATCAAGGTTAGTACTTAAGAAGTGCTAACAATTATTGTAAAAAAAGAAAATATCATAAGGAAAGAATGTGACACAACAGATAGAAAGGTTAGGTATTTTTTGTTTGTTTTTGTTTGTTTGTTTTTGTTTCTTAAGGAAAGAATATCTCTTTCTCTAAGACAGAGTTTTAATCAGAGGTACATAGGGAGCTTCTAATGCTGTATGGACCTGATACTATATTCAAACTGCTGTGTACATGGGCATTTTTTTCTGGAGAGAGGGGTCATGGTTTTATCAGACCCTCAAAGAGTTTTATGATTCAGTAAAGGTTAAGAAGGATTGGAAAGACTGAGAGGGTGAGAACAGAGAGTGCTGTGGTGAGGAAACACTCCACTCCACAACACTCCAGGCTCATATTCTCCATCTTCTCACTGAAACAAACTTCACAATTGCCATGTTGGGCAGGGAGGCCAAGGAGCACAGTGCAGTAGTGGAGACATGGGGTGGCTTGGGATAAGAGCTTTAGACTCATCTTCCTTCCCTAATAAACACATTGAAGTAGAAAGAGCAGTGTGGTAAGTGAATATAGCTTCTAGACAAGTCCCCAGTTCCTTCCAGTATGCTCCTGTCCCAGCCTATCCTATATAAAACATTCTGGGTGCCGCTCATGGAATAAATAAGACAGTCGATAGGGTATGTACAGGGAAGGGAGACCTAAGACTCACCTACAGAGGCAAAGGTGGAATTGATGGACCAGGTAACCTTTCTTGTTTCCTCATTTTAGAAAACCATAAAAAAGAGGGGCCCTAAGTAAGCTCCCAACACTGTAATCCTGTTATTTTAAATCTGCAATGGCCCAGATTTGCTCTATTTGTGTACTTTCTCCAGCAGTACACCAAGAAAAGGACACTAGCAAAGGTCCAATTGATGTGGAGAAACAGTATGGGAAAATGTGCCAGGCTGACCAGAAAGAGGCTGAGTTAATCGAGTGTGTTTACCAAGGCCCACATTGTGGAAAGAGAGAGTAGTGCTATTACTCCTGATACTGAGTGAGCTTAAGCTGAGGTCTGTGGGGTCTAAATGTCAAGAAAGGGTGAAATGAATATTTCAGGGTGTGTGATCAGTGCTATTACTAAAACATGTTGGAATGGCTGGAAGACCACATTTGTACTGTCTACAGCATGTATAAGTGAGGTACTATTGAGGCTGAACAGTGTTCTCAATGAGGGAATTAAGGGAACAGGTATTGTCAAGTGTGTGACTTTCATTCCCAGAAAGAACAATAATCAGGTTGTTATCCTCAGAGATAAGCAGAGCTCCTAGCAAGGAAGCTCCTCCTCCTGCACTAATATCATCTTTCACACAAAAGAAATCACTGAGAAGGATTACTTCCAAATTCAGCCTCAATGATCTACAATATGTGATAACCACTCAAATGATGGAAAGGATTCCTATGTCAACCATCATGCCACCTTTCTTACCTATATGTAAGGGAGCCATCTGCTGTCAAAATAGGATCCTACAGCTACAAATTCTTCCGTTCCCCTCCACCCCCAACTACATAACTGCATAAGCTAGTTCCAGACCAACAATTCTATAGAATTCTGTAGAATCCAAGAAACGGACATGAAATCACTTTTAGAGAGAAGTAACTCAGAGTACCCAACCTCTTTTGCAAGTCAGAAAATATTCATTAAGCACTTAAATCCATTTAGTACGCATTGCAATTCTCTAAGAGGGTTCTGTCATACAGGAATTAATAAGGCAGTCTGTAATAATAACAAATGTCCCTGCCCAGTTCCTTCTTCGTGTTTTTGGTAATTCTATTTCTTCCTCAACTTGTCTTTGCCTGTCCCAATCCTACCCAACCCCCAACCTCAGCTCAAGTCTTATTCCAGTCATGAAGACTCTGTCATTGCTCCAGCGCACAGTGGCCTCTCCTCGGACCTCTGCTCTACCGGTTGGTGCGTCATTGTCCATGCACCGCTTCATGGTAACATATGCTGACAGCAAGCACCTACCACACATCCACACTGTTGTCAGCACGTCACATTTATTAATCTGTTTAGTTCTCATAACAATCCTATGAGGTAGTTGCTATTATAACCCCCATTTTGCAAAAGAGGAAATCAAGCCCTAGCGAGGCTAAAAACATGCTGCCCAACACCACCAAGGCTATTGTGTGGCCACCATTAAACTCACACATCAGCCTTTCCCATTTGTTTGTAAGCACCCAGAGGACAAGAACCATGTTGTAAAATTCTTCAGGAGTTTTCATGGTGCTTGGCCTGGTGCTAGGATCTTAGGGGATGATGTCCACAGTTTTACCACAGTTAACTAATTTTACAGTAAGTCAGAAGACCCAGAGAAGATTATTTTGTCCCATTTAATCAGGCAGATAAAAAACGAGATACTATAGTAATAACAGAAAACTTGTACTGAGGATGTACTATGAGCCAGGCACTGTGGTAGGAAAGTTTATGTATTAACTTATTGAATCCTTTGAATAAGTCATTTCATAAAGGTACAATTATACATATTTGACCATTGAGGAAATTGAAGCACAGAGAGGTAGAGTAACTTGCTTGAGGTCACACAAACTCCAGTCTATGCCTAATCTACACGCTATCATCTCATACTACATAAGTATGCTTCTCTGCAAAAGAGTTTAGAAATTCTGAAGGATATACAAGGAGGAAGGTGGCCTTCCACATCTTATACCAGCTCCCAATCTTGCAGGAGTGGTACGGGAGGGTGAGTTTCCATAGACGCATTGCACAGTCCCTTGGGGACCTCACTGGCTGCCAGCATGAGCTGGCCTCAGGGGGGCACTGCTCCCCTTTTAACACCTGGGCTTTGACATGTTTGCTTTTAAAACTCACAGCCATTCTAAAGCAACTCTGGAACATTTTTTTTTTTTTAATAATTTTTTAAAAATATTTATTTTTGAGACAGAGAGAGACAGAGTGTGAGCGGGGGAGGGGCAGAGAGAGAAGGAGACACAGAATCCGAAGCAGGCTCCAGGCTCTGAGCTGTCAGCACAGAGCCTGACACAGGGCTCAAACCCACAAACTGCGAGATCATGACCTGAGCTGGGCACTTAACCAACTGAGCCACCCAGGTGCCCCGAGGAACATTTAAATCAGAATTTGCTAAAGTCCAGGGTAATAAAACAAATAAAGACCATAACAAAGAGTACCATAACCTGCTTATAAGATGTGCCCTGTTCAGGGCGCCTGGGTGGCTCAGTTGTTGAGCATCTCACTTGGGCTCAGGGAATAATGTCATGGTTTGTAAGTCTGAGCCCCATATCAGGCTCTCTGCTGTCAGCAAAGAGCCTGCTTTGGATCCTCTGTCCCCTCTCTCTCTGCCCCACCCCAGCTCATCCTCTCTCTCTCTCTCTCTCTCTCTCTCTCTCTCTCTCTCTCTCAAAATAAAAAATAAGATAAAAAAAATTTTAACAATGTGGCCTGCTTAAACAAAATGTACTCTTGACCTTCCTTCCTGCTGAGGCGCCATTCATGTGTTTACCCCACAAGAGAACTCACCTGGCACCCAGCCTCTTCAAAGTCAGGCCATTAGAGGGCTGGGTCCAGGAAAAATAAGACTCTTCTGTGGAATGAGACAGAATTCAGATTCCTATTTTCTGCTTCTTCCACAGCTGATGGACCCTGGCATTGAGCACTTTCTTGGGGAGATGCCTTCCTGTTAGCCACTCCTTCCGGAAATGAGACCTGTTTTTAAGCCTCAGCAGGACATCCTATATCTAATGTCTGTATAAGATATTTACATGTACAGTAGTAGGTGGTCACAAACCAACTCCTTTGGTCAGGGTAACAAAAAAATGGAAAAAATTCTCACACCAGAATGCCTGAGAGATTAATGAAGCCAATACAATGAATGAATTCCAGCCAGGAGCTCGTCTCACAAAACCTGTGCAGGTGCACAGGAGCCTGCATGTGCTTGGATTAGAGGGTGCTGATGGGCATTTTCGTTTCCAGATACTGTAATCTGAGGTGCTAATGACTGGCAGATCATCCAGGAGACTATGTATGGAGACAAAATCATCGAGGACAGTACATTCACGATCATTTCTACTGACGCTGCCTCCAAACCTGTTTGTCCGCTGCTGCCAGGAGCCTGTACCTTGAGGAGAATGAGACCCGTAATTGGAGATGCTCAAAAAGCTATCCATTAATTTCATTAAATGCCTGTTTAATACTTTTATTTAAAAAAAAAAACAACTCTTTCTGAATTTAGCAACAATGCTTTCTTTACCTAGAAGTTTTCTTCTGGAGTTTGCCTTCAGGATCAGTTTGGTCTTAGCTTCTAGGGGATCCACCCATCTAGTCCCAGGAAATATAGACTCTTATGTGTTCCAGTAATTCCTTCTTTAAAAAAATTATTTATTTTGAGAGAGAGGGAGAGAGAGAGAGAGTATGTGCACACGTGTGGGGCAGAGAGAAAGGGAGAAAGAGAGAATCCCAAGCAGGCTCCAAGCTGTCAGCGCAGAGCCCACTTTGGGGCTTATCTTACAAATGGTGAGATCATGACTGGAGCTGAAACCACGAGTCAGCCACTTAACCGACTGAGCCTCCCAGGCACCACTCCAGCAATTCCTTCTAACATGGCACATATCACAACTATAAGGCACTGCAGAGGCAGTGGTTATTGAGGAGAATAGATGAAATAGTTTCTTTTACTTGAAAAATATTTCCTTCCTGATCATTTAGAAACAATGTTATCAATCATGTCTGTTTTGTAGATGCAGCTGTTTTCTAGGAAAACTTTTCTGTGGACATAGGTGTCTTTGACATCTTACATAAAGTAAAGTTCTGCAAATCTGGCCAGCAGGCCAAATTCATCCCCCTGCCTGATTTTGTATGGCTTGTAAGCTAAGAATAATTTTATATTGTTAAGCACTTGAAAAAAACAAAGAGCCATAATATTTTGTGACCTGTGACAGTTACACCAAATTCAGATGTCAGGGTCCATAATAAAGTTGGATTGGAACACAGCCATGCTTGTCCTGGGTATTGTCATGACAGTGTCTGCCCCACATCGTCAGAGCTGAGCAGCTGTGACAAAGCTGGTATGGCCTGAAAAGCTGAAAATGTTTCCTATCTGGTTCTTTACAGAAAAAGTTTAGCAACCCCTGACATTGTGTATCAGACTGTCTTCCTTTGATGTATAAACTGTATCTTCATTCTGTTTCAAGTCATCTTAGAAATTACAAATGTAATTTTTAAGGAAATAAGAGATCCAATGAGGTTATAAATAGTTTGAGTGATACAGAACCTGAGCTAAAACACTTGGCCAAATTACTTAAGCTCCCTAAACCTTAGCTCTATCACTTACCAAAAAACAGTGCTGACCTCATGCAGTTTCAGTGGAGGGGAATGGAAAGAACCCATTTAAGGGGTTTAGCACAGTGTCTGGCATAAGTGCTTACTAAATGTAGCAATTTTTATTAGCTAATAATATCATTATTACTATTACAACTCAGATCTTCTGACTCATCCTAATACCTTTTTGACTATAATAAACTGTACGTCACCCCAAAGGAAAAAAAAAGGGATAGGTTATATAATCATTGATTTTAAAATGTTATTGGTGTTTTATCAAGACTTGAGATAGTTTCCATTCAATCTCCAGACATCTGATCCGCTCATATCCTCAAGTTTCTACCAATGTTACATCATAATGGCCACAGATGGTCTTTTGGGAGATGGATATCACTTACTCAAGAAGACCTTACGACCATTTCTCCTCTTCTGTCTGCACAGTGAGAATAAGAAAGAATGCTTGTTCTACATAACTGGAAGCTCCAAGGAGATAGTAGATATGAAGGCATTTTGAGAAGCAAAATGTCTTTGCAATAAAATTATACAGGTATGAAGCCTTTTGCAAAAGTAGGCAATTCCTGAGATTGCTATCTGTTCATAGGCTGTTGAGAGTCTTGTCATCATGTGAACTATGACCTAAATATAACCCCTACGTTCTCTTTATTCCTTGATTTGGAGAGAAGCGAGAAGTGCCAGCTCAAACCTTGGAGACAGTGCCAGCGATGGAGGAAGAGTTGTTAGCAGAAGAATGTGAACAAATGAGGGATGTTCTGAAGTTCCTGCCTGCTGTGTGCCTAAGCATTACCCACCCCATGTCTGTCTCTCTGCACCTGGTCTACCTCTATCAACCTGCCTTCCTTTCTTCCCCATCTTCCTTTTTCCTCCTGTCTTCCCTGTACCCTTCTTCCTTCTCCCTCCCTACGTGCCATCCTTTCTGTCCTTCTCTCTTACTTTGTCCTCAAGAGTATTATTAGTTTTTATACAATAAAATACTTCTCTTCCATGTCCTTAGTGTTACATTATTCTTCAACTTGTGCAAATGATTGTTTCATGTTACTTGAGATGAAAGAAATAAATAGACTCTATTACACTTATCATGATGAGCACCGAGTAATGTATAGAATTTTTGAGTCACTATATCGTATACTTAAAACTAATATAACACTAGATGTTGCCAATACTGGAATTTACTTGGTAAATAAATACATAAAGACTTTATTGTTTGCAAAGCTCTTTTCCATGCATTAATTTGTTAATCCTTAGGTCTTCTCAAAACCCCATTAAAAACCAATGTTCCACAAACAGAGGGTTGCTGGAGGGGTTGTGGGAGGGGGGATGGGCTAAATGGGTAAGGGGCATTAAGGAATCTACTCCTGAAATCATTGTTGCAATATATGCTAACTTGGATGTAAATTAAAATAAATAAACGAATAAATAAAAAATAAATAAATAAATAAATAGAAAGCAATGTTCCAAGTTACAAAAACAAATAATGATAGCAAAGAGGTTTCACTTATTTTTTTTTCCTAAATAGAAAAGTGTCTCTTGATTGAACAAAAGAGCTTCCTGAGTCATGAATCTGGAGTATCACCTGGTTGACTTAGCTCCTTATTTTCTGATCTTACTGTGGATGTCTTTTTCTGATTCATTTTGAAGACATTCATGATCACGTTATTGACTTAACTAGCAAATAAATTCCTAATTCTGTAGCATGGTATCAGAGGCCTCCATGATTACCTGCGACCTCTCTTTCCAGCTTCATTCCTCATGACCCCTCTTTACCACTTCTATCACATTTTCCTGACTGTGCCTTTCCTCATAAATTTCTCTTTGCTTAGTTTACCCTACCTTCTTCTCACCAAATCTGACAATTGAGATTCAACTAGTCCTTCAAGGCCCTGATCACAACTAGCCATTACATTTCTCTCAACTCCTTACACCCCTTTGTTAATGCCTTCTCCGGAGCACTCCCTATATCTGGCATTGTGGTGTTATTATTATTATTATTTATAAACCCATCATCTCCCACTACTGTCTGCTATATCTCTGTAATTCCTGCAAATTTAGTACAATGATTGCACACAATAGGTTTTCCACAAATGCTTAATGAGTGACCAAACCTACAATCTCTAGCCTGAAATCTCTATACAAGATATGGAAAAATTCAATTTGTAAAGGTTTTCATTACATTTTGGAGTCAAATCGAAGACTGGAGTCAAATCAAAGAAATAAGTTCTTATTTAGTACCAGATTTTACCTCAGCTTTTTTGACATGATGTTCGATAATGCTACTGCTAGGTGTTTTTCTACCTAAAATCATAGTTCTGGGAAAAATGAAAAACATCTGCCATAGGCAATTATTCAAACACTACAATCACATAAGGACCAGGCAAACATGACTCTGAACCTGATGCTGACCTTTAGGATGGCTTTAGGTTTTGCAAAACGATTACATGACCTCAAGGCTGGCTTTACTTTTAGATTCCAGTAATCCAGAAAACACTCTGTTTTATTTATTTCTCTGCAATGGATCATAAAGTGTGACATTGACATGCTGGAGAAAATTACATCTGAATCCATTTATAATTGAAAGAGAATATGTTTGATGATATTTTTTGGAAGTGCCCCCTCTCAAAGAAAGTAGGGATCGGTTATATAATAATTTATTTTAAAATGTTAATAGTGTTTTACTAAGACTCAAGACATCTGATCCACTAATGTCCTCAAGTTTCTGCCAAGGTGACATCATAATGACCACAAATGGTCCTTTGGGAAATGGGTATCACTTACTCAGGAAGAAAATGCAGTATATTTTCAGCTCAGATTTCTTAGCAACATAAGGAATTAATTTTGTTAAAATCAAAAGCCATTTCTTCTAAAAGCTACTGTTTTTCACCCTTTTCAAGTTCAGCAATTTCCCCCCACACCCAGACTTTTTTTTTAAGTTTATTTTCACCCAGACTTTTTCATGTTTCCTTTTAAAGATTTATATAACCTATCCTCATGACTTTTTTAAAACAATTTTTTAATGCTTATTTATTTATTTTTTGAGAGAGAGACAGAGAGAGAGCATGAGCGGGGGAGGGACAGAGAGAGAGGGAGACACAGAATCCTAAGCAGGCTCCAGGCTCTGAGCTATCGGCACAGAGCCTGATGTGGGGCTCGAACTCATGAACCTTGAGATCGTGACCTGAGCCGAAGTCAGACACTTAGACTGAGGCACCACCCCTCTAATGCCGTCCTTTGAGATGAAACAGGGGTAAGTGTTCATAGTATTCCACAAACTGAGTTTCTGGTCTCCCTGAAGGGATGAATCATAGGTTAACTATTTAGAAACACCTGTAAGAACTGATTGATTGGTTATTGATTAAAAGCCCTGCCAGAGATTTTCCTTCTCTTCTTCATTTGCAGACTCTCAAAAACTGACCCTTTCTCAACTCTTGCCAGGCTCCTGGCACAAGTAAATAGCTAAGAGCACATTTAAGTTTTATCACAGTCTGAGGGGCATTTGGGATGAAAACCATACATTTGAAGCAATTTAGAAAATCATCTTAGGCAATTTTCCAGAGAGTTAAAACATTAAACAATTCCTTCTAGGTGCTCCAAATCATCCCTTCTGTTTTTAGCAATGAAGTAGATTGAGGTTGGCAAGGCTGGTCATTTTCTGTGAGGCACCCTGCCTGTAATTTCTGTAGTTATTCACCAGGAAATGGGATCTGATAAAGAACACAGGTTCACAGGTTGTTGTTGTTGTTGTTGTTGTTGTTGTTGGTTTTAAATTTTTAATGTTTATTTATTTTTGAGAGAGAAAGAGAGCACATGCGTGTAACAGTTGGGGAGCGGCAGAGAGAGAAGGGGACAGAGGACCCGAAATGGGCTCTGCACTGTCAGCCCGATGTGGGGCTCAAACTCATGAACCATGAGATCATGACCTGAGTCAAAGTCAGACGTTTAACCAACTGAGCCACCCAGGAGCCCCACAGGTTTTTTATTCTTAATGCAGAGATTCTTAAACTTTCTCAGTTCCTGACAACTTTAGTGTCTTAATTTTTTTCATGGCACCCCTAGGCCAAAAGAAGTGCCTAACTGTTCTGGACCTAGGCCAAAACAAGTACTTAATAGGTCCAAACAACTCAGTAGTAGTAGTTTGTGTGGTATGTGACAAATGTCATTGTGTTTCCCTTGAAATTTAAAAATACCCTGCCTCACACCTGTGAGTTTGCTACAGTGCCCTAGACCAACTTTGCACACAGTCAGAGAATGCAGTCTTGATGGTTTAGGGCATTTAACAAACTCAATCCATATATGGTTTCCTAATGAAAACATAACTAAATAAAAATTGCTATGAGAGGTGCCCTGGGTGACTCAGTCAGTTAAGCATCTGGATTTCTGCTCAGGTCATGATCTCACAGTTCATGGGATTGAGCCCCGCGTTGGGCTCTGAGGTGATCGCGTGGAGCCTGCTTGGGATTCTCTCTCTCTCTCTCTCTCTCTCTCTCTCTCTCTCCCTCTCCCTCTTCCCCTTTCCCCCACCTGCTCATTCTCTCTCTCTCAAAATAAATGAAATAAACTTTCAAAAAATTGCTATGATTTTACTTCTCTCTAAATAATAAAATGGTGACATGTAGCAACATGGATAGATCTCAAAAACATAATGTGAGGTAAAAAAAGGCAAGTGTCAGAATAATGTATACAAAATAAGAGCATCTATTTAAAGTTTATCTCTTATTTATGAATACAAAAGTGTAGTAAAATGAGGACTGGAAGGGCGTGCACTCAGAAGAGTGGCCATCTCTAAGGAGGGAAGAAAATGGAACTGAAAAGAGAACAGAAGACCTACATTTTATCTGTGCTATTTTATGTGTGTTATTAGAATATATAAAACAAACATAACCACGTGTTCCCCCAAATTCATACATTGAGATTCTAATCCCCAGTGAGGTGGTGTTAGGGGATGGGGCCTTTGGCAGGTAGTAGAGTAATGAGGATGGAGCCTTTGTGCATGCAACTGGTACCCTTATAAAAAACACCACAGACTTGACTTTGCTTTCTCCCTCTGCTCCCTGCCATGTGAGGACACAATGAACCAGTCTGCCATCTGCAAGCCTGTCACCAGACACTCCGGATCTGCTGGTGCCTTGATCCTGGATTTCCTGGCTTCAAAACTGTGAGAAATAAATGTTTGTTGTTTAAGCTACCAGTCTATGGCATTTTGTTATAGAACCTTGAGCTGATTAAGACAATGACCAAATGTTGACGTTTGTCAGTTCTGAGTAGTGGACTATATAGGTGCTTCTTACATGATTCTCTGTTCTTTTCTATATTAAAATAAGTCAAAACAAACACACAGGAACCAGAAAGTATTGAGCAAGAATTAAAAGAAGGGATCAGGTATATATGTTTTTTCTATGTCTGATCAACTTTTCATCTTCAGCTTTTTCATTTAGTTTTGGATCATAAAATAATTCTGAATCTTTTCTGAGAGTCAGAAGAGCCATACAATAACTACTTACTCTTTTGTATTAAAAAACCACAGCAGCTGCGCTTTATAAAATTAGCTGCTTGTTAATCCTAATAAGGTGTAACTTTTGCTACTAATTAGTTCCAGAAGACAGATTTACATTCAAATTTAACACATTATTGTTTTAAAGAATTTTTTTAAATATCAGTATCTTATATATGGTAGATATTCAATAAATATCTTTGGAATCTGTGAAACTAATTGTTTAAAGTTTATTTATTTATTTTGAGAGATACAGAGAGAGCATGAGTAGGGGAGGGGCAGACAGGAAGGGAGAGGGAGAATTCCAAGCAGGCTCCACATTGTCAGCACAAAGCCTGATGTGGGGCTTGAACCCACAAACTGTGAGATCATGACCTGAGCCAAAATCAAGAGTTGGATGCTCAACAGACTGAGTCATCCAGGTGTCCCCCCATGAAACTAATTTATCCTTTTCTCAACATAAAAAAAAATTAGCAATAAGAAAAAAACTTCTAGGCACAGTGACGGAGCAGTTTAATAATGTGGGTTGTAGTTATTATTTTTAAAATGTGACATATTCAGATGGTTCAAAATTAAAGGTTTAAACTGGTATTCAATGAAAACTAAGGCTCCATTCAACTCTTGATCCCCAGCCACTCACTTCCCTCCTAAATAAGCAAATAAAATGACCCATTTTTGTGCATATGTCTGGAAAAGAGATATTTTATATATACACAAGCAAGTGGATATATATCCTTTTTTTCCTCTGTTTATACAAATAGTAACGTATTCATGGCTCTAAATACCATCTACAGATGACATTGATTAGATAGTCATTTGGATGTCTAATAAATATCTCCAATTCTACATGTTCAAACTGAATTCCCGATCCTTCCTCAGAACAGATTCCCTCAGTGGCTTCCCTTTCAGTCCATGGCACCCCAGCCTTCAGGTTGTTCAGTCATCCTTGACTCCTCCTGTTCACATGCCCCACATCTAGTCTGTCAGAAAAGCCTGTTGGCTACTATGAAAACATTTCCAGAATCTGATCACTGCTCACCTGTCCCCTCTCCTGTCACCCAGGTGGCTGCCACCAGCATGTCTCCTGAAGCTCCCTGCCTCCCCTGGCCTCTGAGGACTCTCTCTGCTTCCACCGCTGTCTCCCACAGCCTGCTCTCCACAGAGCACAAGACAAAGGCCTTTAAATTTGAGGTCATACAATTGCACTTGGTGCCTCAGATCTCTACAGGGCTCCTCGTTCCTCAGAATAAAAGTCAACCACCTTACATGGTCCTGCCTTAATCTGTCATATCCTACTATCTTCCTCACTTTCTTCCTACTGCTCTTTCCAGATCCCTCAGCTCAGCCTGGCCCACCTCTCTGCTGCTCCCGCACCAGCAGACACATTCCTGCCCTAGGGTCTTTTACTCTAGCTCCCAAGCCTGGAACTCATCTCTCAGATACTCTTCTGGCAAATTCCATCAAGCCTTAGAAGACCCAACCTGAGGGGTGCCTGGGTGGCTCAGTTGGTTAAGCCTCCGACTCTTGATTTCAACTCAGGTCACTTTCAACTCAGGTCATGATTTCATGGTGGTGAGATGGAGCCTTGAGTTGATCTGTGGGTGGGACTCTGTGCTGAACATGAAGCCTGCTTGGGATTCTCTCTCTCCCTGTCTCTCTGCCCCTCCCCCACTCTTACTCTTTCTCTCAAAATAAATAAACATTAAAAAAAAAAAAAGAGGCCCAACCTGACCAAGGTATTTTTAATGGTGCACATTATCTTTTTCTTCACCCCTGGTCCTCTGGATCTCCCATGCCCTGCTCTACTTTTTTACCCATAAAACCTACCAGTTTCTGATATACTATATAATGTTCATGTTTGTTGTTTACTGATTGTCTCCTTTAACAGAATGCAAGCTGCACTACAGTTAAGATCTTCGTCTCTTTCATGGACATACCCTAAGTGTCTAGTGTGATGCCTGACACACAGCAGACACTCAAGTGTATTTGCTGAATATGTGAATGTAGAAATAGATTATACTATGCATATCATTGGCACCTTGACCTTTTCATTAAATGATGTATTCATATACCCAACAAATATATTTTGGAAATCTTGGAAATGTTTTACCAGCACATACTTTTTTCTTAGAGAAACTTATTATTTCATTGGCATTACATTGTTGGAAAGATATATCATAATTACATAATTCACACAACCAGTTCTATTTAGATTGATTCTAGTCTTTTATTTTTACAGATAATACTGTAATGATAATCTGGCCCATGTGTTATTTTACATATGTGAGAATATCTATAGGATCAACCCCTGGAAGTGGAATTACTGGGTCAAAAAGTATATGCTTTTTAATTTTAATAGGTACTGCCAAATTGAATCCTATAGAACTTGTACCAATTTACATTCCCTCCAGCAATGTATGAAAATGTTTGCTCACACTTCCATCAAGGCAGTTTATAATCTTATTATCTTTGCCAGTGTGATATGTAGACAATGTAGCTTTAATTTGCATGCCTGCTATTTTGAGTGATTGGAACAGTTTTCCGTAGGTTTAACTGACATTTGATTCTTTTCTGTTTACTATTTATATTTTTGATCTGTTTTTCTATAGGGTTGTTGATCTATTTCTTACTGCTTCATAGAAGTCCTTTATATAGCAGAGATATTTGCCCTTTGTCCATGATAGAAAATGCAAATATTTTTCTTTGGTTTGTGGTTTGTCTTTTGGCCTTTTACAATTTTTGGCCTAGCAGATTAAAAAAAAATTTTTTTATGAAGTTGAATGCACCATGTTTGTTTATTTAATATTTCAGAGAGAGAGAGATCATGAGCAGGGGGGCAGGGGCAGAGGGAGAGGGAGAAAGAGAGAGAGAGAGAGAGAGAGAGAGAGAGAGAATCTTAAGCAGGCTCCATGCTCAGCATGGAGCCCTACATGGGGTTGGATCCCATGACCCTGGGATCATGACCTCAGCCAAAATCAAGAGTTGGACCCTCAACCAACTGAGCCACCCAGGTACCCCTGCACCATTTTTATTCATGCTTTTTGCTTCTTGGGTTTTGTGTCAAACATTGACGGCCATCCTGAATCTATTTGAACACTCTTAAGTGGCTTCTTCTAATACTTTTGCAGTTTCATTTTTACTTTTGAACTTTGATCCACCTGGAGTATCTTTTGATGTGCTATGAGATAGGAGTCGATAACTTCGCAATGGCTACCCCCTTGCCTCCAAGCCATTAATTATTTGAATAAGTCATTTTCTTTTACCACTTAAAGTGCCATCCATCTTTGCCCTAAGCTAAATGAATAAGTGACATTAAGAAGATTCAAAATCAAATGTTCTGTTGTTTGAGACAGCATCCCTAAGTTTTCCCTATACTTTTACATTTTATTCTTTTTTTTAATTTTACTTTTTAGGTTTATTTATTTATTTTGGGGGGGGGGACAGCAGAGAGAGAGGGAGAGGGAGAGAATCCCAAGTCGGTTCTGTGCTGTCAGAGCAGAGCCCAACACAGGGCTCAAACCCACTAACTGTGAGATCTTGACCTGAGCTGAAATCAAGAGTCCTACGCTTGACTGACTGAGCCACCCAGGCGACCTCATTCTGTTCTTAAATTCTCTTCTGTGCCATTGATTTTTGCATCTACTCATGCCTGGACTCCTGTTTACGATTTTAACAGCATATAGTGAAAAGGCCCATCCCTTACAGGTACTGTTGGAATTTCCCTAAATATTCCTGCTGCTTATTCTTCCACTTGAATTTAGAAACAGCCTGTCTATTGCCTTCCAAAAACAATGCCAGGACCAAGCCCAAAACCAACAAAATAAAGCAACAACAACAACCCTGAGGTGTTTCTCTGGGTTTCTCTTACATGCATGCTCTCCAGCTCTAATCTTGGCTATTGCCTTTAGCATGTTGAAATCACTGGAAAAAAAAAGTCTTTCCCCGGTCTGTCTCTGAGCTAATTCTTTCTGGGGGTTTGGTTACAGGAGCAAGCATAGTTTCATCTCCATGACTGCCTTAGGCTGTTGTCCTGGGCTCTGAGCTTCAGCAATGCTGTTATCCTTCTACTCGTTTTTTTACTTAGCAGTTCATGCGATTGCATAATTTAAAGTGGTTTGTTCAAAATCATAATTATAAGGGACTTACCATAATACGCTTTTATTAACTTCTTTTAGACAAAAGTCTTCTAATCCTGAAACAATCTTGCAGTCATTCCAATTCAAACTGTATGTTACGATTCTGTCCTTTAAATGTTTAAGTGTATTTTCCACTTGAGTTCTTAGAGGTTCAGAGACACGACTGGTTTCTATGCAACCACTCAGGTGAACTACATATTCTATCTTGCTGCTTTCCATTCCTTAGTGAAGTGCTTAACATCTGTAGTCAATAAACATACTCCACGGGGTGAAAGAAAAAAAGAATTGAGCAAAAGAATTTTAAAATAACTGTCAGCAGGCTTTTCATAAGATTAAATTTTTAAAAGCTACAATAAAAGAAGTTCTACCCATCATAAACTAAATATACTTTAAAATCCACAAGCGGTAGATAAGCTATAATTCACACCACACACACACACACACACACACACACACACACACACACACAGACTGAGGAAATAAGATAGAATGAAGTCGGTACATCCTACAATTTAGAATAAATGGCTTTAGAATCTGCATGGGAAATGCAGAACCATATGTGTCCTGTGGTCTCATTTTTACAGGGATGAAAAATAACTAACATTTGGAGTATTTCCTTTGTCTCAAGAACTATGCTAAGCATTCTATTGAATCCTCAAGAAGACCTTAAGTATCTGGATACAATTTTTATCTATACTTTGCGAATGAAAAAATCTGAGGCTTAATAAGCAATTTGCCTAACGCCAGCTGGCTACCAGCTGGTAGACCAGGATTCACCCCTAGGAAGCTGAACTCCAGATCTCTATGCTGCTACTAGGCTTAAATGAGATGCTAGAAAGGGAGCATTTTGCAGGGTTTCTTCCTAGATGGGGTAATTATAAATGATTTTTTTAAAATCAATGTTATGAAAGTTTAATACACATAGTAAAATTCACTAATTGTGTACACAATTAGATACATGTTTTAAAAAATGTATTCAGTGGTATTATCATCACCAAAATTGTAATATTGAACATTTTCATCACCTCAAAAAATTCCTCCATGCATCTTCACAATTGACCCCTTTGCCCCCATGCCCCCTGGCTCCTGGGAACTCCACTGATTTCCTTTCTTTCATGAGAGTTTTGGCTCTTCTAAAATTTCATATAAATTAAATCATATAGCAGTTATCTTTTGAGGATGAATTTTTAAATTTACCATAGTGCATTGGAGATTCATTATGTTGTTGCATGCATCGGTAAGTTATTACTTTAAAAAAACTTTTTTAAGTTTTTATTTATTTTGAGGGACAGAGCAGAGGAGGGGCAGAGAGGGAGGGAGATAGAGAATCCCAGGCAGGCTCTGTGCTGTCAGTGCAGAGACTGATGCAGGGCTTGAACTCACGAACAGTTAGATCACTGCCTGAGCCAAACCAAGAGTCCGATGCTTAACCTTAACCAACTGAGCCACCCAGGCACCCCGGTAAGCTATTACTTTTTTTTATTGAGTGATATTCCATTTTATGGGTACACCACAATTTGCTTATTTGCCAATCGATGGACATTTGGGTTATTTTCAGTTTGGGGCAGTTACAAATAAAGCTGCTATGAACATTTGAATGCAAATGTTTGTTTGACATATGTTTTAATTTATTCTGAGTAAATACTACAAAGAAGACTTCTGGGTCAATGGTATCATGTAGTCATATGATAAAGTTATATTTTATACAAAATTTCCAAATAATTTTTAAAAGTGCGTGAACCATTTTGTATCTCCCCCAGCAATGGGTATGTGTTCTAGTTACTCTATATCCTTGTCTATATTTGGTGTTGTTCATATTTAAAGTTTAGGCATTAGTGTGTGGGTATGTGTATCGTAGTATTTCATTGTGGGATTTTCTTTCAACAAATATTTATTGAAGGCCTATTATTTATCATGTATCAAGCTATCCATAGGGAATAAAATGGTTAGTAATATGGAGTTGATTCATACTCTCATAGAGCTTAAAGACCAGAGAGGAAGACAAATAAGCAATTACGACGGAGAATGCTAAGCATAGCGCATTATGGCACCTCCTAACACAAATATTTGCAATTTTGTACCCACCAAGTCTTCTTTTCCATAATCAAAATATTTAGATGCAAAGTTATTCAGAGAAATAGAAAAAAAAAAAGAAGTCCTCCATAGAGATGATTTTAAATTCCATAAATTCCATATTAAATACATTCTTATACATTTATACATACATATATTAAATACATTCTTATAGCTGCTTTGTCAGTATCTACATCCTGAAACTCAGTTTGAAAACACACAATCTTTTAGAACTCTGGAGACAGGTAACCTGATATTTTAGAGCAAAGAACCAAACATATAAACACAGCATCAATCCTGATTTGTGCTTCTAGAATCCTATAGAATTAGTTCTTTGTAAGCTGATGTTACTTGTGAAAAGTCTTTGAAAAGACAAGAGAAGTGTGGTCAATTTTCCAAACACTTATAAAGTTCTATGTAATTAGGTTCTGAAGATACACCGGGAGGTCTACAGCTTTTCAGTCTGGAAGCAGATGAAGACACACTATCAGTTCACGCCATTACAGAGGATAGTAGAGTACTGCCTGAGCAGAGGTGACTACAAAGCATAGTGTAAACCAAAACAATGGCATTTATCCTAGTAATGGAGAGAGCTAGTCAGGGTTTCACAGAAGTGGCATCAAGATCCTGAGTAGCGAATTATCAAGTCCAGGGGTAGGATGAAAGAAAGTGTCCAGGTGGAAGTAGTTGGGGATACTTCACCTTTATAAGACATAACTTTCCCAGAAGAGCAGACCAGTACCTCTCAGATGTCACACAAAGTTATCTGAACCAATAAAATAATGATAAAAATCCAGTATCTAGAGATTCCTCCATTCAAGCAAAGATACAGGAGAAAAGCTCTCCCAGAAAATAGGGACTGGGTGTACCCCCATACTTTCTCAGTTTACCAGGGCTGATATTAATCAGTTCGGAACAACGGGGTAGGAAACTAGTCCATTGTTTAGTAGGAAAGAGCCTAAAGATAGTGGTCAGTGTGAACAATAGAGTAATTGAGAAAAGTCAACTTGGCAAGGGTACTTAACTTGTACTTAATTTGAAGTTTACAAAGCTCTCCTTCCAATTTGGAGGACTACAACAGGAAAGAAGGTAAGTTTTTGTCTTGAATGAAAAGACCCTGGCTTAGGAAAGAAAGGGAGTAGCCTACTTTGGTAAGGAAACATAAGCTCTAAGCCAATTCTCCCAAAATTTCAACGGGACCCAATGCAATGCATATTCCATTCCATCAAACTAACGTCCATGATGCTTCTGAACTGGGATTCACCAGAAAAATCCACTGAAATGTCACTCCAAGTACCATTACTTGTTTATGAAACGGCTTTTCTTTCACTCTTTAGCCCGAGGGAGGTCCTTAGGCTTGAAAGACTGCACTTGTCATTTTACAATTGGATGCTGTGTGAGCTTAAGCATTGTAAGAGACTAATTTTCTCTATCTGTAAAATTAAGCTAGTAATACCTACTTCATAGGAGTTTTGTAAGGTAAAGTATGTTGAGATCTTAGTAGAAAGCTGGCACCTAATTAAAAAACAAACAAAAAGTATATTAATCACCCCATCTCTCTGGCCAGGGCACTGCAGGCCTATGATCTGCAAAAAGATACCCTTTAACAGTTTGACCTATCTCAGAAAGCCTGTTCCCCCAAACATGTCCTCCCACCAATAACATATCTGTGCATCTCAAGATATCCTGCAGAATTATTTCCTCTACAGTAGGGGCTGGGGCTCCTCAAGGTGATTAGAGAAAGAAGGCACACGGAAAGATAATTTAACTGGGAATAAAATTTGCACTATAAAGAAAATAATACACAAAATTCTAATCCTAATCATTTTGGAAAAATCATTTCAAGCAAATATCCCAAAGAGAAAAGCTTGAGTTGAGTATTGTGCCTTTTATTCAAAGGCTGAAGGGTGAAGCCACCTAAGGACTTCCAGGTTTTTCTTTCTTTTTCCTGTGTAGTCTCTGGTTGTTCCCATTTCAAAATGGCCATTGCTGCTTTCCAAGGAAATGTTCGGGAGGACAGCTGCCTTGGAGGCTGGTCACCAGGACTCCTCAGCATTAAAACGTGCACATAAAGGCCTGTTAGAGGCCTTGTCCAGCTCTTAGAGGTAGGCAGGCCATGGCTGCGTGCTGCCCTGCCTCTTAGTCCCAAAGTCTGTTTTTGGCTGTCTTTCAAAAAGAGCCCCTCCAAAAATAAAAATAAAATAAAAATAAAAATAAAAATAAAAGAGCCCCTTAACAGATGCTCTATTCAATAATTTAAAAAAGGCAAACCAGAGCACCTGAGTGGCTCAGTTGATTAAGTGTCCACTCTTAATTTCTGCTCAGATCACGATCCCAGAGTCATGGGATCAAGCCCCATATGGGGTTCCATGCTGAGCATGAAGCCTGCTTGGAATTCTCTCTCTCTCTCTCTCTCTCTCTGGCCCTCTCCCTCACTCCTGTGCTCTGTCTCTCTCTCTTTAAAATTAAATAATTAAAAAAAAGGCAAACCACTTGTAGTCATTTAACACAATCTCAAAGCCTTGATTGTAAACGGTGAAATGGCCAGCATTGCCGTACTATGTCCAACTTCTCAAGGTGCACCACTACTTTTTCTTCTGGTAGTTCCATAATGGAGCAGTTGACATCGTGCTGGGAACCATCAGGGCCCACCTGGAAGACCCAGGTGCCCAGCAGCTCAGGGGCTAAGTGCAGTTGGCCAGTGTGTTGCAGGGTGCAGTGCTGACCCTGGAGAGGAGCAGCAAGAGGGTGGAGAGCAGCCAGCAGGGCCAGGGACACATGCTGGCAGGGCCCCAAAGGAGGGGAGAAGGAGAGAGTAGGAGCCGAGAGCAGCAGGCTGAGTGTCTCACCGTGTTTTTTATTTGTGATTCCCCAATACTAATTTTGAATAGCTTTTCATTTATTTAATTGCCATTTTAAAAAATGTTTATTTATTTGTTTGAGAGAGAGAGAGAGAGAGAGAGAGAGAGAGAGAGAGAGAGAATCCCAAGCAGGCTCCATGCTATTAGTGCAGAGCCTGCCTGATGTGGGGCTCAAACTCACAAACCATGAGATCATGACCTGGGCCAAAATCAAGAGTCAGACACCTAACCAACTGAGCGACCTAGGCACCCCTAACTGCCATTTGTATATCTTCTTTGGAAAAGGATTCAAACTTTAGCAGGGAGGATTGTTTGCCTTCTTACTGAACTGTGAATGTTCTTTATATATTCTGCACTAATGCCCTTAATCAGATATATATTTTTCAAATGTTTTCCCTTATTTTGTGGCTTGCTTTTTGAGTTCAAAATATTTTCTAAGTTCACTTATGCTTTGTTCTCTGACATGTGGGTTCTTCAGAAGTTCTTTAATTTCCAAATATTTAGGAATTTTTCACATATCTATTATTTTTTAATGTTTATTTATTTTTGAGAGAGAGAAAAAGGGAGGGGTAGAGACATACAGGGACAGAGGATGGAAAGCAGACTCTGCAGTGACAGCAGTAAGCCCAAGGCAGGGCTCAAACTCATGAACCGTGAAATCATAGCCTGAGCCGAAGTCGGACATCTAACTGACTGAGCCAACTAGTTGCCCCTCTTTCTGTATTTCTAATTTAATTCAGTTGTAATTAAAGAACATATTTCATATACTTTCAATCGTTTTGAGACTTGTTTTTGGCCCGTTTTATGGTCCTTATTTATGAATACTCCATATTTATTTGAAATATTAATTAAGTCAATTTGCTTCATAGTGTTGTTCATATCTTCTAAATCCTTGCTGATTTTGTTTTCTTGTTTTATCAATAACCAAGAGAGGATTGTTGATGTTTCCAACTATAACTGAAGATTCATTTATTTTTCCTTTCTATTCTATCAGTTTTTGCATCATACAATTTGCAGCTGTGATATTGAGTCAATACACATTTGTGGTTGTTGCGATCTCTTGATGAATCAATCTCTTTATAATTTTGAAATGTCCCTTCTTTCCCCATGATAAGATTGCTTATTCTTAAATCTACTCTGCCTGTTATTAATACAGCCACTCTACTTTTCTTTTGACTAGTGTTTGCATGGCATTGTCATTTTTCATCTTTTCCTTTTAACCTATCTATCTCTGTGTCTTTATACCTAACTTGGATTTCTTGTGGGTGGCAAATGGTTGAGTCTTGCTTTTCTATCCAACCAGACACTCTCTGCATTGTAATTAGAGTGTTTATACCATTTACACTGAATGTAAGCATCCATATGGCTGAGTAAATCTGGCCCTACCAATATTCCTACTCTATTAATCTCCTCTCTTTTTTCCATTTTCTCTCATTGTTTTGCCTTCTTTTGGATTAATTGAATATATTTTGTGGTTCCATTCGTACATCATCGGCTTAGTTGCTATCACTATCTGCCTCTTGTTCTAGTGGTTGCTCTAGGACTTACGTTGACATCTTTAACTTATCAAATATTATACCGCTTCACACCGATGCGTAGGAGTCTGACTATAGTAATGCTTCCATCTATCTCCCTCCTCCCGTGTGGTGTAACTGTTGTCATACACATTACTTCTACATCTGTTATAACTCTCACAATACGTTTATTTTTCTTCAAATAATCAATTATAAAGAGGTGAAAATGAGGAAAAATATCTTTTACATTTACTCACGTATTTATCACGCCCAGTGTTCCTTATTCTTTTATGTATATCCAACTTTTTATCTGATGTTACTTCCTGCTGCCGAAAGAACTTTCTTGCATATTAATTATACTGCAGATGTGCTAATAATAGATATTTTCAGCTGTTGTTTGTCTGAGAAAGTCATTATTTTGCCTTCATTTTTGCAGAATGTTTTACTGGATAGAACTGGTTTTGTTTTTCTCTCTCAGTGCTTTAAAGATGTTGCTACATTGTTTTCTGGCTTGTTTAGTTGTTACTGATGAGAAGCTTGAAGTCAGCTGTGGTTCTTTTTTCCTCCCTAGGTAAAGTATCTTTTTTCTCTGGTTGCATTTTAGCTTTTTTTTTCTTGATCACTTCTTTCAGCAGCTTGATTGACGTGCTTCAGTGTAGATTTCTTTTTATTTATTTTGTTTGGAGTTTAGTAAACTTCATGGATCTGCAGCTTTATATTTTCCTCAAATTTGGAATATGTTCAGCTATCATTTCCTCAAATATTTTTTCTGCACCTCCTACTTTTTCCCCCCTGCAACACCAATTACATGTATGTTAGGCTTTTTTTTTTTTAATGTTGTTACACAGGTCTTTGAGACTCTTAATATTTTCAGTCTGTTTTCTTTTTTGTGCTTCAGTTTGGATTTCTATTGCAATTAACTCCAAGTTTATCTTTCCCTCTTAATCCCAAAATTCATTTGATACACACACACACACACACACACACACAGGCACCTGTGCCACAAACTACTCTTTGAGAGTTGCTTTAGGTGGTACAGGCACATGTCCTCTTAATTCAATGAACGTTGACCTGGACCACTGCACTCTCAGGAGACCATACCGCTATGGTGGACACTTAATCCCAGTGTCCATTTCTCCAGGGTAAACCACTGCCTTCTCCCCGATTTCAACAGGCACTCTGGCTTCTGTTCCTCCTTAGTGCAACCTTGCCCTTTGCACTCACTTCTGTACCCTTCTGCATCCTGTTCCTTAGCCTTCCTGGTACCTCCCTCCTCCCCCAGTTCTCTGCTCTCACACTGCACTCTCAGGCCCTCTTTCTTCAACCCAACCTTAGGGTACTGTCTCAGTTCCCAGCCTGATGCTTCCACCAGCCTCCTATTTCCTCAACTTCCATCAATACCTTCTTTTCACTCTTCTCCCAGCACTAAACACTCATCCCTCAGGTGTTCACAGCCTCAAACTTAAGTCTATTCCCCTAGTTCTTCCAAATCAACCCCCAGACCTCCTAACCACCTAACCTCCAAATTCCATTCACACCTCTGGATCTAGCCTTTCTTTCTCAGGCTAGAATTCACTTTGCTAAGGTTCTGCCAATACCTGCCTCCTTCCCCACCCCTACCAAATTCCTGCTGACTCTTGCTCTTAGCCCCTGAGGTCATTCTTACCTGCTCAGATCCTCTTCTCCCTGTCTGGCTTTAGCATGTCCACTCTGCCCTGTCAGCCTCCATGAAGCCATAATTCTTCCTACCTTCTCTCTTTCTTCCCAAAGCATGATGTTTACTTAAGTAAAGATTTAAATCAAATATCAAGTAAATAATACAGAGAAGAGTTCTTAGATATGGGGAAATTATGAAGAGGGTATGCAATGATTACCTTTTGATATCTGATCCAAAGAGCCTACAAAACTGTATTAATACAAAAGAGTATCTTTCATTTTCAGTTATTTCAATAGTAACCTCTTTTATTGCTTTCACCTCTTATCTGGAAATAAAGAATATTAAATTATTTTTTATCAATTATTCAGAAATTAAGGGATAAAATGCAAAACAAAATGAGTGATAGATAATTCTAGGCATTTCCTTAACATATTGTGCATATTGTTATGTTGCAAAGTTAAGATGAGTCATAAAGTCAAGATCAGATACACACTTCAAGTAGATTGAATTACCAAATACTACCTGTTTGCCAAGAAGTCTTCTCAGGGTATCAGTGTCCTTACAGAGGCAGATAAGGCCTAGAGATGAGACACAGGGAGTGATTGTACGTACTCCTTGGAGACTGGCTTGTCTAAATTCCTTCACAATAGAATAGTGGAGTTCATTCTCACAACTCACCCATTATGTTTGGGATGCTCCCTGGCCAGGGTCTACTGAGTGGATCTGTAAGACTAGAGAGCATGAAGCCAGACTATGACCCTCTGCAGCTGCCTGGAGCTGAGTGACCACAGTTGCAAGATTTTCTTTTGTATCTTCCTGAGGTCTTCCCCAAAGAGGCTGCGATTCTCCTTGGCTTTTAAGAACCCAGAGATCATATTTCATCAGATAGAAGTCTGTTGGGTGAAACCAATGGATGAAATAACCATCAACTTTTGGCCACCTGACAATTTTGAGAAGAAAAAAACTCCGTGAGAACTAGGACAATTTTCCCTTCAGATTGTAGAAGTCACTTTGCTGGGAACAAAATTTGCATCAAGCCATTCCTCACTAATGTGGACAGGACTTAGCACTAAGCAAAAAAATCAGTTAGGCTAGAAGGCAACTCATGGTAAATATTAACATCTGCCAGTACCGCATAACATAAATTAGGAAATGGGGCTGTGAGTGTATCATTGTTGCTTCACCAGCCCCTGACAATATTATAACACATGTATTCACCATCTTTCTATTCACTTGGCTGACTTCTCCAACAGGAAAGACTACCACCTATCTTATGTACCAAGAACCCAAGCATCCTAACCTGACATACAGTAGGTTACTCCCTGATGCATGTTGAATAAACAAAAGTAATAATGAATATCCCATGTGTCTCTATATATCCCATATGTTTCTAGAGATTGTATTCTCTGGCTTGTAGAGATTCTAGAAACATGAGATTTCTAACTAAAATCTATAACTCTATGTATAATTCTATTATGTAATTAAATGATAGTCCTTCAAATGGGCAAATGATACAAGTAGCCCTGCTTGGGAACACTGAGTTGGGAGTGAGGGGATAGGAAATACTTGTGCAGTATAAAGTGATATATCAAGGATCCTGACTAGCTCTGGAGTTTGTTATGGGTCCTCAGCAGACAGGTCTCAAAGTCCAGTGGCAGGAAATAGACACCTACATGGGTAAGAAGGAAAGAGAGCTATGAGAAATAGGAACTATCACATACGGTCAAGAGTAAAGAAAAAAAAACAGACTGACAGACTTGGATCCTTGAAAATGTTAAGACCTAACATGAAGTTGCTATGTGTAAAGGGGTAATTTTAACTACATTCAACTCAATATTGAAGTGTTTATATTTGTAACTAACTAGAATACAGCCCACTTATTTTCAATTTTGCAATTTGGAATCAGATAGCAATGGGTTGAATGCATCTGAACTTCTCAGATAGCGTGACCTTATGCAGAGTACCTAACCTCAAAGTGCCTGAAATTCTTTATCTGGTTGCTGTGAGGCAGAAGTGGAATAATGCAGGTGAAGTGCTCACACGCTGCCTGGCTTATGATAACGGGACCCCAAATGGCAATGCTTTCTTCTTTCCTTTTCTGAGTGATGTCAGCCAAGCAAGAAGAGTTTATTAGAGGCAACTGAATGTCAAACTCCTCTGATATATAAGTGAACCTAAGTTTTGCCAAATGGTGTCTACCTGGTGTCAGTGTAAATAAGGCCCCCCAAACTAGAATACGCAGGATTTAAATACGTCAAGAGGAATCCAAGTTAGAGAGAGAAAACATCAGAGTGACTTCTTTGTAGCATAAAGATCCCTTGATTACTAAATAGCCCAACTCCTGTGCTGTGTGACGAAGATGGGTGGGGGCTTCTCTGTCTCTCCTAGTGGTACCATGCATCTGTTTCCCAGCCTGCAGATCTGTTTTCTCTAAAAACAGGATTTTTTGTTGTTGGTGGTGGAATGACTTCTAGAAAATTAAACTGAAGTCACTTCTTAGAATCCCCAGATTAAGTTCCCAGATGGCTTCCAGGAATTAATAAAGCTTCCTATATATCAGAAACTGCATGGGAACTGCATGCACTTCTATTGTATAGGTAGCATTTAAGACAACTAAGAGAAATGTACTCCTTAAGGTCTTGTTAAAAGAATTTTCCAAAATGTTTCCAATTTTAATAACTTCCATTGGGCTTAGTATCTAAGGTCTATAATGGTCTCTTTAGGTATTGTACTCAAAGTAAATGATACCAGGAGAGTTAAAGGTTCTCAACTCTTGTTATGCTAAAAAAAATTGGTTCACTCAAGGAATCTTTCTTTTTGAAAATAGTCTGATTTAGTCTCAGTTGAGTTTCCCTAGAAAACCTTGGAGTAAGGGTCCCCTTGAGATGTCAAAAACATACCTCATTATCAATTTTCACTTGACTTGGAGATTCTCACCTTTGAAGTACAGGCAATTGATCTCTGTTCAGAACCCCAAGGGGAATCTGTCCTTCTTGACTTTGGAGTAGTGGGGGGTCCTCGTAGGAAGCTTACAGGGTTACTATTAGATTTCATTAAGACAAGATTTAGTAAGAACCTAGTACACAGTCTGATACCTAGAGCATGCTCAGTAAGTGGCCATTGCTCTATTTTCCATTGTGTCATTTTTTAATCCATCAGGGTCATCCTTATCAATGCCATAGAAACAAGAGACTACTGAGAGCTGCCATAGAATGTGGCACTGGAAATATGAGTGACATCTTATTTTTAGTCTACCATCAGCCTTTCTTGCTTTTTAGGGCAAATCATGCATCCACTTTGAACTGTTAATTCTCAGGGGTATATTATCTGGGAAACATTCAAACTAGGAAGAACTATGGTTCAGGTGATCAAATCAGGGTGAAGGATTTTTGGGTAAGAGCAAAAATTACGTTCCTTCAGTCTGCACCTGGGAGAGGTAAAGCTGAATGAGAACAAGAGAAGTGAAAGAAGACCCTCCCATCATGGTTGGTGCTGACTCCAGACTCTGAGGTGAGTGGCAAATGGGGGCCTGGGATCAGGCCAGTCTGTCCTGATAGGACCTTCTGTGATCACCCCCTATGACAGGAGGATGATGAGTATTTTGGGAGAGTGGACAGGTAAGTCCTCTGATGGATCCAAATTACTTTGAAAACTCTAAGGGCAGCTGTTGGTTGAGACTGAGGTGGGAGCAGGGACTGCAGTATGGACAAGGAAAATACTAAAAACACAGATAATTTCATGTCTTCCAATCTGGTTGAAGACTGAGAAGGTAGGTTCCTTTTTTCAAGCCACAAATACATTGCCTGCTTCCTTTTCACGTTACCCACTATGTCACTGATGCCAAAGAGTCATGTTTAACTGTGGCCATAAAGTGAATCCCTTCAGAAGACAGTTTCCTTCTGTTTCCCTATGGTATGTGCTCAGATTTGAATCTGCTGGATGACTCCAATAACTCAGATACCACAATGTTAGGTATGACTTCCTTTGACTTCTATGACAAAAATAATGCATGACATAGAGAACATACCACATTCTCTCTGTCCTCATCACAGAACCCACAAAGACATGACACAGACTTGCAGAGTACCAACCAGGCACCAAGGCCTTGGCGTTCAGGCTGAACAAAATAATGACTAAAACCAGGGACTGAAGACCCATCCTCTCTGGCTGTGACCATTACAAGCTGCATGACTTAGAAAGTGACTTAACCTATCTGTGACTGTGTTACTGGTTTGTACTTTTCACAGACTGCTGTGAAAATGAATGAGTTCTTTTGTATACCATGTTTAGCATGCCTGGCACATGCTAACATTCCCTAGTGTTAGCTGCTGCTATTATCCACTCGATTCTGAAAAACCTTAGGTCTCTCTCTGCATCCATGTGCCTGTGCCATGTAATATTTTGAACTCTGGCTTTGTCATTAGTTGTGTGCCCTGGGGAAAACTATTAAACCTCCTTGGCCTAGGTTTCCCTCTCTCTATATGAGGGACAATAATAATTACCTTCAAAAGTCATTGTGAGGATTGAGTATCAATGTTTTTAAAGTGCTTCGCATATGTAAATACCTGGGTACATAGTAGTTTTTATTTTGTTATCTATAAAAAATAGGATAACAGCAATACCTGTCCTGTCTCTCTCTCAGATTGTTGTAAGAAGAATGTAAATGAAAAAGCTGCATAAAGCACTATATAAATACTATTACTTCCAGCACATAGGCAATCAGTTAGTAGGAATTGCTCTAGTCTGGCAATATCAGGAAGATAAATACTGAGGAGAGTAAAGTCCATTATGCAATTGTAAACAAATTGCCATTTTTACCATTAGGAAATTGAAGAACAGTCAATGTAAACAAAATCTACTTAAGGCTTGCTCAAGAACAGTACTTTTTAATTTACTGAAAAATGCTTTCCAAGTTTTTATTTCAAAGCCACCAACACAAGTTGGTGATGAATAATTTAAGGATGTTACATTAGAGTGGATAGATTTTTAGAGAAGTTATTATGGCTTGGGTTTTCTTTCACTTTAATTTAGTAGATGTTGACAGGTATTGGTCCTAGCATTGTGGTACTTAAGCTTTCTGCATTTTAACCCAAAGAAGGTGGGTTCAAACCACTCTTGGGCTTGAGTATAAACACAAGAAGACTTCCTATCCCTGAAGCAGGAGACTGACTCTAAAGATGCATTTTTGGGGACGCCTGGGTGACTGAGAGTCCAACTCTTGATTTCAGCTCAGGTCATGATCCTAGGCTCCTGGGATCGAGCCCTGCGTTGGGCTCCACACTTAACCTGGAGCCTGTTTAAGATTCTCTCTCCTCTCCCTCTGCCTCTCTGCTCCTCTGCCCGACTCACGTGCTCTCTCTAAAAAATTAAAAAAGATGTATTTTTCTTTCACAACTGATCAAATTAAATGAGTTCTCTTTGAATTATTTTATATAGGGATCCCAGAATTTAAGTGTTATCTTATTGGATTTGAGGGAAATTGTTTTTTTTCCCCCTACAGTGCTATTGCAGTTCACCAAAAAATAATCTTTACTGGAAGTTAGCACACTTCCCCACAATGGGAACAATCTAAAAGCATGTCTCTTAACTTTTTTCAACTGCAACAAGTTCTAAAGTAGTTACATGTCTGATGTAGACATGAATAAAGCTAGTTAACAGAAGTTTCTTTGGACTTCTTCCAAGAAACCTTTTCCCCTCCTAAATAGTTTTGGTTTCTCTGTTTTCTCTCCTCAGATTTAGAACTCAATGTAGCCTCGGGGCACCTGGGTGGCTCAGTTGGTTAAGTGTCCAACTTTGGCTCAGGTCATGATCTCACCGTTGGTGGGGTTGAGCCCTGCCTCGGGCTCTGTGCTGACAGCTAGCTCAGAGTCTGGTGACTGTTTTCAGATGCTGTGTCTCCCTCTTTCTCTGACCCTCCCCTGCTCATGCTGTCTCTCTCTCTTTCTCAAAAACAAATAAAACATTTATTTAAAAAAAAACTCAATATAGCCTGGAATGTGCTTTTTGAGTATTTTGGTTTCCCATCAAAATGCCCACAGCCCATTGTACCCTGCACGTAACTGGGAATCAATAAATGGTTTTTGAGTTAATTTATTTAGTCTTTGGAACAATGGCTTTTGTAGTGAAATTTCAGTTGAAGACTTCTAATCAAGAGTTGTTTCCTTCTCCTGAATAATAAGATTGGAAGGTGTTTTCTTTCTTTTTGGCAGAATAAAATCTGCATGTCCTGGTGAAAGCTTAGGAAATGTATAATTGATGTATTTTTGAAATTCTGCCCTTGTTTCCTGTAATTCCTCCTCCAGGAAATCTTTCCAATTTGTCATGATGCCTAGTTGTTTCGCTATGGACAGCAGCTCCCCCTGAGTATTAACCAGCTTATCCATCACATTTCCAAGTGTGGCCTGATGTGTCTTCTCTGCTTCTTGGAGCACTTCCTGAGCCTCTTCTTGCTTCTGCTTCTGAGCTATACAATAGTAAACATTCATTTCATGTTCTTTTTCTTTTATCAGTTGGTTCAAACTCTTCTTCTGATCTTTCATAACTGTGGCACCAGTATTCAAAATTTTCTCCATGACCATTCTACAAAAGATACAGATTCATAAGTTAGATGGGGTTAGCCACCAAAAACAAAAGATGTTGCCTTTCACCTCAGATGGATGAGACATTATTGCATTGTACGGATGAGCTACCAGTGTGAGACAGGCAGGTAGAGATAAGCTTTTGGACTGCATTAGCTGTTAACAATACAAAAACATTTCTCAGGCAGGGAGGTCACTCACTGAGTTCCCTGCTGGGGGCTAAAGTGAGGCCTACTAGTTGAGAGTCTGGTAGTTTTAGGGACCTAAGTCCACTGTGGCCAAAAAGATATGAATGCAATATGATTAAAAATGAAGAAATGTAGGGTCAGAATTCCAAATCCCTAGAGAAAGTATTTCTGTGTATCAATCCAGCATTTCCCTTTAGCCAGAGTGAGGGAAACTGTACTCAGTTTTATCTGAATAATACTCTATGATAGTCACCTCAAAACTTTTGGTCTCAAACCCCTTTTCACTCTTAAAATGATCAAAGAACCCAAACGACTTTTGTTTATATGGGTTATGTCTAGTGGCACTGATAGTATTTAGAATTAAAAGTGAGACATTTTTAAAAATTTATAAATTTATGTAAGGTATTATTAAGTCTATTAAATGTTAAATGTAATTAACTTACCTTTTATGAAAAATATATTTTCCAAATTAAAAAAATTGGTGAGAAGGGTATCTGGGTGGCTTAGTTGGTTGAGCGTCTGACTCTTGGTTTTGGCTCAGGTCATGATCTTATGGTTCAGGAGTTCAAGCCCCACTTTGGGCTCCGTGCTGACAGCGTGGAGCCTGCTTGGGAATCTCTCTCTCCCTCTCTCTCTGCCTTTCCCTTGATCACTCTCTCTCTCTGTCTCTCTTAAAATGAATAAATAAACTTAAAAAATTTTTTTAATTGGTGAGAAAAGTGGCATAATTTCACATTTTTTTGCAAAACTCTTTACTTGTCTGGCTTAAAAGCAAAGAAGATGATTTTTCATATTGTTTCAATCTGTTGTGACATCACACATCATAAATCCATAGAAAATGCCACTATATACTTGTGAGGTAATGAGAGTGTAAAGGCAAATAACATCTTAGTATTATCAAGAAAATAGCTTTGATCTCAGGGACCCCCTGAAAGGGTGTCAGGGACACTGAGCAGTCCTGGGACCACATCTGAGAAATTAAATAAAGTATTTTAAATACAGATTACTCACAATTTTTTTTCTCAAAAGAGGGTCTAGAAATCATATCATATGAGGAAGGACTGAAGGAACTGGTTTAGTACTTTTTGTTTGTTTCTTTTCTCCTACAAAAGAAAGCTTGGACAATGTTTCTCTCTTCTCAAGTATCTTAAGGATCACTATGCATAGAGGGGAGTCAGAGGGAGAAGCCAAATGTGGATGTGAGGATGAGACTCAGCACATTTTGGATCCGCATTAGGAAGCATATGACAAGTAGAGGCATTCAGCATTTTAACCAACCACTTCAATCACCTGCAAAATTCCTGTTACAGAAGCACTTGGGAGGCTCACCAATGCTTGGCAGGCATCCAACAGAAGGCATGGCGTGTTCAACTCGATGACCTCCAATGTCCCTTCTGACATGCTGTGAATGTTTATGCTTCTTTCTGTAAGTGGTGGGGTCCATCTGCCATCTCTAACTTTATGAGGTTATAATCTTGGAATTTCAAAATTACATACCCTATTTATGTGTAGTGCTGGTCAGAAATGAACTATTTTTGAATAATTTTAGTATGTGTCTATATATATATATATGATTTAGTCTGATATTTTATAAAATGGGTTCTCAGAGAAGAAAAATAGATTACTAGGGCACCTTGGTGGCTCAGTCAGTTAAGCATCCGACTTTGGCTCAGGTCATGATCTCGCCATTCATGAGTTTGAGCCCCACATCAGGCTCTGTGCTGACAGCTCAGATCCTGGGCCTGCTTCAGATTCTGTGTCTCCCTCTCTCTCTGCCCCTCCCCTGCTCGCACTCTGTCTCTCTCTCAAAAATGAATAAATATTTTTTAAAAATGTAAAAAACGTAGATTACTAAATAAAAAATAGAGACTAATATATAATAATCCAACCTCACTAGACTCTTGGGGAAAAAATAAAGTATGGAAAACCATACCAGCAATTGATTTGTGCTTTGCTCTTTAGGGCCTCTCTTAGCTCCCTCTCTCACTTTTTTGGGACACTGTTGAAATGGTACAATATACATTGCTCACAGGTTTAAAGAATAATATCTGTCCATTCCTTCCCTTCTACCCATTATGTGAACTTTTCAATTTCCCCATATATATTGCTAAGAGCACACTTTTCAACCTCCTTTCTATGTCCATCAGTAAAATTCGTGGCTCTCTTAAGGCAGGAAGAACCAATCCCTGATTTCCCGGTTTCTTCAATTCCTAAATTATAAAGGGATTTGTTCCCCAAATTCACTTGTTAATCAAGTGTTCAGAGTGACGTTGAACATTTGCCGGATGAGCCCACAATAAGCTATTAATCCATTTTTTCACTTGAACTATAGGACTGTTAGCACTATTTCAATCAGTTATAACCACTGTGTTTTAAGGAAAATATATTCTAATTTTCCACCTAAGAAACTGGGAACCAAGGGGCACCTGGGTGGCTCAGTCAGTTAAGCATCCGACTCTTGATTTTAGCTCAGGTCATGGTCTCATGGTTTGGGGGATCAAACCCAATGTCTGCTCTGCACTGACAGCATGGAGCCTGCTTGGGATTCTCTCTCTCCCTCTCTCTCTGCTCCCCACCCCCACTCATGTTCTCATCCTCCCTCTCTCTCTCTCTCTCTCTCTCTCTTTCAAAATAAATAAACATTAAAAATTAAAAAAAAAAGAAACTGGGAACCTGGTCTTACAGGATTTGTGATACCTTCAAATGAGGCAACAGGCAGTATATAGGTTTGGTGGGGGGACATCTCCAGAGGCCGCCCTTTAGCACTGCATTTATATCTCAGGGTTATTTGTATTCTTAACCTCCCCTGGGTTATGCATCAGTACACTACCCATCTTCCCCTCTACATGTTTGCTCATGCTGCCCCCACTCTTTTCAGTCTTTCACAAATGGGATCTCCTTCCTTCTAAGTCCCAACCCAAGACTAATCGCCTCCAACAAACCTACCTGACCACACAGCCCACACCCTGGTTACCTGATCTTTCCAGGGCTTTCCCAGCACTTACATGTTCTTTGTACCTGTCCATCTAGCCTTGGTCTGTGGGGCAGCCATGCTTTAGTTACTTCACATGTTCGGGAAACACCCTTATTTCTTTCCACCAGAACTCAGGACCATATCCACAGAAGGTTTTTTATAAGATCTGGTGAAATGAGCAGGGTAGTGTAATGGAAGGTCATAGGCTTTGGTATCATATAGACCAGGGTTCACATCGGGCCCTGTCACCTAGTCTCTACATGACCTTTTCTACATGACCTCTATATGAAGTTGTTCAATATCTCTCTTAAGACTCAGGGTCTTCATCTGAACATTCGGAGAATGATAGAATCCCTCAAGAAGGGATATAAGAATTCAGTGAAAAGGACACAAAGGGACTTGCATGTGCTGGGTATTAAATAAAAGGAGCTATTGTTAGGAATTAGAGCCATGACCACAAAAATTCCTGAGCAGTCACTTCATTCATGCTTTTGTCTTGGGCTAGAAAACACTTAGAAGAACCTTTCCAAGCAAAGCTTGCTAGCTTGCTTGCTTGCTTGCTTGTTTTTTTCCTTCCTTCCCTCCTTCCTTCCAGGGACAGAGTATAGTGTCTCCTAGATAATCTATTTAGAATCTAATCATCCCAGTCCACAAACAAGTTTTCTATGAATTTAACATATTTGTCATGATATGGATGTGTTCTGAATACTTAACTCTTGATAGTTTATAGTCAAATAAAAGATCTACAGTTGAATTCTAAACAGTGGTCCTTCTCCATATATTAGTTTCTGCAAATACTCTAAGGAACACTGGAATCCACCAATATCTAGAAATAAGATCTTATGTGCTTCAGAATGAGTTCAGCTAATTAGAACAAATTTGAACCTTTGTTTAATAATTATATTTTTTAAGTTTATTTATTTTGAGAGAGAGCAAGAGAGAGACAGGAAGGAGCAGAGAGAGAGAGAGGGAGAGAGAGAATCCCAAGCAAGCTCCACAGTGCCAGTGCAGAGCCTGACATGGGGCTCGAACTCATTAATCGTGAAATCATGACCTGCGCCGAAACCAAGAGTCAGATGCTTACCAACTGAGCCACCAGGCCCATGTTTAAGAAATATTTAAAGAATGCATACCATGTGCCAGGCTCTCTTCCAGGCATCTGGAATACATTAATGAACAAAATGGACATTCTAGTTGGGTATGCTTAAACAACAGACATGGCAGTTCCCTAATTTTAGCCAACTCATTTAATAAAAGGGAGTCATTGAAAATCTTCTATTCGAACCTCACAGAGGAAAGGGTCAGAGGTGGGGGTGGTGGTGAAAGCAACAGAGTGAGGGAAGGAACAGACACAGCAGGTATGTGAGGAGTGGACCCAGAAGCTCCTACAGGAGTAGTGGAGTTCCTGCAGATGCAAGCGGGGAGAAGGGAGAGAAGAAGGGAGAGGAGGATACTACCTTTCACTGCATTGGACAGCAACGTATTTGGGTGTCACCACCTTCTCTACTTTTCTCCCAGAATCCTCTTTCACCTTCTTCTTCTGCCTCAATGATGATTTATAGCATCAGGGAAGGTACCACTGACACAGCCACAACTGCAGCCCTTATTCTTACTTATCTGCAAAATACGACTCCTAGAGGATTTTACCTCTGGTCCTGCTCTAAACAGCTCTAACAAAGAAGATTTTTACCCATTAACTACACACAAATCAATTCTTTCATTAAGTCAAAGAGCAAAGCAAAAGAGACAAGTCCTAGACTAGAAGCCAAACACAGAGGTTTCAGTCCTGGTTCTGCTGCTGCAGCCACGTGATCTTAGGCAGGTCCCTTAACACCAGGAAACTCTGGTTTTCTCTTGGTCCCAATAATCACTAGGGATCCTGACTGTTGTCCTGTTAAAATTAGCCAATTCCATTCAATGTTCATTGCATACATAATAACTGAGCACCTGGTGGCTCAGTCGGTTAAATATTCAACTCTTGATTTCAGCTCAGGTCATGATCTCACAGTCATGAGATCGAGCCCTGCATTGGGCTTTGTGCTGAATGTGGAGCCTGCTTAGGATTCTCTCTTTCCCTCTCTCTCTACCTGTTCCCGCTCATGCTCATGCTCATGCTCTCTCCCTCCCTCTCTCTCTCAACATAAATAGATACACATTAAAACAATTTTTTAACATTTATTTATTTTTGAGAGACAGAGAGAGACAGAGTATGAGTGGGGGAGGGGCAGAGAGAGGGAGACAGAATCTGAAGCAGGCTCCAGGCTCCAAGCTGTCAGCACAGAGTCCGATGTGGGGCTCAAACTGTGAGATCATGCCCTGAGCTGAAGCCAGCCGCTTAACCGATTGAGTCACCCAGGTGCCCCAATAAATAAACATTTAAAAATCATTTAAAATCATTTAAATAAAATGATTACTTTGGTATTCTTAAAAACAAGTGATCTGATTTTTGTAAAAATTATTTGTGATTATGTAAAACATAAGGGCACAGAATGAGACAGACCCCATTATTTAAAATGAAGTCCCTGGGAGACATAGAGGGTAGGGAAGCAGTAAGTCAGGGCTTAACAAGTTTTGCCCTGTATATTTCCAAAGTGTCAATTTCATTTACAGCATGTATCACTTGTGTAATAAGAGAAAGACCAAAAGTAACACATCCATGCTAGTGTATGATATCAGCTAGAGAACGTGAAGATTGACTTTTATGTGTTTATGGGGAGAAATATTTCCTGATTTCTCTCCTTAGCTTCTTAAAACTGAAGAATCAGAATGAAAAACACATTATTTACGATGGTAGTTATCTCTTGAGAGTATGGAGAGGAAGGAAATGTGATTGAGGAAGAACACATGGGAGCTTCAGAAGCATTAACAATTTTCAATCTCTTCAGATGAGTGGTAGGTCGTTGACTATTCATGTTATTTTTGTGTAAACCATACACACATACATACACACTATACAAGGTATTGTATATTGTTCTCTATGTTTGATATGTTCCATAATAAAAATGTAAAAACACAGAGGCACCCGGATGGTTCAGTTGGTTAAGCATCCAACTTTAGTTCAGGTCATGATCTCGCGGTTCATGAGTTCGAGCCCTGCATTGGGCTGTGCTGACAGCTCTGAGCCTGCTTGGGATTCTCTGTCTTCCTCTCTCTTGGCACCTCCCCCCCGGCCATGCTTTCTCTCTCTCTCTCTCTCTCTCTCTCTCTCTCTCTCTCTCTCAAGGTAAAGAAATAAACTCTAAAAAATGTAAAAACACAGAAACTGGGAACTATCCACCTATGTATCTCAACTTTATCCCTTTCTCTAAGTTGATTTGGCCAGAGCAAGATACTGATTTGTAAATGTGTTCTCTGGAATACCTTTTCTGGGCCTGGATTGCCTCCTGGGCCATCTGTCTCTCTTCAGCCCTGGCCTGCTCCACAGCCTGGACCTTCTCCCTGTGGCACTCCATCATAACCCTTTGGATTCTATGTGCCATGCGCTGTTCCGCAGCCAGGTGTTCTCTCTGTAGCTCATCTTCCATGTTTTGGTGCATCTCTGTCTTGGTTTTAGCTGCCATTTCCTTTAAGCAACAGTTTGATAGGTTTAGATGTTACAGCTTTGATGTCTAAAAATGCATACTATGACGTTATTCGAATCATAGTTCATTCACCTGCTGGAATGTGCACCTGTGAACACTGATGATTTAAAAGAAGAGTGTGCATACTATGGAACACTTTCATTTATACGATGCACCAGAAATGTGCAAACTATACAGCATAAATATTTATATAGGTAATATTAGAAGGGAATATGCAAAAAGGGAAAATAGGTCTGTCTTTTTTTCCTTGATTGTCCAAAATCCTATAGTGTCCTATTATCTTTATATACAAATAGAAATACATGGCACCTGGGTGGTTCAGTCATTTAAGCATCTGACTTCGACTCAGGTCATGATTTCATGGTTTGTAAGTTCGAGCCCCGTATTGGCCTCTGTGCTGACGGTTCAGAGCCTGGAGCCTGCTTCAGATTATGTGTCTCCCTCTATCTCTGCCCCTCCCCTGCTTGCACTCTGTCTCTCTCTCAAAAATAAATAACCATTAAAAAAAAGAAATACATAATATGATTCTCTGTTAAGAAGTCAGTCCTGGAAAATGACAGAAATAATGACAGTGCCTCCCAAGTGTATTCTGGATGGGTAGGAGCATGAGCTCAGGCAGCTAACAGTTGCCCATTACTATAGTCACAGGAGCTTGCTTAGCAGTCCTCCTGCCATTTGGGCATTCCAGCTCATTAGCGTTGAGGGACCCTTTCTCGTTTACCAAGGGGACAGGAACAAGTGCTCCATTGTTCAGAGTAGAAGGACCCGTGGGTGCCTTTGGCCAAGTAAAGTGAGGAGGCACTAGTCAAACCAGGACTCAAGAAAAATAGATTCTCAAAGAAAACCCTGTAACCATTTTGGAAATGCCTACCAACTCCACTGTGTGCCAGGCACCGTGCTGGGCTCACACACTACAAACTTATGAAGGCTGTAATTCTCCTCCTCAAGGACTTACTGTCTTGTGGGGGAAACCAGCAACTTAATCATGCAATGAGTGTTTTATGAAAGAAAGGAGGAGCAATCAATTCTGTCTAGAGTTTCAAAACTTTCATTTAAAAGTGAATTATCTCTATTTTAGGGATAACAAGAGAGCATATAGAAATTAAGTTATTTCTCATAGTGAGTCAGTGGAAGAAGTAGGAACAGAAAACAGGATTCTCAATGCCAGTTTCTTGCTTCGTTGTTGACTGTGATGCTAGTGTCTTTCAGGAGATTCATCAATGTATTTGCATTCCAAACACCCTGTGCAACCCTCTACTTAAGGTGAGCATGACTGCTTGATTTCTCTCTTTCTTTTAAACTCTACATCTCATAGGAAACTGAAATCATTTTAGCTTTGTAGAAAAAAGTGTCTCAACAATTAAAATATTTGTTAGACTTCAGTTTTTTTCAAGAGAAAGAAAGTCTTCAACTTCTCACTTTGGCTACTCCAAGGGTGAAACTTTTTTAGAATGAATAAAACAACAGGAAACAACTCTAAGAATCTCTTCAGAGTGGCCTCAGTTCATGTACTTAGAAAAAAAAATTTAAGGGAAACATTGGCTGTTTAGAAATGCCAGGTAGGTTTTCTATACTGCAGAAGGCTGCTTCTGTTAAAGGACTAGAACTTCTTTGATAATAAAACATTTTGAATGGAAATATTTCTAAATGTCTGTAACATCTACCTTACTACATAAAAGGGGTATAGTGAACACACTTTAACATTTCTTGATGATCTAGGCTGGTAGATAAAGGAGAATGATTGTATTGAGCTAAATACTTTGTACTACACTTGTCATTGTTCAAGTTTATTGGGCTCCCTGTCTCAGTTATGAATGACCCCAGACTGCTTTGCTTTTGAAGATCTGATACCTGGGTTTTGTAATGTTTCTTGTTATTCACATGCCATTGTGCTGAGGACCTTCTGTTCTAAATGCTGTCTGTGAGCTCCTTTTTGTCATTTCTAATTTCTGGCATTTATTCTATTTTGGATGTGTGCGATTGAGCAGCCACACCTGTTTGGCTCAGGCTGTCAAGCAAATAACATTTGAGTGGGAAACGGAGAGCTTCTGCTTTGAGTACTAAACCTGAGTTTCTATCTTGTAGTTGGAGGCCATTATTTAGATTCCTAGTGAATATTTAAAATTATTTCTGGTTTTCAAGTGTTTTCTCAGTAACTGAAATTGCTGAATGTTTGAGCTTTAGATACATGAAGTAGTATCATAAAATATTTCTATTTGAATCATACAATTAAAAAATGACACCCCAGCCCTTTATTTTGGCTGGGTTCTGAACTTGGATTCAAAGAACTAAATGGAGTCCTTCCTTTATGTAATGTTCTATTAAAAGCAAAATCATTTTACTGCTTCACAAAGCATGTGGGATATATATTTAAAGCTACAAAAATAATTCAATGACTGACTATTTGGCAGTGTTCTTATTCAATGGAAAGTCTCCCAGTTAAATTAATTTTACTGAAATGCATTTTGAGCAAATCAGCTCATATATTGAGATGTTGTAAGAAACAGCCTCATGAAGCCCATCATATGTACTGTGCAGATGTTCGATAGACATTTATGACACAACGTCTCCCTTAGGAGAAGTTTCTCTCAGCTACCACATGCAGGAATATCTGGGGCTCTCCGAGTATCTGATTTGTTTTTACCTTATGGATATGGTGATTCATGGTATTTTCCTCTTTGCATTGACTGCCAGAAAGCTCAAGGCCCAAATAGTGAAAATTGCACAGGAACTCATGCATATATACAATTTTAAGTTTTAAATTCACTCCTGACTTCATTATATTTTTTACTCTAATTTTCCCTCAGCTTCCATTTTATCATTTGCTTTTTAATATTTTGTATTAGAATAAGTTAATATAAACATCTTTTCAAAATAATATCTGTCCATTGGATAAGATCTTGGAACTTTACTTAACAGCAAGCATCTGAGACTTATGCCAAATTCTTAATGTCATAAAAGAGTAATACCTAGTGATTTCTACATATCAGGATTGAATGGTATTTGGTTTTAGAAGAACTTGGTTTTCTGCTCTACATACTGGTAATCTTAAACTTTAAAACGTGTGAGAATCAAATGGAATGTTGGTTAAAAACCTTGCTCTTGACTCTGTAGGTCAGGTGGAGCCTGGGAATCTGCATGTTAAGCTCCCAGGTGAACAGATTCTGAGGCAGATGGTTCATAGACACCCCCTGAGAAGCAGTACTGATGTCTATGTCAGGATTTCCTACAGTTGAAACAATCCTATGCATCCCTCTTAGACAAATCACTCCTTTGTTATAAAAAAATGTCCTGAGCTGGCAGTATAAATGTGAGTTCCTAAACCCTAGACAACTATTTTAGAAAGGTCAACCTCCTTCTAACTTTTCCCCTTTCCATTTCCTTAGGACTTCCTCTACTTTAGCACTAAGTGTATCAACTCCACTCAAAGACAATATGGGGTACAGTCAACGTACTTGAAACAGCATCACGGCTAAATTATCCTTGTATCGGCATAACCTAATGCCAGGAGCAATATTCAAAATGTGCATACTGGGGCACCTGGGCGGCTCAGCTGGTCGAGCATCTAATCTCACAGTTTGTGACAGTGCGGAGCCTGTTTGGGATTCTCTCTCTCCCTCTGTCTCTGCCCCTCCCCTGTTTACTCTCTTTCTCTCTCTCTCTCAAAAATAAATAAATATACAACAAAAAAATTTTTTAATGTGCATACTATGGCTGCAGCATTGGGGCAGGGGCCAGCAATGGAGTTGCCCACCAATTTAAAGGGGTAACCCTTTTAATTGGAGGAGGTCTTGGAGTCTGGGGAAGCAGCCAGGGTGACTAAGGTGTTAAGAGCTTGGTGAGTGGCTATCTATCAACTGATAGAGAAGCATTTAAGTACTTATGGTCATCCCGGCAGATGCCAGCAGGCCTGCCTAGACATGCTAAAAATGCTTTCCATGTTTTGAACTGAAATAGGGGATGGGCAGTGGACCACTGCAGCCAATCTCTCGGGGACCATGGCCACTGGAGCCAAGAAAGGGGGATCCCACTACCCTTTAGGAACCCTAGGGCAAAGCTCCCTTTCCTGCCAGCAAGTTTCCTGAGGACTAAATATACGGATCTGATATACGGTAGGTGCTCATTGCCAAAACAATGAATAAATGGGGCTGGTGGTCCCTGAACCGTTTGTTAATTATGTTCTTATTATGCTAGGCTAAACCTGGGGCCAGACTTCTGCCACTTTCCCTCTAGCCTCTGTCCATGAATCGTCACATGTATACCATGTCCTGTCCTGTCCCTCCTGTGGCTAATGTGTAAGAATAGTTCTATATCCTTTTCCTTTGATCAGCTTTTACAACTGAGGTACTGAACTAAATAATGAATTCCTGGGCCTCTGCCTGGAAAGTTTGCTAGTCACCTACAGTTGTGTGCTCGAACAAGTTACAGGTTACAAAGAGGACCCCTTGTTTTATGACCTCTGGTGCTACAAGAAAGATTCAGTAGCAGCTCAGGGTCCCTCTTGGTATTGTGGTAAATGCAAATTTAGGGAAAAGGATGCAATCAGAGAGCCCAGGAGAAGGAAGAAAACAGCCTACTTCCTTAGTTTAACTTGGGCACTTACTAAGTCAAGGCCCTGCACCAGACACTGGGCTAGAGTGGTAATGAGAGAGGCAAGCCCTAACAGAGGCTACAGTCATGTGCAGGTCAGACAGACATTCAACAAGTAATCATACAGTCTATTTAACTGCAGTGATGGGTGTAAAAGGGGACAGGGTGTTGAGGGCAGTGTATGGTGTCAAGGACAGAGATTCAGGTAAAGTAGTTATGTTTGAGTTAAATCTGATGAGGTGGGGGAATGACATTCTGACAAAGACCCTGAGGTGGGAAGCAGGTGGCACATTCAGGTTTGAGGACCCAGAAAAGGGCCATGAGAGAGAAGAGAGGCTGGCACAAGAGATGTGGTGGGTAAGGCAGGCAGGATGGCTCCTCTGGGCCTTGAAACTCCTTCAAGGTTTGGGTTCGTTAGATCAGAGACCATGGGATTCTCCTGCACCCATTCATCACTGCTGCCTCTCATCTGTGAGTTCAGCAGCTCTTCTGTGAAAATCCTGGGTCTCCCTACCAATCTCCATGAAACACTCATTGAGGTTTTATAGATTTTGTTTTTTCTCTTCTCCCTTTGCCAGAGCTTTCTACTAACGTATGTACTCTTAAGAAGACAACAAACAAGCCATTATAAAAACCTGTAAATCTTTTTGATGTTCTTCTTCCAGAATCTGAATATTCATTTTGTATTTGTCATTTGCTTCTTCAAGTGCCTTCTCGATTGCTTGTTTTTGACGTTTATCAGCCTTTAAAAGAAACAGTCCATATTTATGAATATTTGTATATTAATATATACATTTATGTTAACATACATATTTCATGTTTACTGAAAATTAGCAACCACAATGGGGACCTCATTACTTGCTCCATTCCCATCTCAAACCTCCCACAGCAAACTGGCTGCCTCAGCTGGAGATGCCCTAACACACCCCAACCAATGGCTAACATCACTGTTTTGTGAACTGATAAAGAGGGTTTTAGTATGAGCTGCTGGGTTGTCTTTTCTTTGGCACTTTATTTCTTGCTTGATTGACTATCAAAGTAATGTATGCTCATCGCAGAAAATCTGGAAATTCAGAGAAGTGGAAAGAGGCACAAAGCTAGAATTTGCTGAGAAAGGAGGCTGAGCACCATCCCAGACCCCCTGCATCAGGTGTTCAGAAAGAGGTTCTATTATTTGAAGAGAATGCCCAGATCATTAGATATGCTGACATTCAAATTACAGATTACTCATAAAAGCATTGCCTTTATATTAGGGTGTATAACTGATGGTTTGCAATTGACTTGAATTTTACTATTACTGATAAAGATAGAAGACTACTAAGATTTTATTCATATTATCCTTTGCACTTAGAGAATTTTGTACTTTCAAAGTACTTTAGTACCAACCTTGTGCTGGCACTAATGCTGGACAATTCCAACACCGTTTGCTATGATGTCTATGTTACAAAGGAACTGAGAAATAATGCTGTAAGCACTGTGGCTTGTCCTGCCCTCATGGAGCATAATTCTCTTTGGGAAGTCATCCATGTTATTCTAACAAAGACTGAAAGAAGCGGAGGATGGAGGATTGAGATTTTGCTTAAGTGTCTGGGATCTGACCATGAGCCTCCATACACTCAAATTGCCCCATGACCCTCAGCAGTGATAAGGACAAGGTATCAAGGACTTTGGAGAGAAGGGAGCAAGGAGAGTAGGCCATAATGCAGCATTTGGAAAAAACAGGCACTTGATCAAAGGTCTTACACACTGCACAAATGGATGGTCTACATATTAAATATTAAGCAATTAGGAAACAATTATCAACACGGATGTCTTTTTTTTTTTTTTTTGAAGTTTTAATCCCATGAGAATAAAGAGAGCAGGAATCATCCAGACACACAGGGGCAATTTAGAAGGAAGGAAGCCCCTAATGGTGTCTGCTTCTTACGAAGCAGCTCATGTACACCAGACACATTATTTCATTGAACTCTTTCAAAAATCCTATAGAATATAATTGTTCCTCTTTTACATTTGAAGAAGCCAAGACCGCAGAGTTGAAGAACTTGCCCTAGGTCCCACAGATAGCCAGGATTCAAAATCAGTTCTGCTTATTATTTCAGACAAATCCAAAGAGTGAAAGGACTCTAAAGATGCATTTAGGTTGATATTCAGTTTCTTTTACCTGAACCCACACATCAGCTTCTGCCTTTGCAATACGTTCTTTGAGTACTGCCTCTTGGAATTGCTCTTCTTTATTCAGAATATCTGCCCCAATATCTGTGTATTTGAGGAAAAATAATTACAAGTAACTACAGACTGTCTTTTTTTCCCTTTTCACTATTACCTAGTTATTTATTAGAGTTATCTAAAAGATCTACTCTTTCAGGAGATGTCTTTTCTTTAAAGGGATATGTTTTCCCCTAATTAATGAGAGGGAACTCACAGCACCATTGGGTCTTGAGACAGTCTGTTCCCTTCATCACACTCAGGCCATACAATAGGCAACTGGGGAGGTAAAGTGGCAGAAAAGAAGAGCATTTTGTGTTCCTAAAATAGGACTGTGAGGGAATATTCAAGTGATATTAGCATATCATCCTGCTCCTCTCTACCTGTGTTTATCTCCCTCAGGAAAGAGGTAGCAGAAAATGCTTTCTTCACTCTGAAACCTGCCTTTCTTCATGGTTTAGCCGTTTCAGTTGTGGAGTAAGGGGGTAGCTGTTTAGTATTTCTCTGTCAATGGTCTCATTTAATTTCCACATAATATTCCCATAATAATAGCCTCCCTACCTGGACAAGAAAATAAAAGCCTATATAGGTTATAGGACTACACAGATGGCTAGCAACAGAGCTAGACCTGCAGCTAAGCCCCATCTTCGTCTGCCAGAGCGGACTGTGAGAGGTGGCTCAGGACCTGTACACTGGCTATGAGTCTTTCCAGTGCTCAAGTCACACACTTAGTCATCTTTCTCCCCAATCCAAACTCTTAGACTGCCTACCCTTCATTCCATTTATTTCTCACTTCTTAGATTTGTTGAATTATTAACTTTTCATGTGATCATATCTTGACAATCAACTTCCTAAAATTACAAAGCATGTCTTATATTGTGTGTCTCTCTCATGGTGCCCAGCTTGGTGATACCGTTGTGGACATATGTGGTTGCCCAATATCCCTGCTTTCCCTCTGGTAACAGAAACTATTTTTCTCAAGAACGTCCGTCTCTTATTTCATGTTGTTCTGGAGTGTGTGTGTATGTGGTGGGGGGGGGGTCCTCCAAATCACTGCAGCTAACCTGCATGTCCCATCACATTGTCCCCATTCTCCACGGAATAATAATCAGCCCAGGTTTGGACACATGCTCCGGCTCTTCTCTAGGATTTTATATAAGAATTTAAGGAGAACATAGCTTTTTCCCCTCTGAGATTTCTAAGCTCGAGGTATAGCCACTTGGGACCACTTCTACTCTTTTCCCCGCTCCTGGAGTAAGCCTGGTTGCAGAAGTAAAAATTAGGCCAACTCACTGAGAGCAAGTTTGGCTAGATTGAAAGCCCTGGTGCAACATCTCACTTGGGTTTCTCTGTTAAAGGGTCAAGAAATTCTATTTTATGCGTGATCTAGTCTTAGTTATGTTTCTGTTACCTGCAAATGAACATCCATGTTCAGTGGCATTAAGAGTCTATAACCCTAGATTATTAGTGAATCTAAAAACAAAGGGCAACGAATACTATGGTAGAAATGGACATATACTTTATTGGCTCAACACTGTGTGGATATGATTATGAAAGATTTAGGAAGAAAGGTGACTGAGCATGGGCCATCAATGTATTAAATTTCATAAAAATGTGATACAACTGTGGGTTGCTATTCTTCTTTTTTAGCTTAAATCCCATATTTTATATTATTCTCAACCCTGATTGTACAACAGGATCCCTGCATAGCTTAAAAAAAAAAAACTCAAAAAGGAAAAGACTACTAATACAAAGAATAACTTCGATGGATCTCAAAGGCATTATATTGAATGAAAAAAAGCCAATTTGAAAGAGTTACATACTATATGATTTAATATAGTATGTAACTCAAAGGGGTAAGATTATAGTGATAGAGAACAGATTAGTGGCTGCCAGGGGTTTAGGTTAGGTGTGTAAGGAGTAATACAAGAGAGTGCCTTTATGGTGACAGAGCAGCTCTATATCCTGATTGTGGTGATGGTTACATAACCCTACATGTGACAAATTTCATAAAACTATAAAAGAAAGAAAATGCACATAAGGTCTGTATCTGAGTTAGCAGTATTGTTCCAATACCAATTTCCTGGTTTTGACAATACACTAGCATTATGTAAGGTATCAATGAGCGAAACCAGAGGAATACAAGGGAACTCTGTTCTATTTTTAAAACTTGTCTTAAACTATTTCCAAATAAAGCTATTAAAATGTGAAACAAACATAAAAAAATAAAAACCAACACACGCTGAAGCCTGATTCTGAAGGTTCTAATTTAGTGGGTCTGTGTTAATATGAAATCCAATGACTTTGTATTTATATATTTGTAGTAAAAACAAAAAATGTTTAATGCTTATTTATTTTGAGAGAGAGAGAGGGTGAGAGACGGAGCTTGAGTAGGGGAGGGGCAGAGAGACAGGGAGACAGAGAATTCCAAGCAGGCTCCACGCTGACTGTGCTCAGAGCCCAATGCAGAGCTCAAACCCATGAACCAAAACCAAGAGTCTGATGCTTAGCTGACTGAGTCACCCAGGCACCCTGTACAGATATTTTAAAAGCTGTGTGCACTGCCAGGGTTGAGAACTACTGCCCTATGCAATATTCATTTAACATTTATACAGACGTTCCCACATGCTCTTGAATTTACTTATAAAGAACAGAGAATCTTGACTCTTTTGACTTAAAAGTCAATGACAGAGGCGCTGGAGAGGCTCAGTTGATTAAGTGCCAACTTGGGCTTAGGTCATGACCTCATGGTTCATGGGTTCAAGCCCCACATTGGGCTCTGCAATGACAGCTCAGAGCCTGGAGCCTACTTCAGATTCTGTGTCTCCCCCCACCCTCTCTGCCCCAACCCCACTTGTACCCTGTCTCTCTCTCAAATATAAATAAACATTACAAAAATTTTTTAATAAAAAAACTCAAGGACAAATACAGTTCACTGAATATAAAATATTAATTTCTAACTAGTAAGATTTAATTTTCCTTATCTGGATTCAGATATTTCAGAAGGCATAAGAAGTCAATCAGTAAGTGACTATCTAACAATGAATATCTACTGGCCTGGGTGTAAAAAGCCAAATCATTTCAGAGATTATAATTAATAAGTCACACTAAGTCAGTTTGGGTATTGATGTTTTTAGAGGATGATTCCAATTTCATCTTTCCCTGTACTTCAGTTTTTTCAAAACACTCTCCATTCTTTAGTTTCTCATATTTTCAAAGATCAGGAGTAAAATTAAATCACTAGTTTACCAAGTTTAAAGGAAGAAAGAATCCAAGAAGCATCTGGAGAGTACTTAGGAAAACATTTCTAAGGCTCAAAGTCAGACTACAAACTCTAATGGGGATAAGAAGAGAAGAAAACCTGTGATTACAATCTGATTTGCCTGTATAGTAAATATTCTCAGATTATCTCCATGTTACCTATGTTCTAGGTATGTTCTACCTATGTCACCAGCTACTAGTAAAGGTTATAGCTTCACCATTTATTAAGGTGCTACTTAGAGGTATTTCCTCTACTATGTGTAAAGAAGGTGCCCAAGTATGGACAAGGGCAAAAAGAACTCCCATTTACTACTATATGCCAACAAATATTTCATTAAAGCCTCATAACCAATCTCCTAGAGAGGTATTAACATCCCTGTTTTATATAGGACCCCCAACATCCCTATAAGGAAACACACTGAGAGGTTAAGTGTCCTGTTTAAGGCACACAACTCTAAGTGGAGTGCTAGATTTCAACCCATATTCTTCTCATGCCAAACAGACACCCTTGCAAGACAAGCAACTTTGATCAGAAGAGCTGATAAAAGTCAATATAGCAGAAAGAATAGCACATAATGCTATCAAAAATTAGAACAAAGGAAAACAGCATTTACTTACCCAGTATATCTTTGTGAGTGTAAAAGCGTGTCTTAAATGGCTTGTATTCATGGATCCGTTTGAAGGTTTCTCTGAAAGGGGCTGGTGGAATTATTTTATTACAAACAGCACAGCAAACAAAGTTTGTGTAATTTGAATTTCGGATCATAATTAAATTTTAGATATCTTTTACAGTTAAAAGTTAAAGTACTCTTAGGATCAGAAAAAAAAGTTTTAAGAAAACCTAGCAGTTTAAGGAAGATGGAAGAGGATCAAGGTTTTAGGACAATGTTAGAGGCTGGTAAGGATGAGATGATTTGCCATGATTAGGTAGTAGTTATGTGCCCAATGGTAAAGAACGGTTCTGAAAGCCTTCGCCACATAAGATATGGGCACTGGATTTGGGAAGATTTAAGCAGTGGCTCTCTTCCAGACTCTAGCATTAAATTGTTAACTTACTTAGCAACTGTTGCTAGGCAAGCTTTGCTCATAAAAGCAACTAGAAATAATGATGAAAGGGAGCATGGTACAGCCATTCATTTCCCAGAAACTCTCTGTACTAGTTTCCTATTGCTGCTGTAACAAATCACCACACATTTAGTGATTTAAAACAACACCATTTATTTTCTCTTGCACTTCTGGAGGTCAGAGGTTCAAAATGAATCTTAGGCTAAAATTAAGGTATCAATAGGGCTGGTTCCTTCTGGAGGCTTTATGGGAGTCAGTCTGTTCCCTTGGCTTTTTTACCTTCTAGACGCCACCTGAATTCCTTAGCTCACGGCCTCACATCATGTAGCCTTTTCTCCCCGTGTGTGCATGGACCTCTGTGCTTCTTCCCCTGATCTTCAACCTCCTTCTTAACAAGGATTAAGATTATATCAGGCTCATCTGGATAATAAAAGGTAATTTCCTCATCTCACAATCCCTAACTTGATCATATCTGCAAAGTCCCTTTTGCCATATAAGGTAACATATTCACAGGATCTAGAAATTAGGATCTGAATCTTTGGGAGTGGGGTAGGACAGGGGAATCATTATTCAGCCTACAACACTCTCTTTTAAATGGTTTATTTAAAGGGGCGCCTGGGTGGCTCGACCTGCGCCAAAGTCAGATGCTTAACCCACTGAGTCACCCAGGTGCCCCAATAAATTCACATTATTATAAATATGGTGTTTTGGTGCCATGGCAATAAAACTGGGAAACATCATAGTATCTTAAAGGAAAAGTTACTTTCTGTTAGCACTCAAAATTAATAAGCCTGGTTTTTAAAATCACATAGTTAACTAATTTGTCGTCCTTGTTTGAAAATGGATAGTGCTGCATCCCAAGAACCGTCTCCATGCCTAACAAACTGGAAAAGATTGGTTACCCTGTGGAGGATAAGGCTATACCAATAAATAACTTCACAGTTTATTCAAGAAATTCTTGAAAACCAATTTATCAATTGAATAGCTTGCTCCTCTGGGCAAATAGCTCTCCTATCAGAACTGATTACTTCCCTAGGCAAATAGGTCACTTACCACTTACTAATATTTTACTTATCGAGACTTGCTTCAAGACCTAATCTATTATGTTACTGAGTTTTGACCAGTCTCAACCAGATTCCCACACTGAAAGACATTCCTATAACCACTTGAACGCTGACTCCAGAACACTGTACATCTCTTGCCCTGACCATTCTCTTCTTAGACACAATGTCCAAGTGGCATTTTCCCTCAGATAATGAATGAGAACAATACATAGTAGGACATCCTTTGACACTCTGCACACACACAAAGCCTGTGCTGTAACTTGTAACCATCCTGTAAAAAGTATCACAGTTAGGTTACTGGTTTAAAATTCAATGTGATTCTTCCCTCCCAGTATTTTTCACAGCTGTGCGCCTGCCACCCTGAATCCACTTACCCTGGTTCAGTCCCATACACAGATGTCACACGGCTTAAGGCTGCTCTGTGCGTTTCTGCAGCCCTTCTGTGCTGTGATGGTCTCTGAATAGTTCACCTAAACAATATCTCTCCCACCAAATAACAACTTATTTTGAATAACAGAGAAGTTCTAAAAAATGATGGTGGAATATTAAATGCATAAGTTGAAAATCGAAGAGTTCAAATTCTTTAACAGCCAAAGTACACAGGGAAACCAAAAGCAAAATATAATACTTTAAATTAAAAGGCATTATATACTACTTAAGTACATTTTAAACTATATGAAGTATACTATATAAAGAGACATAGCAAAGACATATTTAGGGCTCAGGAATAAAGTTCTGATTTAGTTGCATACAGATAACTCGGTTAGTTAAGCTTTTTAATATCTACAGACAAAACACAATTGCATTTTCACATAGCTTACAAAACCACAATTAAATACTGAAAATTAAAAATTCATACTATAGTGATAAACTCTGCTTATACAGTTATTGTTATTTGGCAATAATAAATGAAACAAAATTTCATAGATGAGATTTATTACTGAGCCCCAATTACAGTGATTTGGAAAATAGGTAACAATCTACGAATGCTACAGGTCCAGAACCCTTGTAAGAAAAATCTAAATTATATGAGGTAAACCCAAGAGAGTAAAAAGACCTTCTTTTCTCATCTGTTGAATACTCCTAGTTCTAAAATAACCATAAGAAAATTTGATTTTATGTTTGTAAATCATTGAAACATTAATTTACAAAATCTAAAATAGGTAACATTTGGTTGTAGTCAAATAAAAACATCATACCTCAGTATAATATACTTTTCATTAAAAAAAAAAAACCTCCAATTGCGTTGGGTTAATCACTCATTTATTTTAGTAGTTGAGTGGGACTACCTTTTCAAATGAAAAACAATTCTGCACTGAAAATAGCTGAAATGGAACTCCAAAATACATGAGCCATCTGTGATTCTGTAAAAATTATTTGTCTCGGGGGCTCCTGGGTGGCTCAAGTGGTTAAGCATTTGACTCCGGCTCAGGTCATAATCTCATTGTTTGTGAGTTCAAGTCCCGCATCAGACTCTGTGCTGACAGCTCTGAGCCTGAAGCCTGCTTTGGATTCTGTGTCTCCTTCTCTTTCTGGCCCTCTCCCGCTCACAGCCTGTCTCTTTCTCTCTCAAAAATAAACAAACATTAAAAAAATTATTTGTCTTGAATGTTGACTGTATGCTTTATAACAATTTGCAATTATTTTTTTTTTCATAAATATAGGTTCTATGCCAGGAAGAAAATGAATAACGCCTTTGCAAACAACAAAACAAAACTAAACCCTTAAAACAGTTGCAAATGCACAACTCACCTTAAAATATTAAAAACACCATACAAATTTCACAGCACCGGGTACTTTTATTATATAGAACTTAATTCAAAAACATTCTTATGGCACTTTCATACGAGGACTTAATGAAAGAAAAATACTGAGAAGCTCTTGCTGTGCACAAAGAATGCAGTAAGGGTTGCAGGATGGGATGTACTCTAGTGGCCCAGTTTGCAACTGCTACCTTCCTTCCTCATTAACACATTCTAGAACAAGAAGCATGATCCTGTGCACTCACAAAATCATTCATTCGAAGATTTCAGAGCCTTTAACAAAGCTCCATCTGCAGTATCCAGCACTGTTAATCCCATTTAGATGTTTTCCTCCTCATATAACTGTGTCCCTCACTATCGATAGCTTCGTAGAGATCCTTTGTATTCTCTTGCGTTGCATGTAGATAACCAATATAAGCCACACAAAGGGAAAGGGTTATCAGTCCAAAAGCCATCACAGGTTTGTTCTGTCAAAGAAAAGAAATTATAAATCCTCATTAAGACTTAATCATTTGAGGAGACCCAAATATCTGTTGTACTTTCCTCCTGACATACCAAGTCTTTACTGCCATACTAGCATTCCTATGGTGATATTTTCTGTTATAACAATTTACCCAGTTCTTTATTCAATTAACTCAATCCCTGATAATTCAGGAATTATAGAAGGCTCTTGCTTCTCCTCTCTCGTCTTTCTCCTGCCTATAGCCTGGATCTCAGGCCTGCACCTTTGTGGGGAATAAGCTTAGGAATTCCCTAGGTTTTCACTGATGGGTTAACAAGGGATAAAGAGTTAGAAAGCCATAGGTTGCTCACATCCAAGTTTTGGTAAACAAGATTAGGTAAATAGGTATAGAGAGGGCAGGGCAAAGGCCCCCGATACAGAACAAAGGTATATGAAATAAACAAGATTAGGTATTCAGGGCAAAAGTGCCCTCCAACTTAGTACTATAGCAGAAAGCTGCTTTCACTGATGCTCAGCATCACTCATCATCAGGGAAATACAAATCAAAACCACACTGAGATACCACCTCACGCCAGTCAGAGTGGCTAAAATGAA